>CM031948.1:13584604-14251402 GCA_018749465.1 Paracanthobrama guichenoti | reverse complement strand
TTGTGTGTTTTCATTTCGAAACAAAATCAGGCCAAAACAAAACTTGTTTAAAACTTGCCACACACTGGAGAGCTGCTTTATAGCACACAATGAAGTTTTAATTGTTATTGAAAGTGACACTGACACTGTTTTAGGAATTTTTTTTTTTAAACAATACTTTTACATACATGAACAAACAAACAATCAGACAAACAAACAAAAGAAAGTTAATAAACATTAGGAAAGAAAAAAATTAAAAATAAAAATGACAGCAGTTTGGTAAATGCACCTCATATTGGAAAATTTACCTGCATGGTTTAAACATCAATGTATTAGGGTCCTTCAAGCAAATACATTTCAATAAGTGTCAGCTTTTGTCGAAAAAAGTCGGATTTCAACTGCAAGTCCGCAGTCATTTTCTCAAATATATATACCTGTTTCAGTCTTTGTATCCATTCTGTCACAGTGGGTTCGTGCACCTTCATCCAATTCACAGTGATTATCTTCCTGGCTGTCATTAATAATATATGCAGTACAAATAGGTGGGATTTACTGAACTGGTCCAAGGGAAAACCATCAAGCAAATAGAAAACTGGGAACATTGGTATATCTCTTATTAAAATTTTACTAATTTCCATTTTAATCCCCTGCCAATACAATAGTACTTTGGGACAATCCCAGAATATATGCACATAATCCCCCACCATTCCACATTCTCTCCAACACTGTGATAATGGTGATGCACTGTCAAATTTGGCAACCACCAATGGGGCTCTGAAGAATCTCATTTTCATTTTCCAATCAAATTCCTTCCACATTTGACTACTTATACCCTTATGACAGCCAGCACATATATTTATCCACATCTCATCCTCTATTACAGTATTTAACTCTAATTCCCAATTTAGTCCTGCATTAGGTCCTGCATTAACTTCCTATAAATATGTGCTATATGTTTTTTAATTGGTAGGCCACGTTCAATAATATTAATAAAATATTTTTCAACATTTGTTGGAGTTCTTTTGATTATGTCCCAATGTTTATAATTTTTGATATAATGTTGTAGTTGTAGATATCTAAAGAAATAATTAGATTTCAATGAAAACCTATCACATAATTGAGAAAAAGACCTTATGGTCTCCCCCTCAAAAACTTGATTAATTATCTTTAAACCATTCTCTTCCCATCTACTAAAGACACCATCCCATATAGAAGGAAGAAAATCTGGGTTACCTTTAATAGGTATTGCACGTGATAAGGCTACTGTTCCTCTAAACTTCTTTTGTATGGTGGACCAAATTTTAACAGTATGCTGTATCCAAACATTTGTTATTTTCAATTTTTTCTGTGCCTGCAAGTCCATGAATGGCAGAACTGTCAAAGAAACTCCAGGAAGTGAATTCTGTTCAATATTAACCCATTCTGCCTCTCTATCAATACCAAGCCAAGCAGCCATAGCCCTCAGCTGAGCAGCCCAATAATAATATCTAAGATTAGGAAGGTTTAAACCCCCCCCCATCTTTATTTGACATAATTATTTTAAGTCTTATTCTTGGTCTTTTGTTTTGCCAAATAAATTTTGAAATAATTTTTTCTAGTTTGTTAAATGCTGAGAGCGGAACCCAAACTGGTAGGGATTGAAATAAGATGAGAAGTCTCGGTAGTATATTCATTTTCACTGTTTCTATCCTACCGAACATGGAGAGAGGTAGTATTTCCCATCTTGCCAAGTCCTTTTTTATCATCTCGAAAAGCCGTGTGTAATTAGCTAGGTATAAACGTGATGTCATAGGTGTAAAGATGACACCCAAGTATCTGAAGCCCTGACTAGACCATCGAAAAGATACCTCTTTATCTAACTGAGTGGGCCAATGTCCTGATATCATCATTGCCTCCGATTTCTCAGAGTTTACCTTGTATCCAGAAACTAAGCCATAGTCTCTAAGGTTCTCTAAAAGGGCTGGGATTGATGAAAGGGGGTTTTCAATGAATAGTAGCACATCATCTGCGTATAACGATATCTTGTGATCTTTTCCTCCTTTATCTGTTATCCCATGTATTCTGGGATTACTCCTTATTAGCTCCGCTAGTGGTTCAATGCTAAGAGCAAATAAGACTGGAGACATCGCATCTCCCTGACGAGTTCCCCTACCCAAATTAAAAAACTCTGAGCAATGACCATTAACTCGAACTCTTGATTTAGGATTTTTGTAGAAAGTCTTTATCCAATTAATGAAAATGTCATGAAATCCCATATACTGAAGAGTCTGCTCCAGAAACACCCAGTCCACCCTATCAAACGCTTTCTCAGCATCTAGGATGAGGAACATTGAGGGTCTTTTCCAATTTGTTGTAGATTTAAAGCTTTTCTTATATTATTTATGCCATAACGACCATTAATAAATCCAGTCTGATCTGGTTTAACCAATTTTTTAATATATTTTTGAATTCTATTTGCTAGTATTGAAGTTAAAATTTTCATATCCTGACAAAGCAAGCTTATTGGTCTATAAGACATACATTGGTGTAGGGTCTTTTCCAGTTTTATGAATTACAGTAATAACAGCATCAGACCACGAGTGTGGGGGGTCTTCATTTTGTAATACATGGTTAAACACCTTACATAAGTTAGGAGCCAATTCATTTACAAATATCTTATAAAATTCCCCGGGGAATCCGTCTACGCCAGGTGATTTGTTATTTTTTAATTTTGCAATAATCTCTCTTATTTCCTCTTCTGTGATAAGGGATGTCATTTCCTTTGCTTCTTCTTCTGTTAATTTATTTAATTCAATTGTTCAAGAAAACTTTTAACTTTTTATTTATTAATTTCTCGCCTTCATATAATTTTTTATAGTAATCTTCAAATGCATTAACTATATGGTTTGGTTGTGTTAGCGTTATTAACGTATCCGGGTGTTTAATTTTTGGAACTGCCCTGCTTGCTTGGGCCTTATGTAGTTGGAAGGCTAGGAGCCTGCTTGCTTTATTACTCATCTCATAATATTTTCTACTTACGAATCTGAGTGCCCCTTCTGCTTTATATGTGAGCAAATCATCCAACTTCTTTCTTTCCTGTTTTAAACATTCTAGAATTTTGACTTTACCTGTTTGTTTATGTTCAATTTCTAGTTTTCTGATTTCATCCTCTATCTTGTTTTGTTTGGCTAGTCTCAGTTTTTTATTCCTGGATGTTATTTCTATTATTTTACCTCTCATCACCGCTTTGGCTCCCTCCCACAAAATAGACGGAGTAACCAGTCCATTGTCATTAATATCAAAGTATTCAATCAATTGCTGTCTTGTTTCTTCTTTGGCCTTACAATCGTTCATCACTGATACATTTAATCTCCAGTATTTAAACTGTTTACCTTGTCCTAACTGAAGTTTTAACCTAACTGGAGCATGATCGGATATGGTTATGGGACCTATATGGCATTCTGTAATACTGTGTAGATCAGCTCTAGATGTACAAAAAAGGTCTATTCTAGAGTAACTGCCATGTACATGTGACATAAAAGTAAAATCCTTCTCTTTTGGATGCAAGTGATGCCAGATATCTGTTAAAACTAGTTCTCTCATTATTCCTAAAAGAGTCTTTACTTTTTTTAACTGTGGTCCCCTATCTGCTGGTAATCTATCCACATGTCTATCTAATACACAGTTAAAGTCCCCACCGATTAGATACATTCCTTCGCCCTTCTGTGCCAACAGAGAGAAAACATTCTTAAAAAATTGTGGATAGTCTTCGTTAGGTGCATAAAGATTAAGAAGCGTAATTTTTTTGCCTGAAATTGTACCGACTACCATGATGTATCTCCCCTCTTTATCCTTGTGTACTTGCTCCACATTAAAAAAGACTGACTTGGCAAACATGACTGCAACACCTCTCCTCTTCCCCTTGTTGTATGAGGCAAAGACTTGGTCCACCCATTCCCTTCTCAGCTTTAAATGTTCCCCCATCAGACAGATGAGTCTCTTGAAGCAATGCAATAGAGCATTGCATTTTTTTAAGCTGGCTAAATATTTTCTTTCTTTTAATTGGGCTGCTCAGACCTTTTACATTATAACTGACACAGATTAAATTGTCCATTGTTTGATGTTGTATTTGTTATTCACCATCCTGTTCCAGTGGTATATAATATAAAAAAATTAATAAAAAAAAAAAAAAAAAAAAAAACGCTGTCAAGGGCAAATATTTAACATATACAGAAACTAACACATGAACTATATACACGAACAAGACTTCCACCCATCCATTCGGCCAAGTTATCCTCTCACAGGCAGGGGGTTGTGACGCTGACTCCCCGGGGTACCAAAGATGCACCGAGTGCATGCGATCATTCTGTTTTAGAAACACGGCCGCCTCCAAGATTCAAGATTCAAGATTCGAGATTCAAGAGTTTTATTTGTCACATACACAGTTATATACAGAATATACAACCGGCAGTGAAATGTAAACAGGTCCGCTCCATGGGCAGTGCAAATTCACAGTTAAAACACAAGGAAGAAGTTATAATAGAAATAGGATAAAAAAGTACTATCTATATATATATATATATATATATATATATATATATATATATCTGTAGAATTATAAATAATCAAGTCAAGTAGAAGAAAAAAAAGTAAAAAATAAGAATAAGAAGTGGAATAAAATAAGTGAAGTAGACTGTGCAGTGAGTAAACTGTAGACTTATAAATATGTGGTTAACAAATGTATAAAGAGTATAATGTGCAAACAGGTTTATAACAGGTTGTTACACAGTAACAACGAGAACAGAAAGTGCAGTGCAATGTCAGTGTATCAATGTTTATCCTGAAGTGAACTCACGTGGTGTTAAGTGACTGAGTTCAGGAGTCTGATGGCCTGGGGGAAGAAGCTCTTCCTGAGTCTCTCAGTTTTGGTCATCAGGCTTCGGAAGCGCTTACCAGATGGCAGCAGCGTGAAATGAGGGTTTGCAGGGTGATTAGAGTCCTTGATGATCTTAGTAGCTCTACCTTTGCAGCATTTGGTGTAGACGTCCTGCAGAGACGGGAGAGCTGACCCTGAGATACGCTCGGATAAGCGCACAACTCTTTGCAGGGCTTTTTTGCGGTCATGACTGGTGCTGTTCTCCAGGAGTGATTTCCACTCAAAATTCAAAATACCAGCCAGTATCCGTCAAATTAGAAACAAATCACTTATTATCCCGAGAATAAAGAAGAGAGGGGAGAAAAAGAAAAATACTTAAACGTATAAATCTGAACAAGGTGCCACTCTCTTCTGTAATTTAACCAGAGTTTACTCACATTCTGAAACCGAAATATCCAGTTTAAATGTGCTGCTTACATATTTTTAAGTTGTTCATTCCTTCTGCAAAAATGCTTGAAGATCCACGTCTACCTTACCCTTTACTGACCATCCAGCCCTCGAGATTTCTCTTACTTGTCGGTCCCGTTCATCCACTCAAACTTTGACTCCCGGGTCCCGTAACAATGAAGCAGCATCCGCCAGAGTAGGGAAAGTTTTTAATCCCGTCTCCAGGTAGATCCTTATCTGTGCTGGGTAGATGCACTGCGCTCGTACGTTCTTCATCTTGAGCTGTTTCATTACATCTCGCACCTGTGCTCTTTTCCTCTGCAACTCAGGTGAGTAGTCATTGTCGAAGTAGATCCGTTTTGTGTTGTACAGAACCTCTTTTTGTGACCAGGCTTGCCTTAAGATTGCATCCTTAACCGCATAGTCTAGGAATCTCACAATGATCGATCTTGGAGGTGCGGTAGAGTCTTTTGGTTTGGCTGCAAGGGCCCTGTGTGCTCTTTCAATCTTTATATCCATGTCTGCAGGTAGCTGTAGAACTGAGGCGAGCAGCTCCATTACAAATTTCGCTGTGTTTTCTCCTTCGCACCCCTCGGGAACTTGGTATATTCGCAGATTATTCCGTCGAAGTCTATTTTGCATGTCTTCACATCTACCTGTAAGATCCACCTCACGTTCCAGGAGATATTGCAGCGTTCTTTCGTGCCGCATTTCAGTTTCCTCCGCAACATTTATCCGTTCCTCCGTCTCCCCAATTCTGCTCTCCAAACTATTTATTTGGCTTTTTAAGTCCTCAACCGAGGTCTCTAATTTCGTCAGTGATATTTTCGTTTGTTTATGACCGTCTTGATTTTCTTTTCTTAACGATTTCAATTCTTCCATCACTTCAGAAAGTTCGGGAGCACGCGGGCTAGCTTTAGCATGTCTGTTAGGGCTAGGTGATCGTTTTTTCTCGTCTCTTTCTTTCGAATTTTCATTTTTAGAAGCATTCTTGTGTCTTGTTGTCGTACTCATTTCTAGATTTTTTGCAACAATCCATCGGAGCTTAACTTTCAAACGTTTGCCATCTCCATGACATCACCGGAAGTCCCCGACACTGTTTTTTCATGTTTAAGACACACCAAGCTGATGACACCGAGACATACCAAGATGGTCGGCCAGTGGCCTGCGGGTGTCTATTGGGCTAGTTTTTGCGGTGTGTTCGACACGTTGGCTCTCTTTGGCTCATGTTGTGAATTAGTTTGCCTGATTTACAGCATGTTGAATCGGTGTCTGGGCCGTTGGTGAGAGTGGGAACTCTGATTGGATGTGAAGTTTAGTGAACGAGTCAATTCACGAGAATTAAAGCGAAAGTGATGAAAAGGAGTAAGTAAGTCAAGACGGCACAGACAGAAGGTAGGGACACACCAAACGAACTAGCGCTGATGAAAGTTGACTGTGTTGTCGCTCGCGTCGGGGCAAAAAAGCTGCACTTGAACACACTGATAGAACTACAGCCAAGTGTCAACTAGCACGCATGTTCTGCGCCTGCGTGTAAATGAGACAACTGTCTATTTCTGCAGGTATATTCGCCTATATTCGTCATTCAAAAAGGGAAACTGACACGCAGATACACAAACCGTACACAAAGCAGCGCATGCTTACTGGTTTGAATATCAATCCTGCTGAAAAAAACTTTCTTTATTCCACTTTGCTTATGTTAATTAAAATATTCGTAAATTAGAATGCTGTTTTGCTATTATTCTTGTGCACTGACTCATTCACTAAGCTGACCAGACAATCAGAGTTCTCCTTCTCACCGAATGCCCGACGGCGATTGCTGAATCGGCCCAGATGGCATCCGACTAGAGCCAACGGTGCAGAACACACCAAAAAAACACCGCCCAACGCTCTAAAACGCCCCGACGTTGCCCGACGGCCGATCGTTGGTTTGGTGTGTCCTGGGCTAATGTTGTTAAACCACCAGAGCATTCCAAAACACAAATATTTTCACAACATCATGGGTCGCTTACAATGAAGAAACTTTATGTGACTTGACTGAAGAGCTGGTTTGCAAAGCTGGTGCAAACATATCCATATCACTATGATTAGATGCTTTCTTAACTGCTGTTTTCTCACTACTGTCATTTTTGTTGTGTTTATTTTGTTAGGAAATTGTGCAGCACATATTTTCACAGGGAAGTTCGCTAACAGTATAACACTGCTGAGATATTTCAAACTTCTTTTTACCCCTAAGCGAAGATGGAAAAAGAACTTTGCCATGAGTATATAGGGGCCTTAATATCTTGCATTTTCTGTGTTCTATCCCTGTTATCAATCTTGATCCTCAGATAACCATCTGTATACATCGGTGGAATAAGAGTAACTGTTTAATTCATCTCAAGAGTATTGTCAGATAATTTGTCAATATATAACATTGCTCTTAAAAAGCAGGAAAATCCCCTTGGACTCCAGCTGTTTAAACTCTAATGCACTGCACCCAATCATTCACCTATATCTAAAGACAGGGAGGAACTCCCTGCAAACTCTATACTCATTTGATTAGGAAGTCAGATGTCAGCAAAGGTTGATTTGCTCTGGCTGCCGGTGCTCAGTTATAGAAGAACAATAGTTTAATGGCTCTCTGGGGCTAAGACACAGGTGGTGTGAGATTCCTCTCATGGATGCTGCAGTAAAAGGGCTCCAACTGGGCAGAGCTCAGGATGCAGTGAGCTAGAATGAGACCACACAGACACAAACAGAAGCATACACAAATATACGTCTACCAGTGCGCACGCAAACGTCCGGACACACACACATTCACACAAACAAACATGTCCGCCCAGAAGGAAGGCTTGCACATAACAGGTGCTGCGCAATATCACGTCTCTGTTCTCAATGAGTCCCAAAAGTTCTATAAAAGTATGGCGGCCCAGATTCGATATCTTTATATTTAAGTCATTATTCACTGAAAAATTTGGCATCAACCCATCTCTCCTCGTTGCGTTCATGAGAGTTCATGAAAGTATCAATGTCTTATTCATTCTTTTAAGGTGGATATTTTCACAAAACTGCTCTACACGATTAATTCACAAATCAGAATGAATCAGTTCTCACTAAAAGACTTCAAAAAATGCTCATTGGAGGACAAATGAATAATAACTTAAAGTTCTCTTTGTCCATTACAAAACATTATTGTAAATATTAGAGTAAATAATATGAATATTATAAATATTATAAATGCTTTTAATACAGCACACAAGTTGTATGGGCTATTAACATACTTTCATGGTGCTCAAGTATACTTTTTGAAGCTTGAATGTTTTACGCTGTGTACGAAATTGAATACTTTCCTACTATATAGCATATGCAAAAAACAGCACACCAACAGAGTAGTATGCCTGAATGCATAGTACTCGAAAAACAGTAGGCTAAAAACCTACTACTTCTGCTGAGATTCTGGTGGGCATTCTATGGACAATTTATTAGGCCACGGGAGAGGATTTGTGAATTGAGGTGAAGCGACGCAACTGATGCTGGTAGGTCACATGAAAGTAACAACATAGAGGATGTAGTACGTCTTAATTTCCCATATTCATACTATATAGAATGTACTTTTTTAGTTTAAGTTTGTTCAAATTCAATGTAGTACTACACAGACAGTATGCAATTTCACCGTTAGTGCCTATTTATTAGCAGTACAATTCTTCGAAATTATAAAGAAATTCATACTGTGTTTGGAATGACATGAGTGTGTGTAAGTTAGAATGTTAATTTTTCTTGACTCTTCCTTGAAGTGAAATGAAAGAACGCAGAACCCTGCCTAAGATAAAAGGCAGACATTGAGAGCATAGAAAGAACTGCAGTGATACAGGCTCATATTTTGTACGTGTGGGTATTTTTTCTCACAATTCCAGCTCTCTGTCATCTCAGTGATTAACTTCACAAGTATAAACCAACCCAGAACCCTTACACTTTAAGGACTATAAACAGCAGGGGGCGATATAAACAGAAAAATCACCACATTGTGCTAGCTGTGTTGGCATGAATAGGGCATAGGCTACATCCTAATTCAAATACTATTCTAAATAATATAGAAGTCTGAAATCATAGTAGGTTGTAATCAATAAAAGTGCCAGCATGGCATTTTTTGATGTGAATTTTCAGTGTGCATGCTTTTTATGCCATTACCCACAGTCCCTTGCACACTGGAAAAGGTTGCGTTTGTAATGTTTTACTTTTTTGTCAATGATGCAGTGCCAAAGCTGCTACTGCTGCATTTTGAGTTGGAAAAAGCCGACTTGGAAACTCGCAGAGGTGTAAAGAGTACCTTAAAACCATACTTGAGTAAAAGTACAGATTCCTTACAGCGAAAATGACTCCATTATAAGTTACAAGTCACCAATTACAATACAACTTGAGTAAAAGTCTTAGAGTATCTGATTTGAACAGTGCTTAAGTATTTTACTCATACTGAATGTAGGCTCAAAGATGCACTAGTCCTCAACACCTAAGAGACATGCCAGTGAAAATAAGAAACTATTGATTTGCAAGATGAGAAATCAAGTTTATTTTTTAAAATCAGAATAAAACTGAACACCTCAATATTGCAGTAAATCAAGGTCGACATAACAGCCTCTTAAATGTCTACAAACTCTCAAGTCTCAGTTAAGCTCAAGTGCACAAAAGGCCATAAGAAAACCAATATCCACTAATATTGCAGTTACATAAAATAATATTAATTAAAATTAAATAGTCAACTTGCAATGGATGTGCTGGTTTCGGCTGCATCACCGGCATGACCTCATCTCATAAATCAAACAACTTGCGATTCTCAATTACCCACTCTCAATTGCATAAAGTAGCCTTGTTGACCATTTTGGGTGAGTAAAGGCAAAACCCACAAGATATAGTACCTTCAATACCCTTGGCGATATCGCTTCTTTATAGCAGAAACTGCTGCAGAAAAAGTTAGGTGCCATGCAAAATGTAGAGATTAAAAGTTGCTAATATATTTGATACTCAGTAAAACTACAAAGTAGCCAAAAAGATACAGTAACTAATTACATTTACTCAAATACATTACACCACTTGAAACTCGGGAGGAACTGCAACAACCAAATGAGTATCCAAAATGGCAGCTCAGCACACCAACAGTAAGTGAAACTAGTAATATATTGTTGATTAGTACTTCTGTTTGTCTCAATACACACAGTACTATACAACCTCTATATGTGGACATTATTTGCATTTTTTGCACAACCAAGGTTTTACAAATTGTTCCAGTAATAAAATAAACATGCTGAGTTTTGCATGTGGTTCAATGGAGAGTTCAGCTATTTAAGCAGGTAAGCGCCCCCTTGAGGAAACCCATTTGTGGAACATAGAAAAGGTTTCATAGGTTATTAGCCGACAACATTTCCTACACAGTTCTACACAATCAAAAGTATGTACTTCACCATCACCAGCGAAGTGCATACTTTTATTGCACACTGTAAGTTAGCAGACTGGAGCACAGTCCATTTGTGTTTATGCGTGAATGAATGTGTATCTGCGTGTACACTTCCCTAGTACCACGGTTTAAACATGATTAACCAAAATTGAATTACACTTCCTAATCTCTCCCAACAGCCTTGTTAAAAGGGCCATTGTGTTATGGAGGAAGTTCATTTGACCTCAGAATATCTGCAATGTTTATCAAGTATAAATGGTTTACAGACAAGCACAATGAAGAACACTGTGAGAAACTTGTGCTTTTATACAACCACTTATTAGGTGGTTGTACTAATCATGGAGCATAGTTCATGAATTTCACACTGTCCCAGTTAACCACTGCTGCTGCTAGCTTTGATATGCTCAAATCAGATTTACACTAGTCTGCCCTTTAAAATAGTGAGAGTGATTATATTTCTAGGGATGGGTAGGTACGAACTCAAGAAAGGAAAGAAATGCAAGTCAAATCTATGGTAGATCTAACAAAACTTGATCTCTGGAGTGAGAACACAGAGAAACATACCTCAGGCTAGGGCAGTTAGTCACTTTTAAAGAGGAAACAATCATCAAAAACATGCAGAAAACTAGGATTTATGTCCTATCTTATGACCTATCTTTCCTTTCTGTCCTTGTTCCTCTTTTGTGTTGTAAAGACCAGTTTAGACCAAAATGAATTTTGAATGTTGGTTTATGCTGGTTTGTTTTTATTTGGTACTGATTTAGATCAGTAGTTCTCAACTTGTTTTGCTTCAAGGACAATAAAAGTCTTTAAAATCAAACACCGAAAGTTTACCATCAAAATTGATTCAGAATGAACAATGCCAAAAATTTGCTAAATAATCAGTATGACACAGGCTGTGTGAGGAAACAATTTTGTAAATTAAATGAATAAACAACAGTTCTAAACAACATTCTAACAAAAAGCACTTGGTCAGATATTGTATTGGTAGTAGACATATTACAGAGTAACAGGTGAATTTGAGCCAAAATACTGCTAAGTTTGAGGAGGCTTTGGCGTCAACAACAAAAGATATGGAATGAATCAGATTAATTGTTTACAGTAAGATCTATAATATGCATTTAGAAAAAATATTTAAAAAGTAAGTTACCTGGTTGCCTTAAAATTCAAAAAAAAAAGAGTTCATTGAAATTAAAAATTTGAGTTAATACAATGAACATTTTTGAGAATTGACATCACCCTTTATTCAAATAGTATTAAAAGATTTTGTAAGCATATTGCGTAGTTGTGTTTTATTTGTTATAATGCAGTGAAACATGCCAAATTGTGCTATTTTCATGATTTATCACAACATTTTTTATTTATGTCATTATTATCCATGTAATTTCCTTCATTGTATTAACTAAATTTTTTTATTTCAATGAACTCAACATTTTAAGGCAACCAGGTTACTTACTTTTTTAAGTTAAACCAACAATATTTTTTTTACGGTGAGGCTGAGTTGTCATTTCATGTTGACTTTGAAAGTTGATTTATTTCACTCTGCTTTTGTTGTATTGGGAGCAATCTAGTTTTGCACTTGCAGTGTTACTCTCCTCTGGGAATGCCGTGATGACAGACCTCTGGAGAGACATCACACTCTCTCATACCACAGAGCTCTTTAGGGATATAGACGTTCTGACTCCTTTGTGTGATTGTTTTGCTGCTTCTGACTGAGGTGTCTTTGTTTTAGTGCTGCGCTCTGTTTATGTGGTAACCCTTTTCTGCCTAGGGCCACGAATCACTGAGGGACAATCTAACTCTCCCTGCAAAGCGTTGTTAAGGTAACAGCCCACCAGGGCAGTGTGTGTATGATCTGGCCTGATCCCTGTGCTGATCTCATTGTGCCCATGACTGGGTTATTAAATGAAAAGTGAGTGTATAGAGTGATGTTGGTGTTGATACGGTGATACAGGACACCGGGCCTTGCTATGGCAATGAAGCATTCACTCCAGAGAAAATTACAAAAGGCCATGAGCTGCTTAGTAGGGTCAAGTACAGTTCAGAAGGGCAGACAGGGTGCATTCTATTACCTACATTTACACAAACCAAAACATGTGTGCATGGATCTAATAATGCTGCTCCTGAAAAATTGATGTGAGCCACTATAAAGTTCCCTAGAGGCTCTTGAGCGCAAAGCTTGTTCATAGCTTCAAGTTGTTTGGAGCTACATAATGCATGTGGGTCTGTTCTGACCCAGAAGAGATACATAAAAAAAGTATAGTTTGCAGATGAGCCAAGACTATCAAAAATGTGATTTATGTTTTTTAATTAATAAAAATGGATAAATGTAGTAATAACATGGTAACATTTAAAACTTAATTTGTTTTGTGCATTCACTAATTCACTCCAAACAGACCCAGAAATGCAAAATTTTGTATGCGTAAAGAGGAGTACATATTTAACTCTCATTTTAGCAGTTCGGCAGAACATGCTTCATTATAGTGACATCACCAGAGTAATGCCAGACATTTCCAGTTGTTTTTGAACATTTGTATGATGACTAAAACAAAGAAAAGCAGAGTTGACTAGGTCTGACTAGTCAGAGCTGGTTACACTCACCCAAAGGGAGGATGCCATAAAGTGCGATGAGCTGTCTTACATCAGAGAGAGATGGCATGGGCTCAATATCTGCTTGCCGCAGTGTTGTTCCCAAGTAACTGTATTCACCTAGAGAGACAAGGAAAAATATATGCCATAATGCTTTAAATATGCTATCAAACATCAGACATCAATGGCTGCTTGCCAGCACTTCATCACGTCACTGTTACATGGTTTCCAACGAACGTAAATAACGTCAGAGTGACAAAGTTGTTCCGACACATAGCAGTCAATGTTGTTTCTATATTTTAAATGCCACACCCTGTTCCCGAAAAACAAGCTAAATAGAAACTAAAATTTTAAGACTTCACATTTTGTGCCATTTCAGAGCAACATTAGGTTATTAGGTTGCTATGCTGTGCAGATGAACAATTGATGAGTCATAAAATCCATTGTGATACACACACGTTCACAGGGGTGGGATTCAGAACTGTGCACGTGTCTGATATCAAGTCGCTTTAGCTGTAAAACCCAGTCTGAACCCCTGGGCAAAGCATTTATCATAAAATGAATTCACTTGATTCAAACTTGGAAGACTTGATTCACTGATGTAACCATCTGATTTTAATGTGCTTGTGAGATGTAACAAATGGCAACAAATGAAAACCACTGAAAACAGTGTAGGTACAATGTAAGTTCACATCAAAGCTATAGCTCTGACACTGGACTTTTTTGTACTTTATGTGTACTAATTAATTCCAAGAATTATCAGCATGAATGTTTAGCAAACAAATTACTTCAAAGGCAGTTTGGAGCCCCCATATATATGACCACAGCCATTGAACTGAGACAAGAGTCTCTGTTTTCATGTGGCATTACATTGTGCCAGGAAAAAGAGGAGAGAGAATGATTTTTAACAGGCTGTGAACTTCTGCAGAACCTGATTTCATAAAGTATGACATGTTCCTGAATCAGGGTCTTTGTTGATCCTGGAACATCATTCCAGTCAACCAAAAGGTTTATGTCAAGTTCAGGGTTAGGTGCTTCTACGTTAGTGACATTCACCTATCATCAGTTTAGGGAGAAGTTATGGGTTAGGGATAGGGTTAGGATTACATTTTCGGACAGGAATGTTGTTCCAGGATCAACAAAATATGTTGACCCAGGAACATGCCTAACTAAACAACAAAAATCAGAACATGCTGAACTTCTTGTGCCAATCTAAGATCTAGTCTTTTCTGGTACCACTGGCAGAGTGAACTGTTAGGTCTAACCAATAATAATAATAATAATAATAATAATAATAATAATAATACCTGCTTTATATTAGGTGGCGTTAACTACTATGTACTAAAATTTAAATAAATATTTTGATACAATGCACTTACAATGCATTATACATTTATAATTACACTGTTGACACTTCCCTTACACCTAACCCTACCCTTAAACTTACCCATACCACCACACCTGTCCCTAACTTTACCTGTATCCCACCTCAGTATCAGCAAAAGTGGGACCCACTTTATATTATGTGGCCTTAACTACTATGTACTTACATTTAAATTAATAATTTGATACAATGCACTTATTGTGTACAGACATGTTTTTACATTGTACTTACATTTTAAAAATTACCTGCATGTAATTACATCTGTAATTCATTTCTGTAGTTACATTTATAATTACACTGTAGACACTTCCCTTACACCTAACCCTACCCTTAAACTTACCCATACCACCACACCTGTCCCTAACTTTACCCTTAAACTTACCCATACCACCACACCTGTCCCTAACTTTACCCTTAAACTTACCCATACCACCACACCTGTCCCTAACTTTACCCTTAAACTTACCCACACCACCACACCTGTCCCTAACTTTACCCTTAAACTTACCCATACCACCACCACACCTGACCCTAACTTTACCCTTAAACTTACCCATACCACCACCACACCTGACCCTAACTTTACCCTTAAACTTACCCACACCACCACACCTGTCCCTAACTTTACCCTTACACTTACCCACTCCACCACACCTGTCCCTAACTTTACCCTTAAACTTACCCACACCATCACACCTGTCCCTAACTTTACCCTTAAACTTACCCACACCACCACACCTGTCCCTAACTTTACCCTTAAACTTACCCATACCACCACACCTGTCCCTAACTTTACCCTTAAACTTACCCATACCACCACACCTGTCCCTAACTTTACCCGTATCCAACCTCAATGTCAGCAAAAGTGTTTTGCAATACAATATGAACATAATAAGTACATTGTACTTATTTTTTGATGTAAGTACATAGTTAAGGGCACCTAATATAAAGTGGGGCCATAATAGTGAAACGCATTCAAAATAAATAAATTTAAATGTATATTAAATATATATATATATATATATATATATATATATATATATATATATATAATGTAACGAAGGCCAGCCAGTAGTTGCTTTGCGAGTAAACCTCACTCCTCTGATCTCAGACACGCTCTAGCAACTGACGCTAGAGGTTGCAGCCTTTAGCCTCCTTGTTAGAGGGTCCGACTCTCATGCTGGCGGACCTGAGTTTGAGTCCCGCTTAGAGCAGGGCGGCTCGAACGGGAGGGGTTACATTGGTGCCGTGACCCGGATGGGAGTGAGGTTTAGGGGGGTGAGTGTAACTGAGGCCAGCTAGTAGTTGCTGTGCGAGTAAACCTCACTCCTCTGATCTCAAGAGACGCTCTAGCGACTGATGCTAGAGGTTGCAGCATTTAGCCTCCTTGTTAGAGCATCCGACTCTCATTCCGGCGGACCCGAGTTCGAGTCCCGCTTGGAGCGGGCGGTTCGAACGGGAGGGGTTACATTGGTGCCGTGACCCGGATGGGAGTGAGGTTTAGGGGGGTGAGTGTAACGAAGGCCAGCTAGTAGTTGCTGTGCGAGTAAACCTCACTCCTCTGATCTCAGAGATGCTCTAGCAACTGACGCTAGAGGTTGCAGCCTTTAGCCTCCTTGTTAGAGCATCCGACTCTCATGCTGGCGGACCCGAGTTCGAGTCCCGCTTAGAGCAGGGCGACTCGAACGGGAGGGGTTACATATATACACACTCACCTAAAGGATTATTAGGAACACCATACTAATACTGTGTTTGTCCCCCTTTCGCCTTCAGAACTGCCTTAATTCTATGTGGCATTGATTCAACAAGGTGCTGAAAGCATTCTTTAGAAATGTTGGATAGCATCTTGCAGTTGATGGAGATTTGTGGGATGCACATCCAGGGCACGAAGCTCCCGTTCCAACACATCCCAAAGATGCTCTATTGGGTTGAGATCTGGTGACTGTGGGGGCCATTTTAGTACAGTGAACTCATTGTCATGTTCAAGAAACCAATTTGAAATGATTCAAGCTTTGTGACATGGTGCATTATCCTGCTGGAAGTAGCCATCAGAGAATGGGTACATGGTGGTCATAAAGGGATGGACATGGTCAGAAACAATGCTCAGGTAGGCCGTGGCATTTAAACGATGCCCAATTGGCACTAAGGGGCCTAAAGTGTGCCAAGATAACATCCCCCACACCATTACACCACCACCAGCCTGCACAGTGGTAACAAAGCATGATGGATCCATGTTCTCATTCTGTTTACGCCAAATTCTGACTCTACCATCTGAATGTCTCAACAGAAATCGAGACTCATCAGACCAGGCAACATTTTTCCAGTCTTCAACTGTCCAATTTTGGTGAGCTCGTGCAAATTGTAGCCTCTTTTTCCTATTTGTAGTGGAAATGAGTGGTACCCGGTGGGGTCTTCTGCTGTTGTAGCCCATCCGCCTCAAGGTTGTGCGTGTTGTGGCTTCACAAATGCTTTGCTGCATACCTCGGTTGTAACGAGTGGTTATTTCAGTCAAAGTTGCTCTTCTATCAGCTTGAATCAGTTGGCCCATTCTCCTCTGACCTCTAGCATCAACAAGGCATTTTCGCCCACAGGACTGCTGCATACTGGATGTTTTTCCCTTTTCACACCATTCTTTGTAAACCCTAGAAATGGTTGTGCATGAAAATCTCAGTAACTGAGCAGAATGTGAAATACTCAGACCGGCCCGTCTGGCACCAACAACCATGCCATGCTCAAAATTGCTTAAATCACCTTTCTTTCCCATTCTGACATTCAGTTTGGAGTTCAGGAGATTGTCTTGACCAGGACCACACCACTAAATGCATTGAAGCAATTACATTCATGAGAAATTGAACAGGTGTTCCTAATAATCCTTTAGGTGAGTGTAATTATATTATATTTCTAACAAAACAACTTTTGTTTTTAAAGGTTCAAAGTTCGAACTTTCATTTTATTTAATAACTTCAAATTTACTCTGAATTTAAAATATGGTTATATTTGATAGTCCACTTCAGACATTTTACTAGCTATAAGTTAGTTAGCAACTATATAATGCAACTAATTCTCACTAGAGTTTTACTAGACTGTTAGGTTAGGGTTAGGTGTTTGGGTTAGTAGAATAAGTTGACATGTAGTGGAAAAGTTACTTGTAGTCAGTAGAACATGTTACATCTCAAGGGGCTATCCTGCTAATAATAATTCAAATTCAAGAATATCTGTTTGGGGACCATCAAATTAAAGTGTTAGCAGATATTAAGCAGACAATCTACTAATACTCTAATGAGAGTTAGTTGACATGTAGCTGCAAAGTTACTTATCGTTAGTAGAATGTCTAAAGTGAATTAGTGAAATAAAGTGTTACCTAAAATATTTACACTATTTAAAGATAATTCAATTGGTCATATAACTGAAATCTTTTTGAGTGTAATGTTTAGTTAATGCATAATTAAGCAGGTAAAACAATTTATGGGGTCAAGAAGACATCACAGAATGTTACAAACTAAAAAGATGTGACATTTATCTCAGTGGTGTTTAGTTTTTACCTATGTAATCTGACAACTTGACATTCATTGGCCTGATTATGAAGCCTTCCAGAACAAGCTCCTCATATAGAGATTCTATGGTCCTAGAGGGAAGACAAAAAGACAGGTAGAGAGAACGTTTGAAAGAGAGAAAAACAGAAAGAGCATTGCAAACAAGGGAGCAAACTGATCAGTCATGCTGTGTATCTGACGCAACCTTCTATTACATCACAGCGTTCAGAGCCAGCCATGAATTTTTGTGCTCCAAATGGACATTGGCCAGTCACCCCCTGAGCTCCAAACCCTGGCATTCACAACGCTTGAGCATTTTCCAGAAGCACAATCCATCAATTGCAGAACTCTCACAGTGCACTGGTGTTTAACATATGTCCTACATCTCCTACTTTCAAACAGTGGCAGGGGTCAAAATGCTCTTTTACCAATGATTAAACTACATTATAATATTCTTGAGAAATATACTTTGCATTTTAAACCAATTTATTTATTTAAACCTGTCAGCTGTGAGGTCCTTCTCTTTCTTCTTCTTCTTTCCAGTCTTCCGCCCTTTCTTTTTTTTTTTCTAAAGCAAAGAAAATGTGTTTTTAGTTATCAACAACAATATATAGAGCTATTTATGAATCAAGAATAACAAGGGAAGTAGTCATATGATAGTACAGAAATTATATTTTTCTTTCTGGTTTTGAGATTGAAGTCTTAACAGGAATCAAAGTGTGATTAGATTAGTGTCAGACTGTAAAGGAAGTTTATTTTCTGTTTAACACCAGGGCATATGTTTGTTTCAGTATATTAAATCATCCGACTCTACAGTGTAACATTTTAATAACAGGTGTGTGGCATATGCGCTTGCATCCAAAATGTAGAAATTCTGAAAATCCTCTGGTGACTTGACATAAACACCGTGTGGCATGAAGAGATGGTCTGCACGTGTGTTTCCCTGATTATCTAGAATGAACTCTCAGTACAACGGTTGTTATGCAGCCTACTGGAGACACCCTGGAACCTGCTGCAATTCAGGGCTTTTCCAAACCACAAATGAACCAGACTAGCAGCCATTAATTATGTGTTACCAAATGTTCTAAATATTTGTTCGGTGAGGAATAATAAATTCCAACTTCATTTTCTCAGAAACCACTGGACTGAACATACTGTGATTCCCCAAAATATTTTTATGGAAAATCTTGGATCATTTTTTGGCAGGTCTGAGTTTGTTAGTCAGTAATATTAAGACCAGGACACTTTCTCCTAAAGAACACCAGTGATGCCAGCAATTATATAACAGACAGGGTGAACTCCTGCTATCATTAGCTCAGCTTGGGCGTTGCATGTTCATTTAACAAACAAACCCTCCCTGTTGCATAATGTTCAATTTGTTGTACCCAAATGACATGGCTTCCTAAATTCACAAAATTCCAACATAGTTCAATGTGCAAACCTAGTGAGATGAATTAACAGCTGGAATTTAGCCTTACGCCAACAGAACTGAATGGGGTTTGCGTGTGCATGCATTTGCAGAATGATTAATGATAAAAAACATCTTTGTGTATAAATTAAACACGTCAGACAGACAGCGTCTGTGACCGATTTAGCTGTCAAAACCTTTCAGTGAACAGCAAGTCAAGCAGGGTGCCAAATATGTTGTTGAGGAATTCTAGCTCTTGTGCAGGCATGCAATGAGGCCTTTTTCTGTGTTTCTTATTTTGGAGAAGACACAATAGTGACTGATTGCAGGAAATATAGAGATGGATTGGTCTCCTATATATTCCCATATATTTACAGGTCACAGTTAAACAGAGCCATACACATATTCACATACTTACACAAACAGATCTATCTTTTTAAATGTATATTATTCTGTCTAAATATAAATGTCTAGTATCATCAGTCATGATGTAGTAAAGTCAGGATATATCCACATTCCGCTTCCAGGTCAGCTATTTTTGTTTCAGAATAAAAAAAAAAAAAAAGTAAGATAATGTTTAAAATGATAAAATAATGACGTAATGATGTAAAGTCACTATTTAAGATATAAAGTCACATTGTGAGATATGAAGTTGCAATAATGAGAAACAAAGTTCCAATTGCAAAATGTAGTCACATTGTGAGAAATCAGTTATGAGAACTTATGAGAAGTATGCAATTATGAAAAACATGGCAGCAATTGCAAAACAAATATCGCAATTATCTTTTTTTACTCTGTGGCAGAAACAGGATTTTTATAGTTTTAGAATATGTGTTGAGATGAAAATATATACATGTACATGTCTATGACTCTACGTACACACTACATGTACATGTCTATGACTCTCGTATTACACACATTATTACTTTACCATACTGTATATGTCTTGGTCCCCATATATATATATATATATATATATATATATATATATATATATATATATATATATATATATAGTGTGTGTGTGGTTCAGGTATACTGAACAAAATTTCCCCAGAAAGATCCCCATAAGGAAAACAGCTTATAAATCATACTAAGTGATGTTTTTTTGAAAATGTAAAACTGCTAAAAGTTTTCTGTGATGGGTGGGTTTAGGGTTAGGGGATAGAATATACAGTTTGTATGTGTGTGTGTACCAAGTATTCCTTACTTTATGGGGACCAAATATCCAAGTAATACCAGTAATTTTTGACCTTATGGGGACATTTTTTTGGTGTGATTTGTGTGATGGGTAAGGCTAGGGGGATAAAATGTACAGTTTGTAAAGTTTAAAAATCATTACATCTTTGGGAAGTCCCATAAAACATGGAAACCTGTGTGTGTGTGTGTGTGTCTGTGGTAGAGAACGTGGGGAACAGGGGCCCTATCAAAACACAAGCTGACGAGGGCAGGACACCTTTACTAATTCTCTGTCCAGACCACATTCCTGGTCATGAGTGCAGATCACTGTATGACCCCAGGGCCCCTCACACAAGGTGCATAAACAGAGGGCAGAGAGTATATCCCAAGATCTGGATCCATCCAGACTAAAAGACACATTACAGGGTTTTACAGGCCAGTCACTATCTATAATCTGTACAACATCAGGGAGCACTGAGCATCTGTACACTGTCGCTCATGCAGAGAATTTAAAATACGCTCAAGGTCTTATCTCAAAGGAAGAAGTATACATGTCTGCCATTCACCTTTTTACTACTTTTCTTGACTTTTTTCTTTTTCTTTCCCTTGTCTCTGTCCACCACCAGCTTAAGGTTCTTCAGTTCCTGCCTCATCAGCTCGTCCACCTGAGACAAAGATACAAACAAAGATGGAGAAAAAGAAAAAAATGTGATGGAATGAATTGAGCCACAAGGGAAGTGAAAGAGCTGAGGTGTTTTGTTTTCATACAGTGTTATGACTTTAATAAAATGTAGTGCAGAAAGAGTGTTGATTTTTTTACTCCCAACCAGGGTTTGAATTCATGAGGGTCCGAGGTGAAATTATGAAGCTGAGGGCCCCACTTCGCATACTAATGGCAGGTTAAAGATGTGTTAACTGGGACCCCTTCATTACAGACCCCTGGTTCCCCCCTGATGACAGCTCTGCTCCCACCTGAACTCTGAGCTCCTCTTCAACTTCCAATCTCTTCTCCTCTCGCACCAACTGAGCATCAAAACTTTGAAGGAAGTTCTGTTTTTCATCTCGGTTATACCAAACCTCTGCAATGCACAACAAATCCACAGAGGATGTTGATTAATTTAAAACTAAATTTCAACAACAGTGATATGATCATACCGCAGGGAAACCGCAATGGTGCATTCATCTAAAACAGCAGAACATACAGACATTCTCTGACATGTGAAAACAAATTCGAGTTGGACACAAAACATCAAAGTATAGCCAGGAGAACATCAGTCAGCACTGTGTGTAAAAGAGGAAACAATTCTGAGAGGTCTGTTGGGCCTCAATCGGACCTCCTGCGTGTGGAGTGTAGAGGAAGCACAGGTGCTGTAGTCTGGGTGAGAAAGCAGCGTCTGATTGTACTCCGCGCTGCGCTCTCACGCGCCACATCCTGACAGGAAGTCCATTTCCACCCACTTCCTGTCCTGGCTAAAGGCAGTACGCCAATTTGATTTGGAAACTGGAAGACTGAATGGCAGGGTCTGACCTCACAATGAGTCTGAATTAGTTTTTTCCCTGTTTTGTTCATTTGCATATCATAGTGAAACAGCAAACGTAATCTAAACTGGCCAGGACAAACATTTGTGAAAGTTTGTTAAAATTTGTGACCCGTGCTGGCAAATTGAGTCATGAGTACATTTTCAAAAATGAGTTATTGTTATTTTCACATTCTCTATTAAAAATAAAGAATGAGAAATAATATTGAATCGGACAAAAAAAATGACTGACAAAAAACAATATATATATTATAATTTTTTTTTTTCTTCCATGATACCACAAGTGTTTGATTAACATGAATGAAACAGACAGCCTATATATTAAGACATACTGTACCACATGGATCTATAATGTTACACATCAGATGTTTTTACTCAACAGTTAACCAAACGTTCATTTAAGACATAACAGATAATGTTTGCGTGAATACTCGCCCAGACGGATATTTTGAAATACTATAATTCTGTATATGTGTGTATTTCGGGATTGAGCACTGTCTGATATTTTTATTCATGTATTACCTGAGAATTAATTACATGACCTTGGTGCTTGAGCTACAGTTCTTGTAACAAAGCTTTATAAACAGCAGGGTTGTGCACCTTTTAAAACTGAACACATTTGAATAAAATGTTTAAAATTCAAGTTCATTTCCTAAATTTTAATTGAGGAAGCAAATAGGAACTAGACCTGAAAATCTAATTTGAACTTAAAGCTGCACTATAGAAGATATTTGGTTACAAATGAAGAAAATTTGACTATTGAGTTTGAGTACATAAAATAAATTTAAAATTTATTTTATGTTCAAATCTGCCCTTGACTTACCTTTATTCACTACACTAAGGGGCAGATTTACTATACAAATTAGAGTGACAGCGCAATTCCAAAAAAGCGCTGATGGGAATGGAAAGTTCTGCTAATTTAAAAACACAGACCCAGCCGGATCATTTCCATAATGACCAACGCAATCTATCATCTGGTTTAAGACATGCTCTTTTTGGGTGGTAAATAATGGCACAAAATTCAGTAAACTGACTAGTGCAAACCTTAGTAAATCACCTTACATGAGTAATTTAAATACTCTACTCCCATACATTTTGCGTCTGAAAGGAAAACTCCTACAAATGCATATGCAATAAGGTCAGACACAAAAATAATCCTGTCCACGCCTTTTCAGTGCTAATTTATCATTGTGTGTCTTTAATAAATCCTGACAGTTAGTTTTTTTTACGTCAAAAGAGGGTTTGCGCTGACGCAAGCTGTTAGTAAATCGGGCCCTATGTCTATAATAATGATGTAAATTTGTATCATTTGGGACAGATTTGGTGGCAAATTCCAGGCCCACGTCATTTGTTCTTGCATGTTTATGTCATGTCTGTAAACTCAGACAGCTACTATATTGCATGTGAGGGTGCTGAGGAGGGGTTGTAGCTTGTTGCTACGACAAATAGTGTTGTTGCGTTTAATTTGAAGTAGTCAGCTAACAGGCATTTTTTACATGGAAAATTATAAATGGCAACCCTTGTTGACCTCTGAAGAAACAAGTATTGTCAAAACAAAGAAAATTTAACTGCACTGACTCAAACTGTGATCAGAGAGGGAATGTGATAGAACAAGATCCAAACCACAGTGGCGGATTTAATGCTTACTCGTAATTTTTATTTTGATGTACAGTTTTGTAGGAGGCTTTTACTGTCAGTGGGTTTAGTGCAGCATGACAGATCAGCCCTGATATTATCACCATTAACATTGCACTTCCTCAAACAAAGAGCAGTGTCGAAGAACAAATGACTGCTCTGCAGTCATGCGTTTTCAACCGCAGAATGGCAATAGGGAGACCAAAAATCTGTAGTGCAGCTTGAACGAAGTTCAAGTAAAATTAAAATTGAAATAGAAAAAAAAATCATAATTCCAATAAGTTTAAGTTTTACAGGTTTTTTTTTTTTTTTTTTTTTTTTTTTTTTACAGTTGCTAGGACACATTTCTCAATACATTTTTTCAAAACTCTTCACAAAGTTCTCATAACCAACTTTCATCTTGGCACAGCAGTTACAGTTTTTCTCCATTGGTTTGGCTCATTTCTTGAAACAGAAATTACATTCTCAAAACAACATGGACAAACCGCCAAACCACTTGGCAATTGTTCACAACAGAATTGAATTTCTCATTCATTTCATCAAATTGCAAATGTCTAAGTACATGTCTCAATGTCTCAGTACATCTTTGCAAATGATTAAGTACAGGTAGCCTACATTTAGCACAATTTCCAAGTGAATAGATCTTGTTGATCTAAACTGATTGTTGATTAATGGTTCTAATGGTTGTCTAATGGTTGTTCGCTCCAAAACATGTCAGCATCATTTAATTGTATAAGTCAACACATGCACAATAGTCTGTTCAATTGTGAAAATTAGTCAAGAACATAATACCATGAATACCATATACAAACCCGATTCCAAAAAAGTTGGGACACTGTACAAATTGTGAATAAAAAAGGAATGCAATAATTTACAAATCTCATTTTGGATTTCATGAGAGCTACACATTCCAAAAAAGTTGGGACAGGTAGCAATAAGAGGCCAGAAAAGTTAAATGTACATATAAGGAACAGCTGGAGGACCAATTTGCAACTTATTAGGTCAATTGGCAACATGATTGGGTATAAAAAGAGCCTCTCAGAGTGGCAGTGTCTCTCAGAAGTCAAGATGGGCAGAGGATCACCAATTCCCCCAATGCTGCGGCGAAAAATAGTGGAGCAATATCAGAAAGGAATTTCTCAGAGAAAAATTGCAAAGAGTTTGAAGTTATCATCATCTACAGTGCATAATATCATCCACAGATTCAGAGAATCTGGAACAATCTCTGTGCGTAAGAGTCAAGGCCGGAAAACCATACTGGATGCCGTGATCTTCGGGCCCTTAGACAGCACTGCATCACATACAGGAATGCTACTGTAATGGAAATCACAACATGGGCTCAGGAATACTTCCAGAAAACAGATAGGTCAAAAAAGAAGCCATATCTAAACATGATCCAGAAGCGCAGGCGTTTTCTCTGGGCCAAGGCTCATTTAAAATGGACTGTGGCAAAGTGGAAAACGTCTCGGGTTACGACTGTAACCCTTGTTCCCCGAGAAGGGAATGAGACACTGCGTCGTCAGCGTAGCGCGTCTGAAGCATGAATGAAATCTATCCAACCCTGATTGGTGCTGCGTCATGACGTAGATGACGGCATAAGCGGAAGCTACAAAGGGGACGCTGGCACACAAACACATTAGCTTATTTGCGATGAAGAGAGCACTCTGCCCGTGATAGGTGTGGCGACGAGACGCAGTGCCTCGTTCCCTTCTCGGGGAACAAGGGTTACAGTCGTAACCCGCGATGTTCCCCTTCGAGGGAAGGAGGGCCACCGAGGAGGCCATGCCCCTGGTGGAATGAGCCCTCACGGCCATCGGTGAAAGCAAATTGCGCACCTGATAAGCCGTGGCTATAGCCTGGACAATCCAATTGCTGATTGTCTGTTTCGATGCAGGCAGCCCCTTCTTGGGTGAGCCAAAGCACACCAACAACGGGTCTGACTTCCACCACTGGGAAGACTTCTCCAAGTAAATTCTTAGAGCTCCGACCAGGCGGAGCAGGTGAAGTCTTCCCTCTTCCGCCGTCACGTGAGGTGGAGGATAAAAGGCCTGAAGAACCACTGACTGTGCCACATTAGATGGCACCTTGGGCAGGTAGCCTGGTCTGGGATGTAAGATGGCCTTAACTCCGCCGGGGGCAAACTCCAGGCAAGTTGGCATAACAGCCAAGGCCTGAAGGTCCCCCACTCTCCTCAGAGAGGTGATAGCGAGGAGAAAGGCTACCTTCAAGGTCAGGTTCTTTGCCTCAGCCGACTCCAGTGGCTCAAAGGGGGCCTCAGCCAACCCTTCAAGTACCACCGCCAAGTCCCAGGTTGGAACTCTGGAGCGAGTCGCAAGCCTCATCCTACGAGCCCCACGGAGGAAACGTACAACCAGATGGTGCCTCCCCATTGGCCCATCACCTATAAGCAAGTGGAAAGCCCCATTGGCAGCCACATACACCTTAAGTGTGGACGGGGTAAGACCGGCGGAGAAACGATCTTGGAGGAACTCCAGCACTGAAGCCACTGGGCAGTTAACTGGGTCCACCTCATTCTCTCTACACCAAGTGGAAAACACATTCCACTTCAGCCTGTACAGTCTCCTGGTGGAAGGAGCCCTGGAGCTGAGTAGGGTCTCGACCACACCTGCTGACAGGCCAGCCTCTAGGTACCAAGCCCCCTCAGGGGCCAGACCCAGAGGTTCCACAGCTCTGGCCAGGGGTGGAATATTGTGCCCCCTGCCTGTGACAGCAGATCCCTCTTCAGAGGGACCTGCCACGGGAGGACGTCTAGCAGTGCTACAATGTCCGAGAACCATACTCGGGTCGGCCAGTAGGGTGCCACTAGAAGTAGGCTGATCTCTTCCTGGCGGACCCGCTCCAAGACTCCTGGGAGCAGAGCGATCGGGGGAAATGAGTACAGACACAGCCTTGGTCACGTCTGCATCATGGCATCCAACCCCAGTGGGGCTGGATGCGTGAGGGAAAACCACAGCGGACAGTGGGACGTCCCTCGAGACGCGAATAGATCCACTTCCACTGTGCCGCACCTCTCGCATATGGCCTTCACCACCTCTGGGTGAAGTCGCCACTCCCCAGGCCTCAGCCCCTGCCTCGACAGGACGCCTGCTCCCTGGTTTTGATCCCCTGGGATATACATCACTCTGAGAGACGACAGTTTCCCCTGGGACCACAGGAGGATCTGTTGTGCCAGTCTGCATAGAGGGCACGACCTCAGACCCCCCTGATGATTCAGATATGAAATTACAGACATATTGTCTGATCGTATCAGGACATGGTGGCCGCGGAGGTCCGGGAAAAAGCTCATCAGAGCTTTGTAGACCGCCAGCATTTCCAGGTGATTTATATGCCGGGAAGAATGCCGGGTCTCCCACAGACCTCTCGCAAATCGGCCTTCCATGACCGCGTCCCAACCAGTGAGAGAGGCGTCTGTTGAAGCGGTTTTCCGGCAACATGACGCTCCCAACACTGGCCCCCGGGACAGAAACCAAGGTTTCTTCCATACGATGAGGGAACGAGGCCATCTGCACTTTACCCTGAACATACAGAACGGATTTTCCCTCAGGGAAAATCCCTTGGTTTTCAGCCAGCACTGTAGGGGTCTCATGTATAACAGGCCGAACAGAATTCTGTTGGGCACTGCTGCCATGAGCCCCAGCAGTCTCTGGAACTGCTTCACAGTGAGGCTGCGGCCTAATTTTGCTCTGGAGACCATCACCTGTATGGACTCGATACATGCAGGGAATAATTGTGTCCTCATCGTAGTCGAGTCCCATACAACTCCCAGGAACAGGGTTCTTTGGGAAGGTGTTAAGTCTCAGCCCCAAGCACCGAATATGGGCCAGAACGACACCTCAATGCCGAACTGACATTCCTCGAGATTGGGCCAATATGAGCCAGTCGTCGATAGAATTCAGTAAACGGATGCCCTGGGGGAAAGAGCTAGGCTGATAGGAAGAACCCGATATTGGTACGCGTCTCCCTCGAAAGCGAACCTCAGGAACTTCCTGTGACATGGAAGGATGGATACATGGAAGTATGCGTCTTTAGATCTATCGTGACGAACCAGTCCTTGAACTGAATCTGACTCACGATGGCTGGAATTGTGAGCATCTTGAACCTGAATCTCCTCAGAGAACGATTTAAGTGCCCCTCATCCCTCTTGGGAACTATGAAGTACCGGCTGTAGAACCCGGACTCTGTCTGGCAGAGGAACACGCTGTATGGCCTCCTTACCAACAGGGAGTGAACTTCCGGTTCCATAACCCGCACCTGCTCTGGGACCACCACAGTCCAGACCACCCCATTAAACTCTGTGGGAAGAGTAACTAAACTGCAGTCTGTATCCCTTTTCTACAGCCGCAGGGCCCACACAGATATATTCGGAGGCATGACCATGCGCCAAGATAATCTGCGAAGGGAACCAGCCTCTCAAGGCTGGCCTCGGGTGTCAACCAAGCCTCATTCCCGACCCCCTGAAACGGCTGACTGGCAGGGGGTAGACGAGAAGGATTTTCGGTGTGTGCGGACACGTTCGCTGCCCAGCCACAGGTCTCTCTAGAGGCGGATGGAGCAGCGTGCGTTGGCTGGAAATTGATTCAAGATTCAAGAGTTTTATTTGTCACATACACAGTTATATACAGAATATACAACCGGCAGTGAAATGTAAACAGGTCCACTCCATGGACAGTGCAAATTCACAGTTAAAAACACAAGGAGGAAATTATAATAGAAATAGAATAAAAAAGTACTATATATATATATATATATATATATATATATATATATATATATATATATATATATATATATATATATATATATATATATGGCCCGAGCGTCATGGATGGCGGGATCACAACATTGACTTCCAAAGAGCTCCACAGAGGAGGCGACCTCGATCACTCCTACCCGGGAGGGGGGCTGGCCAGCAGGTTAGCAACTCGACAGGACCGCAACGACTTCGGGTGGACACTACGAAATTGCTGAAAACCGATGTGTCCCGCAGCACACGAGGCAGCGAGAACAACATTCTCTGAGGGCTCCATGGAGGAGCAAAACCTCACAATGCACGAAAGCAGCCCCCTCAGGAAAGTGCTCATGCATGTCATGCTCCCATCTTAGATGAATATACAGACAAGTGAACACGCTTTGGATGATAGGCTGATAATATCTAATTCCTCAAAGTCAGATAAATATCCCCTTTAATTCCTCAGAATTAAATGCCAACATAATCACCCAACAAGTGAACATGGTCTGAATGATAGGCTGAATAAATATATCTAACTTCTCAGATAATTTAATTTTAATTCCTCAGAATTAAATGCAGCCATAATCACCAGACGATACTGTTTTAATATTTATTTATACGGATTCGTCATCTACACGCTGCCTCGGCAAACGCGAGATTCGATTCGTTCACAATATATTTGGCTTTCATCCCTTGAGATGAAAGTCAACAGGCGCAAGGCTGAAACACCCGAAAAGTGCACGGCTGTGCGCGTCAAGATATTTCTCAATGAACACAGCCAGCGCCCTCAGAAGCTGACTGCCTGCCTCGCACCCAAACAGTATCACATGCACACCGATTGCGTGTGTTCACTCATTGCAGACCCATAATCTACGCGCTGCCTCGGCAACGCGAGATCGAGCCTTGCATTATGACGTGGCGGGGCTTTTTTTTTTTTTTTTTACTACTTCACTCCCTCGATGCTGTGCATGTCTAATTCCTCGGAATCAGACAGCTCAAGCATCTGGTTCGCCACCCAGGTGGGAAGAAGCCGCAGCGCGGGCTTCCGCGCGGGAAGGGAGAACACCTCGAGAGCTATCTGAGCACTCTTATTTTATGAATGAAGCGGAGTGTCTGGGGCTTTAACGTCACCCGCCTCGGGGGAAGAAGCCGCAGCGTGGGCTTCCACGCAGGGAGGAAGAACATCTGAACTGTCAGACAAGGACTGAGAAAGTGCCTCAGCAGTCTCGAGACCCGCTGACAAGTCCATCCGCGAGCCCTATGATCTAAGCCGCCGCACTGCCTCAACAGACGCGGGACAGAACCACGGGGCTTGCGAGCCTGCCGACTTCACAAAATACTCTCTTTTTTGGACAAACAACACCAAATAGACAGACAATTTCAACACAGAGCGCATGCTGAAGAGCAAAAAGCTGGTGTGTTTGTGTGCCAGCGTCCCCTTTGTACCTTCCTCTTATGCCGTCATCTACTACGTTATGATGCAGCACCAATCAGGGTTGGATAGATTTCATTCATGCTTCAGATGCGCTATGCTGAGGGCGTTCCAAGAGTGTCGTCACTCGACGACGTAGTGCGAGTTCCCTCGAAGGGGAACTGTTCTTTGGTCAGACCAATCAAAATTTGAAGTTCTTTTTGGAAAACTGGGACACCATGTCATCTGGACTAAAGACTTGACTTGATTATTTATAATTCTACAGATATATATATATATATATAGATAGTACTTTTTTATCCTATTTCTATTATAATTTCTTCCTTGTGTTTTTAACTGTGAATTTGCACTGTCCATGGAGCGGACCTGTTTACATTTCACTGCCGGTTGTATATTCTGTATATAACTGTGTATGTGACAAATAAAACTCTTGAATCTTGAATCTTGAGAGGACAAGGACAACCCAAGTTGTTATCAGCGCTCAGTTCAGAAGCCTGCATCTCTGAGTATGGGGTTGCATAAGTGCGTGTGGCATGGGCAGCTTACACATCTGGAAAGGCACCATCAATGCTGAAAGGTATATCCAAGTTCTAGAGCAACATATGCTCCCATCCAGACGTCGTCTCTTTCAGGGAAGACCTTGCATTTTCCAACATGACAATGCCAGACCACATACTGCATCAATTACAACATCATGGTTGCGTAGAAGAAGGATCCGGGTACTGAAATGGCCAGCCTGCAGTCCAGATCTTTCACCCAAAGAAAACATTTGGCGCATCATAAAGAGGAAGATGTGACAAAGAAGACCTAAGACAGTTGAGCAACTAGAAGCCTGTATTAGACAAGAATGGGACAACATTCCTATTCCTAAACTAGAGCAACTTGTCTCCTCAGTCCCCAGACGTTTGCAGACTGTTATAAAAAGAAGAGGGGATGCCACACAGTGGTAAACATGGCCTTGTCCCAACATTTTTGAGATGTTGATGCCATGAAATTTAAAATCAACTTATTTTTCCCTTAAAATGATACATTTTCTCAGTTTAAACATTTGATATGTCATCTATGTTGTATTCTGAATAAAATATTGAAATTTGAAACTTCCACATCATTGCATTCTGTTTTTATTCACAATTTGTAAAGTGTCCCAACTTTTTTGGAATCGGGTTTGTATGAATCCCTTGGAACATTTGATACATTTATTACACCAATTGACAGTCAGGTGAAACTAGAACTTGACTAACGAAGGAGGAGTTTCACACATCTCAGATGACCAATCAAACAGTATGTTTAGTTACCTGACAGGTGCTGTCCATGACTGTGAATGCTGCCAAACATGTATGTAAACAGCTTGACCATGCAGGACCAGTGCAATTTCTGAACATGGAGGCACCTGGCCAAGTAAATGAACAAGGGCAACTGCCTGCTCGAGGAAGAGGAAGAGGAAGAGGAAGAGGAAGAAGAAGAAGAAGAAGAAGAAGAAGAGGAGGAGGAATGGGGGAAGAGGCCGAGGAGCACGAAGACACCATGTTGTCCCGGATGAAATTTGAGCCACAATTATAGACTGTCATCAACCATGGCCTCACAATGACTGAGGCAGGTCGCCGAGTGCTGCCTAATGTGCCTCAATCTAGAGTCTCCTCCATCATCCAAACTTTTCACAGGGAAAACCAGTATGTAGTCAGTCAATGATGGAATTATATGTTGTATAGGACAGTAAGTTCACCTGTCTTCAACAAAAATGGAAGACAACGTTGCAGTAAGAGGAAGAGTGAGGATGAGAGGGGGAGCCCATGGAGGAAGAGGGGAAGAGAGGATGAGGAGGGGAAGGGGGTAGAGAGGGAAGGGGATGAGAGGGAAAGGGGTAGAGAGGGGAAGAGAGGAAGAGAGGATGAAGAGAGGATGAGGAGGGGATGAGAGGGGAAGGGGGTAGAGAGGGGTAGAGAGGGGTAGAGAGGGGAAGGGGGTAGAGACTGGGCTAAGACTGAAAGGTGGACATGAAGGATATTTCAGTGGTCATCTGCCATAGTAACAACACATCTAAACAGTTTGACTTGCAGTGCTTACACAATGCCAAAGGGACAAAGCATTTTGGAGGCACTGACTGTTTAAATGAGAAGGAACTTTAGTTTTGACACATGAGTGAACTGTTTTGGGAGAGGTATGAGCTTTTGCAGGTGAACCATGGTGTTGTGCCGAACCATCCACGTTATTTTGGCAAAAGCACCAAGAATGTCCGGTCTGTTTCAAGAAATGAGCCAAAGCAATTTAGAAGGATCTTTGACATTTTCGTGGCACTGACTCTTTATATGGGAAAGGAATTTAGTTTTGAAGCATGAGTGAACTGTTTTGGGAGCGATATTAGCTTTTGCAAGTGAGCTATAGTGTTGTGCTGAACTGTAAGACTGTTTTTCCAAATGATCTTAGAATTTTGAGAATGTAATTTCTGTTTCAAGAAATGAGCCAAACCAATGGAGAAAAACTGAACACCTACACAAGTCTTTCAATTTTATCTATACAAATGGGGAAACTTCTTTTGTACTGTAATGCAAACATGGACTATGTACAAAATATTGTATAATGCTACCTGATGTTAGTGATTTTTAGGTCTGTGTTTTATGATTGACAACGTGTGTTTACTGGAAGAAAGAGTTGATTTGAGGCATGTATGAAGTGTTTCGGTAGTTTTAGTGCATTTTGAATGTGAAATTACAGTTTCATCTAGTTGCTTTGATAGTATTGGATTTTTTAGATTCAGAATATATTTCATTACAATATTACAATTTTGTATTATGTTATTGTTTTGTACTTAAGTTTAACAGTTTTGAAAACAGTATGTAAGCATGTGCAAATTGGCAAGTTGTGTTGAAGTGAGAAAATTATTCATGTAATTTAAAAGATGTAGTTATCGAATGCTTTTTGCACCAAAGCAATTATAAATGATCCACAGTTTCGCTCACATAGACTGCTGTTGTGATCACTGTGTGAAGAGTTTTGAAAAAGTGACCTAGCAATTGTAAAAAACTGTAACATTGAAAAGGAATCTCTGAATGTTGGCTTGACAGTTTTTTTTTTTTTTTTTTGTTGAAAGTTTCTATTTTAAAAAAGTTGAAAAAGTTTTTGACTGATTGAGCATGTTGAATCAGTGTTGGGCAGTCTTTGAGCGAGATCGTTTTGATTGGCTGTTCAGCTTTGTGAACCAGTGAACAAAAAATATAGTTGAACTGATTGTGTAATGACAATAAGTCATTGTGTCATGATTGTGCAAATGTGTAATATGGTGACGTGGCTAAGACACAGAAATAATGGCAGGATTACAAACGAGCCATTTCAGGCAAGTGACCTCCCTTTGGCATGGACAAATTTGCAGATCATATACATGCACAAACAGCTATATTGCACACTAATGGAAAGGTAAAATAAAAAAAGCATAATAGGTACCCTTTAAATTCTGAATTTCTAACACTAATAAGCAGTGCTGTCAAGTTCACATAGGAGTCAAAGGGCACTGATGTTAAAGCTCACTCTGGTGGAACCTAAAAATAAGCATCGAACTTTGAAATGAGATCCCTTGCTGAGGTCAGAGGTCAAACTGTCGTCCACAAAGCCTCCTTTTCAAAGTCACATTTTCAAAACATCCCGGAGCAATACGATCCATATAATTGCCTCGTTCCTTCAGGGGGATGCATTCACATAGCCTGGCCTGTTTGTTTAAAGACAACATCCACCTAACTCTCCCCAAAAAAACATGACTGTTAGGGGTCAGCATTTTAAACCTACTTTATTGGGACTGAAGACCTCTGAGAATGGTCCAACCCCACACAGTGCAAGAACAACAGACACTACTGTGGATGAACAGAAAAGCAGCAACATTTCTCGTGACACGGTGGCCAGCTTTGTGGGAAGGGGGCGGCCACACACATCTGCTCTAACTGAACATGGTGTATATACAGCACATTTGCCACCCACCATATGGGGATTGAGTGAAAAAACACTTCAGGGCTTGAAGGCGGTCAGCTGTATCTACTCCGCTTGGCTCCGTAGTGGCCTGTTATCTTAATGGTATGGTCTTTTGTACCATTTGTGAAGATTTGTATGCTGGTCAGTCTATGATGGAGCTGCACTCATTCTGAAAGCCTGTTTGTCCCCGTCATTCAGCTAACAGTAAGAAACAGACACTTCCTTAACACGGCTCTCTTCTGCCAAGAGACCGAAATGAAATCAATCGGTCACATCCAGCAAGTGCGCCATGACGTTGGGATGAAGGAAGAGAAGGAGGGGGGAAAGGGAGTGAGAGGGGAGCAAGCGCCAGACAAGACCAAACAGGCAATCTCAATCTTACCCTGAGTACTACAAATGACTTCCGTGGCCTCTCTATAAGCCATTCTCAACTGCGGTGCGATTGACTTTCCCAACAGAGCTTGTCCCTCTGGGGATCATGCTGGCTATCGTCTGATTCTGGATAAATATGGTGCTCACCTTTCCGCCTCATTACAACTAAATAAACCCACCACATGATCATATCCCAATTACAGACAGCTGATAAAACAGTGTGCTGCCGATTAACTTGCACAGCAAAGACCCTCGGCTCTAATTAGCTGTCTCACAGGCAGGATGTGGGACATGGACTTAACCATGTTGGTCTGTTGATCACATTGTTTACTGTGACAAGGCTGTTTTTCAAGCTGGGAGAGGGAAGAACATTGTGAAAAAGAAGTACAATTTCACATGCTTTTAAAAAGAGTAGCTACTTATAGAAATGTAATTTGAAAGACACTTAATTGCATGTTAATTGCAATTCAATTAAAACATATTATAGCTTAAATTAAAAGCAATTAGGTGAACTGCTTTTAGACCCACTTCAATAGTACAATTTCATACATAATTTCCTAATTACTTCTATTGTCTTTGAAATATGGTTAAAGTTTAAAGTACCAGATGTATTAACAAGCATTTAGGGTGAAATCAAATATTCTTTAATGTAATTTGTTATTGAATCTCGTATGAAATGTATTTAAATTTATTTTATTAATACATTTGTAATGATGAAATTGCAACTTAGTACATTTACATATATTGACTTTAAATGTAATATCAAATAACACTATTAAAACTATAATCAAGCAATTTGCATGTGCTTTAGCATGTTGGTCATCGCATCAAAATAAGTCTACTTTAAAGTGCAACAAAATTATTAAAACCTAATTATTTAAAATGTTCTTTAAAACATTCAATTTAACATTACTACAAAGCGCATTTTTAAAAAGTGTAAGTGTACTTAAAGTCTCCTGTAGTCAGTAATTGTAATCTTTGATCACCAAAATTACATATTTAAAAAGTTTTTTCCTGTGAATAAAAATAAATAAATAAATAAATAAATAAATAAATAAATAAATAAATAAATAAATAAATAAATAAATAAATAAATAAATAAATAAAATTAAATTCTTCATGGCTTAATATAGCTTGAATGTAACTCTACACCTTAGCTATTTAGTATACATAGTTCATGAATATGCAAATTATCCCTGCCTCTTCATGAACTACATTTCATTTCAAAAAGACCTTAATTTGTGTTCTGAAGATGAACAAAACAACATGAGGGTAAGTATTTGACAGAATTTTTGAACCATTAAACTATCCCTTTAAGATATATATACACATACATACATACATTTAATTCAATTAGTTGCATTCTTTTTTTTTCTTTTTTTTTTTACAATTAATAAAAAACATTTTACTTACATTTTAAAATGTCACCATTTAAAGGTACTGTATTCTGTCGACAATGCTGTTTGGTTGGGGAATATAACAGATATAACCAACACATTGTGAGATGGACATTGTTATTCACTCAACCTATCAAATATTTGGGAGGTGAGCTCTGATCTCTGCTTTTCATTACACCTTTAAGCTTCATTCCTCAGGAATGTAACCCTTTGCTCCTGAGCAATGTGACATTTTGAGGAAAATCTTAATGAAAAGAATTAAGCAGCTTTGACGGGGCATATAATTGCTTCCTGCAAGGTTATAGCTGCTAGTTTGCTGAAAAATTTTCCAGTCAAAAAGGCACTTCCACATGCATACACTCACACAAACAGCCTGTATGGAAAAAAAAAAAAAAAAAAAGAGAACTGCATTATTTGTAACTAGTAAAATATATGGTACATTGGGCACAGTACAACAGCTGTACTGAAAATGGCACCTACTGTATCCAAATGGTTGTAAATATTCTATTTTATTAAATGATATAGTATATTTGAAATGTTTTATGCAAAGTGTTTTATCTGCTTGCTGAAAAAAATGTCCAGTTACAATAGCAGCAACTATTTAATAAAAACAGTAGGCCTACTTTTATCTCAGTATATAGTAGGCTACCTCTATGAAAAGCTTTACAGCTGCATACAGTCGATTATGACACCTGCAACAGTATACATGCCAACTGTATACATGCCAATGCAGCTGTTGCCCAGTAACTGCAGCTTAGTTCAAGTTGCAGTGCAGCTGTCAGTCAAACCAGTTGTTGCACTGATTTGAAGTAACCTACTATTGAATTGAGCTTTACTTGTATTGTATTACATTAACTATGAGTATGCTTAAATGTAGCTGTACTGCAGTACTACAGTATTTTTAACTGCTATACAGTTTATCATTGTGCAGCACAGCATACTTTTACTCTACAAAACTTGACACTGCATAGATTTCAGTAATACATGTCTGAGGGGGAAAAAAAGGCCAAGCCAAAAATGGCAAAATATTCAGTGGTCTTTTAATGGTCTTAACTATTTTAATCACAAATCACTGGTCATGCAATTAGCAAGAATTGTACAAATACTCTAGATAAATTAACTTAGCACAGAATAGGCTTCCCTGGCTTGCAGAGAGCTTTTTACAGGAAGAAGAGTTCCACTCAATGTTAATGGCATCAAACAGTTCATGAGTAGTTAAAAAATAAACAGTATCCCAGTTCATTTGAGTTTAATGTGAGACCAAATATTCACTATAGGATTCAAATCTGGACACTGACCAGGCCAAAACATGAGCCTGATTGACTTGTTCTCAAGCCACTTGTTGATTAGCATTGCAATTAGGATAGGAGCATTGTCTTGTTGAAAAATAACATCTAATCATTCCTTTTTAAGAATGATCCTCTGCAATATTCTCCTATACTCCAAAGCATTAAATGTGCCCTAGAATGGAAAACTGTATTTACCTTGGCATAGATGAATAATAAGAGTTCTGTACATGGAACTAACATACCATGAGCCTCAAACAACATTGTTTCCTCCTTCATATGTAAATCTTGTGCTTGAAAAAGACCACTGAAAAACGGGAATCCCAACATAACATCGACTGTGACGTAACAGTCAGGATCATTAATATTTATGCCTCCCCAAATTTGCATATAACAAGCCCATGTTCAAGGCCAGGCAGTTTTAACGTGGACCTGCACCGAATCAACAGATGTTCTGCAGGTATTGTGAAGATGAGGACAACATAGTGAAAACAGCAGATCATGGATATAAATGTTATGTTCCAGCTGTGCAGGAGATGTGAGCACTTTTCATACCCTTCCCAAAGCACAGAACTGTCAACAGTTATGGTTGATGTTTATCTATAATAGGATACAGCACCAATTGAATTCAAAGTTGGTAGTTTGCTCTGACAATTTCATTAATGAAAATATGACGAAAAATGTTAATTGATGACCTTTTTTTCCATAAGACAAGACAAGATGACACAGACGTTCTTAAACGATTATTGTGATTATATAAACATGCAATATCGTTGATGACAAAAGACGAGACTAAAATGTTCGAGCTTTCGAGGGTTCATGCTTGCGGTTGCCAGATTTCAGTCATTTAAATCCCCCAATCAGAGCTTTTCTGTTAAAAGAACGCTAAACAAAACAATAACCTGAAAACACCAATAAACAAGTAAGCTGCATTTCAGAAATCTCCATTTGAGATTTTCTGCTTAAAGTGTCATTCAGTCGGTCTGTGTTCTGTCATGACTCACAAGCCGCTTGTGCTGTTTGCAATTTTGTTTGCTGAATAACTGCACTTGTGTGAGCTACTGAAATGAGCCAATCAGAGCAGAGCTCAACATTATTATTCATGACCCTTCTAAAAACGGCAAAAACAGACCATTTAATTCTTGGAACAAATCCTAGGGTTGTGTAAATGGACATGTAAAAATACCTTCTATGTAGATATTAGAGAACAATTTAAAATATTGTATCAGTGCATTCTATGGCACCTTTAAATTACTTTTCACAGTGAAGCAGCTCATAGCAGCAGCAGCTGAAAAGGCTCCCCACACAATGACATCTCTTCTTCCATGCTTCATGTGGTAGAGATGCATTTATTATTATATTTCTCAGCAGATTTTCAAAGACACTGTTCTGGAACATCACTATGCAACTTATGTTTCATTGTGATTCATCACTCCACATACAACTTCCCATTTTCTGCCAAAAACTTAATTTTGTCTTCTGAGACAGCAATGGCTTTTTAAGTAGTGCATTTACTTAAATTTTGCTAATTTCCTGACCAATAATTTGTGATTTCTTTGCCCAGGAGTGTAGTACAGTCATATTTGCAGTTTTACTGCAGTTCATTTCTGTAAAGGAGAGATTATGCATCAAAGACCTGCAACTGACGTGACTTGACGTCAGTTCATGTCTTGATGAATACATGTGGAGGGTCTGAGAACAGAAAGAACTTTAGCAGATGTTAAGTGGTGATGCGCTTTAGTGAACCTCTATGTTCTATAAAGAATGATAGACTCATTCAGAGTTACAAGCTAAATGCACAGCTGTGAGATAAATGTGAGATTCAGTGACTTAAAAGACAATTTTCCTTATCAGATGTTGACTTTAAAAGGCACCTCAGACCTCCCTCAGGTAACAGGAAGTAAATGAGTCTAGCAGGAGTGGAAGAAAATGATCTTCAAAAAGATCTAACAATCTGTGGCTGACACAAGATGGTTTGTAATGGACCGGACCACAGCTAAAAAGGGGTTGCCCATGGTAATTTCCCACTGGTGTGTAATGAACAGTGCAGTTTGTTGATGGAAGTTTTCTAATCACTGAACACAGGCAACAGTGCAGGATGTTGTCATAGCAATCTATCCTGGAAATGCTACTAGACTGACATGTTCAGAATGGGTTTTTGCAGACCTCTGGTTCACCTGCTCCCTACTGACACAAAGACAGAGACACACACAAAACCATTCAAATGGTTTTGGAAGATCTAAGATCTAGCTCTCTACCCTGTCTTCATGGATCATTGAAACACAGAAGTGTAGCCCAGTCTTCTAATTTCCTGTTGAGAGACCTTAAACCTCTACACAAACAGGAAGTAGTGTCTCAGTCATTAACATGCTTGTCTTGTCAGGAGGTTTCAGAGGTGACTTGATTGATTTGCTGCTCTACAGGCAATGTTGAGGTTGAGTTATGGCTCATAAATACACATTCTCCTCACACATTGCAGAATAAGACCCAAGTGAAGCATCAGGTCAGATCGGACATGTAATGTGTTAAAGCCATTTGTGCGAATGGGAAAAAATAAATTCTTTACACTGTTAAATAAATGGCCAGATTTTACATTATTCTACAACAATAATCCACTGTAAATTATTTACAACTATGATTATTTAGGTCATACATGCAAAACATAAAAAAATGCAAACACGCAAAATTAAGATTTAACAGTGAAAAACAGTCAAAAGAGTTCCTAGAAACCAATTTGTGATGCATCAGGTTTTATTTGAGTATTTGTTTTTATGAACACATGAAATCATTATCTTATTTTTACGTGACTTTAAAAAATTTTATTTAGTACACAATACAAGTACATGTATTCTAGTTAAAATTTCATAATAAATGCTCTTTACTAAAATTTAGTAAACATATGGATAAGTTTTACAATCTCTTTATGAACTTTTTGGTGCGTCCAAGTGGCATTTGTGTGGACTGTCAATGGTGGGACAGAAATCTCTCAGATTTCATAAAAAATATCTTCATTTGTATTCCGAAGATGAATGAAAGTCTTACAGGTTTGGAACGACACGAGGATGAGTAAATGATGACATGATTTTTGGGTGAACTAACCATTTAAAGTATGTTAGTTTACACAACTTCGGGGTAGTTAACACTATGTCAATTAATGGTCTAAACATTTATGAATTGTAAAATATATAAGCATCTAAATGCCTCCAGTAATGCCTAAAACACTGTGTTTTTAAAGTGAAAGTCTGGTAAAACAGCTGCCAGTTATTTACCTTATGGAACAGAGTCTATTTTACAGTGTACACTTGTTTGGAGTGAACTGGATGAACAGCCATCACTTCACAAACAAATGTAGTTAGATATACGGCCTGTGAAAACTGTCCTTGCTGTGAAACCAAGGCAACTGGGGAGTTGACAAACGACTGCTGTTGATTATAGAAAGAGGAGGAGCTGGACTTCAATGTGGTGTCAGGAGACTCAGTTTTAATGAGAGGGCAGGAAAACGTATCTGTAGTCACAAAAGAAGGGGGAAGGAGAAAGACGTATAGAGAGAAAGAAAAGACGCTTCATGTGGGGTGGGGAACCATCTGGACTGGTCTTGACCTGAGAACTGACATGGCCCTATCATTATTGGTTACTTAGACGTATTCCAGACACATCTCATGACACAACTGTGATGAAAGCTCACTCGCTCATTGACCTCACACAAACACTATTGACATTGTTGAGAATTAGTCATTTGGTGAGGGAAAAGCTGCATAAATTAACGATGACAGACACAGACTGCACCCTTTTGCCGTCATTTCCCACTTACCTTTGTACAGTTTGGCTCCCTCGACTACCGTAGGAAGGAAATTACTGGGAGTCATCTTCCATCCCTTCTCTTCCTCCTGCAAAACAGCCAGTTAGTATTGAGGTGGGTCCTTCATAAGCACAGCATGGTTTCTTGTAAATGAACTTTACATGGCGGACAAGGAAAGTTCTCTGAAATAATATAAGTCAAGTTATGGATAAATCAGCCAAGACTGAGATTCCACACGTGTGATCAAAGGTCTTCCCAGGGCGATGTGCTTGCATGCTGCTCTGGTGCGGGGTCACCCTCAGCACTGGCATTTTAATGATGTGAATACACAGCGGGGCTGAACGCGATGCTGCGAGTATGATTTACAGCGCCTCCTGTTTTCCTTTCTCTCAACTAGGGGTCGCGCATTAAAAGTAAATCAACGTCCTCACATACTCACGCGAATGTTTGGCTTGCGTGTCACAAGCACACACTCAGACCACAGAGTGCGTCTTCTCAGGAGCAGAGCTTTTCAAAAGGAATAAGCCAAATGGAGGCTGTATATTTTATGGGCTGTCTTCCTTTAAACACATTTCTCCATTAGCAACTAATGACCCCCAAAAGAGACAGAAATCCATCTGAAAATATGAAAGGCTCTTAAGTGCCTGGAAGCAGTGATTTATGATTATTCATGTGGCATTAGACATAACTTCCAAATGGATCTAGCAGCTTATATCAAAGATTCCTGTGGCCAGGTCAGGAGTAAAATGGATTCATGTGCCAGGTTTAATATAATTTAGCTCCAAATGAATTTGTCAGGTAATATGCAATAGCCTATACAGCAATAAATATATAATTTCAGATATATTTTTAAATACTAATATATATATATATATATATATATATATATATACATACACACACACACACACAACCCGATTCCAAAAAAGTTGGGACACTGTACAAACTGTGAATAAAAAAGGAATGCAATAATTTACAAATCTCATAAATTTATATTTTATTCACAATAGAATATAGATAACATCAAATGTTGAAAGTGAGACATTTTGAAATGTCATGCCAAATATTGGCTCATTTTGGATTTCATGAGAGCTACACATTCCAAAAAAGTTGAGACAGGTAGCAATAAGAGGCTGGAAAAGTTAAATGTACATATAAGGAACAGCTGGAGGACCAATTTGCAACTTATTAGGTCAATTGGCAACATGACTGGGTATAAAAAGAGCCTCTCAGAGTGGCAGTGTCTCTCAGAAGTCAAAATGGGCAGAGGATCACCAATTCCCCCAATGCTGAGGTCAGAAATAGTGGAGCAATATCAGAAAGGAGTTTCTCAGAGAAAAATTGCGAAGAGTTTGAAGTTATCATCATCTACAGTGCATAATATCATCCAAAGATTCAGAGAATCTGGAACAATCTCTGTGTGTAAGGGTCAAGGCTGGAAAACCATACTGGATGCCCGTGATCTTCAGGCCCTTAGACGGCACTGCATCACATACAGGAATGCTACTGTAATGGAAATCACAACATGGGCTCAGGAATACTTCCAGGAAACATTGTCGGTGAACACAATCCACCGTGCCATTCGCCGTTGCCGGCTAAAACTATATAACATGATCCAGAAGCGTAGGCGTTTTCTCTGGGCCAAGGCTCATTTAAAATGGACTGTGGCAAAATGGAAAACTGTTGTGTGGTCAGACCAATCAAAATTTGAAGTTCTTTTTGGAAAACTGGGATGCCATGTCATCCGGACTAAAGAGGACAAGGACAACCCAAGTTGTTATCAGCACTCAGTTCAGAAGCCTGCATCTCTGATGGTATGGGGTTGCATGAGTGCGTGTGGCATGGGCAGCTTACACATCTGGAAAGGCACCATCAATGCTGAAAGGTATATCCAAGTTCTAGAACAACATATGCTCCCATCCAGACATCGTCTCTTTCAGAGAAGACCTTGCATTTTCCAACATGACAATGCCAGACCACATACTGCATCAATTACAACATCATGGCTACATAGAAGGAGGATCCGGGTATTGAAATGGCCAGCCTGCAGTCCAGATCTTTCACCCATAGAAAACATTTGGTGCATCATAAAGAGGAAGATGCGACAAAGAAGACCTAAGACAGTTGAGCAACTAGAAGCCTGTATTAGACAAGAATGGGACAACATTCCTATTCCTCTTGAGCAACTTGTCTCCTCAGTCCCCAGACGTTTGCAGACTGTTATAAAAAGAAGAGGGGATGACACACAGTGGTAAACATGGCCTTGTCCCAACTTTGAGATGTGTTGATGCCATGAAATTTAAAATCAACTTATTTTTCCCTTAAAATGATACATTTTCTCAGTTTAAACATTTGATATGTCATCTATGTTGTTTTCTGAATAAAATATTGAAATTTGAAACTTCCACATCATTACATTCTGTTTTTATTCACAATTTGTACAGCATCCCAACTTTTTTGGAATCGGGTTTTTCGCCGCAGCATTGGGAGAATTGGTGATCCTCTGCCCATCTTGACTTCTGAGAGACACTGCCACTCTGAGAGGCTCTTTTTATACCCAGTCATGTTGCCAGTTGACCTAATAAGCCAAATTGGTCCTCCAGCTGTTCCTTATATGTACATTTAACGTTTCCGGCCTCTTATTGCTACCTGTCCCAACTTTTTTGGAATGTGTAGCTCTCATGAAATCCAAAATGAGCCAATATTTGGCATGGCATTTCAAAATGTCTCACTTTCAACATTTGATATGTTATCTATATTCTATTGTGAATAAAATTTTGAAAGTTTATGAGATTTGTAAATTATTGCATTCCTATTCTATTCACAATTCGTACAGTGTCCCAACTTTTTTGGAATCGGTTTGTATATATATATATATATATATATATATATATATATATATATATATATATATATATATATACACATATATTGAAATACAGCTGTTAAAATACACTCACACAAATATATTTTGATAAGTTTTAGTTACTTATATTTTTATATATATATTGTGTGTGTGTCTATATATATATATATATATATATATATATATATATATATATATATATATATATATATATATATATATATATATATAGCTTTTGTTCTTTCTCTCTTTTCTTTTCTTTTTTTAAAGATAAGACACTTTATTATCTTACTTTTCAACACTTTAGAGTAAGTTTTCATTTGTTAATATTAGTTAACTGGATTAGGTAACATGCACTAACAATGACAAATACTTATAATAATGTATTAATCTTAGTTAATCTAGTTTCAACATTTACTATTGAATTATAAAACTCAAAAGTTGCACCTGTTAATATTATTTCATGGACCCAAGCTAACATTAACTAACAATGAACAGTTTTATTAACTAATGTTAACAAAGATGAATAAATACAATAACAAATGTTATGACCATTGTTAGTTAATGTTACTTCATGCACTGGCATCTTGAAGTACATTTTGTAATATATTTTGGCCTTAAAAAAAAAAAAAAAAAAAAAATATATATATATATATATATATATATATATATATATATATATATATATATATATATATATATATATATATATATATATATATATATATAGTTTGAATACAATTCCTTAAGCTGCACTGTTTACAACATGCATATTTGAAATGTATATTTTGGCCATATGATAAATGGTATTAAATATTTACTTATCAGTTTTATAAACATTCTTTTCTTTGTAAACTATGTATTTGATACTTCCTACTTCATTAACAAGGAGCCTTTGAGTGGCACTTGGAAATTTAAACTAGGCCTAAACTAGGCCAAAGCTCTGACAAAAACAAATCCTTAATGAACTATTGAAAGGCTCAGCTTTCATACAGGATGTGAGCGTTTGAAAAAGGTCCGATTGGCCTTTCGTCCTCATTGTGAGCAGATATCAGTGGTTTGGCTCTCCAATGAGGATTACAGGTGCTCTTATGAAGGAAAGCCTGAACAAAGGCTCCATTCTAGATCTCCGGAACACAGCCAATCAGCGTGAGCGGGCATTTTTATCGCTTGACTGGGTCACAGTAATCACTGGTCAGCATATGACGTTCAGAGGTCAAATCAGAGAACATAAAACCTCACATGAACCTAAATCACTTTAGACTGATTGCCACACCTAAGTTTTAATACATCATAGTGTAGTTTATCTTAACTCTTTGTTAAAATAAAATGTTGGAACACAGGAAATCGGGATGTCATAGTAGAGAAAACACAACCTCTATCTATGTTTCACAAGAGGAAGTTCTGAATAGGGAGAGCAAGAGGTTATCAAGGATACACTGAAATCTTGGTGGAACGCTGCAGGAACGCCTTGCTGAAATCACAGATATTTCCGGAGACTGTGGATGAGTTTAACAAACTAACATCCTCACCATTCCTCATCTTAATCTACCCTGAACAGTACTCAGGCAGGGATACAATGTGTAATTATGCATGATAATATGAGTGTAATGGAGTATATTAAATGTCTTTTCTAAGATGGAACAATGCAAATGCTGGTGTGAAATGTCATAATTCTTTCATCTATGCCTCTTTTAACTTAACAGAGAAACTTTAAGCCTTCTCACCTAAGGGAAATCTGTAAAATGAACACAGATGTTGATAGGAATGCCTGTAAACCTGCTTTCATCTAACTGTAATGCTAAAAAGCCTATAGGTTAGAGGAACTTGCCTGTAATGGAGATGTCAATGTCTTATTGCATCATAGTCTTGTTACAAGGACAATGAAACACTAAACGAGAAGGTACAATGAAAAACCAAGTGATTTTTCTATAAAACCTGCTCTGTAATCAAATTATCTGCCTAAAGTCAGCTCAATGCAATGAAGTGTCGTTCATTATGTGTGGGCATGACCACAGAGGTCATCGGAGTCAGTAGACACTCAAATATGTGCCACATCAGCTGATTTAATTCTGCAGATACTTTAAAAAGCCTTTATTGATTTCTGTGCAACTGTGATACGGTGTTATGAAGCCATGGCCTTACCTCTGTATCTCCTTTCCCCTTCTTTCCTTTCAACTTCCCTTTTTTCACTTTCTTCTCTTTGCGGTCATTCCCTTTTTTGTCCTTATCTTCTTTCAATTTTTTCCTCTTCTCCTTCTCTTCTTCCTTAGCAGCAAATTCAGCAGCAACCTTCAAAACATTTACTATTTGTAAACATTCTTAAAAAGCATTAATGGAAAAATAATGCATCTGAAAAGAACAGTATCAAGAAGCAGTATACATCTGAAATGAAATAATATTTCTTAGTAAAAGTACAGTAATTGGGTCTGTAACTGTAATTCTGGATGGATTTAATGGATTTATAGGATTATTAACCTGCTCTGGTGTCTTCTGAGCAAATATGGATGCAGATCCTCCATCCTCAAGGCTTGGGAAGTCAGGGAACTTCCCGGTGGCATCTCTGAAACACAAAATATAGTAGCTATATTTAAATATATATATATATATATATATATATATATATATATATATATATATATATATATATATATATATATATATGATCAGACATAACATTTTGACCACTGACAGGTGAAGTGAACAACATTGATTATCTCTTCATCACCGCACCTGTTAGTGGTTGGAATATATTAGGCAGCAAGTGAACAAAATTGATGTGTTAGAAGCAGGAAAAATTGCCCGTGTGGTCTGATCAAACAGACAAGCTACTGTAGCTCAAACTGCTCAAGAAGTTAATGCTATACAGTATATATACAAACATAAACTTTTTTAACTTAAATAATGTAACATCCTAAAATGTTTTGGCCCCACTTTTTTCTATTGAGAGATCTAGAGAAACACCAATATCACATAAACTTATTTCAAATTTCCCTCCTAACTTTTTTTTTTCTTCAGAATTCCCTCCTAAAACAGAAAATATATGGGAAGAACTCTGTGTGAGAAAAACAATTTTCTTAAAGATTTTTTAAAGATGAGGTAAGGCAGACTTCATGTCTGTGTGAACATATAGATAAACAAAGCAGATCGCGTGAACAAAGGCAAATCAATCATATTTGAACTGTGAACTTCACACATGGGGAGGATACATTAGCCAGGTCCAGCGCTGACTCTCAGGGGAACTGGGGCAGGTTTAGAATAACAGGGTAAAAGTGTCAGCCAGGGCTCAGCCTGAGCTCTCTGCTCTAGCTAACTTAATCAGTAGCACACAACTGAAACTCACTTCCAATGTGGTAGCACATGTTCAAAGCTCTACTGTCATGCAGAGGGGTTGAATTTCATCTAAATCTACTCACTTAAAAAAAAACTAAATAAAAAAACAGATTCACTTCATTTTTATTAAACTGACCATGCTTTATATTTAACAACATCAATAAAGGGATTGGGCAATTTCAGTGGCGTTGCTTCTGGAAGTATTTTTTCCATTCAATTTCCCCATTTGGACTTAAAAAAAAGTAAAAAAGTCTTTATTAAAGCGTTATAAGCTATGAACCCAGCCAACCAGCTATGAGGTGAATCATAGCATTAGAAACTTTTATTTGAAGCAAAAAGACAAAGTACAAGACTGTGTACTTAACGGCAATAGTAAGGGAAAGAACTACAATCCCATGAACCATTGCAAATATTTGACATAATCAAATTAAAAGGATGGCTGCTAAATATAAAATTATTCATTTAGAGTTGTTGATTATACCTATAGGAACTATATTTTTGTATTTTGACAGCATATCGAGACTCAATTACATCATTGGACATGATTTTCTCGTCGCGACTCTCTAATTGGTGGATTTGTCTGTAGAGAACCATGGGTAATGTAGTTTTTCACCACAAATTCAATCATTTTTAAAAATAAGTTGAATTAATGCGAACAGATTGCTTCAACAAAATCCTAAACAATCGATTCCAAACAACCGTAGAACTCAAAGAAGGTCTTTAAAGGTTATCATTAAAAATGAATTTCCCTATTAAGAAAATTAAGTTTTTACTTCTGGAACCTGACTGCTGCACTCTGTTAGCAGGGTGAAAAATGTAATAATGGTGAGATGTGTATATGTTTTATAGCATACGTCTGGCTGGCTGCTCAAATACTCCACCTTCACTTCAACAGCACATGGAAACCACGCCAACATACTTCACCTTGCAGGTCCTGACCCAGGATCCCATACATCCCTTATACAACCAGCAGGGACCCAGCAAGGTCACTAGAAGGGGCCAAAAAAAGGGGCCGCTAAACGTAGACAAAGCTACTGAACTCCCCCCACTACATTGTGTTGTCCAACTGAGATGACTTATGACTGTTGTCTTGGCATTAATGGGCAGCAGCATGCATTGGCAGGCCGTAAATCAGGCTGGAATGCACTAATCAGCCCAGTCTCACTCTACACCGTGTACACTTGAAAATCGCCCATGCATTAGGTAAGCATAAACAGCCCTTGGTAAAAGTGGCCATCGCTTTGACTACTTACATTCCAGCCTCAAAAGGAAGAGACGAAGGACCAGGAATGTACTTAACAATTAGAGTGAAATAATGGGTTGAATGAATGGAGAAAAGCAAGGAAAAGCTCTTGTGAGTGTGGAAGCAAATTAACAGATTATCTAAAGGAGACATTGGGTACGGTGAAGTCTGAGTGGTAGAAACTTACATAGAGGTGATTAATTCCAGAGATTCTGAAAAAGTAATTGAGGGAATGCTGAGGAACAAAAGTCTTCATTTCATAAGTGGAAAAATATTATTGAACTTTTTCCACAGTTGCTTATACCTCTCCAGGATAAGGAAATATCTTTTAAAAATCTAGTTTAAAACATATATGCCAAGTTCCTATAAATGTACTCTTTTTATCCATATTGGTTTCAGTATGGTATTGAAAAACTTTAATACCATTTTCACAAAAAGTTTCAATTTAATGAGTATAAAATATGTTACCATATGTACACATACATATGCGTAACCATCAAGTAAAAATTATTAACATATTTTCTTTATTAAATACATATGTGTAAACACATCCTTAATCATTTTTGTAAATATAAACATTTTTCAAGATAAAAGTATTTTTCACCATTGTGAATGATTAATTTCATTACTTTTTGGGAGTCACACAAAATAATGTAAAATTATCTGAATTGTTAAGGGACTTACTGACCTTGACATAGTAGGGTCTGCAGGGATTATCACTATATGATATAATTTTCCATTTTATGTTTCCTTTTTCTGCATGTTGGTTTGACCATGTCTTTGTTACTTTGCATAACTGAATTTGTAGTCAATTTTGTTGTATTTTTTAAAATATTAATAGAATAACAATTATTAATTATAGAATTAATAGGCTTTATTAAATATACATTTTTACTCCTAATAAATAATAATAAAAGATTATACAGATTTTTATTTATTTTTTTATTTTTATATTAAATACATTACCATCATAGATGGATTATATGTATGTATTCATTTTTGAATGTCTTTGACCCACATATAATTTTTATGTGATTAATTTTTTTAGCTAAAATGTAATCCATCTTAAACTACAGATAGTATCAGTGATTTTTGTGTATGGCTTACCGACACTCAATAAACCACTGCCTTATTTGTTCTTGCAGGCTTTCTTTAATATCTGGGCCATCCACGGATTTCACTGACTCTTTGATGTTGAGAAGTGCCCTCTGGTACTCAGCCTCATGCTCCTCTTGCACGCCATGCCTCCTACTTTCCACCTGCTGGGCATGCAATTGGGCAGGGCTTGGTGTTGGTTGCTGGGCTGGTATCTGGAAACAGGGAACCAGGAGACATCAGATGAAAAAAAACTGACAATGAAGGGTACAAAAAGTTCAGAATGTGGTTTGACCAAAAATAGCAGAAGATATGTGCAAAACAACATTCATGAAGAGACTTGCTTTTCATGAACAGTACATTCCCAGCTAACAAAAATATATTCTAAGAATGTTTTGCATTAAGTTATAAAAACGTTATTTCTGAATGTTCCTGAACTTTCAAAATGTCCAGTTAAAAAAAAAAAAATTATTGGTTATACGAATTTTAATGGAATATTCTGTTTCACTTTATTTTGAAGGCTTTAAAACATTCTGTTGACTATAAGTAACGTTACACCTACATGTCTACTAACTCTCATTATAGAGTATTAGACTGTAGACTGGCAGGGTTAGGGTTAGAATAAGCTGACATGTACTTGCAAAGTTACTTATAATCAGTAGAATGTCTGTTGGGGGACCATCAAATTAAAGTTTTAGCAGATATTAAGCAGACAATCTACTAATACTCTAATGAGAGTTACTTATAGGCAACAGTATGTCAAAAGGGACCATCAAAATAAAGTGTTACTGAATATACTATTTTATAATAATTTTGCAGACATTATGGGAACGTTACTTTTGAAAGTTTTCTGAATGTTCTGAAACAAGTAGTAACACCAAAATTTTTAATTGTCATCATTTGCTCACCCTCAAGTTGATCCCAACCTGTATGAATTACTTTCTTTTGCTGAACTCAAAAGATGACATTTTGAAGAATGCCGGTAACCAAAGAGTTGATTGGCCCCATTGACTTCCATAGTATGGAAAAAAAAAATTACAGTGAAAGTCAATGGGCTCCAACACTGGTTACCGACATTCTTCAAAATATCTTATTTTGAAATTCATACAGGTTTGGAACAACTTGAGGTTGAGTAAATTACAATTGTATTTTTTGGGTGAACGATCCCTTTAAAAAATGTAGAACATTTGCCAAAGTTCTGAGAACATTCCCTGTTAGCTGGATTGGCAGAGCAACCTGGTGTTTACCATTCCCAAAAATATCATCTCCTCTAGACACTCCTTTTTGACTCTCCTCCTGTCTCGATACCCCCGCCAAACCTAGAAGATGGAGTGAAAACACATTATAATAGCAGGAAATATGAAAAACGTCTCGGTTACGACTGTAACCTTAGTTCCCTGAATAGGGAACGAGACGCTGTGTCACCACTTTGGGAACACCTCTGTGTGATTGCGTCATGAAGCACATATGTCATCAGTCCAATAGAGAGACGGAATGTCATAGGTGGGTGACGTCATAGACCCGGAAACTATAAAGCATACCAGCAAACACACGCCATTAGCTTCTGAAAAGGCCTGAAACAAGGCGATTGCGGGCATGCGGGGAGTATGGCAGGGTGACGCAGCGTCTCGTTCCCTATTCAGGGAACTAAGGTTACAGTCGTAACCAAGACGTTCCTTTTCAAGGGAACTCACGCTGTGTCACCGCTTTGGGAACGAGAATACCCCCCCCAGACAGGGAGTTAGGCTTTTACAGCCGGTACTTCATAGTGCCAAAGAAGGATGGAGGGCTGCGCCCCATCTTAGATCTTTGCGTCCTGAACCGAGCAGTGGCAAAGCTCAAGTTCAGGATGCTAACACTCAAACAGATCATGTCTCAGATCAGGTCCGAGGACTGGTTTGTCACGATAGATCTCAAAGATGCATATTTTCATATCTCCATCCTTTCGCTGCACAGGAAGTACCTGAGGTTCGCTTTCAGGGGAAAAGTGTACCAATATCGGGTGCTTCCCTTCGGTCTAGCTCTTTCGCGTCGCACGTTCACGAAGTGCATGGAATTAAAAGCCTCCTTTTGCAGCAGAGTCTGTACTTCCTGAGTCATCACCAGAGCCTGCTTGCGGCCCACTACAGTGGAGAGGACCCCGTTGAAACTGGGAGGACGGCATCTGAACTGAATTCTTACCCAATTCTTATGCACTGCAGGACCCAACGAGAAATATGTGGCAGATTCTCCCACTCTGTCACAAAATCTACTAAGGGAACCAGCCCCTCGAGACTGGCCTCTGACTGGCGCCCTGAAGCGCTGAACTGGCAGGGAACAACTGGCTCAGCAGCGCTAACTCCCTCCTCAGAGGGCACGAGCCATCCTCGGATGAATCGCAAGGGCTCTCCACGCCCCGGCACTTGGGCTGGGTTGGTGGATTGACCCCGTGAGGGCACTGCGGACGCACGGGTACCGTATGCTGCGGTAAGCACCGTCCGTCCGTGGAGGGGATCACCCTCACAGTCCTGGGCCCGAAGGCGTCAGGACTTTTTGGACGCAGCCCTCCTCGACACAATGACTGTCCTCAGATCAGTCTTAGCTTTGGAGGGCTGCGCCTGAGAGCACCGCACACACGACGACCCTTTCTGCGGGGGTGTGCGAGTGGCAACACTCTGTTTTTGCTGCGCCCTATGGGAGGAGCTCATACTCGGGGTCTGCTGCTCCCGCACAGCAGCAGACGAGACCTGGGGCTTACGGGGAAGGAACGGCTTGAGCGCCGCAGATTGATTCTTTGCCTCCAGGAACCTGTCGTAAAAGAGGTGACAGCATCACCGAACAGGCCTCCTGGAGACAGCGGCGCATCAAGCAAAAAGCTCTTGTCACGTTCCTTAATCTCCGTAAGGTTGAGTCACAAATGTCTCTCCATGGCCACCAGGGCTGCAATAGAACGACTGACACATCAGGCCATCTCCTTGGTGGCCTGGAGAGCGAGATCTGCTGTCGACCGGAGTTCATTAATAACATCGGCTCTGATCTCGAGGCTCTCACCCAGGTCTTTCAGCAGGTCCGCCTGATATGCCTGCATGATGGACATGGTGTGCAGACATGCAGTGGCCTGACCTGCTGCCGAGTATGCCTTGCCCACTAACGAAGAGGTGACTTTAAGGGGTTTAGTGGGTAAGGATGGAGCCTTTATGGCCGATGTGGACTGGGGCGAGAGATGGCTAGCGAGCGTCTCCTCGACTGCCGGCATCTGGCCATAACCATGTCTTTTCAACCCAGGGATATTACTGTAAACAGACGTTTGCGGGGAGAAAATACGGGATGACATGGGCCGCTTCCACAACCTCCACGTCTGGAAAGAACGGCAGGCTCCTACGTGGAGGCTGAGTCTGCTTTTTACTGCAGCTCGCTCATGTTGCTCTTGTGGCCAGTCAATGTGTAATCTGGCCACTGCTCTGCTCAACACATCCACAAGCTCCTCACTGGCAGGGGATTGAAGTGGCGAGTCCTCAGTCCCTGCCTCGGTGCTGCAGACATCATCCTCCTCGGAGGAAGATAACTGCAGCACTGCGGCCGCCCCCCGGGTGGGAGAATCCGCATCGCAGGCTCCCAAACCCAGAGAGGCGGCGCTGGATCTACCGGGTGAAGGCTGAGATAGGGCAGAGCCCCTCCGACAGATCCATTCGTGAGCCCCACGACATGAGCCACCGCTGAGCCTCAGCAGCAGCGGGGCCCGTGCCGAGGGGAACCCGAGCTGGGACGCTCTCCTCAAAGAGCGCCCGGCGGGATCGCAGCATGTGCTGCTCTCCCAGACAAGCAACGCACATCAGGTGTGTATCCCCGTCCGTGATGAAACATGGACAGGGAGGAACATACTTTCTGAAGCGCTGCTCGCTCGCCATATTACTCTCTTTATTCTCTCAAATATTTTGTGTAAGAAAACAAGAAAAGTCTGAACTCAGACACAACACAGAGAGACGGACAAATGACACAGAGCGCTTGTTGAAGGCAACAGAAGCTAACAGCGTGTGTTTGCCGGTATGCTTTATAGTTTCCAGGTCTATGACGTCACCCGCCTATGACGTTCTGTCTCTCTACTGGACTGATGACATACGTGCTTCACGACGCAATCACGCAGAGGCGTTCCCAAAGCGGTAACGCAGCGCAAGTTCCCTTGAAAGGGAACTAAGACTGCAGACACATACCAGAAATGATGCTATCATAGTCAATTTAAAATCAAGAACATTTATCTGCTCTTGTGTTATCTAGTGAAAACAATCTACCGTCTTCTTGCATTCACTGTGGACTTTTAGATGAGAGGAATGTACAACAGCAACCGATATTCTAATCTAACAAACATAATTTCCTGTCAATTTGTCAGTGAGGATGTGAGGATATTTAGATCACCTCAACATTGAGGCAAATCAATCTCAAGGCTCAGCTTATAGTCCATTAATGCAGGCAAGGGTTTTTAGTTATATCCTATATACTTTTAATAAATCCCCTTTTTTAGTTCAGACGACAATGATGCTAAAACAACAATAGCCAACTGAAGAGTGAGGATGAACTGAACCAGACCAGACTAAACCAGACAAAGGAACTAATGAGTTAATTAATCAACAATAGGTGAAATTAATGAAACAGGCACATATATGGTAATTAGGCCTACTTTAGGGTATGTTTACATGACAACGATGTACTAAAAACAGATGACAACATTGTCAAAATTATCCCCGTTCACATGAATCTGCGAAAATGACTAAAAAGGCTGTATTATGCATGCCAGGCCAGTAGTTGGAGATGTCACTTTGTCAAGAAACACCCCGCGAACATGTAATATGTATGCGTGAACATAATAATGTGCATGACGTCACCATTTTCACAGATTTGCGTTTTTGTTCTTCACATGGAGACGGTAAAGGTATCGTTTTGTACTCCCTTTTAAAAGCTTACGTTTTCAGGGACCCAAAACGCTGTTTTCGTGTAAATGAATAGCCAAACCGCATAAATTTTTTTCTGTTTTCAGTTGAAAACTGTGTTGTGTTAACATACCCTTAGAATGACAGAACCAAGCACAATAAACAGAACATAATTCTGAAAATAGGGACCCTCATCTATTTTTTTGTACCATTTCACTCAGCAATGTGAGTTTCACACCTGCACTGTAAAAAATGTCAGATCTCCAAAATCATATCTGCTATCTCTTTCAGGCTACATCTATGTCTGGGTTCACCAACCGTAGCGAGCACTCACTCAAAAAGACGTCAGGATACACGAGCTCAGATTTCATGATTAGGATGGCACTGAAAAATAACACCTAAAATCCAGAAATTCTTTCCTTTTCCCATCTCTCAGCACTCCAATGATAATCTCCCTCCTCCTGCCAAAGGGCCTACAAGCACATTATTCCCACATATGAGATGGACATATATCTTTTATGCCTGGATGGGATCGCATGTCATTCATAGTCCTTTGTGAGCGGACTACATGTCAAATGTGACAACTGATGACTGTGAAAGGAGATGGCCTGACCTCTACATTTGAGTTCATGCACAGGTAGGGCAGCAGACATTACCTCCCTTGTGTATGATTCTAGAACATCAATAATCAATTTATATAATGATATATTTACTTTGATGACATTGAATGAGTGGATTGTGTACTCATAACTTTACCCAAAACAATAATCCTATAACAGTAACCGCATAAATTATTCATGCTGCAGTGCATGCTGAGGCAACATTGCTCAATATGAAGTTATTCATGCAGACCGGATGTGACTAGTTGTGACATTTGGGGACATTTTATTGATTAAATATAGGTTATATGGGTGTAGTTACAATTAGGCTAACTCACATTTCTTATTATTTATACTCAAAAGGTCCCATAAACAGTATAAAATATGTAGTTTCTTTTTTATTACAGTGTTGTTTTCTTTTGCAGAACACAAAAGATACACTTTATTAGCCAAAAGTATTGGGACACCCCTCCAAATCATTGAATTCAGGTGTTCCAATCAATTCCATGGCCCAAAGTGTATAAAATCAAACACCTAGGCATGCAGACTGCTTCTACAAACATTTATGAAAGAATGGGTCACTCTCAGGAGCTCAGTGAATTCAAGCGTGGTACCGTGATAGGTTGCCACCTGTGCAATAAGTCCATTTGTGAAATTTCCTCACTACTAGATATTCTACGGTCAACTGTTAGTGCTATTATAACAAAGTGGAAGCAATTGGGCATGGGCCCTTAGTTCAAGTGAAAGGAATTCTTAATGCTTAATCATACCAAGACATTTTGGACAATTTCATGCTCCCAACTTTGTGGGAACAGTTTGGGGATGGCCCCTTCCTGTTCCAACATGACTGTGCACCAGTGCACAAAGCAAGGTCCATAAAGACATGGATGAGCAAGTTTGGTGTCGAGGAACTTGAGTGGCCTGCACAGAGTCCTGACCTCAACCTCAACCCGATAGAACACCTTTGGGATGAGTGGAGACTGTGAGCCAGGCCTTCTCGTCTCGTCCTTCTCATCCAGTGCCGGACCTCACAAATGTGCTTCTAAAAGAATGATCAAATATTCCCATACATAAACACACTCCTAAAACTGGTGGAAAGCCTTCCCAGAAGATTTGAAGCTGTTATAATGGCAAAGGGTGTGCCAACTCCATATGGATTTGAGAACTCCATACCCTATGGATTAAGAATGGGATGTCATTAAAGTTCATGTGCATGTAAATGCAGGTGTCCCGAAACTTTTGGCAATATAGTGTATTTCAAAGAATGTTTCAGATATTTTTCAAAGCCAATGGGATCCAACATTCTCAAGCTCGAAAATGGACATGAAGCATAACATTATTACACATAACTCAACTCGTATTTTCTGGTTTGTGTTGCCATTTCCGATGTAGTCTGTGCATCCGTGCATTGATCAGTAAAATTAATTTGATTCAAGAATTAATAAGGGCTTAAATATATCTGTTCATCATACAAAGTGATCATCTTGCTTCAAAAACTTGGAATACCAGTCAAGACCTGGATTAAATGCACTCTATGTTTATGTCATTTTTAGAACGTGAAAGTCTCATTGACTTTCATAATATGGACAATTGAAACCATTTTCAAAATGTTGAACTATTGATATCATATGAACTATTCCTTTAAGTTTGTGTAGTCATTGTAATATAAAAGAAGTAGTGACATTTATAATTTCATTGAAAGTTTTTCTCATCATTCCTTTGCTTTTCCAGTTTCAAACTCATCCATGCAATGCATCAGTGATTTCACTGGAATGCAAACTCACTGAAAATCAACTGATTTCATCATACCTTCTGAATGCAGGTGGCTGCGCGGTCAGGGTTCAGTATGCTAGAGCTTGAACCCTGAAGTCTTCTTTGCTCCTCCTGCCGAATTGTCTTCATGAAGTGAGCTCTCAGTCTTCCCTGCCGAGCTCGCTCACTGACCTGCAGCAGCCACACAGCCCGCTCTACAGACATGGACTGAACCAGCACCTGCTAAATGAGAAGCCACAACCACACACCTGAAGTGTATACTGCATTTGGTACAACCATTATTTTTCTTGCATTGCATGTTTTTGTGTTGAGAGAATATATATTTCACTGATGTGTTTTACATAACGATACACTCACAGTTTTATGTTCCTGATGTCCTCCTTTAGCCAAAATATGGGCCAACATCTTCTCCCTCTCTTTCAGTGCCCTCATCTTCTCCCTCACAAAATAGCGTGGGATAGGCACCTCAAGATCCTCCTATAAAACAAATTTCAAGCCATTTTCGGCCCTCAATAGAGCAGGTCACATGTAAAAGTGGCCATGCACTAGTGACCCCAATTAGCATCCACTAAATTCATAGAAAAACAAGAGGCTTAGCCTGCTAAAATCCACTTTGACATTGAGCACTTAAATCTTCCCCAAGCACAAATTTTCAAAATTCCCTTTAAGCCCACTCTTCTAAATCTACAGCCACAACAGACCAAAACTTTACCAGCATTCAGTGCATAACAGTGTATTTTATTATCTCACTCACAGGTGTCATTTTGAAGTCCTGTAATATGTCATCAAAGTAGTGAAACTCTGAGTATTCCAGCTCCACCATCTCATTCTTCAGCTCTACAAGTCGTCCCATCACCCCCTCAAGAACCTGGTGTACAACCAGTCTCTTCTGAGGGTGAACAAGCTGATCATAAACCTCCTCCAGGGCACGGAATATCTTCAGGTAGCGCAGATAGAAAGTGGCCAATGTCTGAAAAACCTGCAGGCGGTCCTTTTGAGGGTGAAGTTGCATTGTGGGATATTCATCCTCCAAAAGGTATTCCAAAGCTCCCTGAGCAGCATCCCACATTTGGCCATATGAACTGGGTAAAGGAAAGATATATTTAGGTAATAGTAGTTTATTAATAGTTGATAATATGAGATAATAGTCCTGCAAATCTTATATTTTTAACATATTTCTTTTTATTAACATTTATTTAAAAGTATGCAAATAATGTGGATAAAACGGTTTTCTTGTGTATTTATTAATGGTGCACAGCTTTGTATTTATTAATTGAAAAATAAAGGTATTTTTTTCATTTTATTGAAAAGCAGTTCATTTTATTATTTTATATTTTAGTGCTGTCAAATCAATTAATCATGATTAATCGCATCCTGAATAAAAGTTTGTGTTTACATAATATATTGGCAAAAGTTTTGGGACGCATGACTTTACATGCACTTGAACTTTAATGACATCCCATTCTTAATCCATAGGGTTTAATATGGAGTTGGCACACCCTAACAGCTTCAACTCTTCTGTGAAGGCTTTCCACCAGGTTTAGGAGTGTGTTTATGGGATTTTTGACCATTCTTCTAGAAGCACATTTGTGAGGTCAGGCACTGATGTTGGCCGAGAAGGCCTGGCTTGCAGTCTCCACTCTAATTCATCCCAAAGGTGTTCTATCGGGTTGAGGTTAGTTCCTCCACACCAAACTTGCTCAACCATGTCTTTATGGACCTTGCTTTGTGCACTGGTGCACAGTCATGTCAGAACAGGAAGGGGCCATCCCCAAACTGTTGAAATTGCATGAAATTGTGCAAAATGTCTTAGTAAGCTGAAGCATTAAGAGTTCTTTTCACTGGAACTAAGGAGCCAAGCCCAACCCCTGGAAAACAACCCTACACCATAATCCCCCATTCACCAAACTTTACACTTGGCACAATGCAGTCAGGCAAGTACCGTTCTCCTAGCAACCGCCAAACCCAGACTCATCCATTGGACTGCCAGCCAGAGAAGCGATTCGTCACTCCAGGGAACACGTCTCCACTGCTCTAGAGTCCAGTGCTTTACACCACTGCATCCGATGCTTTGCATTGCACTTGGTGATGGCCATGGAAACCCATTTCATTAAGCTCTCTACGCACTGCTCCTGAGCTAATCTGAAGGCCATGTAGAAGCAGTCGGCATGCCTAGGTTCTTGATTTTATACACCTTTAGCCCCAATACTTTTGGCAATATAGTGTATGTATGTGTGTATACTGTGTATAATTTTTATGTATATATAAATACACACTCATTCATGTATATATTGAGGAAATATTTGCATACTGTATATTGTATATTTATATAATTTATATTATATATAAATACAAATATTTTATTATATATATATATATATATATATATATATATATATATATATACATAATAATTATACACAGCACACACACATATTATGTAAATACAAACTTTTATTCTGGATACGATAGATTATGATTAATCGATTTGACAGCACTAGCTGAGTTATGAAGAATTTTCTGTATTAAAAATTCCATGGTTTTCCATGACAACCACTCTTTGAAATGCAATCAACAGAGACACATAAAATCTGCGATAGCACTTGTTAACAGGCATAATTACACCTGTTGAGAGCACCTGCCCTTTGGGAAAGTTTTCCCTACCCTCAGTTTTTAGGTCCTTTAGGCCAAAATTAACACTGCCAATGTCTGACTGTGCAAACTGAATGTGGGAAGCCACAGAATGCACACTGAATTCACCCCAAATCAGCATATTAAGCCACATAATGGAAGAAATCCCCTGACAAACATTATTTCTCCATTCTTCGTTTTCTAAAGTTGAATACACATGAATTCCACAGATGTCCTCTGACCTCTTTGACTCACTTGCGTGTGGGTGCTCCTTTTGTGATTGTTGAAAGAGTTCATGGCGAGGGTGAAACCACCTTCTTTTCTTATTCTGATGGGCCCATACAGTATTGTTCCCCTCTGGGCATTAACACTGCCAAGAGCTACTCAAATTGTAGGAATGGCAAAATCAAAGGAGGGGACGGGATAGTTAGAGTGGGAGGGGGGGCAGGGGAGGAGTTGTGGGAGGAGGTTAGAAGGGAGGTTGTAAAAGAAAATTTACAATAAAATAGAGAGTCGCCTCTTAGAGATATCTTAAATATGGCAGACAACAAAGGCAGAAGTACTGCAATTAATTCAAAATCTGCAGTAACTAACGAATGTCCCCTGAAAGTAGTGCTTGATGAGGAAAATTTCCTGATGTACTTTCAACATGTGCAGTACTACTATAAGTAAAATGCTTTGCTTTAGAAAATGAATTGTGTCCAGTGACTGAAAATAGCATGCCTCCACCTACACCAAAGCTGACCTGAATAGCTCCTATTGGGGACAAAAATACTGGTTCTCAGTAGTTTTGCTCTATATGTTGTCATAGGAACTGCAATACAATGTGGACTTTCTCTTAGTAGGCGTTTTTGCCAAACTTGCATTTTCAAAGAACATTCTTTTGCAGTCTTGCATATTATAATATAGGCAAAATATTCTGCGCGTTATAGATGTAGGCTTGTAGTTGTTCACTGCGTAGGCTAAAACATATTCCAGTTTTCTCACACAGACACGTTTTTCGTTAATTATAAACACTGGTTTTGGCATCACAACAACATTCCCGTTTCGCAGTAAAGTGCACAAGGTAAAAGAGCAGTTTAGCCTACTTACCTCTGCGACATCCTTAGTGATTCCACGCGCTACAGAGTTTAGTTTAGTGCTGTAGGCTATTTAAATATCAGAGGGAAAACATAATTGCAAGCCGCCGCTTTCGAACCTAAAATAGTTAAACGAAGCGAAGTAAGGCATCCAAGCAGTAAGTCTTGATTATTCATTAGTTAACCATTTTTAACTAGAGTTGGACAAGTCTCGCGCCAGACAGGCTGCAGCAAGCTGCGGGTTGCGATCCGTTTCTGACAGCTGCCATGGCAACGAGATCAAAGCCTCTTCACTGCTTCTGAGACCGGGGCATCTATGCAGCCAGTTAAAAACGGAATACAATACTCTATCAACTTAACTGTAACACTTAATGCGATTCTAACACATAATGAGAGCTCTAGCCGGTCATTTTCATCGTTTTCTTATCTTATCCGATAAGCCGCGAGCATGTCAAGGCTCTGTTACTAACAAGCTCTTGTTTGGCATCCCGCTGTGCAAAACAACACAACACAACACAACGTCACGCCTGCGTTGCTGAGCTCATTCAATGTATGAATGCTATTCGGCCATTTGTTAACAAAGCTATTTGGAAGAGTCTTTCTGACGCAGCATGTTTTAAAATAATTGTTGTCACTTTGGAAGTGAGCTATATTCCTTTGCTTGTATGTCTGGTCTACGACATATTGTTTGAATTCAATAGCCTATAGTCATACCATGTGGGCAGGTATGTAAACGCAGACTGTGGAAGTGCAGTGTGAAATTTATTTGTCAATGGATGCATCATTTGTCCTTGTCTCCTACCTTCCTGGTGGTCCTACCATGGATAATAGCCTAGTTTAAAAAGAGTGTTATCCCAGCAAAAAAAAAAAAAAAAAAAAAAAAAAAAATTCCGAGAACGTTTTGCTAACATTTCCATTAAGTTATAAAACGTTATTTATAAATGTTCTCCGAAACGTTAGAGAAAACATTAAGGGAACGTTTCATTTTATCATTAAGCAAACATTTTGTGAAAGTTACTTTTGAATGTAGGCTATAAAAAAAGTAGTCAGTAGGCTAAGGTTTAAACATGTTTGACGAATGTCTAACTTAAACAACTCATAACATAAATAACATTTACTAATAAAACCAGATCATTTGAACAATGTTCTATTAATGTTACTGGAAGAATGTTCGTAACTTTAAGAGATTGCATGCTCAAGTCAAGTCACCTTTATTTATCTTTTTACAGATTGTTTCAAAGCTTACAGTGATAGCAGGAAAATAATGTCACAACATTTGTTTCGGCTGCACAGCAGATCTAGAAGAAAATAGTGTTCAGTGATGAAGGCAGATCAATATTTTTGTTGAATAGTGCTAGAACGTTAGTAGTTCTGAGAATGTTCCCTGTTAGCTAGGATGATCCCTTACAGGCTTCATGAACAGCTACTGGCTGTTGATATTAGTTTGTTAATAAAACTGTCAACAATGAGGTTGTCAAGAAATGTTGTTATATTTTTGTTTTATAGACACCCCATGAGTATTCTAATCCAAAGCCAGTGTTCTTTTGTGAAAACCTTTCCTTCACAGACTCAAAAAAACAGACTCCAGTGAAAACTTAATAAGATGGAAAGACCATTTTAACTATCTTTAATTTGGAACAGTCTCAGTTTACCAGACTACACCCCTAACTAAAACCAAATGTCTTTCAACTGCTGGATTTCTATGCATGCTTCTCACAAAAAGACCTGATGGTTTCCACCCTGCATAGTCAGACTCTTCAAACAGAGAGCACTGACCAATCAATTGTTATTGAGTCTGGTGTGAAGTTGCTTTTAATGTTGGAACTGTTATGCTTGAACGTGTATTTCCCCATTTCAGGAGTGGCTCCACATATTGTTCAGGCAGGTGTTCCGACTAATATCACATGTTTACGTGCATAAGCACATTGATCCATCTCCGTTAATTATTCACACAATCAAAAAATAATGCTGGCAAAGACTTCATCTGGCTTATCTCTTTTCCATAGAGGAAGTCAAATTATGTTTTGCAGTTCACTAATGCACTTCTACAATCAAATGCATCACTTCACTCCATGCCTCTGAACAAGTTATCTCATTAAGATTCCATTGATAAAGTAAAGCAGCTATGTTTCATTTCAGTTTCCACTTTTCCAAGCCACATACAATAGGCACTGGCCATTAGCCAGAAAATATAAAGTTAAACAGAGGCCAGCTGAAGATTCAGAACAGGTGAGCTTCCTCGTGGCTAAATTTAGCAAACTGATTGGAAGTCTTTGAGGGATTGCCAAGAGGATGCAAAAAGAATGAAACGGTCATGGGACAGGAAAAATAACAAAACAACATTCACCTGCTACTACTTGCTACAGCATGAGCTAGACTTTGAAGCATGAACTAAATAGAGCATTAAATCTATTTGATATGCATTTAGTCATTTTACTGGTTTAGTCAATTTATAATTAGTAACAAATCATAGCTAATGCTTAACAGATCAGTTGGTACATTCAGATATGAACATAGGCTATATGTATTTCTATTTGAATGGAATAATATGATGTTAGCAATATAACATATTTGTTTTTACATAATTAATGATAGTATGATATATAAAGTGTATTATGTATTATATCTATTAATGATAGCTATATAAAGTGTTACCTAAATGAATAGTGCAAATAATGTTTTACTGATATAACAAATCTTGAGAATTAGCCTACATGAAGCATATCAACCTGCGAAACTGTGGAAGTCCTCAATGAAACTTTCGCATAGATAGGCTTCTTTGATTTCTCTAAAAAAACTCTCATGCGAAAACAAAACACAAAAGCTTATTTTTATATTCGAGCAGTCTTTTTTGTTTATATCGCTGTTTAAAAGGGGGTGGAAATCCGATGTGTCGCACGTCCGCCATTCACATTGTTGTTGGACAGAAACTTGAGTGATTCACTTTTCCGATCGGCCTCGGTAGGCGTTACTCTCAGCACTATATCAGCAAGTGCAGTCAGAGCGCAGAGGGACAATCACGCCATCCTCTCGTACGGATAACCACAAGACTTTGACATTTTCTCCAGGGATCGGATTCTAGATACCAAAGGCTACGTTTAAAAGTCTAGGAGCACCCAAACAGACCACGAGGATTGTAAGTTGATTTGTACGTCTTGTTTGTGTGTGCACGTGTTTGTGTGAGAGATTTTAGTTTTGAAATGCAGCCTTGTATCGGATCATAGCCTACTGGTGTTAGAAGATATCAGTTTTAAATGCGGTCTTAAATCCTCAAGGAACTTGCTCTAATTCTACACTTTGAAAGTTAAGGCACTTAAAAAGCTCTCTTTTAACACATTTTTTCCGAGCCCGAAACTCTCAGTTGGTGGTGTGGATTAGCAGCGTCCAGTCCCGCGGATTTGTCCATTTAATAGGATACCAACGTGATGTCCGATTTTTTTTAGGCTAAATGTTGTTTTTTAGAATAAATGATTTTAAAGGCACATTTTAAGAGTAGAATTCTTGTGTCTACATGGTCAGAGGTAGCCTACTGGTTTTGTTTTCTCGTCTCTTTCGGTCTTTTCTTTTTCTTTTTCTGGAGCAAGAATCAGTTCCTGAGAATCCATTCACGTAAATAACGAGGTTGTTTGTTAACTGAGGTAGAGAGTAGGGTTGAGACTTTTTTTTTTTTTTTTTTTTTGGGATGCAGTGTTCACTTCTGTAATTGAAACTCTTTTCTTCTGTGAATGTTGAATATAAATAGAAACCTATATTTCTGTTTATTTTTTTAAATTTTTTTTTATTCAGTCCTCACTTTATACAGTACACTCTAAAAAATGCTGGGTTAAAAAAAAAACAAACCCCAAGTTGGGTTGAAAAAGGACTAAACCCAGCGGTTGGGTTAATTTTTGTTTTTGGGTTTTATTCCACCCAACTATTGCTTAAAAATTACTTTATGGCTGGCTTAAAATCAACCAAGAATACCAAAATAGGTTGGAAATGAAAAATTAGACACATAATTACTAGAGGCAACAATAATAAGCAAAATGTGAACATTTATTAATAAGCAAATTACACTCTAAAAAATGTTAAGTTAAAAACAACCCAAATTGGGTTGAAAATGGACAAACCCAGCAATTGGGTTGTTTTAAGCAAACATTTAACCCAACCAGTTGGTTAAAACAACCCAATTGATGGGTTTGTCCATTTTCAACCCAACTTGGGTTGTTTTTTAACCCAGCATTTTTTAGAGTGTATTAAATGGTTATGATCTAATTATTATTTATTAAACTTATTAATAATATTCATGTATTAAACATATTAATAAATGTTAATTAACAACATACTTTGGGTTAATTTATAAGCAAGCAATACAGTAATTATTTAAACAATAGTTGAGTTAAATAAATCTACCCAGCAAGTTAGGCAAACATTTAACCCAACCGCTGGGTTAAAACAACCCATCCACTGAGATAAAACAACCCAATTGCTGGGTTTGTCCATTTTCAACCCAACTTGGGTTGTTTTTAACCCAGCATTTTTTTGAGTGATTCTGAAGGACACATAAATTTACATTTCCTTGGTATCTAGTTTTCTTCCAGTTTTATGATCAGTGTAATTTCAAGGGATTTGTTTTACTCCTTGTATTGTTGTTACATTTTCCCCCTCACATTCAGTACAGTGAAGATTTCATGCTTTAATCATGACTGATATTCCCTTATTTCATGCTTGCAAAACACTTTGGAGTGAAACAATACTGAGTTTCAAGGGAACTTAGAGACTTCAAGTGAGAGAGAGGGGGAAGGAGGGGGCTGCACGGAGAGTCGCTGTGTCCGCACAGCTAAGTCTTTGTGCAGGCAAGTGTGCTTGATGCCTGGGGCCGTGAGATCAGGTGAGGGGGCCGCTGTGTTATAGCAGTGTAAACGCCACAGTTTTACAACAAGGCTGGGGGACGTGCTGGTGGTGCTTGGGGCCGTCTGTAATGGACCGTCACATTTTATGGCACCTGATTTTTTCAATTGCACCTGGTAAGTCAGGTCAGAGGTTTACGCTGCCCTCTCTGTCTCTTAATCTAATGATGTCAGAGTGGAAAGCTGTAAAATAAGTCTTTGTTTTGGAGCCGATCATGGATCTTGCAGTACCCTAGGATCACAGCATGCATTAAGAGCAGCTGTGTCTCTTCTCATATTTCTTTTAATGATATTAATGTCAGGCGCTAACCGTGTTCCAGGGTCAAAAAAGTGGGTTAATTTGGAATTAAAATAAACAAATTCTATCACGTGATGGTTCTTTAGCAAAACATCTTTATTTCAATCTTTATTTTTTGTTTAATATTCTCCATGTTTACTTAAAAAATGTGAACAAGCATAACTTGTTTATCATTTCTGCTTCACTGCACAAAGTTTTGGTTTTAAAAGCATGCTTAAGTGTGCCAATATTTGTATTATTCTGCAAACCCTGGGGGTGGGAAATCAAAACTATGTGATTAGAGATGTGTGTACATCTGTGTTTGAGAATGTGTAATTGAAAAGCTTTCCAGTCATTGTAGTTCTCTGTTCTCTTTAGCTTTTGTCAGTTCAAAGCCTGGCATCCAGTCCTCAAGCTGAGCATATCATTTTGAGAAAAGAACCTTTCACCCCTCTGTGTCGCAGAGGGAGCAGCAGCCGCCCATCCTCCCCTCTGTCTATGACTTATCTCACTTCTACCGGGCATTAGTCTCTCTCTGATGCCTTCAGAAGAGTTACACTCTGCTCTCTATCATTGTACTCACTTGTGTGGCCCGTTGGTTGTGCTGAACTTTTTACTTAGCTTTTCACTAGGTCACTGCATGACAACTAAGGTCTGCCAATAAGCTTTTGCTCAACCATCTTGAGTGTTGCTTCCGGGCATTTATTCCTTATGTTCAAAGTGGGTTAATGTTCAAATCAACCCACTCAAGTAGTACAGCACAGCCTTTGAGCACTGAATCAATTTAGCTGTTTTGTTTGTCTTATCTGATAATATTACAGACAATATAATGAACACTAAAACAAATTCTGAATAAAACTGCTTCCACGGCTCCATTATTCCATTATTTGCTAAACTTTTGTCCGCTATATCTGTCATAGAGAGCGTGGTGCAACCAATGTGCAGAAACGTGTATGAGCAGATGTTCATGACTGGCTGTTAAGGTCAATACATTTCTTTAATATCAGAAGATTGGACCTTTTTAAGGCAAGACGAGGGTGGTTCATAGCGTAAAATGTCATGTGGTGTGACTCCCCCAAAAGGTAATATTTATAATCCCTAATATTTGAAATATAAAAAAAAAAAAACGTGACATTGAGAAATATGTTTAAAAGTTTATGAAAATAATGATTAAGATACAATCACACATGTATTCAAGGTGAAATAAAAATATGTTATTACATTTTCCTTGATGGTTACACCACATGACATTTAAGTTGAACATTTTCATGAATAAACACATTTCTAAGAATTTGGAACATATTTTAAATGATATTTTACTTTTATTTATTGTGGACAGTCTTATTTGACCCACTGACCCTTCCCTCTTTGATGTTGTGACAGTTTATATTTATTCTTAAATTAAGTGCAACCCAGTAACCATGGGAAATAAACTCATGCAATGAATTATTCAGGGAAAAAAATCCTCTTAAAGAGTACAAGGTCCTGCCCTCTAAAAAATGGAATCCTGGTGTGTTCTAGATGTTTTAGATTATGTGTGTTTTATAAATAAACTTTCTTTTGTTTTACATTTTTCTGTCCCTCTGAGTATAATTGGTCCCTGTTCGTGTTTTTTTTTTTTCTGTCTATGTGCCATAACAGCGGCTCTCTTTTTGTTACAGGTCACTGCTGTTGTGTCTCAATAGCGGCAATAACAAAGACGTGGCAAGATGAGTGTCAACGTGAATGACTTCACTGACATTTTGGATGTACTGGGTGATCTGAACTTCTCAACTCTTGACGATAATGTCTCCCACGTGGAAGTGTGTTACAGCACCTTCAGCCAGAGGGCATTGCTCTACGCCCTCTCTGTGCTCTACATCTTCCTCTTCATCATCGGCCTTGCTGCCAATGCTCTGGTGGTGTGGGTGAACGTGCGAGCTGAGAGGAATCGTTACGAGACTCACCTGTATATCCTCAACCTAGCCGTCGCTGACCTCTGCGTAGTGGCCACTCTTCCAATCTCCATTAGTTCTCTGCTTCAACTCGGCCACTGGCCGTTTGGGGATGCCATGTGTAAAATTACACACCTGATCTTCAGTGTCAACCTCTTCAGCAGTATCTTTTTCCTTACATGCATGAGTGTGGACCGCTACCTGTCTGTGAAACTTTTCGGAGACGGTCCCAGTCAGAAGAAGAGAAGGACCAGGCTGCTAATCTGTGTGGGCGTCTGGCTGCTGGCCCTCTTTGCCGCCCTCCCTGAAACATACTTCCTTCAGGCTGAGAAATCCATCCATTCAGACAGCATTGTATGCAAGGCTATGTACCCAACAGACAGCATTAAGGAGTGGACAGTTGGCGTCCAAATGAGTTTCTTCATGCTCGGCTTTGCCATTCCCTTCCCTGTCATTGCTGTCTTCTATGTCCTCTTGGCCGGTACCATCCAACCCTCAGCTGACCAGGAACGTCGCATCAGCCGTCGCCTCATCTTCACCTACATTGTGGTCTTTCTAGTGTGTTGGCTGCCCTACCATGGAGCTCTACTGCTGGACACGCTAGCCTTTCTCAACGTGTTACCCTTCAACTGTACTCTGGAGAATGCTCTCTATGCAGCACTACATCTCACCCAGTGGTTCTCCCTTCTTCACTGCTGCGTAAACCCCATCATCTACAACTTCATTAACAAGAACTACCGCTATGACCTCATGAAAGCCTTCATCTTCAAGTACTCTACCAAAACTGGCCTCGCTAGGCTTATCGATGCCTCACATGTGTCTGAGACTGAATACTCTGCTGTGGAGAACCAGGGACCATTATGAACGTTCTATGATGGTGTTGATCAACACCAGCCCTGCAAAACTCAGAGATAAACAGTCATGTAAATCTCTCTGGACTCTCTTGAGGCATAGCAAAATTTGATGTTTTGTAAAATAGTGGAACAACTTTGTACACATACAGTTTGCTTATCTTTATAAACAGATGAATGTTTATGCTTTTTGTACATTATTATGACAGTTATAGATGTATTGAGAAAGCACTTGTATTGATTTGATTTGTAAGCGTATTAGCCTTGTAAGTCTAGCTAGGCTTTTGTGTCAGTGAAATTGGTGAAAAAGGTCCCTTACTGTTCTGGAGCCACAGAGAGACTCATATAATCCGTTCTCCACTTCTCTGTGGCTTTCGTACATCTGCCGGAAAGACTAAAGATCACGTTTTCATACAATGTGTAATTTACAGTTATTTCTGGTAAAACGGAGGGGAATGTAGAAAACCCAAACAATTGAGTGGAGAGAAGCAAGTCCAAATCAAGATTAGATGTAGCTATTGTAAACTGATGTTATGCTGTTTGTTATGCTTGTGGGAAATGTACACTTTTTTAAATAAGTTGTACATTTCAAGAACAATATTAGCAGCATTTGTAAATGTTTTGTAAATAAAATTATATTTATATACTCAGTGTGTATGTTCAGTGTTTTGTAATATTGTCTGACATAAAAATGTGTCTTTGAAATAAAAGATGTAGAAATCTTTTTTGAGATTTGTTGTTTTGTATGATTACAAATTAACCCATAAACACTCACTTTTTAAGCATTGGCTTAATTATAATTATGTTATTCCTTGTATCTTTTGAGAATATACATTACTTATATGCAAGATCATTAACATTTTACAATAGGGTTTATTTACATTATTCAATGCATTATACACTCACCTAAAGGATTATTAGGAACACCATACTAATACTGTGTTTGACCCCCTTTCGCCTTCAGAACTGCCTTAATTCTACGTGGCATTGATTCAACAAGGTGCTGAAAGCATTCTTTAGAAATGTTGGCCCATATTGATAGGATAGCATCTTGCAGTTGATGGAGATTTGTGGGATGCACATCCAGGGCACGAAGCTCCTGTTCCATCACATCCCAAAGATGCTCTATTGGGTTGAGATCTGGTGACTGTGGGGGCCATTTTAGTACATTGAACTCATTGTCATGTTCAAGAAACCAATTTGAAATGATTCAAGCTTTGTGACATGGTGCATTATCCTGCTGGAAGTAGCCATCAGAGAATGGGTACATGGTGGTCATAAAGGGATGGACATGGTCAGAAACAATGCTCAGGTAGGCCGTGGCATTTAAGCGATGCCCAATTGGCACCAAGGGGCCTAAAGTGTGCCGAGAAAACATCCCCCACACCATTACACCACCACCAGCAGCCTGCACAGTGGTAACAAGGCATACTGGATGTTTTTCCCTTTTCACACCATTCTTTGTGAACCCTAGAAATGGTTGTGCGTGAAAATCCTAGTAACTGAGCAGATTGTGAAATACTCAGACCGGCCCAACAACCATGCCACGCTCAAAATTGCTTAAATCACCTTTCTTTCCCATTCTGACATTCAGTTTGGAGTTCAGGAGATTGTCTCGACCAGGACCACACCCCTAAATGCATTGAAGCAACTGCCATGTGATTGGTTGATTAGATAATTGCATTAATGAGAAATTGAACAGGTGTTCCTAATAATCCTTTAGGTGAGTGTATATTATGAAGATTAGATAACAATAAACTGTTACTGCATTTGTTAAGTTAGGTCAATGATAACTTCGATGTTTGCTCATAACACATTAACTAATGTTAATTTATACAAATTTAAATGTTACAAATGTATTACTAATAATGTATTACTAATACATTTTGAACATTAATGTTCATTAATTAATATATTATGAACTAACATCAAATTAACTAATATTAGATCATGAATTATTTCATAATACATAATTTTAATGAATTAAACCTTACTAGAAAGTTTGATCAAATCATAATATTTTGTGTAGTTGTGTTTACCATATGCATTTATAATTTTTATTTAATTTAGACCTACATTCAAACCTATATGATCAAAGTTGATCAAAGATTTGATCAGCTCATTTTCTGTGGAAAACTGATCATATGGCTTATATTGCCATGAGGAGCAGACATTACTCACTGAGCCTGTGGCCATGGTTCATATGAGTACGGTTGTGTATGTGTTCATTTGTGAGAGTGTGTGTACTTAAATCTCCAGGGGGTCCGGCTCATTCTGTATCTTCAGTGAGCTCAGCTCAGAGAGAAAGGGAAGTTTGTTAATCCACACCAAATGTTCCAGGAGCCTCGTTTTCTCTGCTTCTCCTTTGTAGTTCTGAAGAAGTTCCAGGTGTTTGTTTCAAATATACCCTGTGTTGTTCCCTGTGACTGGGTTTCTAGACAGTGCAAATTAGAGAAGGCATAATTACTTTTCTCTTGGAAAGTCGTCAGAAAATAACAAGGCTTATTCTCTCCCATAAAACAAATGATACGAAGCACCAATTTATGATTTTCACAAACACTTTAATGTTTTGGAAGGAGAGTAACATGACTTGGAAATCCCCTGCATCAAAAGAAATACAGACTCATAGCCTGGCCTGTTAACTATGCGCTCAAGCCTGTGATTTAAGCAGTATCGCTTATTAAATGTAATGAAAAGACAGAATGTTCTTAGTGCAAACACATTAGAATCCCACATACCTCATTTGGAGATTTATCTAATAGAAATCCAGTGAGGTTTTCTCCTGTCAGTGGCTATCCTATAGACGTTTTAATGGCACGTTAAATTATTATGACCTTAATCTCATAATGTTATGAATTCTTCTAATCTAATTTTGAGTTTATTCTAAAAAACAAAAACAAAACACACTTCGCCTTCAGACTATCCAGACTAACATTTATCACTTGCTTTAAAGGATTAGTTCACTTTCAAATGAAAATTAGCCCATGATTTACTCACCCTCAAGCCGTAAATTGAATACGGAAGGCGGTCTGCCGTAATCTAGATATTTTGCTTTATAATGTTTTAAATATGGATAATTCTTACAAAACTCCATCGATTCGCTTCAGAAGGCCTTTATTAACCCCCGGAGCCGTGTGGATTACTTTTATAATGGATGGATGCACTTTTTTGAGCTTCAAACTCAATGGACCCCGTCACTGTCATTATAAAGCTTGGAAGTGTCTGAATATTTATTAATATAACTCTGATTGTGTTCATCAGAAAGAAGAAAGTCATATACACAGGATGGCTTGAGAGTGAGTAAATCATGGGGTAATTTTCATTTTAAAGTGAACTAATCCTTTAAAGAAAATATTCTCAGATTTTGTACAGTCAAACTCAGCTGTGCTGTCTATGGACTTCAGTTTCTGCTGAATGATACAGGAGAACACCTCTCCAAAGGTCAGACTAATTGAGAATGTGTATGTTTTTGTGTCAATACTGTGATTTATCACATGGGATATTCCCTGAGCTCCTCTTAATCGGAGAAAGGTGGCAATGGTAACACTGTGCCAAAGAGAATGGCACAAGTGAGACAGAGAGAGTGATACAGAGAGCCCTGAGAATCAGACAATAGAGTCGCTTTCGGTGGATCAGTTTACAGGTAGAGAGAAAGTGAAGACTGAAAGGTCATTAGCACTCTAAGGTCATTAATAAACCCTGCTGGGAACCACCCTGTGAGAGAAGCTAATGGGCCATTCAACCACTACACTGTGTTTGGTCTGTAACGCTGCACTAACTCTTGCTTCAGTCCTATTGTTTGGTAATGAGACCACAAGTTCAATTTCACATGGTTTGTGTGCGGGCCGAGCTCTCGCTGATTGGGCCGAAATGCCGAACCAATCAAAGTTGAGAGACGGGAGAGATGGAGAGGATAGATTAATCTGGAAGGATGCGGGCAAAAGCGGATATGGAGGTCTGCATAATTATTTTCTTACACGAGTCCTTGCTGAAAAGAGAAGGGTTGTTTTGGCAGAAGAACAATGATGGGAAGAAATTTATTACAATGAATTATTTTTCTCTGGGCATCAGATACACTTACAGCAACATACAAAAAAGGAGATGACGCACAAGTTCCTTTCCTTGGTTATTTGTACAAAATTTGCATGAAACCACAGTTTCAGTTACTATGTAGTTTCACTCTGTTTAGGCATTTTAAATGAGGAACAAGGAAGAATGAACTTCGGAGAACGAGGAGTAAAAAGAGATGGAATAAAGAGAAATTGAATAAGAGATATGAAAAAAAGAGCGAGACTATTCCCCCCTAGGGTTTTTAAGCAGTGGATGTGGAAACAAATTAGTCATTTCTCTTCCCCAACAGTTTTAACCTTTGATACAATAATAACTCTCTGCTACATTGATGGATTTCACCAGTAGAAAAATGTTGATGTCTTCAAAATGAACGTTACGGTAAAAGTGCGGTCACATTTACCATTGCTCAGTGAAGTTTTGCTGGCAAAATAAGTAATTCCAATAGGAATCCATGCGATCAGGAATTTCGTGTGAGGACGGAAAAGTTCCCCATGTAGATTTCTCTAATTTTCAAGTTGGCCATGTGAATTCACCACGCTGACCAACATAGCTGCTTGTTTTGAAAGTGACTACAGTGCGAGCTGTGTTTCATACCTAACTACACTATTGACAATAGACAATGGACCTTTTTTGCAATTTGAAATTTGTGACCACACCTTAAAGAGGACCTATTATGCCCTTGATCTTGGTTTTGGGGTCTACTAGATTTTCAAGCTTGAATGTTAAAACATTTTGTAAACATATTTTACATAATTGTAGCACGTCTGTCTGTAACTCTCTGTTTAGTTCCAGTTTCTATGAAGCCCCTCCACCCAAAAACCACAGTGTGCTCTGATTGGCTGGTTGGACCAGGGTGTTGTGATTGGTCAACCGCTTCAAACGTATTTCAGAAATGTCATACTATTTGCCATAACTGCAAGTTTGAACACACTAATGCAACTCAACCACTCAACCAATTATTATTTTTTATTTATTTATTTTTTGTATGCCTTGAGTGGTAATTATTTAAATTAGGAATATTGGGATATTTACATTCCCGGAAGAAAACTCAAGACTACAATCGAGGGTTTCCAGGGAGTTCAGCAACAGTGCTTACCAATAACTTCCTTTGGAGTGGACTTTATGCTTTGTAACTTTGCAGGATTTTTCATGCTCAAACAGCAACTTTACTTTCTAAAGAAAGTTTAGTAACACTTTAGTTTAGGGTCCAATTCTCACTATTAACTAGTTGCTTATTAACATATATTACTAGAATATTGCCTGCTTATTAGTACTTATAAAGCACATATTAATACCTTATTCTGCATGCCCAAATTCTACATCCCTTAATCCTACCCAATACCTAAACTTAACAACTACCTTACTAACTATTAATAAGCAATAGCCTAATTATGAGTTTATCGAAGAAAAAGTAGTTTATGGTTAGTTAATAGTGAGAATTGGACCATAATCTAAAGTATAACTGAAAGAAAAATAGGGCATAATAGGACTCTTTTAAGAGATGAAATCTCCTGACGTCTGGATGTTGACATTAGAATTCCTTCACACTTTGAATGATTTGCACCAACACGCTTGGCCATGATTCTGACGTACTGTCTAATATGCATGGATGATCTCATCTTTGGAAACAGAATAAAAATTTGACCAAGCAGCTGAACAGCAACATAAAACATGATCTGAAATTCATGTATGGTTCATTTATGTCACAATTCTGCACTTAACCATTTCCTGTGAATTACTCAGCATTCACAATGCCAATGAGAATGTAAGCTCTAAGCAGTTGGCTTTGAGCACTGAGACTGTTCCTTTGAGTATGTGCCTAGATGTATAAAAGGAAAGCGGGGGCTGCCCATGTCGCTGACAGACGTGTGGGCGGAGTCTGAGTTTGAGTGAAGGGCAGGGGCACTGCTGTTGTTGTGTGGAGAAAAAGAGTTCACAGGAGAAGAACCGTAGCCTGTGGCTTGAGCCTTTGGTAGAAAAAACACGGCTGAATTTTAGCATGAGGAAAAGGACTTGCTCTGGCCTCCAAGACACGGTGCATTTGTGTTCTGAAAGCTCAAGACATAGCCAGAGCTTTTTCGGTCTCCCTGCATGGTTTAAATGCAGCCATGGATTTCATTCATATTGAAATGATCTTATAATGTGTGAACTTGAGGGGAACCGAGTTCATTTTTCCTTGAAAAATTACCTTGAGAAAAGGTCATTTGTTAAAAAATAATTTGAAAAAGTGTTGAGAAAACCTCTCATCATTTGTTGGCAGATGCCACCTTGATATTTTGTATCTAATGCAATGAAATTCAGACTTAAATGTCCACTGTACTGGGGGTCACTGTATGTAACATGAAAACAGTTGGTATTATATTTCTGGTAACAGTTTGCAATAAGCTTCTATACGTTAGCATTATTTAAAGGTGCAGTGTGTAGTATTTATGAGCATCTATTGACAGAAATGCAATATAATATACATAACTATGTTTTTAGTGGTGTATAAAGACCTTACTCAATGTACCATTTTTATTGCCTTAGAATTAGCTATTTCTATCTCCCCTTACAGTGAAGTCACCATTTTGAGCCGTCATGTTTCTACAGTAGCCCTAAACGGACAAACTGCTTTAGAGCGCAAGACGACATTTTTGTCCTGTGTCAGCCCCGTATCTTCTCTATGTGCTTCGACAGGGAGGGGTGAGCGGTGTGTTATTGCAATTCACAACCTCACCGCTAGATGCCGCTAAAATTCACACACTGCACCTTTAATGCACAGTTAACTACATATACTTATACATGTTTTAAGATTTTAAGTATTATAACTGAACATGAGTTTGCTTCGACAGGGAGGGGTGAGCGGTGTGTTATTGCAATTCACAACCTCACTGCTAGATGCCGCTAAAATTCACACACTGCACCTTTAATGCACAGTTAACTACATATACTTATACATGTTTTAAGATTTTAAGTATTATAAATGAACATGAGTTAATGTGTTATCAATGAACATTAGTATATTTATAACTTATCATTAACATAGATTATTGTTCATTGTAATTTCATTATTTATGTTAATTCAAATTTAACATTGTGAACACATTTGAACCTCTCAAGTTCCCCACACGCCTTTTCCTTTCTTTTGCATTCTTCTTCATACAATCATACATTACATCAGAGAGAGGATTCTCTGGTAAATGCTGAAAAGCTCACGTATTAACTTGAAACCACTCATCGCCTAAACTTTACACACATCCTCATCTGTAAATAACACTTTGGTCAACTCTCAAACCCTCAGACTTCTGCTTTCACAAGCATCACAGTAATTTAAGGAGACAGGTTTAAAGTTCATTTGATAGTAATACTTTTGTGTCCTTCCTGGTCTCTTACTCACTAACTGAAAACTCAGTATCCTAAAGGACAATCTGTTTCAAGACAGAAAGAGAAATAGGTGAAAGTTTCATACTTAATGACGCATGTAACACATTTAGTTCTTACATATCCTCTTACATCGCTCTCTCTCTTGTTCAGTGTCACACAGCATTAAGGAAACATTACACCGCCAAATCTCCTATAAGGCCAGTTAAACTGGCTTATTCAGGTTCAACGGTTCTTCATTGGCATGCCACTTTTCTTAAATTCTTCTCTTACTATTCTAGCCCTCATTGTAAGAGGGGGGATATGGACTTTTGTCTTGATTCCACTTTGTTATCGAGGACTGTTTGTGTCCCATCAGGTCTAGCTGCAGCTCAGGCTGGCTTATCAGCATTTGGCTATGGTAAGACTCATGTTTAGAGCAGTCTGCAATTGTGAGGCCATTGTGGCTGTCCAGCCTCTGCCAAGTGTGGAGGATTGTATGCAAAGCCTTTGAGAACCGCTCATAATGCTTCGCTAACTCACTAGCACAGTGAGAGGCAGCGTGATAAGGGGAAAGAGAAAGAAACAGTGTGAAAAGCGTGGGTACATTCAATTCAAAACAGCTTGGCATGTGAATGAAGAACAGGGTTTTGACCTTGACCTGTGGTATTACAGTGACTGCTTAGCAAAACTTGATCAAAATCCACAGGGCAGTGCCACAGATTCGAAATGCTAAAGGCCCCGAAATACTCACTTTTTTTTTTCTTCCATTAGGTGTTCAAAATTGAAGTAGTATACTGTTAGCTAACATCTCGACATCACCCACACTGCTAGGAGGTGTTTTTTTTTGATGATTATGTAAATACATGTCCTTTGCTCCCAATAACAAAATAAACAGAGGAGTTCGTTTTGGCCTGATTTTGTTCTAAATAACGTCACACCAGTCAGGGGCTATCAGGGCCTAATGCTACTCAGTAGGCCTTTATGAACAATAAGTGTTCTAAAATAAATAATAAATAAACTATTTGTTTGTGTGATCTATTTACAAGACAATAAAATTACCATTCCATTATTCCATTATTATTTTTAATCCAGTGATCCTGTATCGCTCTTCTCTCCTCGTCATCTCACTAACATGCCAGTGGGTGGGGCCAAAGTTGCAATGATGAAGTAGGCATTGATCATCTTCTGCAGAGGTGTTTTTTTCAGGCTTGGTTACAATAAAAGCTGTTTTTATACTAACAAGGAGGTTTTCAGTTCTCAAACTTACAGGATAATCTTATAGTATGATGACCTCTTATACACTATTATTGCCAAAAGTTTTGGCACACCCCTCCAAATCATTGAATTCAGGTGTTCCAATCACTTCCATGGCCACATGTGTATAACATCAACCACCTAGGCATGCAGACTGCTTCTACAAACATTTATGAAAGAATGGGTCGCTCTCGGGAACTCACTAAATTGAAGCGTGGTACCGTGATAGGTTGCCACCTGTGCAATAAGTCCATTCTTGGCATTTCCTCATTACTAAATATTCCACGGTCAACTGTTAGTGGTATTATAATAAATGTGGAAGCAACTGGGAACAACAGCAACTCAGCCACGAAGTGACCATTGGCTGAATGTCTGATGCATTTGGCAAACTTATCTGGAAACACTTCAGGAGTTTTGAAGTCATCATCTGATTGGTTGAATTCTACAGGATGTCCACGAGATGTGTGTGTCGTGTTCTTTAACGGTCCGCCGAGAAACAAATGCCGCAACTCCAAACTCCCTCTTGGAAGAACTCCAAGGTTATAGGAAGGTTGTTTTTCAGGGGTTGGGCTTGGCCCCTTATTTCCAGTAAAAGAAATGCTTCATGCTTCATCATACCAAGACATTTTGGAAAATGTAATGCTCCCAACTTTGTGGGAACAGTTTGGGAATGCCTCCTTCCTGATGCATTTGACAAACTTATCTGGAAACACTTCAGGATTTTCGAAGTCATCATCTGATTGGTTGAATTCTACAGGATGTCCGCGAGACCTGTGTGTCGTGTTCTTTAACGGTCCACTGAGAAACAAATGCCGCAACTCCAAACTCCCTCTTGGAAGAACTCCAAGGTTGTAGGAAGGTTGTTTTTCAGCGGTTGGGCTTGGCCCCTTATTTCCAGTGAAAGAAATGCTTCATGCTCCCAAGACATTTTGGACAATTTCATGCTCCCAACTTTGTGGGAACAGTTTGGGGATGCCCCCTTTCTGTTCCAACATGACATGCACAAAGCAAGGTCCATAAAAACATGGATGAGCGAGTTTGGTGTCGAGGAACTTGACTAGCCTGCACAGAGTCCTGACCTCAACTCGATTAAACACCTCTAGGATGGTTTAGAGTGGAGACTACAAGCCAGGCCTTCTTGTCCAACATCAGTGCCTGACCTTTACAAATGCACTTCTTGAAGAATGGTCAAAAATTCCCATAAACACACACCTAAACCTTGTGGAAAGCCTTCCCAGAAGCGTTGAAGCTGTTATAACCAAGGGTAGGCCAACTACATATTAAACACTACGGATTAAGAATGGGATGTCATTAAAGTTCATGTGCATGTAAAGGCAGGTGTCCCAAAACTTTTGACAATATAGTGTATGTCAAAAGCTCAAGGAAAATCTGATTCATGACCCCTTTAAAGGGATAGTTTGCCCAAACTGATTGGTTACTCACATTCTTCATGAGGGTGAGTAAATGATGACATCATTTTCATTTTTGGGTGCAGAAAAGCTAGCAGGTTAAAACTATCCCTTTAACCTGCTAGCTTACCACAACATTCTTGCTATGCTAATGAATGCATTTACTGATGGACTGTTGAACCTGGTAATGAGTGACCTTGTACTAGAGACAGAACCTGCAGACTGATTCTCTAAGGAGACTACACCTCATATCAGGTGTGAGAAATCAGTTGCCCCGAGCAATCTGTGGACATTCAACACCAAATCCGAGCACCTGGACATCTCATTCTTTCTCTTTCTTCCACTCTCAATCTTGGTTTCTATTTTTCTTCCTGTTCTTCTCATATTTAAGATCTGCCTACAGCTATGAAAACCCACAATATCCCATCCATGACATCCTGAAGCCCTATTTCACTTTAGAAGACAATTGTTGACCTTTGAGATCCCACATAAAGCTTATTGTGTTAACTCTGCATTTCATGGGTACATCATAGGTATGTGATTTATTAAAGCAAATATGATCAATGTGTGTAATATGAATAATAATCTATGTGCTTTTTTTCGATTTGTGTATCTATTGCCTTCTGTTGCACGGTGTTTATATACTACTATAGTATTTTTTTTATTTTTTATATTTTGAATTAGCCTTTATTATGTTTTGGTTTTCATTTGAATTTTAGTTTAAGTCTTAGTAAATTTGTGTGCTTTTGTATTTTTATATACATATTTTTTATATTTACCATTTTTTAGGTATCATTTTTCATCAAATATGTATATTTTATTCTATTTTAGCTTCAATTACTGAAAATGATTTGTAATATTTTTAGTGTCAGCTTTAGTTAATAGTAACTTCACTGTGTAGTTCAAGTGAGTGTTAACTAAACACTGAAAAGGGGATAGAATGAACGCTAAACTAAACTGAGAGAACAAACTAACAGTAATCTCTTAATTTAAAACTATAATAATCTTTATATTATCAAGATTTGTTGTGGTTTTGAATGTGCTCTACCAGGCTTGTAATAGAAACACACTGATATCTACAGTTAATCACTCCAGTGACATAAAGGTAAGTGAAAAGTGTGCTTGCATAAAGTGCATTCCCACAAGAACCCAGTAGAATAACATTTGGCTGAACTGCATTCTGGGGTAATTCAAACAGCTCTTGTAGGTTGGCACAATCTTGAAAGGCTAATATTGCTTAAATGTCAGCTAAGCTCATAAGCAATTGAAATAGAAATATGTTATTAAAAGAACTAAAAGCCAGAACAAAAACACATACCATGTGATATATGTTTTGCTTTATAGTTGTTTTTACAGTATTGGCTGACACACTCAGAATAATGATGTTTTACGTGATTGATGTGTTCCTTAAAACTCTATCTACAGGAAAACGTATCCCTCACTTTCCACAAAAAGTGAGCTCAGATGCAAAGTGTGTTCTTTCAAAACACGAATGAATGCAAGACCTTCAGTGGCTGTGGAGACCTCACCTGAGTGTTGAGAGAGGGGTGGACTAACCTGGGAGGTCTGTGGTCAGGCCCAGGCTGGGTTTACTAAAGGCAGGTGTTGGATTAGTGGGGCAGGGAGCCCACACATTCCTTCGCAAGAGACGCTGAGGGTCAACTTTAAGACATGCTCCACAGCACACAAACGGCCCCATCCTCCATCCTACACACTGAGACCCAGACTAAACGACTCCGAGACGCTGGGGTGAGAGCACATGCACTCATGCACACACACATACACACACATTTCAAGAAACAGAGCAGGGCAGAAAAAGAAACTGAGGGAGAAGACACAGTATTTCTTTTCGCTGTCTGTTTTATTTGCTAAAAGAAGTGTAAATAAATATAAAGAGTTTTCATTTGTCTTTGTAATACCAGAAAACAAGACTGCAAATAATCAGGTGATGTGATCAGTGATGTATGTTGTAATTCGAATGATGATCTGCATGCATTTTTTTTTTGTGTTCTTATTGCCTCCTTGACACATACATTGTGTGGCATCAGTTTTCTTTTTTTCAGTTTTCACTTTAATTTGTTTGAGATTTTGTAATTTTGCTTTGTGCTTTTGTCATTTTTATTAGTTTAAAAATATATTTCTATTGAGCTTTAAATAATTTTTATTTCAGTTTTAGTTTCGGAAAATATATTATTTATATAAATATATTATAAGTTAGTTGCCAAGACAACATTTACAATTTTTGTTTTTAGGTTTAATTTTTCATCTAATAGTTATATTTTATTTTATTTCAATTAGTTTTTATCTAGTTTAGAGTTCAAATCAGTGTAATTGTTAACGTAATCTAAAATGAAATCTAAAATGAAAACTGGAATAAAAAATAAAAAGTAATATAATTGTAAAAAAGTGAAACTAAAGTGACTCTAAAACTAAATCAAGTAAAAAAAAAAAAAAAAATTGTAATAAAATACCAATAAGAAATACAAATTACACATCTTTTTAGATATTGTTATATATATATATATATATATATATATATATATATATATATATATATATATATATATACAAAACACATTGCAATGGTTTCAACCCATTATGTCACTAGATAACGCTAGACTGCCCTTAGAAAATGAATGCTGCTATTTTTAAATTGACCCATTAACTAAAAGTAAATTAATGTCAAATCTTTATAACACTGGAAAAATCAGTCATAACAAACTAACAGACATTTAACTACATTGAAAGAACTGAAAATAAAATCTTAACAACATTTTTATTATAACCCTGGATCACATGTCTATCTAATCCTTAATGGTGATAATGAAAAACAGATTGAAAAGACACATTTAGCTTGTTAAAGAGTGTCATGTAAGCATAAGGCTTAACTCAACTTCCCTGCCTTAGACATACTAGTGAAGGTGGTGTTGCGGGTGATGGAGGGCTTGACGTGAGATTAGCAGCCGCTTATAGGTGCTTGTGTTTGACAGGACTAGATGAACAGGCTCCTCACAAACTTTCAAAGAACTTTAGAACTCCATTTGGAACTCCATTGGGTTTTAAATTCGAAAGCATATTAAGATACTCCAGCTCTATTTGTTGTGCATTAGTGTCATGAATGGTTGTGTGTGGAGTGAAGGGTTGGCTGGCGGCAACACCATGCCGGTGCTCCTCTTTTAAACTCAGTTTCATCAGGCAGCTCAGTTGTGCGGTGGTAGGAATCCATCTATCAGGGTAGACAGGAGTGCAGTGGGAGGGGAAATGAGGCTCTCTCTTGCTCTTTCCGTGATGGATAGGGAAGAGTTTTAAAAGGAATCCACAATCCAGCTTCATCACTATTATTACCAAATAAGTTTATTATGGCTGAGGAGTTTTGCACTCAGACATCTATTTCATACATGAGGCCTTTTAATAGTTGCAAAGTTCAGTCTGAGTTTAAACGAGAGTATGTACACTACCGGACAAAAGTTTGGAATAATTATTTGTTAATGTTTTTGAAAGAAGTCGCTCACCAAGGCTACATTTATTTGACCAAAATTACAGTAAAAACAGCAATATTGTGAAATATTATCACAATTTAAAAGAACTGTTTTCTATCTGAATATAGTTTCTATATGAATATTTAACTGTATTCTATTCCTGTAATGGCAAAGCTGAATTTTCAGAAGCCATTAGTCCAGTCACACAATAAAGGTGACTTGACTTGACACAATCCTTCAGAAATCTTTCTAATATGCTTATTTGTTGCTCAGTTATTATCAACAATTATTGGTGCTCAATTATAATTATCAATGTTAAATACTGCTGCTAATACTTTTGTATTTGTCGTTTATTTCAATAGTATCCACCGTGACTCCCTTTGGTGAATCCTGAGCCTGTATGACATACCAGAGCAATTAATCAACATATTTAAAGATCTTTATCATCGGTTGTCATGCTGCATTAAGACCGAATTGGGCCAAACAGACATTTTCGATATCAAGACTGGAGTTTCCGACAAGGATGCATTCTGTCCCCCAAGCTGTTTCTCGTAGTGATGAATTTCACCATGAGAAAGTCAGCTGACTTTGTTGGGGCCAGTATTCCTTGGACCGACCATGACCGCTTGGCAGACTTGGACTTTGCAAACGATGTGGCGCTACTTGTGGAAGATGATCCGCAGCTACAAGTAGCTACGACACGCCTGACCCAAGATGGAGGGAAGGTCAGGTTGCGAATTAACACTGAAAAATCAAAGTCTATGCGTGACTGTCGCGACATGCCCCTTGAGGTCGTAAACAGCTTCATGTACCTTGAGCATTGTCTGCAGGAATGGAGACACCGAAGCAGACACTTGCAGCAGGACTGGAAAAGCCTCCGTGGTCTTTCGCCAGCTGCAGCCGATATGGTCATTGACGACCCTTTCCATCAATGTCAAACTTCGGCTATATGACTCCATCGTCCTCTATGCCAGTTAAACCTGGACCATGTTGGCTCGTGTTTGGAACAAGGTAAACGCCTTTCATCATCGATGCCTCCGATGTATCCTCAAGATACACAACACTGACCTAATCTGAAATCTGAAAAAGTGGTGAGATGATGGAGTGGATTTGGCAGGCTGGACATCATAGTTGCAGAACACTGTCTCTGCTTGGCAGGACATATCTTCGGCATGCCGCAGCAGTGCTTCCCTCATGTAGCTATGATTCCACATGGTTGCCCCCGTATCACCTGGCACTGAACTTTCGTAGCCGACCTTAAGCTCATTGATACGTCGGGATGAAGTCGCAGCCACTGTGATGGATAGATGTCGATGGAGAAAACGTTTCGCCCGATGTGTTCGTGAGCACGGGAAGAACAAATTCTAAAGTAAGTAGTACTTTTGTAGAAACACAGAACTTTTTTCAGGATTTTTTTGATGAATAGAAAGTTGGCATTGAGGTGAACAGCATTTATTTGAAATAGATTTATTTTGTAACATCATAAATGTCTTTACTGTACATTTTGTTCAATTAATGCATTTTTGCAAAACAAAAGTATTAATTAAAAAGATCTTACCTAAACTTTTGAATGGTAGAGTATCACGGTTTCCATAAAAATATTAAGCAGCAAAAAATGGTTTTGAACATTGATGAAATGTAATGTATAAAAATATATTCAAACAGAAAACAGTTCTTTAAAGGTGCAGTGTGTAGTATTTATGAGGATCTATTGACAGAAATGCAATAAATATACATAACTATGTTTTCAGTAGTGTATAAAGACCTTACATAATGTACTGTTATGTTTATATTACCTTAGAATGAGCCATTTCAATCTTCATACAATCTTCATTCACCCTTACAGTGAAATCGCCGATTTTGCGGCATCATGTTTCTACAGTAGCCCTAAACGGACAAACTTCTCTACAGAGCACTAGTCACTCTCTGCTCTCTCTGACGACAACATTTTTGCAATTCACAACCTCACCGCTAGATGTCTCTACAATTCACACACTGCACCTTTAAAATGACTGTTTTAACTGTATTTTGATCAAATAAATACAGGCTTGGTAAGCATAAGAAATATCTAAAAAAAAAAATACATTCTAAACTTTTCACTCTCTTTTGTTGAATCTGTCGGAAAGCAACATATTTGAAGAGTGTCTGTAGATTAGAATGTATCAGTAAGAATGTCAACATATGCAATCCTAGAATAGAGTTGCATTGAAAAGGTCTGAATTGAGACCCAGACACTCCACAAATGCTATTATCTGAAAATCCTTCTCTATACAATTATCATATTTCACCCTGCAGTCAGATGTGTGGTATGCTTGACACTGTTACTAAGGGAAACTGGTTAAATAGACAGAACAGCCTACACCCTACAGGGCATTTTATAGGTGGCCTGTAATATAAGAGCAAATGGAGCCTTTGAGGAGAAGGCAATGAGACTTGTTTATTCAGTGGAGCCTTTTTCAGGAGGCCACAGATGGCCATAAAGCAAAAAAAAAGAGAGAAGTGCTCTCATCACCTGTTGCAGTGTTATTTTGTTTGCGTGTGTAAAGGAGATAGAAAGAAAGACATATATATAGAGAGAGAGGGGGAGAGTAAGCGGTTCTACTCTGAATATATACAGTTATTGATGGCTACTAAACATGACACAAGCTGACAGACAAGCTGAGAGAAAAATAATTAGACAAAATATGTGAAAGATGTGTGCAGGAGACAAGAAAAAGAAGCAAATGAGAACTGAAAAAAAGAAAAACAAAGAAACGTGTCGATCAAAACAGCTTGTAAATTGAGAAAAGGGGAGACGCAGAGAGACAGGAACATTGAGATAAAGAAATCAGGAGGAAGAGAGAGAGAGAGCAGGGGACAACAAAATGTGAGATAGAAAGAGAGTGATGTATGGGGGTCTGAAACATGTCACTCCACACTCTTCTTGTTCGGGGAAGCTCAATACATCAGGATTTAACCCCAGGCCTCCCCCTTTTGTGGGCTGCTGTCAAACAGAGACAAATATGCAAACATGATATGAGCCCACTGATACTGTCACCGCCTAACAAATAAGTCTTTCACCAGCCCGGCTGCATGTTGACAGAGCACCGCTGAGATGTTCACATTTCCTGCGGAATAATACAGGGGTCTGGGGATACGACAAAAGTCTTCTTTTAATCAAGGATCCTTTGTGCCATCTGTACAGTGCCAAGACAAGAATTATACGGGAAAAAAAATAATACAGCACAATCAGAATGCATGATTAAGACATCTATCTATCTATCTATCTATCATCTATCTATCTATCTATCTATCTATCTATCTATCTATCTATCTATCTATCTATCTATCTATCTATCTATCTATCTATCTATCTATCTATCTATCTATCTATCTATCTATCTATCTATCTATCTATCTATCTATCTATCTATCTATCTATCTATCTATCTATCTATCTATCTATCTATCTATCTATCTATCATATACTATATAAATAATAGTCTCTTACACCCATCAAACATGCATTTTTTCAAACAACAGCCTAATACTGTGAAATATTTTTACAATTTAAAACAACTGCATTCTATATATATATATATATATCAGGTAACATTTCTTATTATTATCACAGTTGAAAACTGCTGTTTATTTTTATTTATTTATTTATTTATTTTTTGTGAATTTTTGTGTGAACTGTGATACATTTTATCATGACTCTTTTTACATTTTATCAGGAAAAATTTTATTTAAAAATAGAATTTTTATAAACGTCTTTACTGTCCCTTTTGATCTGAAAAGTATTAACTTTTACCTAACTAACTTTAATCAAAAAATTAATAAATAAAAAAATGTGGAAATTCCCAAATTTTGGAAAAGTAGTGCATATATTATTTTTGGACTTTACTTTTTTCTAGGAGGAAGCAAATACAGACGTGCAGGATGTCTCCCTTCTTTTTTCATCTCCACACCAACTGTAAGAATCCACTTAATCATTTTCAAACGAGTGAGCAATACTTCACTGAATCTCTTCAGAACTGAAGCCCTGCCAAAACATCTAACGCTTGATTAGCTCTTTTCCTTACTTCTCCCTCATACCCCACAGCACAAATTCATTACTTATGTTCACAGTCTAAATATATCACTCCATCTCTGCTGTTAGATGGAGCTAGATTAGATTTGATTATAATAGCCTACCATGCCCCTCTGTTGGCAGCAGTCTGCGGTCCATTGAGAGGGAGATCAAAGGTGCCTGGTAGCCAGAGCCAAAAAAGTGCCAGATAGTGAAGAGGGAGGCCCCACGCTTAATCTCATACACTGAGGGAAAGTGACCTGCATTCGGTTTTCCTCTGAACCTTCCATACACGTTCCTCTGGGTTTGCTACAGGGAGATTGCTGGGCATTGTGTTCTGACTGCTGAGAAACAGAGAGCTCCTTCACCACTCTTCTGTAAGTCATCGCAATCCACTCTGACTTTCTCTCATGTCTTCTTAAATGTTGGAAAATGAACTGTGAGGCACCCGGCCTCCACTTCCACTCGAATGCTGTGAGAGAGGCTTGAACAAGATCAAACGCCTGATCCTCGGTCATTCCCACTGCTGTAACCACAATGAATTTACAGCTGTCTCTTTACCACAGAATTCTTTGAAGGACAGGCACTCTCAAGAGGCTCTCGAACATGTGGGCGAAGTGGTTGTTTCATGACATATGACTTAAACCATGAAAACGCTGTGACTCATTGGAACAGACTCAAATGTGATCAACTGAGACATGACATGTTAACATAAGGGAAAATCATTAAAGCGCAAAAGCTTCTGGATCAAATGGCTGTGATTCAGACAATGATATGAATGAAATATTTTCCACTACAGGAACGACTTCCTTGAATTGTGTTACAGTTATACAATTAAGTGAAACATGCAACTCTCCACAGAATCCTGACCCAGGGCAACCTAAAGCAATTTAACATACAGTCGGCCAAAAGACATGTGCATTAGGCGAACAGGGATGTATGAAACATTTAAGAAATGTAAGACTGTGTTTTGATTGCAATGGAACTGCAGACCACAACATATACCTTGGCAATCTCTCTAGAGTTTTACGGAGTAAATTGCTCTTTAACATTAAAATGCACAGACATTTTATTGGTCTAAATGATTTAAAAAAAAAAAAAAAAAAAAATCCCACAGTATCTATTGCACAGCAGATTCTAGGCTGGATATAATCATCTTTCTTTTTGGACCGGGAAAAATCGAGTGAACAAAATGTTCTGACATGGGTGTAACACCTACACTTGAGATACATGTAAACGCAAAGTACAAATGAAATAGTTAGGCAAGCACCAACCCAGATGCAAAATAATTTAGACGTTATTTGGGTCTTGTAAAATCATACATTCATTCAGTCTGTTCATGAATAGAGCCAATATGGGCAATTAGTATGCCATTACAAATCCATTCAACTGATTCATTCACTTAGAACTTTAAATTAGAAACCAAACCATAAACTATAATTCCTTAAAATACGTCTCTTGTAATACTGTATAATTTGCCATTCTGAGTGGAGTGGCCATTCAAAGAAAAGCTTTTATTGACAGCTGGCTCAGCAAATTATCGATCTGGGAATGTTCCTCCCTGTGACGTCATCGTGTGGTGAAACACCGCCTTAACAGAAGACTGACTCGTGCCTGACATGACATAGGCCTGCGTGGAGCTAAACCGGATCCAACTTCCAAGCAATAAACATGCTGCATAAGCTTCATTCGGATTCCAATATTATGAATGCATGGATGAACTTTATTTTTAATAAATATCCAGCTCACGTGGGGAAGACGTTGCACATTTGTTTCTTAATTTCTGATCACGGATTCGTTTGTAAACAAGACTGGATTTGCAGACAGGATGAGATTACATGAATGAATGAAGCAACACACTTATGTGAGTAAGATTTTTTTTTTATGTTATAGTATTGCATTTTTACAGCTTGTTTGATATCTATTGATTATGTGTACATGTCTAACTGAACATAACTTAGCACGCTGACACAGGCTGGAGAATCCTTTATTTGAGGTGTAATTGGTTCATTGCTATTCGGGATCAGACTCGGACATGTATGGGTCAGGTCTTGCAAAGCCCAATGTCCCGGGGCTATGTGTTCTCCAGACGGGCTACCAAAACATATCACCGGGCTATCTTAAATAGTGAAATAACATTCCTTTCTTGATGTGCATTGTTCACTCTCTTGACTTGATATTTGAAGGAAAAATACAATCGCAGAAGTTTTGCTGATTTGTGCTGACTCTGCAGTGAGGCTTGTGCATGCATGTGTGTGTGTGTTAGTGATGCATGGTTTGTGGTTATATGCACCGATCGGGCGGTAATAAAGTAATAAAAAATTACATTCCAATCAATCGAAGGTGGATGAGAGGTAAATCATTGTGTTTGTTTGATAAAGACATTTTACGAGCCCTGTGGGCGAATTATTCCGGTTGCTGTTTTCCCACATGCTTTCAAAACAATTCCTCACATGTACACACAGGGGAGCCGAAGCTCATTATAATATGCAAAGCTTATCTAATCATAGCGTTTACTTCCAAGTCTTCGGTGTGGCACACCCATAAAAACCGAGCGTTCCATGAGAAAGGCTCAAAACCAGGGTAGAAAATAGCCTATTACTTATTCATTATGATGTTTTTGAATGTAAAAATCACGCAAACATCATAAGCTGACCTCAGACAACAGTATAAAAAAAATGACTCCTTTAAAACTATATTTCAGATATACTGGACTAAGCACATGCTGTATTTAAATAAATAAGATTATGTTGTAGTATTTTTATTTGTAGTATTTTATTTAAGACATTACACTTCCTCAAGTGACAAAACAATGTGGATAACTTGTATAACTTGTAAAATATATTTATTTATTTATTTTTTGCATAATGTCCCTTATATATGATATCTAACATGCACGTTATAACTTCTGTGGGAAATTGGTGTTGCTGATGTAATCAGTGTTTTCACATTTTAAAATCTTTATTTAATATCTAATCTTATCAGAAACATACTGTTTTTGCGTACTGGTCTGGGAACAGAAAGATGGTGGAACTGAAACTGAAATTACAGATTGATGCTACCCTAACAACTACATTCCTCAATGACAAATTCAATGAATTTATTTCTTAAGTTCATTAGTTTGGTCCAAAGTTCAAGTCTACCAGGAAAGTGCTTCCGTCAGCTCTGAATTTGAGAAAGAAAGAATTGTATAATATCTTACAGTTCAATTAATGTATTTTTTTCTGCACTTCATTAAATCTGTATGCATTTGTTCTGTTGTATACTTTTTACCATATGGGATATTTCAAGTTTGATTCCATTTAGATTTTTCATTTCTTATTTCATAACCTGTAAATCAAAGAAACCAGATTATACAAATGATGAAGATTAAACAAGGTTATTTTTCCCAGTGCAATACTCAATAAATTGCTCTCATTCATCTGTTATCATGGGCTGTAATTAATAACTCTTTGCTAATGGGGTCTTAGTCAGACCCATTCATAACTGTCTGCTTTACCCACCAGCCCTTGCAGGGCTGTGCATCTATAAAAAGCCCTTGACTCCAGGCCATGCAAAGCCCATTCATCTTCACACCCACACAGACTTGCGTATTCTATGGCATAACCTGTCCATCCCTCATTGGAAAGGAACCCAATACAGCGTTGCATTTACTGAAACAACATCCCTCCCTGTGTCTCTGGGTCCAATTGCTACATTTTCCAAAGATGATGCTGAACGACAGCCATTCATGTAACCAAAAACACTTTTCCTAATCACACTGCAGAATATACACATTATTTGTTGGTTTCAGTCACACTAACCTGTCAGTTTCAGCCAAACACATTTAGCTCTATGTGTGCATTTGTGTCAGGCAGAATATGGGTTTACAGCCTGTGGATGTCTCTCAAGTTTTACTCGAGGTTCCTTCCTCTGGTAAGGTTCCAAAATTGGGTAAATGTTAGGCCAAGGAGATGAAAAAGACCCAAGGCCACTAGGATCACACAAAATGGGGCCAGACGCTGGGATAAAGGCAGCTTAGCTGTCAGTCTACTGTATAGAATCCTGGCCTCAATTCTCTCTGCTGACATCTACTACATAGACTTCAAGCAACAAGGATCTGGTGGAGTCCATTTCAGATAATTCCTGAGGGTGCTTTACTACTTTTGATAGACAGAGGCACAGGAAACTGTCAATCAAAACAAAAAGATGAGCAAAACAAAACTTAAGAAAGACCATTTCCTTTTTTTTTTTCAGTTTTTCTAAATAGCATTGTTCATATAGTATGCTACAGTTGTATTTTGCAGTATAATCATATATTAATTGGTCCCATTTTATATTAGGTGGTCTTAACTATTATATACTTACATCAAACAATAAGTACAATGTACTTATTATGCTCATATTGTATTGCAAAACACTTTTGCTGATACTGAGGTGGGATACGGGTAAAGTTAGGGACAGGTGTGGTGGTATGGGTAAGTTTAAGGGTAACGTTAGGGACAGATGTGGTGGTGTGGTGGTATGGGTAAGTTTAAGGGTAAAGTTAGGGACAGGTGTGGTGGTCTGAGTAAGTTTAAGGGTAAAGTTAGGGACAGGTGTGGTGGTATGGGTAAGTTTAAGGGTAAAGTTAGGGACAGGTGTGGTGGTATGGGTAAGTTTAAGGGTAAAGTTAGGGACAGGTGTGGTGGTATGGGTAAGTTTAAGGGTAAAGTTAGGGACAGGTGTGGTGGTGTGGGTAAGTTTAAGGGTAAAGTTAGGGACAGGTGTGGTGGTGTGAGTAAGTTTAAGGGTAGGGTTAGGTGTAAGGGACGTCTCAACAGTGTAATTATAAATGTAACTACAGAAATTAATTACAGATGTAATTACATGCAGGTCATTTTTAAAATCTAAGTACAATGTAAAAACATATGTACTAGTGTATTGTATCAAGTTATTAATTTAAATGTTAGTTCATAGTAGTTAAGGCCACATAATATAAAGTGGGTCCTATTAATTCAGAGTATCTGTTTATCACTGAGAAATAAGCATAAAACTAATTATACATGTTTTTAATGTAAAATTAATGCATGAATCTAGTAATGTTGACTGTATCTCACCATGACAGTAATTTCAGGAATTCACTCTAAATGTGTCTCAAATGAAAAATAAATAAAAAAACATTTACACCTCATTCACATCTGTTTTGGTTGATCCAGGGCAATGCTATAGTTCAGCTTAATTGAGGATGAAAAATAAATCAAAATAAATCAAAATAAATCAAAATAAATCAAAATAAATTATCTTTGGTATCAGATTTATCCAAGTTTTGATCGCCCAATATGGATGTTAAAGCCTGAGACTTTGCTTTGTTCTGATTTGAGTAGCTCAATACAACTGGCAATAGGTTTCTGATAGTAACCCAGACAAAGAATGCAACATTACAAAATATTCCATTTTCTTGTGTAATGGATCATCTCAGGCCTATCAGAAAGTCTGCACAATTAATTTGTCAACTGTGTTATTAACCATGATAGAATTTACAGCATTGTAAATCACTGAGAATAGTCACAAGAGTTTTGGGAATCTTACATCATACTGTTGGCCAATCAGTTTGTCTAAGCTGAGTTTTACCATGACAGCCAATTCATCTGTAAAGCAAGGGAGGGTTAATATTCTAATAAAATGTAATTCTATTGAAACAGCCAAGTGGATACAGTTTGGAAGATGTTACTCTGACTTTATGCTTTCCTCTGGTGCATTATTCATTTGAGGTCAAAGAAGAATTTTACGGTACATGGAACACAATAACACAGAAATCCATAGTGAAGATATATTGATATACACACCTGCTTTTAAGCACTAAATCTCCCATGGATTCAAGTTGGAATGGTTTCAGAACAATTGTGTATCACTTCTTCTACTACCCTTTGAATCAGTATATAGTCTCACAAGAGAGTCCAAATCCCTTTGAATGTTTTTTTTGGCAAATAGCTACATCTGTTATAGGGGCCCCATTAGTGAGAAGGAAAGGTCAAAGGTCTCATTTCCCCTATTCATTAATAGTTTGATTATGTGCTAGGTGCATGCTTGCAGTGTATGTGCATGCATTTACATTAATGGACCTGGCTTTGTGTCACAGAGCCATACAGAGGTTCCTGTCTGCTGATTGCACGAACACCATTATGTACTGTACACGTTTGCGTAATCATTGCTCACAAGAGAGCCAAGGCCAGTTTTCAGGTAACTTTTTTATGTTAATAGAATTTTTTAAAGAATCCTTCAGCTGTAACATTGGACCCCATTGACTTTCATTATGTGGACAGTAAAAAAAGAAAGTCATACATTTTTGAAAAAACAAACAAACAAACAAACATGAGATTATGATGACAGAATTTATTTTTTTGCATGAACTATTCCTTTTGAAATAAAGGAAAGGAGATAGGCATTGTCTATGTGGGTAATTATTTCACCAAAAGTTGCTGTGTGAATGTCTTCATTCAGGACTTTGGCTAGAAAACGATTTGGTTAAGGGCAAACAAATAAATAAAATCAAAGGAAGATTTGTTCCACTCCAAGTTTGGCTCGCTTTGTGGTTGACAGCCTTCTATAAATGTGAATTCCTAATCCTATTATTATATGAACCTCATGTAATCAAAAGGAAACAAATATGCTGCTTTTGTATTTGGGATTGTGATACTTCATGATTACATCCAGGGATAATTACCTCCTGGGGAAAAAGCCATTATGTGCCGTAATGCAGATGGCCTTGATTCCCCTCTGTTTAGAATACCACAGACAGATAATAGCAAACAAGTCCAGGCCTCTCAATAAAACATGGACATAATGAAGGCTCAGAACTCCTGCCTTTCAGACTAATGTGAGGGATAAACAAGGTGAAAATGCTGTGCTTCACTCTGTGGCGCCATGTACTGGAAAAAGCTGCATGCCTCAAACTTGAGGAAGGGACGTTGAGGCATTAATACTCTCATGTCCTTCTCCCCCACTGACCAGGCTACCATTGCCACGTCTTTGAGCAGATAAGAATCAGCAAACATATGGGACTCAATTAGAGAGATCATAAAGCACTTCCTCACTATTATATCTAGAGTCTGGCTGTGTCCTCCCCCGACACAGACACTTGGACAGAGAAAAGACACTTCACAAATAAGCACATCTTGAGGTGCATACCAGCAAAACACACTTGAACTATGGCTTTGGTCCACTGTCTGTGCGCTGACCTACAGAAAATGGTTTAATTGCAGCACTATTGACCCTGCACTGACCCACTTCCTCCTCAGATACAAAATGTCCCAATTAGAAGTGCTATAACCTTGGAATTATCGGGGGAGGATATTTGGTGAATAATTAAACCTCAAACATAGTGCAGTAGTTCAGATGTTTTCAATGAAAAGATGAATTAGATTCAGACCATTAATTATGTTTTGGTTGAAAGCTTGATACTTTTATCTCATGAATTTCCCCCAAAAGTTTCCCAGCTTAGTAATGAAGTAGCATAAGAATAATTTCAAGATCATGCAGATTTTTTTTTTTTTTTTTAACTCATAAGGAACTTTTCCAATTCAGTTACGAGACACCATTAATAAATACAAGGAGACAAGCTGAGGAAATGCTAGAGCTATATTTAGCTATGCTGCATGTTTACAGGGAATGGGTACTAAGGCCCAACGCCCTCATTTTGTTCTTGTGACTTAACAAATGAAAGGGATTTGTGAATACTTTGTAAAAAGAGAGAATTTTACCACCCGAAAGAGGTTATCTTTGGCATGGGCTCTTTTTAAAACAACATCTCACCGACACTCAATCTGAGATGAGAGCTCTGGGATAAGAAGCAAGCTTAAAGACAAAAGAAAAGCAAATAAACGTGAAGCATAGTTGTCTCATACCTGTTTTGCCCTGTATTGTGGCTGGCTGGACCTGTTCCAGATTCAATTAGAGACTAACTGGGTCCCTAAGCCTCTGCCTGGGGTCTCTGAATCCATCTAAGGGAGCTGACCAGGGTAAAGCAACACAGAGGTCAAGCTACACTCTGGGTAATTTTATGGCTATTCAAGGAAAATCAAACTCTACAGCTGTCCCTCAGAGAGGAGCTTATGTTCTTTTAGGCAGCCATGGGAAAAGTACACTGGTGAATAATCTGAACCACACTTTGACAAACCATAAGATTCTAGAAAAAATTCTATATTTCAGTTGTGAGAGTTCCTTGAGTTAAATTTAAAGCATCAAAATCAAAACAGATACTTTTCTCTTTTCTTCATCTAAAATATTTCACTGTAGAAGAAGCATAGCAAAATACTATTTATGCAACAATTCCGGTCCCTGAATTTGGCGTTTGTAGAGTTCTGATTATAGTCCAACAGCACTTCACTTTTTGTATCACTCCAATTGTCCTGGCCTGTTTTAGACCATCTGTTCGTTAGTGGTGGGAATTTACATTGACACACCAATAGGTGGCAACAAATGACAGCCCCTTTCACATATACAGTCTTTACTGGTAAATTACCTGGATGGTGGATGAAGAAAATGGTTCAGTGTTTGGTACTGATGTGTGCATGGTATCTTACTGGGGAAAAAAGATGGAAGCTTGTGCTTGTGTGAACAGCATATTTGTGCATTTACCGAAAAGGTCGTTCAGGTAATTTTATGGTAATTGCTGTGTGAAAAGGGCTACTGTCTTTATTTATTGAGTCAGTGTTGGATAGATACTGCGTAGTCTAAAGTGCACATCGAGGGTACATAACTGTCACAAATGGGGTGAACACAAGCACCGTTCTTAAGTCTAAAATCAGAAATGGTACACCCTATGGCACGTGTCAACTCCGCTCCTGGAGGGCCACTGTCCTGTACAGTGTAGCTCCAAAACACCTGCCTAGAAGTTTCTAGTAATACTGAAGATCTTGATTAGCTGGTTGTGATTAATTAGGATTTGTTAAAAGAACACGCCAACTTTTTTGGAACTTTAGCTTATTCCCTGTATCCCCCAGAAGTAGGTAAGTCCATACATACCATTCTCATCTCCGTACATCCCATAACTCTGTCTGACACACCCACCGCTAGCCTAGCTTAGCACAAAGAGTGGAGGTAAATGGCTCCAGCTAGCCTACTTCTCAGTGAGTGACAAAATAACGCCAACATTTTCCTATTTACATGTTGTGATGTGTATAGTTACATTGTGTACTAAGACCAACGGAAAATGAAAAGTTGCGATTTTCTAGACCGATATGGCTAGGGACTATTCTCTCATTCCTGCGTAATGATCAAGGAACTTTGCTGCCATACGATGGGAGCAGCGGCGCAATGATATTACGCAGCACCTGAAAATAGGCTAACTTTCATCAGCATAACCAACGTGACAACCTGCTTGCACAGAGAGCGAGCTGGGGACTATTTTCAGACGCTGCGTTATATCACTGCGCCGCTGCACCCATGGTAAGGCAGCAAAGTTCCTTGATCATTATGCAGAAATGAGAGAATAGTCCCTAGCCATATCGGTCTAGAAAAACTTTAAATTTTCCATCAGTCTTAGTACACGATATAACTAAACACATCACAACATGTAAACAGGAAAATGTTGGCAACTCCAGCTGGTCCAAAACGCAGCAGCTCGAGCTCTTACTAGAACAAGGAAGTATGACCATATTAGCCCGGTTCTGTCAACACTGCACTGGCTCCCTATTAAACATTGTATACATTTTAAAATCTTGCTTATTACTTACAAAGCACTAAATGGTTCAGCTCCCCAGTACTTGAGCGAACTCTTAACGCATTATACTCCATCACGTCTATTGCGGTCTCAAAACTCTGGCCAGTTGATAATACCTAGAATATCAAAATCAACTGCAGGCGGTCGATCCTTTTCCTATTTAGCGCCTAAACTCTGGAACAGTCTTCCTAGCATTGTTCGGGAAGCAGACACACTCTGTCAGTTTAAATCTAGACTAAAAACGCATCTCTTTACTATGGCTTACACATAAAACATTATCAATTTCTATTATTCAAATCAGTAAATGATTGTTAGGCTGCATTAACTAGGTCAGCCAGAACCGGGAACACTTCCCATAACACCTGATGTACTCGTTACATCATAAGAAGAATGGCATCTACGCTAATGTTAGTCTCTCTGTTTATCCCAAGGTTTACTGCAGTCAGCCGGATCCGGGCCGTATCCAGATCAGATGGTGGACCAGCGCCTGGACATGACCAACGCATCCCTGAAATGTCTGCAGAGAGTGTGTCAATTAAACCCCCCCTGTAAAGGCCGCATCAACACGACATCCTCATTAAACCCGTCTTCGGCGTGATGACTCCAATCTTTCGAATAATCTTACGAATATCTATTTACCTAATATGAATTAAGACCTGCTATGTTGCCAGAATTATAATCATACACTGTTTGTTCATCGGCCAGAGGAGAACTGGCACCCCGACTGAGCCTGGTTTCTCCCAAGGTTTTTTTCTCCATTCTGGCCCTGAAGGAGTTTTGGTTCCTTGCCACCGTTGCCTCTGGCTTTTGGCTTGCTCAGTTGGGGACACCTAAATTTCATCTATATTACCGATCTGCCCGCATTGACACTATATGATACTTGAAATTAGCTGGATAACATCACTGTTTCACCAGAGCGGCTGTACAAATTCTGTTGCATTATTTTCCTGTTAACAATGTGAAGCTGCTTTGAAACAATTGGACTTGTTAAAAGCGCTATATAAATAAAGGTGAATGAAGCTGTTTACCTCCAGTCTTTGTGCTAAGCTAGGCTAGCGGTGGGTGTGTCAGACAGAGTTGATGTACGGAGATGAGAATGGTATGTATGGACTTATCTACTTTTGGGGGATAAGGGGGAATAAGCTAAAGTCCCAAAAAGTCGGCATGTTCCTTTAAACTCTGCAGGACAGTGGCCCTTCAGGAACTGAGTTTGAGTTTCTGTACGGTCTTTTGGATTTCAAAGGGATGCGAATGCCATGGCCAATGTAAAGGCCCCAATATGCCTTTCGCTCAGAAGTGAAAATAGCTGCACATCAGTACACTGTTTGCGGACTCTATGCTGCTGTGTGCAGTGTTTAGATGAGTATTTAAATATGCTGCGTGCAATACTCTCAGCATGGGATTTGCTTCGTAGATTATATTTTTTATTTTTATTTTTTATTTTATTGGTTTGTGTGTGTTTTGCTGATGTAACACTTTAATATCATTTTGGGGATTAATAAGGTCGTACTGAATTGTAATAACACAAAAAACATGATAAAATGACCCAAAAAAAAAAAAAAAAAAACAGTTCTGAAAGCATTTGATCATATGGATGTGAATGTTTGCACTAGCTCTCCATTTCGGCTCATGTCTGACCTCAACGGACCAAGTGAAGAAATTTACCTGATTTCCACACGCAGTGCATGTATATTAGGAACGTGCAGCCCCAGAGCATACCCATCTGTAATAGTGTAATAGTCACTACATGTGTAATGATGTTATGTACACATGTAGTGTAATAGTCGTGGACCAATGGCAGTTTGACAGTGTTTAACAGCTGGTGTTTATTTCTAAAACTCTGTGTATGGCCATATTCATAGATTGAATCTAGAAGTTACAGTAACATGACGTGACATGAACACACTGTAAGTTTTATTTGGAACTGTTTTCATTGGCAGAGCAAAATTAGTCAATGGGCAATATTCTGTCTAAAATGTATGATATTCATTAAGTTCTTGTTTATTGACATATAAATGATTGCAAAAGCAATATAATACTCACAATATAGCCTTAGTGGTCTGGATATTACAACAGTTATAATTAACAACAGATAACAACAGAGTTTGTGCTCATGTAATATTGCTTATTTACATTCAGTTATAAATTTTATGCTTTATTTTTTTGAGAACAGGTCAAATTACACTGATCAATCTTGTAAATGAATTGAGTTGTAATGTGTCTGGTAGGTTGTGAAAATGTGCTGTGCAAAAGCATGGCTGAGCTCCAAATGTTCTTGATCTGATGAAGACCACAGATCTCACAAGGCTGCGTGACACATGGATAACTCTGGTTTCCAGTGACATCATAAACTAATAATGTCTGTCACACTACAGCCCCTCAGTAAAAGCCCAAAACCTGTTAAAAGTAAAGTCACTGCACCACCATAAATGTCACAGAGAATGTATTAAGGCTGCAAATGAAACCAAGAAAAAGAAAGGAAGCCCACTAGGAGCCCTTAATCCATCTAGCAAATACTTCTAAGAACAATAGTAAGCCCAAAGCCAGATACTGTTAGAGTGTACCGTCACAGTGTTGTGTACACTATTACGTCAATGTATACCTCCATCCTGGACATTAAATATGGTAAAAGACCCTGAGAGTTTGCATTAGGTAGGTAAACAGCCCTTTTATTTACAATCCAATGGTGTTTAGTGAATAATGCCTTTAGCCCAAGATACTGCATGCAAGACTAATCTTTTGTTTACACTGGTCTGCCTTTCTTTCTTTTGCTGAGGGGGCACAGAAACTCCAGAAATCTGCATTTAATCTGACCACATCTTCCTGTTTGGAGTGACAGTCTTCCACTCTTCCACTCTGTGGTGAATGATGTTGATGGATATGATCTTTCTCTTTCTTATCCTCCCTCACTGTCCTCTTCGTTCGACCCATTTCCTCTTCCACATATACAAAGTCCTTTACCTCTATTGGCCAATTCTAAACGATTATGTTCTGCTGTTATCGCATGCTCAATTAAAAAGTCAAGCACCACTCCTGGACTGTGGGAAAGAAACTATTCTCAGACAGAAATATCATAACCTGGCGTGTTATTGTGGCAGTGCTACTTAGGGCTAGACTAAAATGCATTAGCCTGTATGTTTATTAATAACTTAACAATTTGAATGAATACAGTCACAGTCATACTTATTGTTTCCTTTTGTTTTTACTGTTAATGTAAACCTTCTGGAAACTAATTTGGAATGTAAAAGTCACAACTGAAGAAATAATGGCACTTCATTGAAACTCCACTCCACCCATGACCTCAAAAAAAGTCTATTTTAGGTTCATGCTGGGTGAATATGTTGAAACTTGCCACATCTATGTGGATGCCAGCATCCAAACAAAGCCATGAGTACAGTCTATGGTCACTCCTAATGCTGGTGTTAAAATGGGCAGCAGGCTTCTAAAACAGAGGTGAGGGATCAAACATAGGGAAATTATGGCAACGAACAATACCACTCAGCTCCTTCATTTTCTCACGCACTCCAACTGGGTGCACTGCAGCTAAACAGAGACACAGCTCAACTGGGAATTCCTGCCTCATTGTCCTTGGCAATCTTTTCAGTACAGAAACCCTTTAGTTGAACAAATAAACATGAAAAAACGTCTCAGAGATCAAAGTTTCTGATAATGACTTGACCACCAGGTACTGTGTAGAGCATATGCCCCAGTGCAACGGTTTTCAAACTTGGGACACCCAAATATCCTCATATTTGGGTGTCCCAAGTTTGAAAACATTTACTTTATAGTAAGTTAATGGTGTATCATTTTTATGCCTATTATTATATAGTACTTTTAGGCACGTAAACTCAAATTGCCAAATTGTGATGGCCAGACGACTGGGTCAGAGCTTCTCCAAAACTGCAGCTCTTGTGGGGTGTTCCCGGTCAGCAGTGGTCAGTATCTATCAAAAGTTGTCCAAGGAAGGAACAGTGGTGAACCGGCAACAGGGTCATGCCATGGCCACCTACTGTAGCTCAAATTGCTCAAGAAGTTAATGCTGGTTCTGATGGAAAGGTGTCAGAATACACAATGCATCACAGTTTGTTTTGTATGGGGCTGTATAGCCGCAGACCAGTCAGGGTGTCCATGCTGACCCCTGTCAAACATCAAAAGCGACTACATTGTTGTAGACCGTGTACACCCTTTCATGAAAACAGTAATCCCTGGTGGCTGTGGCCTCTTTCAGCAGTATAATGCCACAAAGCAAAAATGCTTCAGGAATGGTTTGAGGAGCACAACGAAGAGTTTGAGGTGTTGACTTGGCCTCCAAATTCCCCAGATCTCAATCTAATCGAGCATCTGTGGGATGTGCTGAACAAACAATTCCAATCCATGGAGGCACCACCTCGCAACTTACAGGACATAAAGGATCTGCTGCTAATGTCTTAGTGCCAGATACCACAGCACACCTTCAGGGGTCTAGTGGAGTCCATGCCTCGACGGATCAGGGCTGTTTTGGCAGCAAAATGGGGACTGACACAATATTAGGAAGGTGATGTTATGCCTGAATGGTGGATATGTGTGTACTGTGTATAATTATATACATAATAATGACACACATATATTATGTAAACACAAACTTTTATTTTGTAAGTGATTAATCGCGATGAATCGATTTGATCACTAGATTTAACTTGTGATTTCTAGTCATAATACAATTTTAAAAGTACACCTTTTTTTTTTTTTTTTTTTTTTTGATGATTGTAACTGCAAATGTACTAGATTTCTTCCAAACCCAGTTTTATTCACTGAAAGACAAGTATAGACTTGCACACCTGCAGATTTTTATGTGGCCCACTGGCATGTCTTATCGGGGTCTTTTTCTTTCAACTCTATCTGGAAGAAACCTACCAGTTCTATTAGTCCCAGAAGGTTCTCATTAGTCTATACTCCAGCGGGAAGATTTAAGTATATAGGTGATGAGAGAAGCCTGCATGTGTTCCGTCTGCCTGTGGAAACCACAAGAACAATGATTAATCTAGACAGAGATTTATAGAGTGTAAAACCAAGGTCCCTGTCTGGACATCTTCCCTCACACATTCCTCCATTCTGTGACTCCCGACACATGTGTCTTTTCTCAGGAGCACAAAAAAGTATAGCTTTAATTATTATTATTATTATTTTTTTATCTCTGACAAATTTGTGGCCGTTCAGAGTGGAGGCGGACAGAGACATAGTCGCATGGCACCAGAATATTGTGATTTGAAGCATGTGTAGTGCTCTCAACAGTGAGTTTTCTCAGAACAATTATAAAGATTTTGACTTCAGAGAATTTGATGTACAATGTCAATACGTATCATATTTTTTTAAGCATATAAGATTAAACTAACAGATTTCTTTGGCTAAAAGTTCACTAATCAACAGCTGTCAGGAGGTGGGAGAAAATCTTAGCAGCAATAGGAAGCTGACCTTTGCTGACCTGGTCTGAACTTAGCGAGATACACTCTCAGGAAAAAAGGTACAGTGCTGTCACTGAGGCGGTACCCTAAGGTACAAAACCGAAAAGGTACTAATATGTATCTTTGAGGTACTAATATGTACCTTTAAGGTACTAATCCACACTCTTAAAGTACTGATATGTACCTTTTAAGGTACTAATGTACCATTTAGGGGTGAGTAAGGTACAAAGATGTACCTTTTCACTTTTGTACCTTAGGGTACCGCCCCAGTGACAGCACTGTACCTTTTTCTGACAGTTTAACCCTCTCCTTGCCAAAATGAATAGATCACCAGCTTTGAGAACCTACACTCTAAAAAATGCTGGGTTAAAAACAACCCAAGTTGGGTTGAAAATGGACTAACCCAGCGGTTGGGTTAAATGTTTGCTTAAAACAACCCAATCGCTGGGTTAAAACAACCCAATTGCTGGATTAGTCCATTTTCAATCCAACTTGGGTTGTTTTTAACCCAGCATTTTTTAGAGTGTATCGAGATAACGTAATCTTTGACTAATTTTCTATTAGTATTTTTCTATTGCATCCCATCAAGCAGCTTATATAATTGCATCATACCACAGCTCATTCAAGGAAAGAAACCATTAGAATGGGTTCTTGTTTTGGAATGTTTTATGTTTCATGTCTTGCCAGTAATGAGAAGGATCATTACACATTACATTTTATATGTACACTAGTTAATAATAATGTTTTTACTGGCATTTACATTTCTTAAAGCGTGGGAAAATTGCTATCAGCGTTGTTGTTGACTGTGCCATTGTACCAAACACACTGCTGTATTTATGGCATTTGACATCCTCTGAGTGGCGGAAGTTAAACACACTGTCAAGAACAGGAATCTCGTCTGCACGCCATGTCGTATCTGGCACATTTGACATGGCACGGAATTCAGCACAATAACCTTACAGTGTGAATCACATCAGTATTGGCTTGCTACAAGTCATTCAAATCATTGTGTCTCTCATACACACAGCCACAATGAACTCGTATTGTAGACTTGTGGCCACAAAGATGGTTCTGTTGATAGGGGTCAAACTGGCTCCAGTCAGGAAATGTACATTCATCAGTTATCTTTGAGTGTGGCCCCAAAACAAATAATCGGTCTCCAGTGATCACATGCACTGTAGGAAACGCTTTTGTTGGAGAGGCGACACATTCTCACATACATAAAAACTGCGTGCATTATGGTACAAACTTTCAGTCTGCTCACTCACATAGCATAGTCTCAACCAGTAACTAAAATTCTAACTACAGCAAAACTGAAAAGAGCTTGAGACAGTTTGTAAATAAGGGTTTGAAAAAAATTGGTACATTCTGCCACCTAGTGGACACTTTTCAGTCATACACTATAAAATACAGATACAACTTAAACTCTCATGATTTGGAATCATTTATGACCCTGGACCACAAAACCAGTCATAAGTCGCACAGGTATATTTGTGGCAATAGCCAACAATACATTGTATGGGTCAAAATTATCGATTTTTGTTTTATACCAAATATCATTAGGATATTAAGTACAGATCATGTTCCATGAAGATATTTTGGTAAATATATTTATTATTAGTAGTAATATGCATTGCTAAGGACTTAATTTGGACAACTTTAAAGGTGATTTTCTCAATATTTAGATTTTTGCACCCTCAGATTTTGAAATAAAATATTGTCCTATCCTTACAAACATCAATGGAGAGCTTATTTAATCTGTTTTCAGATGATGTATAAATCTCAAAACTTATGACTAGTTTTGTGGTCCAGGGTCACATTTGTCTTGTTAGAGAGCATTCATTTCATTTTGTTTAATTAGAGAGGAAAAGCTTTATATTTGATCTTTTTCATCACATTGTGGTAATTGGATGGATTGTGACAATGCAGATTTTTTCTAGAATTACCCATGACAAGAAAATTAATCTCTTGAAATTTAAACCTCACGTTGAACCGAGACAGTGTGTTCCAGGAACATGCTTCACTGCCACGCACAAAATATTAAAACAACCCACAAACATCCATTTGAAGTTATTTGAACAGTGTAAGTACATCTTTTAAAATTCACTTTTAAGAGTTGTGTCCATGACTTGCATAAGTGTCTCTGCAGGTGTCAGTTTGCAGCTGGCTGCCACACTTGTTTATATATCCATGGATGATATACATGCTGGCAGGGCCAACAAACTGTCCATAATGTATTTTCATAAAGGTTACATGAAGCTCGATGTGGGTGTCAAACTCAGCTGCTGACCAATTTGCTGCCCTAGACAAGATTTAACCTGGTGCCCCTTGCATCTCAGCCAAATCCACCACCGACCATTGTGTTCACTCACACAGAAATTGCATAGCTTTATGTCTTGATCTATATATATATATATATATATATATATATATATATATATATATATATATATATATATATATATATATATATATATATATATATATATATTATGGTCATTAATATTTTAATAATCATTTAATTTATTTACTTTCAGTTTACTAATTTATGTGCTTTTTATTAGCCTTTTTAAAAAAAAATTTTACTTTAATTTAATAATTTTTAAATTAAAATAATTTAAGCTATTTTTATTTAAGTTTATAATAATATATAACTTCTACTCCTTTTTTATTTCAGGTTGTCAAGACAGCATTTCAAAGTTTTCTTTTAGATTTTATATTATGTTATCAATTAGTTTTAGTGAACAACAGCAACAACACTGATTTGTTTTTCTACATGTTGTTGCACCATTTTTTTGCAACTTGAAAACATCACATTTTTTTATTGATAAATTTTTCTCCAAATAACCTTTGATGGGCACACTGGTCTGAACATGTTGTTTCAGCGCACATGTGCGTGAGATGATTCTGCAACCAACATGACATACATCAATATCCTTTACTATGTACTGCAGTGTCCACCTGCTGTTTTGTAGCACATTTCCAGGAGGGGACAATGACACTTTCAGCGTGATATTGCTGACTATAATGTCGAGGGGTGGCATGGGTGTCGATCATATGACTGTTTGTTTACAAATTCACTATGCAGAAGTTGTGAAACATCCATCCATGGAGGGACGAGGGGCTTCCATGTGGCGGAAAATCTGACGTCTGTCTTGAACTGCCCATGCACAACAACCATCTGAGCTCTCTTCCAGAACTATACAGATGGATGTTGGTGGTAAGCAGCCATCATGACAAAAAGGTGAAGGACATTGAAGGAAAAAGGTGAAGGTCAATCTAAAACAGATTATGTGGTACACAACTTACCCCTTGCTCAATTGTCCTAAAAATCCTCCTGACCTGCCATGTTGTTGTGCAGTCTGGGAAGTTCTGGATGTCTACATGCCGACAGCTATCACATGAGTCTTTTGACCTGACATTCCTACACATTTCTACTTGCAGATGGAGAGCTTGGAAAGGGAGGGGGTTGTGTTGCTAAGTTTGGCATGTGACTTGTTCTTTAGTGGGTTGTGTTGGAGGGCAGCATGTTTTTTTTCAAATCAAGCCGCACAAACAAGTGGTGTGAGCAATCCTGTCACAGCCGCCTCACAGATCAAGTGTCACAGGCAGCTGGCCACTATATAAACCCTGAGTGCGTTCTGCCTCGACAGATAAAAAAAAACCTCAGTAAAGGAAGAAGTAACCAGAAAAGCTCAAGCTCAACCAAAAGGCAAAGCAGTGAAGGTTATAAGGACTCTACCTCAAACGACAGCAATGGACATTCGAACAGGTCAAATAGTCAGGGCTCCGAGTCCCATGGAGAGCCTGGAGAAGCAGCTGAGCTGCCCCATCTGCCTGGACATGTTCACAAAGCCGGTTGTCATTCTACCATGCCAGCACAATCTGTGCCGCAGCTGCGCCAGTGACCTCTACGACTCCAAAAACCCATACCACTACTCTGGAGGTATCTTCCGATGCCCTACCTGCCGCTTTGAGGTGGTTCTGGACCGCCACGGTGTCTATGGTCTACAGAGGAACCTTTTGGTGGAGAACATCATTGACATCTACAAGCAGCAGTTGGAGAAAGGAGGTAATGCCCTTGAACCTCCTTTGAAATCCAAAGAAACAAAAGAGCCTATGTGCGAGGTACACAAAGAGGAAAAAATTAACATCTACTGCATGACCTGCCAGACACCCACCTGCTCCATGTGCAAGGTATTCGGTCAGCACAAGGACTGTGAGGTTTCCACTTTAAAAGTTGTTTATGAAGCACAGAAGTCCGAACTTAAAAATTCAATCGACCTGCTAGGTGCCAGCAACAGCTGCCTAAAGGCGATGTTAACGCAGATGGAGGAAACCTGCAAAACGGTGGAAGAAAACAGCCAAGTGCAGAAGCAGAGGCTGGGGGAGAAGTTTGACTTACTCTATGCCATCCTAGAAGAGCGCAAGTCCCAACTCCTAGAGCAGATCGCTCAAGAACAGGATGAGAAGGTGGCTGTGGTGCGATCTCTAGTCCAGCAGTATAATGAGTACCTACAGGCCAGCATCAAGCTGATGGATAAAGCCTCCCAGACAATAGACAACTGCAATACGGCAGAGTTCCTCATCACTGCTAAGCAGCTCATCACTGAAGCCAAGGATACATCCAAGAACTCAAATCTAGAGAGGCCAGAGCCCGGCTTTGAGAGTATGGACCACTTCACACTCTTCACTGAAGACGTAGAGGCCATGCTTGCAAAATTGGACTTTGGAGTCAGTGGTGATGATGAGGAAAATGAAGAAGAAGAGGAAGAGGAGGAAGAGGAGGAATAAGCAATGACAGACTCTTGAAAAAAGACTTTGTGGGGAAAAAGAGACGACAGTAGATAAAAACCTCAATGATAAGGACAATAATCAAGCTGCTTTTGATAACTGTGAGACAAGGGAAGTGCAATCTTAAAGCAGTTTTAGTACAAATTGTACAAATTGCACCATTTGTAATGTCTTTTCCATTTGACTTTTGTACTTTTTATCAATATGGATGTTAATATTGAATTATGTTTTTTATATTTTATTAGAAAGTAGAAGTTTATGTTTTGTTTGCTAAATTAAAGCTAGATTATAAGCTGTAGAATACAGCTCTGCTAACTTACTTTAGAGTGTCATGTGAGATCCAAATGTTTGAATACTTGAAACAATAAATGCTGATGAACTGTAATGAAGTGTTCGTTTTCATTGAAAAATTCAGTTGAAATAAAGGACTTACAGAAAAAAAAGTGTCAATTATTTTAATTAATTTGTTAAGGTGTACACACCTTCGGACAACCTTTAAATTCTTAACATTTTCCCTCCTTTTAACTATGTGGCTATATCTGCATTCTCTCCAACCTATCCTTGTGAGGCCTTGATCTACACAGTTCAAGTGGGTGGCTATTTTAGCTGGGTGAGAATGAGAGAAGCCACAGAACTCCCGGAATAGACTCTCAGTGGGATGTAGGCCTCATGTTTCCAACCCTGACAATTACAACTGCTGGTAGGCATGTTTGACAAAGTTATGGGCCAGAGGTTAACACTGACTTTTCTATCAACTAGAAACGGTTGCTACGGCCCTAAAACAAACCATAACGTTGGATTTGAATGACAATGCTGTACATGTCAAGTAACCAGCAAACAGCCGTTAAAACCAATGCCATTAAGTTTATAGCCATAAGCTAGCCTATTACAAAAAATAAATAAAAATAATAATAATAATTAAAAAAATGTAAATGTTTTTTTAAAGAGTGACCAATACTTTATTTTATCAGGATTTATAATGATTTTACAGCAACACCATCAACTCTGGTCCTTGAAAAATAAACTATTTTCCTTACAAATGAAAGGACAGAGACTGCGAGATAAACCCTATCAGCATATCTACCCAGCATTTAGATGTTAAACTCAACCATTGCTTGTCAAACATAATTTAAATGACAATATATATATATATATATATATATATATATATATATATATATACATATATTATTTTTCAATTAATGTTTTGTATAACCAGTCAAACTAATCTGAATAGACCTGTCATTCTTCTACCCATACCTGCCTATGAACCCAATGCCCTGTGGGCAAGATCAAGCATGCACTACAGTATGAGGGCTGGGCATCTCCATTGCTTTACTCAGCATAGATTTTAATATATCCATTAATCAAATCTTTAAATTTAATACAGCATACTTTTTTTGTAGAGACATATAGAAAACAAAAACTTAAATGTCAATAATAATTCCTAGCCTGTTAAAAGAGAAAAATGTGGTATTAAACAAAAGAATATAACAGCTGTTTACAGGGTTGACCTGTTGGTTTAAAACTCTCAAAGAATGTTGGCCTGAGCTGCTGTGAATAGTATTGTGCATGTCTGTCATGTATATTTATCTGTTCAGTTTGAGGCTCAGCTTTCATGTTTCTAACATGGCACGGGATGAAGTGTGTGTATGTGTGTGTCAAGACCTTCTCGGTCCAGAAATTAATTTTAAAAATGTTCTTCCAAGATTTGCCATAAACAAATGATTAGTTCATACAGTTTATACATTACCAGCTATCATTTTTAAGTACAATAATTATATTCTATTTATAATTATATTCTATTTATATTTAGAATTATATTCTTTTATAAATATAAAGATAACTTATTTTCCATTAGGAAATGAGCCACAGACAATACTTTTACTACTGCATGGAACGATTTTGCCCACATTAAAGTGCTTTTATTTCTGGCTCTGTTTACAGCTTTCCTTTTACAATGTCAGTCTCTTATTTTTCCATTTAACCACATTTATTGAGAAACTCTTTTAGTTACCACTTTATAGGTCATCAATTAAATACTCAACCAGTGTGTGCAAAGATTCATTTGGTACTTTAGAAAAGTCACTGAAAGCTCAGCAATGCTTCCCTAAATAAGAGCAGGACTTCCCCTAGCCAGCACCCAAAGACAGGGCGATGCATGGGAGCTAATTTTAGAGTATTGACTCAGCCTGCCCATAGTCTAGACCCAATGCACTAAAGGGCACCCTCTCATTCAACCTCCTACCCTACAGCATGAATTAGGACACATCTTTTACCCACAGCCCTAGAGAGGCTTTTCTGTTGATCACTAAGGTAGAGACAGTTCTGGGCCAGGGAATGTATTGTTTAGTTATTCAATTCCAGAAAAGAATCTGCTGTGTCATTTTGCACAAGACATGAAACATTACTGAGGTGTTGCAGAATGCACATCGACTGCATGTGCTGTGATGTGTAAAACTATCCCAGATTCATTTTTAGCCACCACAGACATTGCCTGTAGATGGGCGTACAGTAAATAGAATCTTTCGCTCTGTCATCTTGCCATATGCCTCATAAGCTCTACTGTAATGTGGAAGTCAAAAGGTTGAACATGAATATGCTGAATATCAGCATGTCTGTCATTCAGCTTTTATACTGTACAAAAGTTCATTATACAAGTAATTCATATACAATCATTTATATTTCAGACTGTTACGAATGCTGAGAGACGAAGCAGAGAGATGGAATCCACTTGCACGCACAACTTTAATGAAACTATTCCATAAATAAATCAGGAACATCCAGGAACTCAAAGCCCAAGACACGAACAGGTTAACAGCAAACAACAACCGACAAAAGACATGTGAACCACACGCATGTATATACACACAGGCAGACAAGCTTAACAAGATAACAAGGGGGTGTGGTAAATGGGAAACACCTGGGAAGTTGAAGTTGAAGTTTATTTGTCATTACACATGTACAAGTACAGTATAACGAAATGAAGTTTGGAGCAAGCCTCCGGGCCGCAGCCGATTATTCAGGCGCCGGCCCACGCTCTCCAGAAATACAAGAATGCAATTTAGCAAGCATTACATAGCAAAACACAACAAAACATAAACATAAACATGACACAGTACACGTGGTCACGTGATGGGATTTTTTGTATGGAGTGGGAGAGGAGATAGATAACAGACAGGCAGACGGATGGAGCGGGGAGGGAATAAGGTCGGGTATGTATGGTGCGAGTGAGTCTGAGATTGTGTTGTGTGAGAATGTTAGCCATAACTTCAGATGTTTTCGAGTTCAGTTCTATGGTTTGTCCTTGAAGGGAGATAAGGCAGTGCACAGGGGGAGATAGCAGACCAGCTGTCAGGCTGAAATCCCAACCGAGAGATAGGGACAAGTGAGGTTTGTTGGGCTAGTTGATTAGGTCAGGCAAATACAATTTATTATTTTTTAATCCATTTGATGATCTTCGGTAATTTGTCCGGATCATAATCAATCAATCAGATCTGGTCCTCAGCATTCGCGTCCGGTCTGTGCAGTTTCCCTAGACATTACGTCCAGCCTCATGGCCAGACCGGTTACAGTCCGTAAAAGTTCACCGATCTGACCCCCGATAGAGCCCACTCTTCCCTGCGTATCCGCAGTCCGGAAGACTAATCAACATGAAAAACTACAAAGAACTACAAAATAAAGCACAGGAAAACACTTCAACATAAAAGTCAAAGGGCAGTCACATGTGACAGAGCCCCCCCTTTAATCCAACAAAAACAAAAGTCCAGGAGGGCGGTCTTGGGGGAGGGATGGCAAACCGTGGAGCATGGGCGGACCTGGGCCGTGGAGCATGGATTGACCTGGCAGTTCCGGAAGCCATGGAGGCTCAAGCTGTTCAAGGGACCATGGCGCTGCAGGTAGTTCAAGGGACCATGGCGATGCAGGTAGTTCAAGGGACTATGGGGATGTAGGTAGTTCAAGGGGCCATTGTGGTGCTGGTAGTTCAGGGGGCCAGAGAGGTGCATAGTAAATGTTCTAAATGGCCTTATCAGGGTACCTATAGCCTCCCCTCAACATTTTCTAGGGTGGAGCTATAGGGTTATGGGCTGGAGCCATCTCTGGAATCTGGTCAGGGGCTGGAGCCAATGTGTGTGAAGCCCACACACACAAAATGGCTGTTGCCATAATAGTCAGTGCATTATTGACAGGAACAGGCACAGGCTCAGGCTCAGGAACGGGAACAGGAAATTCTCTCTCGGGGACAGGCTCTGGCGTGGCGGCTGCTATCTGGGCTGAGGGCCCTGGCGTGGTGGTGGCCATCATGACAGAGGGCTCTGGCGTGGCGGCAGCCATCTTGGCAGAGGGCTCTGGCGTGGCGGTGGCCATTTTATCACTATCCTCCTCCATGATACCTACTGTAAAAGCAGAGCCGCTCAGTTGCAAGGCAATGTCTATATATCATTTTAAAGACCAGTCCAAATGCCACAGTGGCATATAGGAGCTGAGTGGCCCTCGGAAAAATATCATAAGGCACACCTCATCCATCGTTGTCTTATATGCCAGATCAGTAAAGTCTTGTGCATATTCCTCTATCAGGCAGTCTCCCTGGCCGAGATGCATGATCTGTGCGGCTGGATTCATTTGTGGTCGGTCATTCTGTTACGAATGCTGAGAGACAAAGCAGAGAGATGGAATCCACTTGCATGCACAACTTTCATGAAACTATTCCATAAATAAAACAGGAACATCTATTAACTCAAGACCCAAGACACAAACAGGTTAACAGCAAACAACGACCGACAAAAGACAATGAGAACCACAAGTATATATAGGCCCTGTCCCAAATGGTACCCTAAACTCTCACGGTCTTCCTCTGATTACGCACTTTCACAACATAATGCCGCTTTGACTGCCGGGTAGAAGTCCTCTGCGTAGCTTACGAACTTGCGGGCTCAGCTGAAGTGCACATTGAGGGCACATAGCAGCCGCAAAGAGGGCGCTCACGAGCACCCTTCTTTAAGCTTAAATGACGAATGGGACACCCTACGATCTTGTAGACTTAACGGAGACGTGCACGCCACGGCCATTGTAAGTCTACAAGAACGAAAGTGTACATGAAGTGTGCCATTTGGGAGAGGGCGATATACACACAGGCAGACAAGCTTAACAAGACAACAAGGAGGTGTGGTAAATGGGAAACACCTGGGAAGACTAATCAACATGAAAAACTGGCCAGTTAGTTTAGTAATAGGGTTGTCATGGTACCAAAATTCCAGTAGTCGGTACCAATAATGGTAAAATTTCACAGTTCTTGGCGCCAGTTTCAGAACCATAGCAAAAACTGTTGATGAAGTAAAAAATTCACGATAAAATGAAGGACAAAGAAACACATTCACATTATATAGAATAAGTGGCAGGTCTATTAGTTTGCAGTGACACATTAAGCTTTTTATTGTTTTTATAAAATTTTTATTAAAGATGCAAAAGTATCACAGAATGATCCCATGCAGCATTATAGTCTATCCCAAGTACTCTGGGGGTATATGATAGGGTTTGGTAAAATTAAATGGATTATTTAATGAAAATCTTGACCTTGGCTGTTGGTCTTCTATGTGCGGCTATGCAATGTGTGCATTTGGAAGACTGTTAATGCTGCAGTTCACTCTGTCTCGCCCAGAAAAAACACAAGTTGTGAGAAATCAAGATGAACAAAAACGCTTGCTGCTGGTAGCTATTCACTGCCAATATATGGACTCCTTTTGTGGTCCAAAAAAGAAAGAAAGGCATACGGCATTAGAACAACACCAAGGTGAGTAAATGATTACTTAATTTTCATTGTAGGGTGAACTATCCCATTAAATATAGTTGTAAATCCAGAAACTTTGCAGTGTACTGAGCATCATGAAAAACAAAACTTACAAACAGTTATAAACAGAAAGCGAAGATCTCTTGTTTTGTTTTGTTTTTCAGCAGGGAGTCAGTGTTTGGATACTTACAAGTAATAACCAATGAGCATTAAAGTTGTGTTGTCAGCAAGTAGTTTCCAAAAAACAATTTTCAGTAGACAAAAAACTAAACAAAAAGTCAGAGACCACTGCAGATAGAGAGCCAGAGCCTGCCACAATGGAGTTGACAGCGCAACAGGAAGCAACTGAACCGATCATTGCCCCGGAGCCTGAGCCTCATGAGTCTGACCAGGTATGTAAGCCAGCAACATCACCCATCCCAGAGGGAGTTATCGTAGAGTATGAGGGTATGGATAGGAGCCCTACCCACCCTCCCGCCACAGAGAGTAGGTCACTACTGAACTTTGTAGACAGTCTATGGGTGACAGGATGACCAGGATGAGCCTCTACCCCCACTGATCCCACCCAGCCCTGCCTCCCTGACTGGTCCTGTTCAGCAAAAAGTATTCTGTGTCCCCAGAGTCCCAGCCTCCTTATCCCGCCACCTCTTCAAAACTCAGCAAGTTCATCTGCCCAGTCTTCGCTGTCCTCCATCAACCCCTCGGCTCCTCCTCTGTCTCGCCTCTGTGACGTGGATTCACCTCAGGCTTTCCAGTATTCCGTTATCCACTGGCTCTGCCTTCATCCACTGATCCCATCATTCCACTTCGGCTCATTGCCCTGACTCCTCCGCATTGGCCCCATCTGCTGCGCTTCATCTCTCCACCCCTATGGCTCCGTCGGGCTCAGCTCTCCCTCCGGTTCCCACCTCAGCCTTCCGGTACCCTGCTTTTCACCTCGGGGGTCATCGCTACAGCTCCGTCATTGCCTCCGGTTTCACTAGGTCCCATCTTCTCTCTGTCTGTGCCTAGTGCTGGCAGGTTGAGAGTACAAATACTGTCCTCTGCCCTTTCAACCACATCCGTCTCCTCCAGCAACATGATATCTGCTGGATCGGATGACTCGAGAGAGAGCACATCCTGATCCAACTGATGAGCGTGAAAGGGCCAAACTTTCTCAAAAAAAACTTTCTGCTAGCTTGATCTGTGATCTCCATGACCTAAGGCCTAAGCCACCAGGCACGGACGCATGTCCTACATCACCTTGAAGAATGAGAAGAAACACAAACTGAGCTTTCTCATTGAGAATTTCTCACAATGAGCACATTCAGAACCCTCAAGAACTGAATGCGCATTCTCCTCACCTAGGCAATAAACGCATAATATGTGCATGTCCTTATGTGTCAAATATCTGGGACACAGGCACACAGAGGTGAAGGATGCTGCCTTCACCACGCGCTAACAATACAAACGGCTCCTGAAGACAAAAAAGCTGATGGTGTACTACGGGTGCCTTCTTAAGGTGCATTTGCACTACCAGCGACTTTGTCGTGGCTGGCGGTGAGGTCACTAGTGGGTGTTCCCACTACCGGTTGCCTAGTAACGTTTCTGAATGACATTCATGGATATTACTTTATGTTGTAGACAACAAATCAGTTTTCTGGCTGCTACAAACAAGGAAAAGTCTAAATATAGATCTAAATATAGATGGAATCAGTACATAAAATGCCTAATATTAAAGATGACTGAGAAGCAAGTGTTTTCTGCCATCGCAGCTATTTAACTGCAGCAAAAGGGCAAATGTCAGTCTATCTGAGATCACAAAACCAATCAGGCTCAGAGTCAGCATGGCAAGTACCACTGTATGTACACTGAGACATATCATAAATTATAGGAAAGTTGCTGAACGCTAAAATGAGCCTCTCCTTCATCTTGCCTCGGCACTGAAGAGCGATAGATCACATGTGCTCCTCTGACTTCACTCATCAAGTCAAATCACCTTTATTTATAAAGCGCTTTTTACGATACAGATTGTTTCAAAGCAGCTTCACAGTGGTAACAGGAAATTCATGTAACGAAGTTTGTTTCGGCTCTGGAGAAAACAGTGATGTCCTTTAGTGTCCCTAACTAAGCAAGCCAAAGGCCAAAGGCAACAAACACGACAGTGGCAAGGAACCAAAACTCCATCAGGTGGCAGAATGCAGAAAAAAACATTAGGAGAAACCAGACTCAGTCGGGGGGGCCAGTTCTCCTCTGGCCAATGAATGAACAGTGTATGATTATGATTCAGGCAGTATTACAGGTCAGAAGTCAGACTGAATCGGAAAATTCAGAATATTTGTCCAGTTCCATCTGGTTGAGTAATTTTTGTTGGAGATGGGTTTGTTGAGGATCAGTGCCACTGGCTGTTGTGTTGATAAGGCCATCGCAGGGGAGAGTCTAGTTGACACAATCTCTGTAGACATTTCAGGGATGCGTTGTGGTCATGTCTAGGCGCAGGTCCACCATCTGATCTAGAGACCGCAATAGAAGGACTATAATGCGTTAAGAGCTTTATCAAGTACTGGGGAGCTAAACCATTTAGTATTTTGTAAGTAGTAAGCAAGATTTTAAAATGTATACGTTTTCAATAGGGAACCAACGCAGAGTTGACAGAACAGGGATAATATGGTCATACTTCCTGGTTCTAGTAAGAACTCTAGCTGCTGCGTTTTGGACCAGCTGGAGTTTGTTTATTAAGCATGCAGGGCAACCACCCAGTAGAGCATTACAATAATCTATAGCCTTGAGGTCATGCATTTTGCATTGAGAGTATATGTTGAAATTTACATATATTTTTAAGATGGAAGAATGTGGTTTTACAGATGCTAGAAATGTGGTTTTCAAATGAAAGATTGGTTGTCACTTCCGAAAGTTGCTCTTCATTTGTTTAAAGTTGAAAAGATCTCAACTTTGTCGTGTCACTGAACATGTCCCATCCAGTCACCAACGGTCACTGTAGCTCGTGTCGCCGAAAATCGCCCACTCTCCATTAAAACTAATGGGATAGTGTTGCTTTGAGGGGTGTCACTGGTAGTATTCGAGGTGCTCCACATAGCTTTGATCCAAGATGCAGTGTAGAGTTCCACTTCGAAAGGGAACAAGGATGCACAAATAAGAAATGAGAAGCACCCTGAGAATGAACCCTTTTAATGGACTATAATGACGCATTACCACAGTTATCAACATTGCAATTATGGTAAAGGTTTTAATATATTAATTAAAAAAAAAGTACACACACACACACACTTATAACACTACATTATATTACCTTGGCAGTAAAAAAACCCCAAAACACCCTGTGTGAGACTGTGAGTGAGATTTTGATAATATATTAATCAAGCAAGAATGCATTTTTCCTCAGATATCTACAGGATTGCAAATGGGATTTTATACAACAGTTCAACAAACAAAAAGGTAATGGAAAACATCTTGGAGCGCTGCTTGCTGGAAGGACTTTTGTTTAGTAATCCCAGAAGGTGCTCTTTGGTTTTGGTTGTAGGCCTATTTATAGAAGAAGAAAAAAATGACCCAAGGCACTTCTTCCGGTTCACACCTGTTAAAAAGCTTTTATTCAAACCATGGCTCACTCTAGAAACATTAAAAATGACTAAAACACTGCACACTTGTGATGTACATTTTAAACAGTATTGTCAATATTGTTTGCTCTATTTTGCAATGAAATAATAGTTCCAACCAGAGCCGTTTAAAAGCAAAGTTACGACATTCCCGTAGACTTCCATAGGAATTGAGGAAAGCGGAAGTAACGCATGTCGTAGGGCAATCAATAGTTCCAAACAACCAATTCAAGCACTGAATCCCATTCATTTCTGTGTTTCTCAAGCACACTCGCTGGTAAGTTGATGAAGTTACTGCATTTTGACATTTTAACACCTCAGGAATCTTGCCAGCAGCAGTATTTTATGTAGGCCTAGCACTTTTTAGTTAATGTTTATTGTTAGATAATAGATAGTTAGACTATAATTGCAGTTAGATAACTTGTGCAACACTTCAATAGCTACCCCAACCATTCACCATGTAGAAAATAATAAATTTGTGATCAAGTGACTGATTTTAGCCGCAGTTTCAGGATCTATTTATAGTGTATTTATAGATACTTCGATTCTAGAGAGCATTTGATTGAAAATCTGATGAGAAGGTGAAGTACAGGATGATTTTACCAAAAAAGTTTTGAATGCTTATATCTTCTAAATGCGAATTTTGACATTGTTTTGGAGCACACTTGCTTATAGATAACAGTAAGGCTAACATATTCATACTAAAAGCCAAAAAACTTAATGGGGAATTTAAGACAATGGGCCCATATCATACACCTGGCGTAACGCGGTGCCAGGCGTGATGCAAGTGTTTTTTGCTAGTTTCAACCTGACGCAGTTATCATTTTCACATCCTGCGCCACGATGTTTAAATAGCAAATGCATTTGCAGCCATTTGTGCTCCCATAGGCATGCTGGTCTGAAAACGAGGTGTGTTCAGGTGCATTGTTGGTGCGTTGCTATTTTGAGGCAACTAAATAGACTGCCATTGATCAACTGAAACCTGGTCTAAAGTCAAGTTTTTTTTTTGTTATTTAAAGAGCACGTTAGTAATATGCGCCTATAAGCTGGTGCACAATTTGCGTACACTTTGCTTATTACACACACAGTGTAAGCACACAAAAATTTTTAAATATGAAAAATTGAAGGATTAAAATGTAAAAGATTATTATTGTGTACATAAATATAAAAATGCCTACATGTCATATTGGATAGTCATTGCATGTATCAGAATTAGTCTACCTATGTGCAGTAATGACGAGCAATCAGGCATTGGACAAGCAGCGTTCAGAGAAGCGTTCAGTTTTTCCGCTTGCAAATTCCGCCATGTAAATAGCAAATTCACCATGGCACGAGTGCAGCTGGCTTTTAAAGGGATGAGACTCTGGTTGGTTTGTTGCATGTTATACCCAAAACACACCCATGACTCATTAAGAGAGTAGGGACAACCCTTGTAGATCATGCGCTGGGGTCAACCAACCGCGTCAACCATTTTTCCCATCGTTAAACTAGCATAAGTGCATTCGGACATGCCCTAAGTGCACCCGCGCAATGCGCTTCAGACCATGCACTCAGAACGTTAAAATAGGGCCCAGTGACTTGCTCCATCATTTCATATTTCTCTATTGAATATTTTTTATTTAAAACATTATCTCATGATTATGTAGCATTTTAATTATTGGACAAAAAAACTCTGCAAGTAGTAACCTAGAATACTGTCTAACACTCGATGGCTGCTCTGTCAAGTCCTCGTCGTCAGTTAGGAACCTGGGTGTGCTCTTTGATACCAATCTTTCATTTGAAAGCCACATTTCTAACATCTGTAAAACTGCATTCTACCATCTTAAAAATATATCTAAATTACGGCACATCCTTTCGATGCAAAATGCTGAACAGTTAATTCATGCGTTCATGACCTCAAGGCTAGATTACTATAATGCTTTACTGGGTGGTTGCCCTGCTCGCTTAATAAACAAACTCCAGCTGGTCCAAAAGCTCCAAGAGCTCTTACTAGAACAAGGAAGTATGACCATATTAGCCCGGTTCTGTCAACACTGCACTGGCTCCCTATTAAACATTGTATACATTTTAAAATCTTGCTTATTACTTACAAAGCACTAAATGGTTTAGCTCCCCAGTACTTGAGCGAACTCTTAACGCATTATACTCCATCACGTCTATTGCGGTCTCAAAACTCTGGCCAGTTGATAATACCTAGAATATCAAAATCAACTGCAGGCGGTCGATCCTTTTCCTATTTAGCGCCTAAACTCTGGAACAGTCTTCCTAGCATTGTTCGGGAAGCAGACACACTCTGTCAGTTTAAATCTAGACTAAAAACGCATCTCTTTACTATGGCTTACACATAAAACATTATCAATTTCTATTATTCAAATCAGTAAATGATTGTTAGGCTGCATTAACTAGGTCAGCCGGAACCGGGAACACTTCCCATAACACCTGATTTACTCGTTACATCATAAGAAGAATGGCATCTACGCTAATGTTAGTCTCTCTGTTTATCCCGAGGTTTACTGCAGTCAGCCGGATCTGGGCGATCCAGATCAGATGGTGGACCAGCGCCTGGACATGACCAACGCATCCCTGAAATGTCTGCAGAGAACATGTCAAATAAACTCCCCCCGTAAATGCTGCATCGACACGACATCCTCATTAAACCCGTCTTCGGCGTGACGACTCCAATCTTTCTAATAATCTTACGAATATCTATTTGCCTAATATGAATTAAGACCTGCTATGTTGCCAGAATTATAATCATACACTGTTTGTTCATCGGCCAGAGGAGAACTGGCACCCCGACTGAGCCTGGTTTCTCCCAAGGTTTTTTTCTCCATTCTGACCCTGAAGGAGTTTTGGTTCCTTGCCACCGTTGCCTCTGGCTTTTGGCTTGCTCAGTTGGGGACACCTAAATTTCATCTATATTACCAATCTGCCCGCATTGACACTATATGATACTTGAAATTAGCTGGATAACATCACCGTTTCACCAGAACGGCTGTACAAATTCTGTTGCATTATTTTCCTGTTAACATTGTGAAGCTGCTTTGAAACAATTGGACTTGTTAAAAGCGCTATATAAATAAAGGTGATTTGATTTGATTTGATTTGATTTGATTAGTGTGCAAATACATCTAGATCAGCTTGTACCACTGCAGTGCAAAGATGGCTTTTGTTGATACTGATTTCATTTGACTTAAATTACTGATTTAGTTTAATTTATTGCTTTATAGGAAGGAAACGAGGAAGCATCAGCATTGAGAAGCACCCATAGCCTTGTTTTCATCTGTGTTAAATTCAATATGAAGCTTTTTCAATTCAGTACAATAAATTTAATAATCATGAGTAGGCTAGGCGCTAGGCTACTGTTCACATAAGAGAAGAAAACATGCCGTATATAGCCAAATTTTGTTAATATTCATATTAAACATACAAATAAAGATATTTATCACTTAGTTCAGGGCTTTTGAATTTGTGGATTGAATTTGATGGAACTACAGACTTTCTGGGGATGCTACCTCCTTTTGTTTTTGTTTTTTTGCAGGGTGGAATGTCTGAAAAGAATAATATACCTCATACTCCTCTAATATGCCTGCCTCAGGTTTTGTCTGTGTGTGTCTGTGTGTCCTACTAGCATATCGATGTAACCTGCAGAAAGAAACAAAAAACTTATGCAGACAGCAAGTCTAGAACACAGACAATGCTACTGATACAAACAGTAAAAAGTCCCAGTTCCGTTGGACTGTCTGTTGTATAAAAGACTGTTTGACTGTTTGTTTGTTTGTTTGTTTGTTTTTATTTCTATTTCTTTCTAACACAACTTAAGTAGCGTTGTCAATGTCATTTTGATAAAAAAAACAAAAAAACAAAACACAAAAAAACAACAACATTAATTCATATTTCAAGCAAGGAAAGGGTGGAGCTTTCTCTGCATTTCATGTGATTAAGATTGCCATACCTCTGACTATCCTCACATTATCTGCCTCATCTTGAGAGACTTGACAAGAGCAGCTACGTGTCTGCAAGTAAGGTAAACACAATTTTCATTATTACTTATGAAATTAAGTGTAAAGTCTGATTTTTAATGGTTTAATAGATAAATAATGTTAATAGGTTTAACATTAAGTCAATTCCTCTTGCTGATATTAAGGCTATGAATGTGAAGTTGTCACTGCAATTATACATTACTTTCTATCTACTGCAGCAGGTATCTGTCAGACTTGATTAATTTCCTGGGTTCAGTTACTTATAACATTCTGGCTGACATCCTTATGATAACATCATGAATACTGTATATATGAGGAGCCATGCCAAACAATGCTCTATGAGTTAGAATGACACCAGTACCACATTTACACATAGCAGTGGTGTTATTGGGCCTGATTTTTTTTTTTTTTTAAGGTAAAGTATTTGTTGTGTTAGCACTAATTGTATTTACCAGTATTAATGCCTCTTTTATAATGGAATTCACAAACTTGATTTGAATTACTGATGCTATGTTTTACAGAATAATCGATCCTGAATTATTGTCAAGACGTGTTAAGAGAGTTTTTAAATGTATCTTCATTGAAAGAATAGCTGCCTAGACTGGGATATGAAAAGGGTCACACCCAGTGGATGGATACTTGATTATAATGGCTGTGGTACTTCATATGAACTTATTGTATGTCTAGGTAGCCCATAGTGGAAACCTGTTATCTCTTAGAGGATAAAGAGGTAGAATGATGAAAGAGTTGCATTATCCCAAGACTTCTTGTAGCCTACTTAAGTAATTTTTCCTGTTATTTTGTTAAAAATAACATCAACAAAGCTCTGATTATGGATAAGAAGTTGGACCTGTCCAGACTAACAGAAGAGGAGGCCAAACATGTGTGGGAGGTCATTCAGAGAGACTTGAACTCAGGAAGAAAGAAGAGGAGAGGCTTGGGTGAGGACTTTAAATTAAATGGTTAAACTTAAACCCAGCTAACAGGGAATGGTCTCTGAACTTTGGCTAACGTTCTGGAAAGGTTCTCTCAAAGGTCAAACAAAATTTATTCCAATATCATTAATAGAACATTAATTCAGAGTTATCTGGTCTTTAATATTGTTCTCAAAAGATTAACACAATACATTGATATTTATACACTGTTCATTTATACATGTTCAGAGAACATTCAAAAATAATGTTTTCTTAACTAAATGGGAATGTTAGCAAAACGTTCTTAAAACATATTTTTGTTAGCTCTGTAGACAAATTCTGCATCATTTACAATTTGTTAACATTAGTGATCTGTCAGTGGAGCCAACCAGCACATAGTGTACAGTGAGGTTCCTCCACAATGTATAATTTCTTCAATATTTCTCTATATATATCTTACTATAGTACACGTCAGAAAAATAAGGTTGTGAGAAAGGGCATCAAGTGTGAAAGGACACTGTTGTAAAGACATCATGATCATCATGGTACAGTCACAAGGCCTGATCACACCATTCCACTGGCTGGGAAAACATGATGCCCCAGAGCTCTATTCTTTCTGTACAAGGAGGTCTCTGTTTGCCTATTGAATTCTTATTTGCTCAAGTTGGAAGATTATGTTCTTGTCTATTTGTTGGCAAGGACAGTTAAATAGTGTATGGCTTGAAATCGAATTGAATTGGTGACCAGACTATTTTATGAAATCATTATGCGTTTGACTGCTGGTTTTAAGTATTATCATGATAGTGGAAAATTTTTGTGGAAAGTTTGACTAAACCTCTGTGAGGTTTGGAAAGGATTCCATTTCAAATGTTCACTGACACTAATGGATTCTATGAGTCTTGATATAAAAATTAGAGATGCACTGATTATGGCAGTGTTGATAATCTGATAATTATTTTAATGTTATGGATGCAAACAATAATTTTATATTATTTAGTTTAAATCAAAAATGGAAAAATAAAAACTGCATAAAATCACTAATTTTTAAATGTTACAAGTGCGGTGAAGGAGGAGCCACTTCTCATGAGCATAAGCTTGACGAAATTGAACTTCACTTGTGCAATGTTCAAAAATTCCGAGGCGTGGTCCTTGAGAGAACGATCTTCCTGGGTGAGGATATCCATATTACAATCTTCTCTAAGTCCTATATTCTGTCACGTCAGAGGATAGTGATTATGAAGGAAGGAGAAGGCGATGGATATAATTCCAGCTTTATTAACAAAAACAAAGTTAAATGGCTGCAACTAACGATTATTTTCCAAATGTATTGTGAAAAAAAAAAAAAAAAAAAAATCACATGTATTTAAGTATTCACAGCCTTTGCCATGACACTCAAAATTGAGCTCAGGTGCTTCTTGTTTCTACTGATCATCCTTGAGATGTTTCTACAACTTGATTGGAGTCCACCTTTGGTAAATTCAGTTGATTGGACATGATTTGGAAAGGCACACACCTGTCTATATAAGGTCCCACAGTTAACAGTGCATGTCAGAGCACAAACCAAGCCATGAAGTCCAAGGAATTGTCTGTAGACCTCTGAGACAGGATTGTATCGAGGCACAGATCTGGGGAAGGATACAGAAAAACTTCTGCAGCATTGAAGGTTCCAATGAGTACAGAGGCTTCCATCATCCGTAAATGGAAGAAGTTTGGAACCAAACTGAGCGATTGGGGGAGAAGGGCCTTAGTCAGGGTGGTGACCAAGAACCTGATGGTCACTCTGACAGAGCTCTAGCATTTCTCTGTGGAGAGAGGAGAAACTTCCAGGGGAACAACCATCTCTGCAGCACTCCACCAATCAGGCCTGTATGGTAGAGTGGCCAGACAGAAGCCACTCCTCAATAAAAGGCACATGACAGCCTGCCTGGAGATTGCCAAAAGGCATCTGAAGGACTCTCAGACCATGAGAAACAAAATTCTCTGGTTGGTCTGATGAAACAAAGATTGAACTCTTTGGCCTGAATGGCAAGTGTCATGTCTGGAGGAAACCAGGCACCGCTTTTCACCTGGCCAATACCATCCCTACAGTGAGACATGGTGGTGGTGGCAGCATCATGCTGTGGGGATGTTTTTCATCTGCAGGAACTGGGAGACTAGTCAGGATCAAGGGAAAGATGAATGCAGCAATGTACAGAGACATCCTTGATGAAAACCTGATACAGAGTGCTCTGGACCTCAGACTGGGGCAAGACTGGGAAGGTTCATCTTCCAACAGGACAATGACCCTAAGCATACAGCCAAGATAACAAAGGAGTAGCTATGGGACAACTCTGTGAATATCATTGAGTGGCCCAGCCAGAGCCCAGACTTGAACCCCATTGAACATCTCTGGAGAGATCTGAAAATGGCTGTGCACCAACGCTCCCCATCCAACCTGATGGAGCTTGATAGATCCTGCAAAGAAGAATGGGAGAAAATGCCCAAAAATAGGTGTGCCAAGCTTGTAGCATCATACTCAAAAGACTTGAGGCTGTAATTGGTGCCAAAGGTGCTTCAACAAAATATTGAGCAAATGCTGTGAATACAGGCTTTGTGTTATGTTGGTAACCAGACAGTTGACAGTAGCTACTGACTTGCAGTATTTTCTTTCCTGCTATAGAAAAGTCAATGGCTACCATCAACTGTTTGATTACCAACACTCTTCAAAATATAATATTTTGGGTTCAACAGAACAAAGGAACTCATACAGGTTTGAAACATCTTGAGGGTGAATAAATGATGACAAATTTTTATTTTTGGGTGAACTATCCCTTTAATAAGCCTGAATGAGCTCTTCTGTGATCTAAATCACTCACAAATCTTTTGACAGTTCGATAAACTCTATTTAGTTTTTGTTAAATATTATTTGCTTCCATGCCTTTTGTAAGACATTGCACTATTTAATGCTTTTCAGAAAGATTTTTCTTTCTCCCAGAAATGTGGCTTGCTTAATAATGTGAAACAACCTTATCCATTTACCTAAGACCTGGCAAACTATTTACGAACTTGTATGAGACTGATACCAGTTATCTAAAAAGACATGAGAAATCAAACAAACACTTTCTTTGAAACACTAAAAACTAAATGTTCATTGTACTAAAATCCTAATGTCACTTGCATAATCATTTGGAACACAGTGTATTGTGAATCCCTAATGAACATTATCTTTCCTGCACAAGGATCAGAGTTTATTTGTTAATTACATTATTATATTTAATTATTTTAAATGTTTTTAGTTGAGTGCTACTATAAGCCAAACCTGGCCTACAGAAAAGCAGGCCAAATGTTTCAGCTGAAAACCTTATTCTTTAGTCATGTATGTCATTTTGCTGAGACATTCCGAAAAGCTCTGCCTGTTTGTATTACATCACAGGGAGCTTAAATCCAGGATTGAGAAGGAGGAAACAAAGAGGGAACTCCTGGGATCTCAGTCAAATCTGGGTGACTCTCACTGTATCCGCTGCCTGCAGCCCTTTAAGTTCCTGGTGAACAGCAAACGGCAGTGTATAGACTGCAAACTCTACACCTGCAAGACCTGCAGCCGCTACAACAAGAAAGAGCGTGGCTGGGTATGCGACCCCTGCCGCATGTCCAGGTTAGAAAAGATCAGATAACATTTGGATTATTTTTTTCCAGAGTTAAAAGCCTAAATACTAAAGTAATGTGAATATTTAACCACTAAGAACAGATCTATACATGACACCTGTTTTTTATTTATTTTTTTATTTTTTTATGCAGGGTCCTAAAAATTGGAACCTTGGGGTGGTACCATGACAATATACGCTCTCGCTTCAAGCGTTTTGGCAGTGCAAAAGTAATGAGGTCACTGTACAAGAGATTAAATGAAGATGGTGAGTGCTATTAAAAGCCTCCTGATAACCTTTATTGTGTACACATAAGCTGTCACATCATCGTACTGGTTCAGTATCACCAGTCATTTTAAGTGCTTATGCGAGCAAGTGAGTGTTAAGTGAGAGATAATGTACAGTCAGCCAGTCATTATCGCAAAATAAACCCTGGAATGGTGATTTGGCCTCGTAATAGAGGGCTCTTGTATCACCCTGAAGGGGTTTATTTTACGATAATGGCTGGCTGACTGTATATTATCCCAGTTAGTACACAGCTACTCAACAAATAAACAAATGTTTGGACATAAAATATTGATTTCAGTTAAAAAATGTGTAAAGTAATTTTAACTCCTTAATTTGTGGGACAACGCTTCCCCACCATTCATGGAATTTCCGGCTTTCCGTTTTTTCACTGTTATACGGTAGAGGATGCTATTAGCCTACACATCTTCTGAAAGAGTACTGAATCTCCTGATTTACATTTACATTTAGCAGACGCTTTTATCCAAAGCGACTTACAAATGAGAGCAATAGAAGCAACTAAAAACAGTCAAGGGCAACAATATGCAAGTGCTGTAACAAGTCTCAGTTAATCTAGCACAGAACACATAGGACAGAACAATTTTTGTAATTTTTATTTTTTTAATAGACAAACAGAAAACGAATAGAGTGATAAGTGCTATTCTTTATTGGTCAGGTGCTGCTGGAAAAGATGCTTTTTAAGATATTTTTTGAAATATCCTTTTTTGAATTTTCGGCTACCGACTCAGCTGCTCAAATTGAGACAGGCAGGTCATTCCACCAGGTGGGAACGGACTAGGAAAGGGTCCTTGTGAGGGATTTCATGCCTCTTTGGGATGGCGCCACAAGGCGCCGTTCACTTGCAGAACGCAAGCTTCTGGAGGGTGTGTAAGTCTGAACAAGCGAGTTTAGGTATGTTGGTGCAGAGCCAGTGGTTGCCTTGTAGGCAAACACCAGTGCCTTGAATTTGATTCGAGCGGCTATTGGCAGCCAGTGCAGACTGATGAAGAGAGGCGTGACGTGCGCTCTCTTCGCCTCATTAAAGACCACTCTCGCCGCTGCATTCTGGATCAGTTGCAAGGGTTTGATAGTGCATGCTGGAAGGCCCACTAGAAGAGCATTACAGTAGTCCAGTCTGGAGAGAACAAGAGCTTGTACCAGGAGTTGTGTGGCCTGCTCTGATAGGAAGGGTCTAATCTTCCTAATGTTGTATAAGGCAAATCGGCAGGACCGGGTTGTTGCAGTGATGTGGACAGTGAATTTTAGCTGATCATCAATCACAACTCCAAGGTTCCTGGCTGTCCTGGATGGAGTTATGGATGATGAACCGAGCTGAATGGAGAGAGTATGGTGAAGTGCTGGGTTGGCTGAGACCACAAGGAGTTCTGTCTTTGCCAGATTGAGTTGAAGATGTTGTTCCTTCATCCAGGCAGAAATATCTGTCTGGCAGGCAGCAATACGAACACCAACTGTGGGATCATCTGGTTGAAATGAGAAGTAGAGTTGAGTGTCATCAGCATAGCAGTGATAGGAAAAGCCATGTTTCTGGATGACAGATCCCAGTGATGACATGTAGATGGAGAAGAGAAGTGGTCCAAGCACTGAGCCCTGGGGAACTCCAGTAGATAGATGATGTGACTTAGACACTTCACCTCTCCATGGCACCCTGAAGGACCTACCTGAGAGATAAGACTTGATCCACTGGAGAGCAGTTCCTGAGATGCCCATCTTCACGAGAGTTGACTCTTGCTTAACTGTGTCAAAAGCTGCAGACAAATCCAGTAGGATGAGTACTGTGGATTTGGAAGCTGCCCTTGCCTGTCTCAGTGCTTCAGTAACCGAGAGCAGGGCAGTCTCAGTCGAGTGGCCGCATTTGATTGGTTGTTGTCCAGGAGGTTGTTCAAGAAACATAGAGAGTTGGTTGAACACAACTCGCTCGAGTGTTTTTGCAATAAAAGCAAGAAGGGATACCGGTCTGTGGTTTTCTATAGGTGCTGGATTCAGAAAGGGTTTCTTAAGCAGTGGGTTTACCCGAGCCTGCTTAAATGCTGTGGTAATGGTCCCGGTGTGAAGAGAGGTATTGACAATGTGAGTGAGTGAGGAGTAATTGAAGAAAAAATGGCCTGAAGCAGGAGAGTGGGGATAGGATCAAGCGGACAGGTAGTGGGGTGGTTGGAAAGGATGAGTTGGGAGATTTCTGCTTCAGAGAGCATAGAGAAGAATCAAACCACATCCGAGGAATATGCAGAAACAAGTGATATCATACATATGTGTAACCATATGTAAAATAATGCAATCACCAACATTAAATTGCATATAAATCAAAACTACGGCATATTATCAAATGAAATGTTGACCCAGGACGAGGTATAGGACTGTGCAAGCATTAGGAGTGATGATGGACTCGATTTACTCCATATATGTTTTGATCATCGTTCTGAATCTGATCCAGAGTAGTCTTCGATAAAACTAAATTAAAAGTTAGGGTCTGTTCTTTCTTTTGATATATTGCATTTTCAGATATTCATACAACAAAATATTCTGGGGGCCATGACATTTTTGTGAAAATTATCAAAAATACTGGATGTGGCTGGCAACTTAAAAAAAAAAAAAAAAAAAAAAAAAAAAACTGGTGGGGAAAGAGTTAACTATGGTCATGCAGAATAAGGCATTATTATGTGCTTTATAAGTACTAATAAACAACCAATATCCTAGTAATATGCATGCTAATAAGCAACTAGTTAATAGTGAGAATTGGACCCTAAACTAAAGTGTTACTGTACAGTCACTTTGGATATAAGCACCTTAATTCAGAATAGAGAGGTATGACGTCACTTTGTAGGCCAACCAGCAGTTAGCATCAAACTGGTTCCCTCGAGAAAAACCCAATAGGATTTCCCCATAGGCTTTTGGATTATCACAAAAAAACAAGCCCTGTGATCAACAAACGTTTATGATACTTACACGTTTTGTCCATCAAGATCATTTTCACAGATGAAGACAACTTTTATGAATTTTGAAGGCTAAAATGCAGTCGCCAAAGTAAAAATCTAAAGATAGGCTATAAACGGACTACACCACGGTCCCACGAATTCAACCATCTCTAAGCTTCCGACAACTCTTTTAGTTTTTATCTAAAAATATTTTATAATTTTCCCAGAAAGTTTGAGTTAGACTAGTTTATAAGAGCACAAATATAAGCATAAAAGCCTTAAGTTTGGCTGTTGACGTTTAATGTCCCAGACAGCCTCTGTAGTCCCATTTAGCCACTTGTTAGCTAAATTTGTCTTAATAGTTAATAGTTGTCTTTTTCAAGACATGTAACAGCTTAAAAAAAATCATGAGTGGGGTAATACTGATGTATTTTATTTCGTAGAATAAAATGTGAAAGTTTCTTGAGCTTGTGTTTACCACAGACCTTATTTCAGCCATTTAACCGGAAACCCATCCAAAAAGCCCTATTGACTTTGGGTCAAGGGAACTGGGAGTGCTAAAATGCTAACTCACTTCTGCGTTTTGGCCTACAAAGTGATGTCATACCTGCACCACTCTATTTAGATTGATTAATTTAGGTCATTGTAGACAGTAATTTTGCAGTGCACTGTTCATTTTTGCACAGGCATTTCATGTGAAAGGGATCAAATTACTCTCATCAGTTCAACTAGAATGATTAATAATTAGTGTAACATATAGTAAATATGCTTGTATATACTGCTTTTCAGATGAACAACAGCGAGAGTCAGCAATGGTTAGACCATGTGTAATTGTTATGTCTGTGTATTTAGTTACCAAAAGGATTTGTTTATCACTCTTTTGAATTCAAAGAACTCTGTCTGTGCCCCAGTGCCGAGGCCACAACTGGGTCACATGCTGTGTCTGAGGCACTGAAGAGCTTGTTGATGTTGTTTATAGCCTTGCACGACAGGACATGTTAAACAGAAAAATTAGAAACCTTGGCTGAATGCACAAATGGAGGCATAGATTATTTATCCCAAGGTTAAAGATGACTGAAGTGACATCTGTCTTTGGTTTACAGCTAAAACTGTTTATGTTCTTTGTTTACATTTATGAAGCTTCATTATATTTGTATTATAATTTTGTTGTGGTATGTTCAACAACTTCAATGCAGAAGTGATTACTCATAATAATTCTGAAAAATACCTGAAAAATGTGCCAATAATCCCACATATTGTAATCTGTCTAAATGCTTGAGTTAAATATCCCAGATCCCAGGAATGTCAGATTTTCACTTTGTGTTACACAAAACCAGCATTTACATTATTGTCATTTATTTCTTAAGGGCAGCGTGATGATGACACACAGAGCATGCCTGACGTGCGCAGTGAGTACAAAACACATTCATGGTGTTGTGAAGAAAACAAGAGGAAAACATTGGTGTTGTCAGAGAGCAGAGCTGAGCTGAGGGCATTTGGCCAAGCATTGTTGACGTACTGGTATTAAAACCATGGAATCACTTTTGATTAGTGCACCACTGTAATATATAATGTATTTTATTTTTAGATGTGTATAATGGTCATGATGATGAACATATGGATGCTGCTGAAGCTCAACGTTTTAAGCAGGTAGATTAAATTATGTTAGGTATTTGAATTTACATTTCAGTATGAATTTCAGGGGTGTGTTTTTTTTTAGTCTTTCCCTTGGCGAAATAAAGCATACTTAAAAAAACCTAGTAACTCATTGTTTTAGACTATTGATACAGTTTTTGTGTAGTGTGTAAGGGAACCAATGAAAGGCCATTTCTGCCACATAAGAAAAAAATCATAATTATGAGATATTAAGTTACAATTATGAGATAAAAAGGTCAAAATTATGAGATACTAAGTCATAATTATGAGATTCACCCCCGGTTTCACAGACAAGGCTTAAACTAATCCCAGACTAAAATTCATGTTTGAGCTGTTTTAACTAAAAGCAACTTGCATTGTCATATTTTAAAATATGTTGTTTTGTCTCAATATGCACATCAGTAATGATTTTTTTTTCTAGGGCACATTTATAAAAGCTACTATAAATGTGGCCCAATTAGTCTAAGCCTTGTCTGTGAAACCGGGCCACTGTTTCATTATGAGATAAATGGTCAAAGTTATGAGAAACTAATTCATATTTGTGAATTAAAAAGCTGAAATTATGAGATGCTGTCCGTATATGTTAGTGAGAAGAAGACACATAAACTTATGCCAGCCTGCGTATGCGATGGACATTGGTTATGCTTGTCTTTGGTAGCTCCTTTGACGGCATCGTAAGTCCATATTTAACGTAACATTAACAAAAGACCAGAACCGGAAACAGAAGTGATGTGATTGTCCGCTTTAGAAATATCTTTGCAACTACATGGCCAGGTTTCACAGACAGGGCTTAGATTAAGCCAGGATTAGGCCTTAGTTCAATTAGGACATGTAAGTAGCTTTTATAAACATGCCTTAGAAAAATAAATACATTTAAAAAAACACATTACTAGTGTGCCTCTTGAGACAAAACTATGGCACGTATTTTAAGATATGTCAGTGCAAGTTGCTTTCAGTTAAAACTCAATAATGCATTTTAGTCTGGGGCTAGGTTTAATTTGCAAATACATGTCAATTAACTCTCAGAGTATTAGTAGACAGTTAGGTTAGTGTTAGGGTTAGTAAGTTGACATGTACTTCCAAAGTTACTTACAGTCAGGAGAATGTCTGTTGGGGGACCATCAAAATAAAGTGTTAGCAGATAGTAAGCAGACAGTCTACTAATACACTGATGACTGTTCACATTAGGGGTGGGAATCACAGGGTACCTCATGATACAATTCAATACATGACTCACAATACAGATAAAATCACGATACAGCAATTCTGGGATAATCAGAATATTGCTAGACAATCCTATAATGATAAATAACAATATATGTCTAACTATGAAAACAAAATGCCCATGAAAAGGTTAAGTGGCTGGGGCATCTATTATTTTACTGCCACTGCTGTCCGCCATCCCATTAAAAAAAAATGTTTCTTAGGGTAGTTATCTTATGTTCACTTTTCCCTCATCCATGTGTTGAGCGCCACCTCAAGGAGCCATGAAGTAGCGACACTGGGAGCAGGGAAAACTGTTTAAAGCGCCTTATTTTATTAATTGAAATATCGATATTTGGCGCCAGCGTAACAATTCTTGTATCGCACAGAGGATAATGATATATTGCCCTATCAATATTTAGTCCCACCCCTAGTTGACATGTAGTTGCAAAGTTACTTTATAGTTAGTAGAATGTCTAAAGTGGACTATTGAAATAAAGTGTTATCAACGATGAAATTATGAGATAAAAAGTTTGAATTGTAACTCTCAAAAATGACACCATAATGACACAATTTACACCATAATTATGATTTACCAAAGTTTTTGTGTGGCAGAAATGGCCTTCCTTACTATACTGACTTAAAATATAGTATATACTTATTCCATAATATAGTAAGCCTATATATTTTATGTAATATATTTTAAGTATTTTATACTTAAATACATACAGGGATTTCTGCCACAGTTTTAGATGAACACTTTTCTTTTAAAATCTACAACTTAATTATTATAACTATTATAACTTAATTACTATAACTAATATATATATATATATATATTATTTGCATTCAAAATCCACTTTGCTCATAAATCTGAGGTGGCACATTTAAATGGGCATGAATGCTATACATTACTGTATATCATAAATCCCTGGGAATATTTTAGAATCATTAAGTAAAAGCATTGAAAATATTTTAAAGTGTGCAGTTATGATAACAAAAGTGCCTTAAACCAGTATTCTGACACTCATATTATCTTCTATGAACTAAAACTGTTGTGACTTTCTCTCAGATGCGAAAGACCAAGCGTCTACTCTCTGTCCACCCCATGGATCTTGACATGGATGACTATGCCACTCACTCTCGCAGACAGTCGGTCCAGGTATTGTTGTGGTTCATACTATTGTTATCAACATCCACATTTTTAAGGGGTACTCAGGCATTATAAGCACTTTTCTCTCTTCTCTAGCACATCCATGAAGATAGAGGTCAGCGGAATGATATAGAATTCAACTCTGACATGTACCATCACCATCACCATCGCATGAACCGCAGGAAAAGTCTCGACAGATTCTTGCGCCCAGGTGACGCAAGCACATACTGTTTGTACATTTTGGTCTCCAATTCTTTCTTTACCTTTCTTTCTCTTCCTCACTTCTTTCACAAATAGATATGTTTACAAACCCGATTCCAAAAAAGTTGGGAAGCTGTACAAATTGTGAATAAAAAAGGAATGCAATAATTTACAAATCTCATAAACTTTTATTTTATTCATATCAAATGTTGAAAGTGAGACATTTTGAAATGTCATGCCAAATATTGGCTCATTTTATGGATTTTATGAGAGCTACACATTCCAAAAAAGTTGGGACAGGTAGCAATAAGAGGCCGGAAAAGTTAAATGTACATATAAGGAACAGTTGGAGGACCAATTTGCAACTTATTAGGTCAATTAGCAACATGACTGGGTATAAAAAGAGCCTCTCAGAGTGGCAGTGTCTCTCAGAAGTCAAGATGGTCAGAGGATCACCAATTCCCCCAATGCTGCAGCCAAAAATAGTGGAGCAATATCAGAAAGGAGTTTCTCAAAGAAAAAGAAGACCTAAGACAGAGGCCAACTAGAGGCCTGTATTAGACAAGAATGGGACAACATTCCTATTCCTAAACTTGAGCAACTTGTCTCCTCAGTCCCCAGACGTTTGCAGACTGTTATAAAAAGAAGAGGGGATGCCACACAGTGGTAAACATGTGCCATGTCCCAAGCTTTTTGAGATGTGTTGATGCCATTTGATATGTCATCTATGTTGTATTCTGAATAAAATATTGAAATTTGAAACTTCCACATCATCGCATTCTGTTTTTATTCACAATTTGTACAGTGTCCCAACTTTTTTGGAATCGGGCTTGTAGATTTCATTCTTAAAGGATTTGCCTATGCACATTTTTCAGATTACACATAAAGACTATTAATGCTGCCTCTCTTAAATCATTTTCTTAATATTAAGTAAACATCCTTTAAAGAAAATACATTTAAGTGAACAGATTTATGGCATAATATATTAAAAGCTTCACAGAATGTATTTTAATATATACGTGTAACGCGGGAGAACTGAACTCAAAAACGAGGGACAGCAATTATGCAGTGAGTTTAATGACAGAATAAATCCAATCCACGAGCACACCAAAATGTACAGCCATGTAGGACAAGACTCGTCAAAGAACACAAGAAACACTGGTGCTGTGTTCGAAATCACCACCTATACCCTCATTCACTATTCCCCAATGTTTTTTTTGGTTTTTTTAATATCTGTGTATTTCTGACTTAACGTTTTGAAAATAACATTAAGGTCAAGGTTAAGTGGGTTAAGTATTTCAAATCATTTTACAATATTGTGTTTTAATATCTGTTCAATTAGCATACATGTTGTATAACAGAGGATGCACTGCGTGGACAGTCACCAGGATTTTCAGCATTAAACTATGCTAACTAATTTGTCCTTTTCATTTTTGTTGTAGATGATGGCTTGTATTCTGAAAACAGAATGATACGCGCTCGCTCTCTCTCTAAAATCAACTCCTCTGTGGCTCCGCGCCAGATCTACCTGGACACTTCAGAGGAGGAAGATGTGTTCCGTTACCCTGTTTACCAGCTGCCCCCACGACGCCGCAGTCGAGCATCATCTCAGGAAAACATTCAGCAGGGAGCACCACCGGTATGATTATGAGACTTTTTGTCAGGGTTCTGTCACTTCGGTCTAGTTTGCTCTTGGTTTTGTGACATAGCCCTGACACTGCTATATTGTCATGTTTGGTGTGAGCACATGGCTTGTCATGTGTTTCTTTGTGCCATGTGTTCTCATGTCTATTGTTCCGCCCCTCTTGTTACCTGATTATTGGTTCATTTGCCCCACCTGTCTTCCCTCGTTACCTGCCTTGTTTGCTCCATATTTATTCTCCTTGTGTTTGCAGTCCCGTGCTGGATCATTGTTTGTTACCCGTCGTGCGTCATGTTTCCTTGCTCCTTGTGTCTAGTCTAGTCTAGTCTAGTCTAGTCAAGTTTTCCTCCTTGTGGTTAGTTTTTCTTTTCTTTTAGTTAATAAAGAAACCAATTTTCTCCTGTGATTGAGTCCTCGTCTCATCCCTTCACCCTCAAACGTGACACTTTTTAGAGGCATTTGAAATATAGTTATACTCAAAAACACATCATATTTTTTTGTTGGGCTGACACTTAGTGAAGATGCATCTTCATAAAAAAAAGGCAAAATTTTTGGTTACAGATGCCATTGTAAAAAAATGCATTATTCATTTAGAGGAATAGAAAGGATAGAGAGACAAAATGAATTGTTTTCAGCTGGTCATGTGATTACAACAAGGCTACTGATACAACTTTGTTCTTCTCCTCATGTGGATGTACATGATTTTAAACGTACACTATCATTCAAAAGGTTGGGGTCAGTCAGTTGTTTTTTTATATCTATATATAAAGAAATTAATACTTTTATTCAGCAAGGGCAAATTTAATTGATCAAAAGGAACAGTAAAGACTTACATTGTTAATAACAGTTCTATTTCAAATAAATGCTGTTCTTTTGAACTTTCTGTTCAAAGAATCCTGAAAACAATGGATCATGGTTTCACTGAAACAACTGTGTGATAATAACAAGAATTATTACTTGAGCACAAAATCAGTATATTAGAATTAGATTAGATTTCTGAAGGATCATGTGACTGAAGACTGGAGTAATGATGCTGAAAATTCTGTTTTTGCCATTACAGGAATAAATTACATTTTGTAATAGTAAAATGGAAAACCTGTATTTTAAATTGTAATAATATTTCACATTTTACTGTATTTTTGAATCTTACAGAACCTAAACTTCTGAACAGTAGCATATCTTTTAAAAGTACTGTTTTTTTTTTTTTATTGCACATTTTAAGATTAGTTTCAGTTATTTGTCTGTTATTGTAGAATGATTGATTTCAAATGTGTCATATAAAACAAGAAACTGTGTTTTCTTCATATTTAAGCTGGGTTAGACAAAAGTCTGGACAGAATTGGCTAACTTGTTCAAATAATCCTTTGATCAATCTGCATATTAAACTTAACCTTGTTTTATTTTCTTTCACATTTTCAAAAAAAAACACTTTCACACGTTTCTGTGCGTTAGATCAATGAACTGAGCAAGAGAATGTCTGCCATTGAGAGTCTTTTGAATCGACTGGAAGAGAAAATGACTTTGCCTTCTGATCAGGTATGAATACAGTCTCAAAAAATAAATGTAGCTCATTTATTCCAGTATTTCTTATTATTCTAAAGGTTTCATGTAGGTCCTTCTCATGATTTTAATAAAAACTACTTATTTTGCATGTTTGTAGCCTGTTCAGCCCACAGCAGGGCATATGGATGAGGAGAAGCTCAGGAGAAAACTAGATGAGCTGATGAGCGACAAGGCACTTTCCTCTGATGAAGATGAGCCAAAGAAACCTCCTCAGTCCAAAGGGTCCAGTGTGTCTGTGAGGGGGGCCCAGACACCAATGGCTCCAGTGTCCCAAGAACATTTGAGCTCCTCCAGTGATGAAATGCCCACTGAAGCACAAAAGGTGAGTACACAGACAACACACATATCCAAAAATCCAAGGGAGATGCTGTCTTTGTTCAAGGTAAGATTTTCCTGAGAAGCATCTCTGATTATTTATTTTTTATTTTTTATAATAATTATATTTTTTTATAGAACAGCTAAGCAGATTCAAATGTCTCATTATCAGACTATTAGTGGAATACCAGATGGTATTAAAAGTCACACATCTTTCCGCAGGCTTCCCATAGGCTATTATCTAACCTCATTAAAGAGATTGTTCACTCAAAAATGAAAATTCTATCATCACTCTCATTTCGTTCCAAAACCATAAGACTTTGGTTAATCTTTGAAAAACAAATTAATATATTTTTAATGAATCCTGAGATGTTTCTGTCCCTGCATTGAAAGTCCAGGTAACCAAAACTTAGAAGATCCGAAAAGCTCATAAGGCACTGAAAAAAGAATCCATATATATTGAGCAGCATGATGAAGTTTTGGTTACCTGGGATTTCAACGGAGGAACAGAAAGAACATGAGAGTGAGTAAATTATGACAGAATTTTAATTTTTGTATGAACTATCCCCTAATAATCTTAAAATACTGAGTTTTAGCACTAGCATTTTTATTAGTATAGCCAAATGAAACATCTGAAAGACGTTCGTAATTCCCCTGAGTTATTTTAATAACTAATCCGTATCTTATCTAAAGACCATTAAGCATTAACGACACTTATGCCTCGTTTAGATATAATCTTAGCAATGCTAGTCATTTTTTTAGGGGTTTAATGCTGATGAGGCTTCTCTCCTATCGGTTAATTGCTGTTCCCTCTACATGGCTTTCAGAGATCCACCGCGGCGGCCCTATGCGACATCACAACCGAGATTCTAAGAACAATTAATGCCACTGAAAGCGCTATGAACGAGTTGGCCCACTCAAATCCTAATGACAGACTTCAGTTAGCGGGCACAGATGTTAAGCAGGCTGATGATGCGTACAGGGAACTTGAGGAAAATGTAAGCTTATCCCTCTTATAGATACTGTTATGTTTGTTTGAAGGAGAGAGATTAGACACTTGGAATACCAATGGCATGACGAATCGGTTTTATATCACTAAAGCTTATAAGATTTGTTCAGAACTGAATTTTGCTGTATTTTCTTTCTTTCTATTTACCGCAGGTGTACATGTCCGCAGGGAAGTCTTTTGATGTTGCGAAAAAGTTGCAAATGATTGAACAGAATGCCAAGAATCACTGCAGCGGCCCGCTGACTGATTCAGAACTCTCTGAACTGGAGGACCAGGTTGCATTGGCCGCCGCTAAAGTTCAGAGCACAGAAAGCGAGGTGAGCTACATTCCAAAAATCTATCTATCTATCTATCTATCTATCTATCTATCTATCTATCTATCTATCTATCTATCTATCTATCTATCTATCTATCTATCTATCTATCTATCTATCTATCTATCTATCTATCTATCTACACTCATCTCAAGGATTATTAGGAACACCTGTTCAATTTCTCATTAATGGAATTATCTAATCAACCAATCACATGGCAGTTGCTTCAATGCATTTAGGGGTGTGGTCCTGGTCAAGACAATCTCCTGAACTCCAAACTGAATGTCAGAATGAGAAAGAAAGGTGATTTAAGCAGTTTTGAGCGTGGCATGGTTGTTGGTGCCAGACAGGCCGGTCTGAGTATTTCACAATCTGCTCAGTTACTAGGGTTTACAAAGAATGGTGTGAAAAGGGAAAAACATCCAGTATGCCGCAGTCCTGTGGGCGAAAATGCCTTGTTGATGCTAGAGGTCAGAGGAGAATGGGCCGACTGATTCAAGCTGATAGAAGAGCAACTTTGACTGAAATAACCACTCTTTACAACCGAGGTATGCAGCAAAGCATTTGTGAAGCCACAACATGCACAACCTTGAGGCGGATGGGCTACAACAGAAGAAGACCCCACCGGGTACCACTCATCTCCACTACAAATAGGAAAAAGAGGCTACAATTTGCACAAGCTCACAAAAATTGGACAGTTGAAGACTGGAAAAATGTTGCCTGGTCTGATGAGTCTCGATTTCTGTTGAGACATTCAGATGGTAGAGTCAGAATTTGGCGTAAACAGAATGAGAACATGGATCCATCATGCCTTGTTACCACTGTGCAGGCTGGTGGTGGTGGTGTAATGGTGTGGGGGATGTTTTCTTGGCACACTTTAGGCCCCTTAGTGCCAATTGGGCATCGTTTTAAATGCCACAGCCTACCTGAGCATTGTTTCTGACCATGTCCATCCCTTTATGACCACCATGTACCCATTCTCTGATGGCTACTTCCAGCAGGATAATGCACCATGTCACAAAGCTCAAATCATTTCAAATTGGTTTCTTGAACACGACAATGAGTTCACTGTACTAAAATGGCCCCCACAGTCACCAGATCTCAACCCAATAGAGCATCTTTGGGATGTGGTGGAACGAGAGCTTCGTGCCCTGGATGTGCATAACACAAATCTCCATCAACTGCAAGATGCTATCCTATCAATATGGGCCAACATTTCTAAAGAATGCTTTCAGCACCTTGTTGAATCAATGCCACGTAGAATTAAGGCAGTTCTGAAGGCGAAAGGGGGTCAAACACAGTATTAATATGGTGTTCCTAATAATCCTTTAGGTGAGTGTATCTATCTATCTATCTATCTTACTTGTCTGTCTGTTTGTTTGTCTTTCTGTCTGGTCTGTCTTTCTATCTGCCTATCTATCTGTATGTAGATTTTAATTATTTATTTATCTAATCAGGTCTCAGACATTGAGAACAAGATAGCTGCTCTAAGTACTAAAGGATTATCAATTGATAAAGCCAAGAAAAAGGTGAACCGAACAAAGAACCTTGGTAAAATTACATTTATAAACCCATTTTCTTGCTAATTAAATGTTTTGTTAATATTTTATTTCAGGCACTGAGTATACAACAAAAAAGGAAGTTTTCCCAAGACATTCCCTCAAACAGAGTACACTTTTGAGTGAAACAGGACATCACTTTCATTTCTCTGTTGCTATGCATTAATCAGCCCTTAATCCATCTATCTATATGTGCTTCTTGTATCTATGCATGTAAACAGTCCAGAGTTTTGAAAATCACCAGAAGGCAAAACATAACACAAATATATGATGAGCCCCAATGGATTAAACAGTATTTTTCCATCTATAGTCAACCTTTAATTATGTGAATTGTTGTTTCAGAATGCATGAGAAATTATTTTTTTTTTTTGTTTTTTTCAACTGGTACAAATTGGATCACTTACCAGGAATGACATTTCTCTTATACACACATGTAATTTAGATCACTGTCAATATGGTTATCACATATTGCTAATGACATACCCTATGTGTGAATATATCCATTTTACTCTGTAATATCATGACTTATCTAATACATACACTTAAATTTCAACTATATTACCGATCTGCCCACATTGACACTATATGATTAGTGAAATGAGCCGATAACATCACCGTTTTCACCAGAGCGGCTGTACAGCGAATCAAATTCTGTTGCATTGTTTTCCTGCTAACACTGTGAAGCTGCTTTGAAACAACTGACATTGTAAAAAGCACTATATAAATAAAGATGACTTGACTTGACTTGACGTCTGATCTTGACTTGGCACTAGTAAACTTTGTGTCTTGTGTAAATGATTAGGTGACTTGAACAAAACTCAGCTTTAACTAAAATCATTATTAGTTCAAATAAGATAATTGTGATGTCAACAGGTATTCATGCCCAGAAAAATAAGGGTAATTTCTATTGCTTTTTCTTGCTTGCTTTGTTCCTCAAATTGCGATTTTAATAATAAACAATAATTGTTTTTCCTTTATTGCATTATTGGTCTTTTTGGAGATAGGCCTACATTAATTGTGTCACTTTATCTTTAAGTTATAAATGTTGATTTCTTAGCAATGTACTCTAACACTAGTGCCCTTGGAAAACGCATTATAAAATTGAAAATGTCAAATTTCTTGCTTGAAGGTGGAAAAAAAGATATTATACCACCCTCAAATGGTTTGCTGGTCTTTTGACTAGTTTTAAAGGCATTATTGGGCTAAACAACAGCTTCGCAACCATCTTAAACCAGCTAAGGCACGTCTTTTTGTTGAACATTAGAATGAAAATCAAGTATAACTGCTAAACATAAAAAAATGCATTAGCATTCTCATATAATCTCCGATTCAAGTCTGTTCATAGCTACTATCCTGAGCGGTGAAGTGAAAGGCAAAGTTCATTGAATGCTGACAGGCTTCATTACGAGCAGGGGATAATTGATGGATACTACAGAGCCAAAGCTTGACCCCATTTTTGCAATCGCATCCATTTGGTGTCCATTGGAGTGTGCTGCTCTCTAGTGGACATGTAAAGAAAGTTAACACTTTTAATCCTAAACCGCAAAGAATCTTGTAATTGTATTTGGGAATATTGTGTTTTTCCTGTGATTGGATTGACCAGATTTATATATATAGGCAGAGTTAGGAGATTTCTTTATATAGTTAATAAAGTTAGAGCTACAATATGTAAGATTTGTTTTATTTAAAATATCCAAAAACCACTAGAACAGTGTGATATAGTTTGTTGACTTGTGTACTTACATTATCCCAAATCATGTTTTACCATGACTAATATCTATCTAGCTTACTGCAGTGTGCAACAAGAGTCTCATAGCCGCCGAGCTAATACACAGAGTAACGTTAGTACATACTTTTCAACAAGCTCAAATGTATCTAATATGATCAACAGTGCTACGTGTACCCCCATTGACTGTAAAAAAAATATGGATGTAGTGTCAGTGACATCACCTGTAGGTTTCTGAGCATTTGTGAAACCTAAATTCGGCCGTTGCCATCTTGGCAGCACGTCATCGCATGTCACTCCCGGACTACTGAAAATGGGCAAAGAGGTGGGAAGTGGGTGGAACTGAGGTGCCTGGACGCTGAAACCACGACCATAGTGGCAATCCACCTGTCACTCAAGTGGCCACACCCTTAATTATGCAGAACTTTAAGGGTTAATATCATTTAAACGGATGAGTTAAAAAAAATAAAATCACCCCCTCTCAGATGTCATGAAAGGCAAACTTAGCTGTATAGACCAATCACTTTTTATTCCAGGCTGTAAATTATTATTTTTTTTTTCACTGTAAAGTCATTTTAACAAGGGGGAGATACAGATATGACTCCCTTTTGGAGCCTGAATTGCAGTTTAAGTCACTTCCGTGTTGGATTCAAGCGGGAGGTTGGCGCTTGGTTACCCTACATATGCTTAACTGGAATAAGCGGAAGTGGTGACTGTGGAATAATAAAAGTTCCGCTGCTGTCGAGCCATGTGTCACGCTCGTCTCTCATTAGCAATCGCTCCACTGGGGCACGTTGTGCTCCCACAACACTCGGCCCTGCTCTGCTTCAAATTACAGTAACGTTAATAATCTCATCCATGAACATGATTTCTGTCCAAGTTCTGTCCTGATTCTTTTCCACCGGCTGTGAGGTGAAGACAACATCTCCCATGAATCAATCTCGGCATCATCAAGCTACGCCTTTGTTTTGAATAGGCGACCTCTAGTGGCGGAAATCTACATATTGTGCCTTTAAAACACAGAAAATAAGACAATGGACCCAAATTTCTGGGTTTCTCAGAAGCGGAAATCATCAAAGTTGGGTAAACTTCTAGTGTTGAATGAGAGACTACATTAAATATAGGCCTATTTTTCGTGTTCCCATTTGCTGAAATAGCAAAATAAAAACTCCATAAAAGTTTTTTCACAACTTTCAAAAAGAGGAAAAAATGGCAGTCAGAAGAGAAAAATGTAAATTTTACCATCATTCCCACAGCTGCTGTATTAGAAACACCCTCACAGCAGCATTAAGTTAACTTGTAATTTGATGCAAAATTAATATAATAGCCTACAAAGTATAGTGTTATAAATGTGCATACATTTAAATAAAATAAAAAATCCGTTAAAACGCGTCATCACAGTCTGTGAAAAGGTCCATTATATTTGTGACGATAGATAGATAGATAGATAGATAGATAGATAGATAGATAGATAGATAGATAGATAGATAGATAGATAGATAGATAGATAGATAGAAATGGTGAGTGAATCATATTCAACAATAATATTCTGAAAATATTTTGCGAACTTAAATGAAAGAAGACGGAAATAATTAAAATGAAAAGGTCAAGTCCCGCCCATATGCCCCGCCCACTTTCCCCACTGCGTCCAGCACAGACTGAAATCAGACCGTGTGCCATGCCATTGGGCTGCTGTATATTCTCATCCTAGGAACGCTCATCATCCGGGTTCGCTTTGCCCTAGAAACAAATGCAGCTCTGGACTGACAACTTTATTCTTCATTCGCTTGGTTTGACGTTATACCGAACTAACGTAGGGAGGACTATTAAGGGATGACCGGTTATATTCACAAGGAGTGTAGATGGTCTTATCGTGTTCATGGCGTGTCAGCAGCAAACTGTCTTCTTCCGTCCTAACCGTGATGTTTTGACATATCGATGTGTCGTTTGAATGTGCAACAGGCTCCCGCCAGATATTCATGCGTTTTATGGAGACGATGGGTCATCAAAGGGAGGATGTGTCCTAGTGCTCTACATTTTTTTTTGCTTGTGGTTACAGTATAACCATTTATTAATGTTGTTCACTTACGACCATGACTCTTTGAATAGTAATCTTTGATCTGTACACAACTGAACAGCACTTCAGTTTGGCGAGGTCATTTCTGTCGAGATTTGTGCCAGAGTTTAAGGGAATTTAAAATGGCAACTCAAGTTACGGGGAGGAAAAGAATTCCCAACCGGGAGAAACTATCGGCGGAGGATGATGCGCTCAGTCAAATAGCCCGAGAGGTAAGACGGATGAACAGCATTTCACGTGGTACTAGCCGCAGCTCTATCACGCTGCGCAAAATGTCGTCCTTTTATAAGTATTGAGTCTTAATGGGAATTCCCAACCATCTTGCTGAATTATGAAAGGGTTTTTGTCCTCACTCCCCATTTTCCGCATTCAGTAAGGAAAAATGAGCACGGATACGATGACGCTTGTCCTTTTAATGTGAATGGGAAACATTGCACGCACCCCTCCCCTCCCAATTATTAGGCGCTTGTGAATGACAAAAACACATCGTCGCAGTCTGAATAGAGGCATTGTCGCTCTCATGACCTACATGATCGCAAGACTTCAGTTAATAGGTTAATTACAGTGGTAAACAGTCGAGTCAGGCATTTGTCCCTATACAAATAGCGTTAGTGCAGTTTGAGCAACAGCATCTTCATATTTGGATACCTGCACGGCTGCGTGACGTCATGAAGCGAAGATCAAACGAAAACGCTGAGAGAAGGTCCCAGACTGCTGACGTCAGAAACTGCTCTGATGCGGCACATCACACCCAGTAAATGGCCCAAATAGCCTTATGGGATATATTTTAAAATACACAGAGCTCAAATCGTGCTGCTCACTTAAATACTCTGCCATATGTGATCCAGGATCGAATTCGGTGTTCAGTTCTTAATGAAAAGCAGACACAAGCCGCTCGGTTTCTTTCTTTCTGTAAGGAAAATGTGGGTGATAAATGCAGAAAATAAACGGTGCAGGGATTTAGTAATGCTTGCTATTTAATTATACTCCTCTAATATCTATCATAATGGATGTTGTTGTAATTAAAGGGTTAGTTCACCCAAAAATGAAAATTCTGTCATTAATTACTCACCCTCATGTTGTTCCAAACCCGTAAGATCTTCTTTCATCTTTGGAACATAAAATAAGATATTTTTGATGAAATCTGAGAGCTTTCTGACCCCTCCATAGATAGCAATTTAATGAACTCTTTCAAGGCCCAGAAAGGTAGTAAAACATTGTTAAAATAGTCCATGTAACTCCAGTGGTTCAGCCTTAATTTTATGAAGCGTCGAGACACAAAATAATACACACAAAAAAAATAAGGGGGAACTAACCGTTTAACTCTTATTCCTAATGTTTCAAAAGATGTTAAGGTCAGAGATTTCTGTGTAGTGCCCTCTATAGTCCTTTACAAGAATATTCACCTAAATACCTCTGTGACCTTTTAGTTTCGGATCCACTGGCCACACCTGGAAAGCATTTCCTGACTGAAGAATCCTCACAATTTTCCCCATCACCCTTCTTTCTTCTAATTGACCTTGACCTTACCTTGATGCTTAGCTGGTGCCCTTAATAGGCAAAATCTTTGGAAGTAGTATGGAAATGTATGAGGGACATTTTATCTATAACATTAGCTCCAGCTAACGGATGGAAAAAGTAATGATGCTTTGCATCATTTGCCCTCTGGTCCTTGTGATCTCGTAAAACTCTGTACCCACCCTCTATTAAACTTACCATTCCTCTTACAGGATGAATCATTCCCTGTAGACTCTACATCCTCAAATGTTTTTCCTTTCTTTTTGTTCTTCTTTCTAATTTAAACTCCATAATCACCATTGCCCAAGCCAGGGAGAATTGAGTCAACGCTTAAAGGAATAGTTAAATTAAAACTTTGTCATTATTTTCATATTTTCATGCCATTCCAAAACCCTATGACTTTCCATCTTATGTTTAAAACAAAATGTGATTTATTTATTTATTTATTATTATTATTATTATTATGATTTTTAACTGGCCTTACAAAGTCTTTCCCATCCATTTTATAGTTGATTTAATGTTTTTATTTAGCTTAAACAATGCTTATATTGTCTTAATAGATTTTTGGTTTAATCTCTGAGCTTAAACTGCTCACTCTCTGTTTTACTGTAAAGAAATGGTTTGGTCTGCTCATCACATTATATTCAGTAAAAAATTGTACAAACTAGTGTTGGGGGCACGGCCTCGTTTAGACTGTCAGTCCAAATCTGAAACTGCACAATCAGCCATTCGCCAAGCCAGGGAGAATTGAGTCGAAGGAATGGGTAAATAAATTTAAATGTTGTCAATTTAAATGTTGTTTGAAAATGTTGTCATTTATTTTCACATTTTCATGCCATTACAAACCCCCACGACTTTCCTTCATCTGTTTAATACACAAGGGGAAATTTTGAATGAAAATAAATGACAAATGTTGCTCACAGCCTCTTCAAAAATGTACCATAAAAGTGTCATTAAAGGGTACATAACACACACAGTTTCTGCCAGTCTCATGTTAATCTTGAGTAGCTAAAGACTAGTATTGCATCCTTCATATCTCTGAAGAGTCTTTAGTTTGATCATATTTATGAAAGACCGATACGCTGCACCGATTCTTTCCGAAAACAGCCAGCTTGTGCAGGGGTGCAGTGGGCGGAGCTAAAGAGTCACGAGCACACACACACACAAAATACATCATGGCATTATCCCTGGATAACTTTCGATTCACTATATGTTCGTGTTGTTTACATTATATGCACTTATGCGCCGATTGCCAACAAAACACAGACATTTGATGCAGTTTCACTCACCACCTGCAGTTTTGACTCATGACCAGGAACAAACAAACACACTTGCAGAACTCTGTTGCTGCTCCGGAAAAACAAACTGCATCCACTGTTCCCTTAACGTTGGGTTATTTGAGAAGCTGAACAAGGTTATCTTTCCCTCACAACCAAAAACACACTTCTTTAATGACATTGTTGATTTCGTGGTCTAAAAACAAAATGACAGCGCTGCCGATGGCTTCTTCTTCTATTCAGACTGTTGTCTACAATTTGTGAACTATTTTCCATGAACGGGCAGAAATTTAAGTTGTCACACTGAAAATCTTAACATCCGCCCAGCCTGAACAACTGAGTTCATTATGCACTTATGTGTTGTACTTTCTGGAACTAGATTGATTGAATAATTATGCACTTAGTCTGTTAATAATTAGTCACTTGATCCTGTTAAAAAACAATCCAAATAATTTGTTCCTGCTTACACATTTGTGCGTCATTCCTGAACTGTGCCACATGGGAGGAAAAAAATTGAGTTGGGTCACTTGAACCATGTAATGTAAATGCGGTGATAGACAGCTCTGTTTAGGCATGAAATAGGTGTGCAGTCTGGTATGGAGACTTTGTACCAATCAAACAGTGTAGCACTTAGAAGGTTCATCTGTAATAAGTATAATCAACATCTCTGCCAGCTGAGCTGTTTTTATACACTAGGCATTAGGGAACAGCAAAGCTCTGTAGAAACTTGATCACTTTTCTTTCCTCTGCTTGTTCGCAGATGCGGTGGGATTGGGGTGTAGACTTTTTCAATGTGATCAGAATGGCACTAGTTAGTTCTTGCCATGACGATCTTGTGAAAGTCTTATAAAGTCTTTCCCAGCCATTTTATAGTTGTTTCAATGTTTTTATTTAGCCTAAACAATGCTTGTTATATTGTCTTAATAGATTTTTGGCTTCTTCTCAGCATGTCTCTGAGGTTAAACTGCTCATCACATTACAGTCAGTAATGATACGAACTAGGGTTGGGGGCACAGCTTCGTTCAGCCGATTTAACAAGTGTGAACGACAAAGTCATATGAAATGCATTTAAAAATCTGTTTTATTCTATGTTTATATGTGGTTTTAAATCCTTTGAAATCGCATTTCTGAAAATCTGTTTCAGTTTTCTCTCTGAATTCTCTTGGTTTATGTCACTTTCACGCCACGTAAAGTGTAAACATGTCAGATGTTGTTATAGGAAATATGCCAAAAGTCCCTGCAGGAAAAAAGAGGGTGCTGTTGCAAAGTGCTGGTTGAGCAGAAATAATAAAGACACGTTTTGGGCCGCCATAGAAGACAGCCAGGAATAAAGGCACACATACCAGCCTCCTACGTTTCTACTCAGAAGAGGTAGTAGTCCCACACGCTGGCTCCATACTGTCATGTTTTAAATAAGGCAACATCTGTATTGCAAATCCCTCCACATTGCTGTTGTTGTGTTTGGAGAATGCCTACCATAGCAAAGTCATTGCCATAGAAACCAAAGCAGAAATTCCGGAAAACGAAAGAGCTCCATGGTACACACACTACTTTTTTTTTTCTGGAAATTTGCTTTACAAAGACCTGAATGTCATTAAATTTTGACATTCACCAAAAATCATTAAATTATTATTTTTTTAAATTATGAGCCCCAATAAATTAATTCTGATGATTGTTTTTGGTACTCGTATTATAGATCCAGTAAAATGGAGAGAAATGCATGTTGGTCGGTCGTTGCGCATGTCAATAAAGTGGATTTTATTTGAAGTCTATTACCGATCTTTTTCCAAGTGGAATATCTTTTGTGTCTTAGTTGCACAGATGCAGAAATTACATCTCATGTTCCAATTTTAACATCTACCTCAGTCACAGCACGTGGACTCCATTGGAACTTTGGACTCCATTCACATTGGACTCTTTTTCCACTTACTGCCCTTGTATTTTTCGACTCTTGAGACAGGAAGCAGAAAGCCTTTAAATCTGTACGTCTTAGGCTTTATTCCAAATGGCGCTCTTGATATGTACTTATGGTCTTGCAGACCTGCCATGGCTCGTGTGCCTGTGAGACCATAGAACACCCATTAGATATTTTAGGGATCTCACAACCGCCTACTTTGCAGAGGCACTGATGCAGGCTCCATCAAAACTTTACTGGACAGTGCGACATAATGTCATCAGAGTGTGACAGTTCGATTTGTTCCGCGTCATGTTTAGGGGCCTGAAAATTATGTGAAAAGTCAATGTCCCTGCAATAACAGACCGGCGTGTATCTATAAATTATTAATTCAAGAATGTTGTGCAAGTTTACTGCAACAATGGAGCTGCAAACTTCACATACTTTTGAAAAGACAGTGTTTAGTTGATCCTGGTAAATGCTAGTTGTCACAGTTGTAAGCACAACAGCGTTCTTCTTCCACGAGGGAGTTTGGCATCACGGCATTTGTTTTCAGGTGGGCCATTAAAGATTGCAACACAGTCATCTCGTGGACATTCTATAGAATTCAACCAATCAGATGACGACTCTGAAAGTGTTTCCAGACCAGTTAGAGGCTAAATGCTGATTTATACTTCTGTGTTGGACCTACTCCTTAGCCTCTACGACGTATGTTACATGATGGTTTTCATACTTCTGCGTCATTGTCCAACGTGCAATTTCACATGCAGACCACTAGTAGGCAGTGCTAGTAATCTTCTATTGCAGAATCTTTTTTATGTTTTTGACCTGAGGGACAGGTTCTAGCAGATCAATCATAGCGCTTGCAGTTCACGTAGAATTGACGCAGTGTTACATTTTTGGCAGGGCCGGCCCTGACCAATTTGCTGCCCTAGGCAAGCTTTTACTTGGTGCCCCTTGTATCAAGGTTTAGCAAGGTTTTGTCTGTGTTGTGGAAACACTGGTACTGTTTTATTTTTTTAATGGATTTAAAAAAAAAAAAATTATTGTTGTTGTTGTTTTATATAATGTCCAGTCCATTCTACTGTCATTATGTTCATGATATTATTATTATTTATTTTTTTAAAGGCTGATGGTAGTTAAACTATACAGAAATAGCCCCTACACCACAAAATAAACACAAATAGTAAGAGGAACTGCATCTAGCATTCATGTACAAACTATTCATTGAGAACTAGCAAAAGTGTTTGTTTTCCAGTATATGGCAGCAATCTTCCACTAAACTATGCACATTCATATTTTCACCATGAACTGAGAAATTTAGATATTTCATGTGAATTTTACATACAATATTGCCATTTTAAATAAACCTGTTTATAAATATCATTACTAATTTTCGCAAATACATTTTAAAATTGCCATATGTTCCTTAAAACTGTACATCTGTAGTGAAAAACATTAGGCTATTAAAGAAGTGATATTACATTTATTTTACAAAATCATAGTCTGTGGCCTCTGGAGAACCCAGAACAGCTGCTTGCATGCAGTTTAAGGTAAAAATAATTGGAATTAATTAGCGAACAGAGTTTATTAGAGTTAGAGTAGAAAGAGTAGAATTAGAGTATTTTACTATTTTTGCCATTAGATAAACTGTTCATTCATTAGCCTACATCACTTTACCTCTGTCTTTATACCTTATCTTCCTTGCATCAGAGGGCTTCTGTCTTTTCTGACTACAAATCGACTTTCAGTGTGTCTACACCTGGCACGACTGGCCAAGCACCCTAAAAAATTAAAGCAATCCTGTCTACGTTGGATGCGGCGAGAGGCGGCGCGGCACAACAAATTCCCAACGTTAAACTGATTGTGCGTTCTATTTCTAATGCACTTCAAGTAGCTCGGCGTGGGGTGATTAATGCAGCGGACCGGGAGGAGTCGGGGGACTTAGTTAATTTTTTTTTTTGTGCTTTATTTGGTAATATTTCAAATGAATATTAATACCATAGTATCAGTAATAAAATGGGGGAAGGAGGAAATCACTCATTTTTGGCGCCCCTAGCATTTGCCTATTCCTGCCTATGCCACGGGCCGGCCCTGATTTTTGGAGAGGTGCATGTCAGGGTAAGTCGTATGATATGTCGTAGGCTACACGTGCTACGCAGGTTCAACACAGAAGTATAAATCAACCTTAAGAAGTTTAACATGGATATGTTTTCACATCCCTACACTCAAACACTGATTGAGCATTTGAGAGTTTCTCTTTCTATGTCTTACAGCACAGTGAGTGCACTATTACTATTTGCAGCATATTTGACACATTGTAAACTCCTGGCTGACACACCGTAAACTCCTGGCTTAGCTGCAAGCACTCTGTGTTTCTCTCAGACACGCAAAGAGAGAGAAAGCAAGAAAGTCTTATACCACATACTAATGTACTACTACATAATATTCTTGCTTTTCAGAAAGACAGGAATTGTCAGTTCGTTCAGAATTATTGTCAATTTGTTCAGAATTACCTTTAAGACTAAGCAGAAGCCAGCTAGTTCCTTCGGTAGTGGGCGGGAATAATGCGCAAGCAGCAATCTCATTTCCACCGAGCGGTGCGGTTCAGTACGGTATGCAATTTTTGCTGTTTCCATTGTCAGAAGTTGTAAATGGTAGGTACCCTAATTCTGAACCGTACCATACCACTTTTTTTGGCACCCTTCCATTGGGGCAGCACAGTAGTCCAGAACTAAAGGGTGGAGCTAGACTCACAGCAGAATGTTGATTGGTTGACAGAGAGTCGTCAATTGCACATGCTTTTTTGGCTTTCTTTTTCCTTGGCTTAAACAAAGTATGTCTTCTTCTGACAAACAGCCACATGCCGAGAAGCAAGAACAAGATCTGCTGTATGTCGTCCGCTGTTGTTTACTGTGTCACTTTCTTCTTCATGCGAGAATGACGTAGATCGCTACACCACGCCTATCAAGTAAGAGTGCTGTTGCCGGTGGAGATCAGGGTTTGGCGTCCTGAATCGTACTGAACCATACTGCTCGGTGGAAACGAGCCATAAGTAACTTTGCAACTACAAGTCAACTTATTCTACTAACTATAACACATAACCTAACAGTTCACTACAGTCTACTAATACTCTAATGAGAGTTAGTTGACATGCAGTTGCAAAAGTTGCTTATAGTTAGTCTACATTCTAGTCTAAAGTGGACCATCAAAATAAAGTGTTACCGAAAATTATATTTGTCAATTCTATTGCCAAGGTGTGCATAGAAGGTTGATTTGTTGAGGAAGATGTGTGGTTTTTGGCTCATGAGGGGAAGATAATTTAGCTGACCTAGTAGTAGAAGAGTATTTAGCCCCTGCCTCACTGCAGCAACAGATTGGCCAGCCACCACCCACTGACCTGCATCCTTTAAGCCTCTCCACAACATCCTGTGTTAATCGCCCCTCTAGGAGCTTCACTACTGTGCATCATTTTGGCCGCTTTTCATTTAAATTCCTCAGACAACTAAAATGTATTCCATTTCAGGGCTACTGATGACAGTTTCCAGTGTAAAGTGCCAGGAATGCAGAGGCAGTTATTCTGTTAGTCATGCAGGGTCATATATCAACCTATTTTGCTCTCTGTGGTGCAGTGGAAGGCAAAGCTGATGTTGTAGGCCACTGTGAGTGTGCGTGTTAGGGGGTTTCAGTAAGCCTGCGATTAAGTTGCTGGGTAGACTGAGGTGAGGAGCAGACAGGAAGTGATGCGTTATGGGCCTGCATTGCGCTCTAAAAGCAGATTAGTCTGGAGCTACTATCCATGGCTGTCTAATCTCCTGCACCGTCACCTAGAAAATAAAAACAACTTGTTCCCAATAATTATGTATTTACTCAGAATACTGTCAAACCAGTTTACCTGGCCAGTAGAACACAATTGTTTAATCATTGTTTATTTGCACACTGTTTCAGTACCTAAATAACCAATAGAATTATGCAAATCAGGTAATGACACAAATAAGCCAACAACTTTAGCACTGAATGCATTTGCACTGTGCAATTTTCCATCTTGCAGGTCATTTCTGAGTACTTAGTTGTGAAGGATCCAGCAGACTACCATAGTCTCTCATGCTAAACTATACTACTGCGATCCAGGCTCCTCAGTCGGCTCTGTAAAATGCTGAAAGTGAAAATGTCTGGATATATGTACAGCCATAATGCTCATTGACATCATTTGATGAACTTTTATCTTATTAAAATATATTTAAAAATGCAATTCATTCAAAAACTGATTTGAATGAATCTGCATTAAGAGAAAAATAGCCAACGAGGACCAACTTCAGCCGACGGTGCGGAACACACAGAGAAAACTTAGTTGGCTGATGCACGAAAACTGCGCGATGGCCGACCGTCAGCTTTGTGTGTTCTGGGCTTAATGACAAAGAAAGGCTTTGCAAACTGCGGCGAAAAAACCCCACTTCCTGTCAGGTTCTCGAGATTGAAAGAGCTCATCCCAGGCACCGGAAGACCCTGCTTTAAGTTCTACACTTCGGTCAAACCCGAGGAAAATACAGGCTCTGTAGACTCCAACACTCAGGGAGGTGCCAACAACTAGGAAGGGTTCGTAAACTAGAGCAAAAAAAGCGCTTCCTGACGGGTTCCAGAGATCGCCACCATCAACTGATCCTGAAGACAAAATAAATTGTTGAAATGTACTACAGGCCCCCTTTTGTATTCTGGTCGCACCAATAGTGATGTCATAGGCTGTTGCCAGCCAATGTTATTGTCGTGTTTAGACATGTGTTTCAGACACTGGTTATGCTGGAGACAATCTCCAAAGCATCTAGGACGCAGTGCAAGTTCCCATTCGAAAGGGAATTCGATTTTTGTATGATTAGAACGTGACATTTTTACACTCAATAAAAATTAAAAAAAAAAAAATTTCTTGCACTGAAATACCACACACAAAAATGTTTATTCATTTTCCATGATTATTTTAACGAGTTGCTTGTGCTTTCCTAACAATCTGTATTGGTGACTCACTCCATTCCCAGTCCACGCAAACACACACACACATTTGTGATCTGGGTGAATTGTGAGTCAGCATACTTGATATTCAAATTAACCCCTCCGCAAGACTGTGGAGGAGGAGGAACGCTCTTGTTGTTTGTTCGATCAGTCCCTATGCAAAGTTCATTTTGCAGTCTTGCTCTGAGCCACATGTTAAATATGGCTGTGAGGTGCAGGTTTGTTTGCTTTGGAGGCTATTACTATGTGTGCTCATGGTCTCCAAAGACACCCAGAGTGTAAGTTAAAATGTGCTAGACCTGAACCACAACTGCCTACTTAATTTCTGCCTTGTGGACTGCATATCAAACTGACTAAATGTTTTGATGCTAGTAGTTCTCTACAATAGATCAAGAATATATTAAGGCTATGCGATTTTGTTATTGGATTGTCTAATTGAAAGAGAGTCTATTCTGAGCTGGTCTGCCCAGGAGTGGATTGTGAGGTAAAGTTAATTCACATGGGGCTGCCAAAGCATGAGTTTGAGCTCAGATATTTAGGAGCTCCACTGCAGCAATTTAAATCAGTTTGACCTCTCTCACTCCTTGGATCTCTGTGAATGGTTAGAAGAGATTTGCACATGCAAATATACACACAAACAAGTACACCATCCCAAGCACAGTCTACAGTTTATGCCAAGTACAGGCTCTGCTTGTAAGTGCGAGTAGTTAAATCATTATTCCTTAATCTATGACGATTAAACTCTTCTGAATACTACTTATGTGATTGGATTATGATAGACATTTTGCTTCACACAGCAAAATAATTAAGCAACAATGTGTCAGATGTAGAATCAGTGTTTATTTAAAGAATCAGAACATTTGATGTTCACACACTACTGATCCTGATTGTAATTGTGCCAGATAAGTATTGATGCTTTGTAAGAAAATGTTTGCCTATTTGTCTATTTTTGCCTAAAAAAGGGTTGTGTTACAGTCTTCATTTTGAATCATGGTTTAGTGAGGGAGTCAGTTGTACTGTAAACTCAGTAATGGCTCTGAATGGTTCACTGACTGAATGAGTTTGATTCATATCGCTTACTTAAGTGAGTTTCGCATTAAACAAAGAACCAGTTCTCAAGAATCACTTTTGAAGATCTCAAGAAGCTGAATGTCATTGCGATATGTTTGCTCACATCAACGATTAATTGACTAATAATAATGAAGCTACATGTGGATGCACACAATGTTTTGCCAACTGTCATGAATTCTGCCAAGAAATACATCATATTTATCTTTTTCAGATATATTTTTTACTGTCACTTTCAATCAACTTAATGCATCCTTTCTTAATAAAGTATTAATTTCTTTTTAAAAAGTATTAAATCTTACTGACCCCAAACTTTTGAACGGTAGTGTATACAGGACTGAACTGCCTCTTTGCTCTTATGTGAGTTCGCAGAGTTGATCTCTTTCCTGGCTCTGAAAGAATTTAGTTCCTTATGGTTCCATAGGGAGGCCTGTGGGGTCCTCACACAGCTGAGGAGGAAAGGAACATCTGTCAGATTCTGCCACGCTCATGCTTGATCTAGGACAGGCACACTATCTTCTTCTGACAGAACCTCAAATCCCTCTAATAGCAGTGACTTGTAGTCTGTTTTTACAGAGCGGTATTTAGCGAAACCAGAAACTGAACATTAAAGCTCAAAATATAGCTCCCCCAGTGAGGGAATCCAGCCAAAGAAGAAAACGCAGATTGCAGACTGTATTTCTTCTCTTTGGTAGAGTGTGTCTGCAAGAAGATTTAGTGCTTTAGAAATCATTCATGTATGACATCTGCGACAATCAGTGAAGCTGGAGTCTTTCATAATTAAAGAAGCTTAATATTGCATTAGCAGTAATAATGTTATTTCACTGCAACTTAGTTCTGCACTAACACATGAAACCAACAAAAGGCACTGGTCTAAAGTGGAGAATGTACACAAGTCTGGTATGACTGATAAGGCACCAGTTTATCGCAGGCACGTGTCTCATGCTGAGTCACTGATCAAAGGGTTTTAACCTGTGGAGCTACTGGCATGTGCATGTGTTTAGACTAACTGCTCTTTATTGGTGCAGTATTTCAGTAGACATTAAAATATACTCATTATAACCATTGTGTCCACCTGGATTATTAACATTATTAGCAATACTGGTAAAACTGAAAATGCACAAAAATAAAATTACAGAAAGATTCTGAAAGGTTACTTCACAATATGGAGAGCACATATTATTGCATGGCTCTCTGGAACTTGAACTTTACAGAAAATGCATGCGTCTACATTACAATTTAGAGTGATCTGTTATCAGAAGTGAATAAGTAATGCATTTCAGAAATGTACATATACAAATCATGCTGTTAGCTAACATTGTATAATTTAAGGCAGAAACAATGAGCTTGTTGAAATAATTATTACAAATTGTGGACATAATGATTACAATATATGGATACTACTCGGCTCCGAGCAGTATGTCCGAATCCATAGTATTCATAAAACAGGAGGCGAAAAATGCCCGGATTACCTACTTCCGGCGAGATTCTGAAGTGCACTTTTTATTTTTATTTTATTCATACTACATACATTCATACCATATAGCGCTCCGGAGGTTGACGTCACGCAGCCTTAACGCCGTCATTTTGACAGGCAATCGGGAGCGCTAGAGCGGCTGTAGCATTGGTATCTATAGTCATCAAAAAAATATTTAAAACCAGACTGTTTAAACCTTACTATTTCAACATGGTGGACAGTTGCTGTGTGCCAGGATGCCAGAACAGGCGGGGGAAAGTAAAGGGGAAATAATTTTATAGTAGTAAGTTATTGAAATGCTGTTAATTTCAGTTTTTTCTTCATTCAAACTACTTTTGCCTCACATAACTAACGTTAATGATAAAAATAGGTTCCCATTAAGTACAATACATTATATGGATCTTTTATGTTTAATCTATTAAGTTTTGCTATGTACAGGTCTATGTCTTTTGAATTAAAGTGCGCAGTGAACTCTGTTGCCTTGAAACTCGCTCACGGCTGTTTCTGCCTGCCAACATGGCGTTGTAAACAGAATGGGTCACATGACGTCCGGAGCTCTATAGAACATACTTTTTTTCACAAAGTAAGTTTCAAACCAACTGTGGTACCTACTAATCATTATGAGATTTTGGATCCAGCTGTGTTTTTATGTAACAGCAGCTACCCTGGGCATGTGACCAAAAACACAAATGTTATTGGCTGGACAAATTTCTTCACAGTGAGATAGAAAAGAGATTAGAACACTTCTCAATAATAAAAGTGTCACATTGACGATGCAAATGTTTATGTAGGTCTGAGTAGACGCAGTAACAGTCGTTCATTAAAATTAAAATGTTTATCGCACCTAATTTTCGCATTATACATTCGTCTTAGTGTGAACAGGCCTTAACTAAAACAGACACTACACTGTGTATCCTTTCTTTCTTCTTTCATACAAACACAACTGGTGCCATTTTATTGATTGTGGTGAAAATGACTTCAGAGGACTTCATTATTAATATTACTGTAATATTGTTGCAGTGTTTGTATTGTTGCTAGGCAGACTGTTTTGTATATTATAATGAACTTTTTTTCTTGGCAGAAGCTTTAAGATAATATACATGTGTGAACAATTATATAGTTTATATTTTAACAGTTTTCTTTGTCTTCCATTTTCCAAGTTTTCCATTGTAATGTCTCTGATAGTCAGTAGCGAGTGAGAGTTGCTCTGCTGAGCAGTGTGAACTCCAGCTCCATGCATGCTGTTGACAGGCCAGTGGACGTGGTTGGCAGGATCTAGGCCAGAGGCTTGTCTGAAGCCCCTTATTCAATGAGTTGTGACTTATTCAGACAAAAGAAACAGAGCTGCTTTCTAACAGTCTGTTTGTGTCCCCTTGGCAAGCTTGTTATTCTCTCCACTGTCACAGACTTCATACAGTGCATTAGCCTATACTGTCTGTATGGATATATTGCATGCACACCAAAACATTTGCTCAACATTTGCTGAGTAAACCAAAAAGGTAGCACAATGGAATTTACTAATTTCATTCAGAGACAGGCTGTTTTCACACAAAGGTTTGATTGCTTTGTTGGAACTTCCCCTTGCCACCACTGGTCTCTATTCACATTGTACTTTATACATTATATTATGGGATACACCAAAATCTCTAATGTGAAAGTAGTTCATTTTACATATGTAGGCATGGCCGTGGGAACTATTGGTGCCAACAGCTAGCCTGACAAGCCAGACCCACATCAAGATGTTGGGTCTGGGAACTCACCATTGGCAGGGCTCAATCCGAGAGGCGGGATAAACGGTTGTCTTTCAAATTCCCTCTGCACGCAATAGGATAGCGCTACAACCAACCAGAGCAATGAAGAAGGTTAAGCGGAGCTAGTCGATAGATTAAACTTTCGCTGTATCCGGTCGGCAAAACTCTGAACACATCTTCCTTTTTTAAGAAGGACTTCAGTGCCGTTCTTTGTTCTTTTCTCAAAGAAAAGTTTAAGAACAAGTCTCCCAGAGTCACGGCCAAAGCCGATTCGAAAAATGCTGTTCGCCACCTTTTTTGTTTTTAAGTAGCATGCGGAACCGCTACAACTCTGCCGTCATTATGTTAAGCCCGCCCACCGACTCTGTACACGTTGTGATTGGCCTGACCAGAATTTTGTTTTTCCATCTCGCAGGTCTACCGAGAGTTGCTAGACTACACTCGCGGCAAATTAGATTTGCTGCCGCTAGGGTGCGTCTAGATTTCTAGGCTAGCCAATAGCTGTTTCAGTGCAGAAATGTAAGATGATACAACTTGAAATAAAGTTTTGTTTTTCAACATGTTTTTAATGTTCCACCTTTATTCATAAAATTACTTTAAATGTTATTTTGTTTTTATATGTTGTCGAATGTGGTTTGTGAATCAGAGCACTTTTGGCCATTGGATCAGAGCGCTGTCAATCACTGCCTGATCAACACCATTGGTTCGGAGCGCTGTCAATGCTTTGAGAATGTAAAGCCTTTTTTACCATGCCAATAAAGCTATAGAAGGATGATGCATGACTTGACCACAGACCACTGTTTAATGTATTGAAACACTCAATAATATATTTTGAAATTCTGCCATTCACATATATAGAATAAGTCAATATTTATTCTAATTACTTTTGTGTAGTTAGTAAGAGTAACAAAATGCTTTCTCTGTGTCCAAATTTACTTGCAATAATAATGCTAAAACTGACTCTTCAAATCATTATTTAAATGTAAATTTTTACGAAAAGTCTTTAAAGATGTCTAAATATCCAAATAGAAGTAAATATTATGTCTGAAAACAATGTTCTCAGCAGCCGCTGTTTATATTTTTATATATAGGGCTATACGGCTATCTAGTGGTTACACCATGATATTGCAGATGATAAATGGCACTTAATATAAAGGCAAATATTTTGTTATGTAAAATACTCGATACTGTGCATGTCTAATTCCTCAGAATCAGACAGCTCAAGCATCTGGTTCGCCAACCCGGGGGAAGAAGCCGCAGCACGGGCTTCCGCACGGGAAGGGAGAACACCTCGAGAGCTATCTGAGCGCTCTTATTTTATTAATGAAGCGGCGTGTCTGCTAGCTTTAACGTCACCCGCCTCGATGCTGAGCACATCTGAACCCAAAGCATCGGGTTCTCCACCCCGGGGGAAGAAGCCGCAGCGTGGGCTTCCACGCAGGGAGGGAGAACATCTGAACTGTCAGACGAGGACTAAGAAAGTGCCTCAGCAGTCCCGAGACCCGCTGACAAGTCCATCCGCGAGCCCTATGATCTAAGCCGCCGCGCTGCCTCAACAGACGCGGGACAGAACCACGGGGCTCGCGAGCCTGCCGACTTCACAAAATACTCTCTTTTTTTTGGACAAACAACACCAAATAGACAGACAATTTCAACACAGAGCGCTTGCTGAAGAGCAAAAAGCTAATGTGTTTGTGTGCCAGTGTCCCCTTTGTAGCTTCCGCTTATGCCGTCATCTACTACGTCATGGCGCAGCACCAATCAGGGTTGGATAGATTTCATTCATGCTTCAGACGCACTACGCTGAGGGCGTTCCCAGAGTGTCGTCACTCGACGACGCAGTGCGAGTTCCCTCGAAGGGGAACACATACATTTGATGCAGTTTCACTCACCGCCTGCGGTTTCGACTCATGACCAGGAACAAACAAACACACAAACACTCCATTGCTGCTCTGGAAAAACAAACTGCATCCACTGTTTCTTTAAAGTGCCAGTGAACCCGAAGTAGCAACTGCGTTTTCTTCAGTGCTCTGACGTATTTCCAAGTGAAACAGAATATTGAATAGAGGGCAGGGTTTTACTTTAGCATTCCTCCTCTCCATCTCTTGCTCATAGCAGACTAACGGTTGGAGGGGAATGGTTAAGGATATTCAAACCTAAGCCATCAAACTGCCGTCATCAGAAAGGGAATGCCATTCCAGACTGGAAGTAATTTTTCAGATTTTGATTAAAGATTACCGAAACCAACAATTTTTTTCTGAGTATTAACTTTCACGGATTAATTGTTCACCCTAAGACCTGTAATGTGTGCTAACAAAGTAAAAAGGGTCAATTTTGATTTCATGAGGACTTAACGCTGGGTTATTTGAGAAGCTGAACAAGGTTATCTTTCCCTCACAACCAAAAACACTTCTTTAGTGACATTGTTGATTTTGTGGTCTAAAAACAAAATGACAGCGCTGCCGACAGCTTCCGTAACCCGAACGAAGCTCGTTGATGGCCGTGCTCTCACTCTTGTTCTGGTTGATGTGCGCATGCGCTCATCCGGGAGAAGTGGCCATACAAGCAATTCCGCCCTTTATAAAAAGAAATACTCAGTCATACGTCCAACCTTTTTTTTTTTTTTTTTTTTGGGCAAGTTAAGCATATGAATCCAACTCTTTAACAGTGTAAATAAGTCAGAATGCTGCCCAATCCATTCTGCAGGCAATAGGTCAAAACAGGGCAGTTAATCCAAAAAGACAACAGGGATTACTGGACTGCCCCAATAAAAGCTGTGTTTGGATCCTCAGCCCATGTTTCAGAGCCATTTGTGACAACAATAAATGTCAAATCTTTATTTCTTTCAAGTTTAAAGGCAGATTTTTGCTCCTAAGTGAAGTTGTAGAAACCAGGCCATTAATTGTGGTTTTAAACTTTGCCTACTCTTTATTGTCAGAACATGACACTTCACATTTTAGAAACAGGTTTTTGTTGCCTGACTTTGATGGCACGTATCTTTGGCACAGTTTACAGTGCAGGCTGCAATATTAATAATACTGCATATTTTGTCTCTTAAAAAAATGCAAATTGGACGGTAGCTTGAGTTGACAGTAGTAGTTGAGTTAGGATGCAGATGTAAATTTATGTTCATTAACAAAAATAGTAACATCTGTAAAAACCTCTTTTAATATGGTACAATTTATTTGAAATATTTTGAGTTTTATCAAAATTAACCATTGGTATTCCATAGTAGCAAACATTTAGATAATTTAACCACAGTTAAAATATGCACATAGCATCTCAATACCATGGTAAAATTAAAACTATATGGATTCTATGGTATTTGTATGAAAAACAGTAGCCTAAATATATTTTGTAAAAAATGCAGTGTAATTGTATTCCATTACTCCATTAATACATTTAATACGTCTACACTAATAATATAATAAAATTCAATATGACACATTTCACAACACAAACTTCACAACACATTTCTGTCACAATACCATAGTGCAGTTAGTGTTACTACAGTAATCCATGGTAAATGATGGTGATGGTTGTTGACTGGAAAGCCTTCTGACTGTATCGTTGCACACAGTGTTTCTACTTTTTGTCAGTGCTGATTCATCTTGCTTTAAACTAGTTTAAACCACCGAGACATTTGAAGCGTGAGGACCATAAAATGCTATTTGAGTGGTGACATGATGTTCATCAGTTGGGTAGTTGAGCAGCATTTTGTCCCTCTGTTATGCTCTGGGTTTCACATGTTGACCGGAAATGGCAGCTTGGAGGCAATGAGTGAGCTATTCCTTCCTGGCACTGTTGTGTGTGTGTGTGTGTGTGTGTGTGCACTTAGCGCTTAACTGGTAACTTTAGTTCACAATCGGTGTTTGTGTTTACAATATTACAATTTATTTTTGTGTTTGTGTTTACATCTTACAATATTACAATCTATTAAGTAATTTTTTTATAGTTATATAACAGTGATTATATTTTTCCTTGACCTTCATGTTAATTTTGTTGTTATTATTTAAAAATTCTTAGGTAGAACAGTCATTTCTAATTATTTTTAAATCTGTTAAGGGGCTGCTGATTGGTACTCATTTCCATAGGACTTCCATCCACTCACGTCAATGAAGTCAGTGATGAGATTAAAAATATAATGGATTAATCACTGAAAGTCTGTGAATAGCTTAATTAGATTACATTCCAAGAACTCTCCTCAACTTACTTTACATAGTCCTCAAGCAGAAAAGGTCTTTCTCTATCATACAAATTGCCTTTCTCACTCACACTGGTAAACAGTTTTGACTATCATTTGTATTGAATATAAAAATGTTTTATATGATTAGTCTATTTTGTCTCTCACTCTCTGTTTTTCCACCAGGCGGAGGCAAGACTGGCAGCTAAACGCGCAGCCCGCGCAGAAGCTCGAGAAATCCGTATGAAGGAATTGGAGAGGCAACAGAAAGAGGTCAGGAGATAATCTGTTTGGCAGACTGTTACAGTTCTAGTTTCTTCTTAGGCTATAATAAATATAGCCTGTATTGTAAGGGTCTACATATAATTTCACACTGGCTTTATTTAAACAAAATCATACAAGCAAGAGTGCATTTACTAAATTCTAATTCAGTAAATATCTTGTATCATTAAAAATACTAAATAATTGTCACAGAATAATACTCAATATGATTCATTCACTCACTCGTAATAAGGTTATAATGTAACTGGCAGAAAGGGTTCGAAAATTCCTGCCACTAAATACACAAACTGAAATGAACTAAAAGTGGAGTGAAATGGTTCCCCAGGACAAAAGATGTGTGAATTCTCTAATTCTCCTAAACCACCTAAACATTAAAGTACAGTACCACTCTCAGAATTGTTACTCAGTTACATAGTTATTCATGGTTTAAACATTTAAACCTTCTAAATGTCTTAAAGTTGTGACGCAGAGAAAAGACTGTATAAATAGTCCTTTTTCTTGTATGGTTTTTGCTTAGCATATGGACAAAAAAGGGGGTGTGATCATGGATCCTAGTGTGTGTGTGTGTGTGTGTGTGCTGGTGTTAACCTTTGTTAGTCTGTAATAGTAACCTGAAGATGTGACATAATGTATGTAGTGCTGAGTATGGCTTATGAGGTGAGTGGGCGAATGTTATTACACATTCACATTCGAGGCATATTCTTTATTTAGTAATTGTATTGTCATGTGGGGGATCATATTTCAGAATAGCTTCTTTGATAATTTTTTGCGTAATAGTGCAACATTTTTGGAATTGTAGAGTGTAGAATGTGCACTGCTATTGTGTGTGTTTAAATATATATTGGACCGATGATACATTTACAGTTCAAAAGGTTGTGGTCAGTAAAAAAATGTAATTGAAGAAAGTTCACCAAGACTGCATTATTTAATGAAAAATACAGAAACATAATTCAGTAAAAGTAATATTTAAGTAAAATGTACTGATTCAGTACTATTTCCTGAAACAGAAAAATATTATTACAATTAAAAAAAAAAAAAAATCGTAAATTTTATAATGAATATAATTAAAAATGTAATTTCTTTTGATGGGAAAGCTGAATTTTCAGCAGCTATTACTCCAGTCTTCAGTGTCATATGATCATCTACTTAATGCCAAAAACAGTTAATATCCAGCTTAAAATTTTTTTCATGATTCTTTGAATAGAATAGCAAGTTCAAAAGAACAGTGTTTATTTGAAATAGATCTTTTTTTTTTTTTTGTAATGATGTCAAATCTTTACTGTCACTTTTGATCAATTTAACTCTTTCCCTTTCGCTACACTCTAAAAAATGCTGGGTTAAAAACAACCCAAGTTGGGTTGAAAATGGACTAACCGAGCGATTGGGTTGTTTTAACCCAGCAGTGTATAATTTGTTTTGTTTTAAAAAAAAAGTTGCCAGCTACCACCAGCATTTTTTTTTTTTATATTTTCACAAACATTTCATGGCCTCTAGAATATATTTTGTTGTATAATTATATCAAACGAAACATGCAATATATATCAAAAGAAAGAACAGAACTTCTGCTTAAAAAATCTTAATGCATTTTTTTATCAACACTTAGGTAAGTTTCTAAAAAGCAACATTTTCAACAAAAAGCTGAAAAATAGTATTTTTGTCAAATGCTTTTATTGCTTGTTTCTGTGTTTTGATTGGAGATTCTATACTCAGAAGATGCGTAACAGCGCCCCCTACTGTATAACACTGAAAACATTAATTGTTTTGAATTGTAAAATTCTGCAAATGGCAGGGATGCGGTGTGTCATAACAGACAAATTCCATCAATTGTGGGGAAAGAGATAATTCACCCTTGATGAATAAAATTTTTTTTTTTTTAATTACTATTAGTAAACTTTACAGTTTATATGGTAGTGTATTGGTCCAATAAAATATCAATAATAGACAACATTTGTAATCCAATCCAACATAAATTACCTCAGAAAATCAAATTTGTTGTAAACAAATCAAATTTGTTTTTCAAATCTGCTATTACTCATTAGCAGTTTCACCTTTTTCTTCAAAAATATTGCTTTATATCTCCCATGAAAATAGCTTGTAAAATACATCCCCAGGATATTGAGACAATTAAGGGTTAATTTGATGCCATTTTGAATCAGCATTATTTTTAAAAGAATGTTTTGGGCTCTGTAAATAGTGTGCAGGTTATAAAAATGACAATACATTTAGGCTGTTTGATTTTTATTCTTTGTTCCAGCTCAATCCTGCTTTATTTACATATTATCCCTATAGTCTCCTTTAAGATCTGTATATCTTTCTCTTCCTGTCTCACTTTTTTCTTTTTCTTCATCACGGTCTCCCTGCTGTTTAATTAGATATATCAAGCGCAGAAGGTAAGATCTGTCCCTCCACAATTTCTTCCTCATATTTGATCATTAGAAATGCAAGCTGTAGTAGTTTGCAATGTTTGATGAACATCAGGTTATAAAATTATAGCTAAAGCTTGAGGAAGAAATAAACAAGACCATTCCCACTCTCAAACCAAGTTCTCTTGCAAACCTGTTTTTAAAATCTTCCTATACTTTCATTATAACCCTTCCTCATTTGATCGTCTTGCTCTCCTCCTCTCTGCACCAGAAATACTATGGGCTGGACAGCAAATGGGGCCATATTGAACAGTGGATGGTATGACCTGTTATTATACCGCACTGCTGCATGCAGTAGACCGCCAAAGATAGAATTTCGAATTAGAAAATGCACACAGCACAGGTCCCGAATACAGTTAATCAAACTATCACAAGCTATCCTTCAAAGAATGAAATGTGATTGGTTGGTGTTGCATGTCTCTTAGGCAGTCTGTGTCTGATCCTCATTTCACAGGCTTTACTGGAGCAGTGGGGGGCAGGAGGCCCATCTGACATGTTAGGGCTTAGCGGAGGTGGTCATAACATACAGCAGGATTATAGGGCGGTCGCGTGACCCACATCTTAAAGCACTCAACCCTCCCCTCCCACCCCTCCAGACACCCTGTCTGAGCCCTGTAATAAACCGTGATATGACAGACAGCGTAATCTCTCAGTGCATGCTTTGTTCAGTTTTTGCAGTGTTTGATAATCATGTGACCTTTTGACCTAAAACGTCCTGCTTTCTGTCCTCTTTTCCTGCTCTGCTTTTCAGGAGGACAGTGAGCGGTATTCCCGCCACTCTCGGAGACATACCTCGGTCTGTATCTCTTCATCTGCTTTTTGTCCTTCACTTTTATTCCCTTTTTATTTATCCCTTTCCCCCTGTTTTTCCCCTTCTTCCTCAGTTTGTCATCCTCTTCATCGCTCTCTTCCTATATATCATTTTTGCTAAAGGCTTGTTTTTTATTGTTCATAACAGATGTCAAATGTACTTCACCAAAAATGAAAATCACTTACACACCTTTATGACGTTAAAAAACTAAATTCCAAGCTAATTTCCATGTGGTTACAGTGAACAGGGACTGAAGCTTTCAGGCATCATAAAACTCCATAAAAGTGTCATGAAAATAGTCCATATGACTATTCCAATATGAAAACTTTGTGTGAGAAACAGACAATGTAGGCAAACCCTGAACTGCTCACACACACACACACACACACACACACACACACAGACACACACACACACACACACACACACACACACACACACACACACACACACACACACACACACACACACACACACACACACACACACACACACATTGGCATTCCTATCATTATGAGGACATTTCATAGGTGTAATAATGTTTGTACTGCACAAACTGTATATTCTGTATATCCCTTAACCTTAAACCTCCCCTTAAACCTACCCATCACAGAAAACTCTGTGCTTTGGAAGCTTGTTTCATTCTGACTTTATTTCTCGCAATTCCAAGAATTCAGAATTTTGTGCGAAATAAAGTTAGAAGTTTGAGATATAAACTTGGAATTGAAAAAAAAAAACAACAACTAAATTGTGAGTTATAAGGCCCTATTTTAACGATCTAAGTGCATGGTCTGAAGCGCATGGCGCAGGTTCACTTAGGGCGTGTCCAAATCCACTTTTGCTAACGGCGTAAAAAACCTACCTTTAATTTTTCATATTTAAAAATGTTTGTGTGCTGCGTGACGCTGTGTGCCTGTGTGTGTAATAAGCAATAAGTGTGTATAGGCGCATGTTACTAATGTTCCCTTTAAATAACACAACAAATACTGTAAATACTATTGACTTTAGACCAGGTGTTTGTTAGTCAATGGTGCAGTCAATGGCAAAATAGCAACGCGCCTGAACACACCTCGTTTTCAGACCAGCACGCCCATGGGCGCAAATGCATTTGCTATTTAAACAACGTGCCGCAGGACATGAAAATGATAACTGTGAAATAACAAAAATCATCTGTGTTGTACATTGACGGGTGTATGATACACCCTAAACTCAGAATTGCAAGAAATAAAGTCAGAATTGCAAGATATAAACTCCCAATTTTGAGAAACAAATTCAGAATTGCGAGTTATAAAGTATGAAATGTGAGATATAAACTTAAAATTAAAAAAGAGAATTGTTAGTCACAATTATTATTATTATTATTATTATTATTATTATTATTATTTTGTGGACGAAACAAGCTTCCATGGTTTTTAAATACAGCTAGAGTAGTTATGAATACTATAACCTCATAATATGTAGGTACACACACAATTCACTGAAAGAAATTCACTGGCAAAAATGTTCTATATGCATTTAATTCTATCCTTTTTGACCCACATTTGCTTTCTAGAGGGTACAAGTTATCTATTTACTATAGCAGTATACTCACAGATACACACAGAAATGCATGGTTTACCCAAAGCACAGTTCTAAACTCCCTGTTTTCTTTCTCTTCCTGTCTCAGATATCAGATGATGAGGAGCGGATGTCTGTTGGCAGTCGGGGCAGTTTGAGGGTTAGTATACATGTGATTCCTCCTATAAAGCTGTTCATTTTTGGATGATACCGTTAAAAATCATTGGAGATTATATATCAGTTTTTTCTGTTTAACATTCAGTTTGAAGAGTGGTAGTTTACATTCTCTTAATTTTAATCTTCATCTTTAATCTTAAATACAAAAACAGATATTCAGGACTTACACTACTGGTCAAATGATTAAATACATTACGTTTTTTTAAAAAGAAGTCTCTTATGCTCACCAAGGCTGCATTTATTTAGTTAAAAATACAAAAAAAGAGTAATATGGTGAAATATTAAATTACAGTTTTAAATAACAGTTTTTATTTAAATATATTTATGATATATTTATGACAAAGCTGAATTTTAAGCATCCATTATGTCAGTCTTTAGTGTCACATGATCCTACAGAAATTAGTCAAATTTTTATCAATTATTATTAATTATTAATGTTGGTTCTTTTATTATCAATGTTGAAAACAGTTTTTGCCTAATATGTTTGTTGAAACCATGATATAGTCTTTCTTTCAGGATTATTTGATTCATAGAAAGTTCAAAAGTACAACATTTATTTAAAATAGAAATCTTTTGTAACATTCTGCCACATTTTAATGTATCCTTGCGGAATACAATTATTTCTTCATTTTTACCTAAACTTTTGAATGATTGTGTATCACAGTTTCCACAAAAATATTAAGCAGCAAAAGCTGTTTTCAACAATGACAATGATAAGAAATGTTTCTTGAGCAGCAAATCATCATATTAGAATGATTTCTGAAGGATCATGTGACACTGAAGACTGGAGTAGTGGTGCTGAAAATTCAGTTTTGCCATTATAGGAATAAACACCACATAAACACACGTTAAAACATATTAAAATACAAAACAGTTATTTTAAATTGTAAAACATGACAAAATCGCAATTAGCTTATTCTAAACTTTTGACCGGTAGTGTAAGCAAACATCAGTGAAGTGCAAAGAGAAATAATATTACATTCTACTCTCATTATTTGAAGCTAATTTATTAAATAAATAGGTATTAATGAGGGAATTGATAACAGAATAGTTCTGTGCGATTCTGTGCGGTTGCCGTTTGCACACAGAGCCCTGTCACTGCTTGTTCCCTCTTTCATTCATTCTTCATTACACTTGTGCAACAATCTGTCACCTCAGCTATTTTCATGTTTTTTTTTATTTCTCATTCTCACATTGTTCTTTTGTCCTCCTCTGCTTACCGTAGGGTAACCACACAGATCTCTGCAGCAGCACCAGCAGTCTGCCTTCAGCCAGACTACAAAATGGACGGGTCTGTCCCTTTCACAATCCTTAACAATCCCTTTTATTCCTTCCTTTAGAGTTAGTTTTCCTCTTCATTTTTATTTTTATTTTTATCTTATAACCCTTTCTTCATTTTGCCCACTTCTCTTTCCTCGGTCATCTCACAGGGATGCTTATTTTCAAACAAATGTCAGTAGACCATGCACTTATATAACTTAACAGTAGTCCAAATTGATAGACAAACGGCCATATTTGTGATAAAAAAATAAATGTAAGTGAAGGGGGGTGTATTGCTGTATATTCTATGTAAATCCACTATGAAATCCACCAATCAGACAAGTTGTTGTTACTGAAACTAGCACTGTATTTTAAGGGTGGCCACATGAGCAAAACTTCCATGAAATGTTGTGACTTAGTCAATTATCAGTAATGCAGTGATGTATGAAGCATCGCTCACCCAGAACTCACTTAGACAAACTTCAACCCGATGCGATCCCGCCCTTGAGCGAAATTCCTGTCAAGATTTTTTTTTTTGTCGCAAAAATCTTCCAAGCATCTGTAAATGTGTCTGCACCTTAATTTCTGCCTTATGGAGCCCCTAAAGGGACATGGTGAAGAAAAAAATATGAGATTTATTTGACAATGCTTTTGCGTCCCCCCTAGAAACTTTGGGTTGGCTCGCAAAATGTTTTCTCACAAAACTTTTGTGTTCTTTGCGAATGAATGCAAAGTTTCTCGGCAAACATTTTTACAAACTTTTTTTTTAAGACGTGGTGCTTTATTGCTGGTAGGATGTTGTTTGATGAAATCTGATATTTATTTATTTAGGGGAAATTATTCATTTACTTGAAGAATGTGTAGTATTGAAATGAAATGTTATGAGCATATATATTTCTTCCTCCCCTCTCTGTCTGTTTTAGCCCTCTGCGCTTTTTAGTGAAACCCCTCGTTCAAGAAGTCACAGGGTTTGTTTCCAGTTGTCAACTGCATGCAACCTGACATGCAGATTGTTTGTTCACTCTGTTTCATCTTGGTGAATACATGGCACACATTGTAATGAACATAAAGATATAGTTAGTCCAAAAATGACAATGATTCTGTTGTCATCAAAACCCATATGACATTTTTTTGTGTGGAACACAAAAGGAGTAATCTATTAGGATGTTCAAACAGTTATAAAAGTGAATGATGACAACGGTTGTTCCTTGTCCCAATCTTCTCCCGTTTGATAAAGTGTGCTTAATTTTATTCCATGTAGTGTACTTCAAATCTTAAAAGCATATTTAAAAAAAAAAATCTGCACTTGCAAATAATATTAATGAGATAAAAAGCCACATTTGTGTACTAAGAGAGTACACTTTCATGTTTCTTAACACACTTAAGAACACTTTTAGAAAGTGCACTTTCTAATAATGTCAAAATAAAGTACAATCATGCTTTAATAATCTTTTGTTTAGTCTTAGAGAAGTATATTATGCGTTGACTAAAGCACATGTAATTGATTATTTTAACTAAATATATTTATTATATAATATATATTCATATATTTTAAAAACCGTATATATACCCGAATAAAAGACTAGGTTTGTGTCCTAAAAATAGGCTGAAAAATGGGGGTCGTCTTATATTCGCAATATAGATAAAATTGCGTGGGGAAAGGGAGAAAGCAGGGGGAAACAGTAGAGGGCGCCAACACGATAGGCTACGTAATTAGTGACAGTGTTATGAATTAAATAAACAGTAAAGTGCCGCCATGGAGAAGTCAAGAGATCATTTTGAGAAAAGAGCTTCAAAAGTTGGTCAAATAAACCAACACGTTCGAAACAGTTATGACACCAACTTTAAACTTATGGTCGTGAATGAGGCAGAATCATCTAATAATTGCAAAGCTGCCAAAAAATTTGGAGTCACAGAATGCAATGTTCGGAGATTTTTCCCCCCAAAAAATAAGTCTGGAAAATGGGTGGGGGTCGTCTTATATTCAGGGTCATCTTATATTCGGGTATATACGGTAATAATACTAATAATAATATGTTAAATTATATATAGCGCCTTTCCCAAGCTCAAGGACACTTTACAAGCAGTAACAGAATAGACAGTCAATCCACATAATCTAGTAGATTCAGCATAGGAACACAGAACATAAATATTCAGAGAAAAACAGCTGGTAGCGTAGGGTCAGGAGTATATTATGACTGATAGTATTGGGTAAACAAATGAGTGCCAGTGGTAGAGAGTTCCATAGTTTAGGTGCAATGACGCAAAAGGACCTGCCACCCATTGATGACAAACTAAATCTGGGTACAGTAAGTAGTTCACACCCAGAAGATCGAAGACATCGAGGCGGAACATAAGGAGACTGTAGATCAGAGCGATAAGGAGGAGCAATACTACAATACGACATAGCAGTACTTCATTCTTTATTTGGATTTCCAGTAGCTTCCACTGAGTAGTTGCTAATCTTCTTGGGGTCCACAAAGCAATACAAGACAAAATAAATACAAAATAAAAACAAATCACCAAACTATAGCAGTAGCAGCACATCAAACATACAACATAGGGGAGAGCGGGGCACAACCTAACGCTTTGTGACTGTCTCAGTTTGTGTAAATTCACTTGGGGGTTCAGAGTATTTATTATTTCCCACATTAATTTCACACGTCTAGTATAAATATGTGTTTTTGTTTCATTAATACAGTGTATACTTTTTTTCTTGATATGCACCGAAAGAATGGAAGTGAAATGTGACAACATGCCCCATAGGTGGGGTACATTGTCACATGACCAAATGACAGCTTAAAATGTTATCTGATCTAATCCAAAAATATCCAAGACAAACTAAAATATTTTGTCAATAAAATACAATTATTAGCTTTTTAAAATAAAATAATGGCATTTTTTAATCATTAAAAACATAAAAAAATTTGAGTTTGACAACAAACACATCGCTAAACACAGCTATACAGCATAGTTCAAAACATAATAATAATTTATAATTTCTGAACATTGACTCATTTATTAAGTCATTATTCACCCTTTTCTCATGGTTTCTCAAAAGAAAGTATAGAATATAATAGCGTAGTTCTAATAGGGGCTCATTGTAACGCAGTGTGACAACATGCCCCACCTGCACAACTGGGATTTAAACCACGGCTCGTGTCTTCTGCTGTTAGATCAGCATTAAAGAACTATCTCAACTGTTAAATAACAGATATAAGATTAAAATAATATCAGATTTGTCTTATTTTAAATAAACACAGAAAACAGAGATGAAAAATAAACTTAAGAATGCTATGGTTGAATAAATGTTCAGTGATATCTTCCAAAGATTTTTTAATTTTGGCACAATTTTTTTTCTAAATAATGTTGATATGGCAACTAGTAAATACACAAAGTTTCGTCATCCTGGCATGTGTGGAAAGTGTTAAACCATGCGTGTTACAACTAACCCTGTGTTAGGTTGTACCCTGCGTTCCCCTGCATCTACATATTTGTAAGCATCTTTACATTGTCTTCTAAACACATACAGTATATACTTTTACTCTTTTGTATGTTTATGGTAAGCATATTCCAAACAACAAAAAGTTCCAAGCTACTAATAACAACTTATAATATATTTTTATTTAATTGCAATTAACAAGAAAATATTTTTCACGAGGGCTTTCATTGTAGAAAAGAGCTGCTTGGACATTCTGCTAGATATCGCTATATCTAGTTGTATTATCATACTGTACATATTTGGAACAACATTAAAGTAGAAAGATTACAGAATTGTCATTTCTGGGTAAACTATCTCATTTACGGACGTGTTATGTGTTCAATCCCTCATGTGAGCAGATACCTGCATGCAGTGTAGTAAACTGATTCATGGCTTCCATAGCCTCCAACTCAGAGATCTAATCAATTCTTTATTTAGTCATTCTCTAAGTGCTCAGAATATATCAAAGTGCATTAGAGTTGATGGCTAATGTGTTAACTTTCTATGACCACACAAAGAAGCTTCCTTTAAACTCCTCCATATGTCATGAGCATTTCCTCCTCATAATGTGTTTAACGTACATCTCCTCTGGTTGTTAGCAGCCCTGTTTGATCACATTTCGTGGTGGTGAACCATTTTGAATACAAAAAGCAGCCATTTAAGGGTCTTTATTTTAACTTGTTTGTTGTGTTCTCCATGGTTATGTCTGAGAGATATCAAGTGTGTGAGGTGAATGTAGTGTGTTGAGGTGTTCTGTTCTGTCTGCAGGGGTCACTGCATGAAGAGAGTTCATTCTCTGGCTCTAGGCGTTTCAGTGGCTCCAGCGCTAGAGGCGTAAGGCCCGATTTTTACCTATCCATCTGAAAGGGGCATGACCTGATACCCGATGCCAGTCTGGGCTTGTTGAGCGTATTGCATGGTTCTGTTTTCAGACCACAGGCTTGACTAGTTGTTGTTTGTGTCTGTTTACGTCATGAGCTTCTCTGAGGAAAGTTTGGGACCTTCCACCCTACCGTTTTTCCCACTCTTGTTGTGTTCAGATGCCTGCATGGCAGTAGTCAGAGTGGGACTGTTGGTGTACGTATGTAAAGCATGCATTTGATGGTTAATCATCTTGGACTGAATTAATTTTTTCTTTCTGTCTTTTGTGTGGTCGAAGTGTGGTTGTTTACTAGTCAGACTGATTGACTCTTCTTCGCACAGATACCCGCTAATGCTGTGTGTCAGTGTGTGTGTTGACCCAAAATATGGGTATGGTTTTACACTACTGTTCAAAAAAAAATAAAAAAAAAAAAATAAATACTTTTATTCAGCATGGATGGAGAAAATTGATCAAAATGACAGTAAAGACATTTACTTATATATATATATTAGAATTAAAAAAATTAACTAGTCATTGACAACATTGATAATAATAAGAAAAGTTACTTTAGTATCAATTCAGCATATTAGAATAATTTCTGAAGGATCATGTGACTGAAGATTGGAGTGATGGCTGCTGAAAATTCAGTTTTGCCATCACAGGAATAAATTACATTAAAATATTAAAATAGAACTAGTTATTTTAAAATGTAATAATATTTCACAATATTACTGTTTTTACTATATTTTTGGTCAAATATTGGCATTCTTGGTGAGCAAAAGAGAATCCTTTCAATAAACATACTAGAACCAAACTTTTGAACAGTAGTGTATATGGTACTGTCATTTCTTTAAACTTATCAGTTCCCATATTTTTCCTTTAATACTCAGAACTAACTCTCTTCCTGCTAACATCTCCTCTGTCCATCTTATTCTGCTTTTTTCTCTATACCTGCTTTTCTGGTTAGCCTTCAGACTACAATGGCTTTCTGGGCTCCAGTTCCAGGGCTTCTTCTAGGGCGAGTTCAGCCCGTGCCAGTCCAGTGGTGAGCTTCCCTTTTCTATCACTGACCAACCTTTAGTACTGCAGTTTCAAGGTCAAGTCTGTCATCTCTGTAATGCATGAAGATCCATGGCAAAAACTGACCTATTCTCCCGCTCCTTTGCATATCCTGTTCCTCACTCTGGAATATTCAGTATCATGTGAAACTAGCATGAATCTTATTTGTGTTGTGCTCCCTCTAGTGAATAAAGCATGGGACATATCTATAGACACCCCAATTCTGATGCATTTTTTTTTTTTTTTTAATTAGTATTTCTCATTTAATGTGGATTTGTATGAAGAGTCTTCATGATTTTACAGTATAGCTTCTGCTGAACACATTTAATTATTCATACAGGTGGAGGAAAGGTCAGACTTCCTGGAAAAGGTCAGTAGGATCATTTTAAGGATGTTGAATAGATGTGTAAACATTTTTTAATCCATCACAGTGAATAATACCACAACACAGTGATCCAAGTAAATATTTAAACGATATCCTCAGGGTTCCAGGACAGCTTCCACTCTCTCTGCGGCTACTCTAGCATCTCTTGGTGGAGGGTTATCACGAAGAGGAAGCTGTGATACCTCGATTTCAGCTGACACTGAGGCCTCCATACGGGAAATGAAGGTAGTTTTGGTGTGTTCATAACACTATATTATAATGGCCAGGATCTTTATGTAAAGATCTTCATTTGCTTGTCTGCTTTCAGGACTCCTTGGTAGAGGTGGAGGAGAAGTACCGTAAGGCCATGGTGTCCAATGCTCAGCTGGACAATGAGAAGACAAACCTGATGTATCAGGTGGACACACTGAGAGACACTCTGATGGAGCTGGAGGAACTTATGTGTGAGACACGCAGAGAGTGTGAGGAGAAAAAAAGGGTAAGGTCTATCAAATGATAAAATCTAATTTTTTTATAAAAAGGGTTTTAAAACAATATAGGAAAAATCCTGTAGAATAATTTACCCTTTTTCAAATACATAAATACATTTTATTTTTATTTTTTTTCTCAACCTAAGACCAAGAAATGTATAAATAACATTGCAGAGGCTCACATAGTACAATATTTGACATATAAGAGGAATGAATGGAAATTATTTTATTGAAAAAATTCTAACAATCAAACTCTGTCAATTTGACTCCCTTTGTTTGGTTAAGTCTGATCATAACTAAACTACTGTATGTGGCAATGTTGCATGTTATAGTATAATAAATTGTATTGAAGTGGTTTTGCAATATTGAAGTGGTTAGCAGACAAATTGTAATCTCTGGTAAACTTTTAGTGTGAGTTATCAATCAGGCACACAAAGATATCAACACTCAACCAGTCACGGTACCAAAATTCCAGTAGTCAGTACCAATACCATAAAAATTTTACGGTACTCTATACCAATTTTGGTACCACAGCAAAATGTTTTTATTTTTTATTTTATTTAACTATTTTTTTTAAATGTAATTACAGTTTTTTTCAGTCGCTAACAAGCATTTGTCCAACCAGTTGTCACATTTTCAAAACTCTAAACACAATTAGCACAGCATCAGTCTTTTGTGGCCATACCATTCACATATTTCAGACAAGCTATACCTCCCAACAAAATTATGGATTGTTTTTGTAGTATTTATGAATGTTAACACACAACATCCCACAATAGCAAAAACAATATTCCAAACCTTAGATACAGTATAAAAACCTCTGCTTCTGCAATGAAACAAAACATGAGGACCTTTGTAATTACCTGGGACAATGTGGCTTTCCATCATTCGCAAGTAATAACAACATGATTTGAAGTCCACCCAAGACTGGTAAGTCTCTTCCCTGTTCACCTTTCCTCAACCCCATAGAGGAATTCTTTTCTGCATGAAGGTGGAAGGTTTATGACCATCAGCCACATGACCAGATGTCCCTCATTGAAGCCATGGATGCTGGCTGCAGGGACATCACAGTTCATGATTGCCAAGGGTGGATCTGACATACCAAGCGGTTTTATCCCAGGTGCATGTGATGTTGATGAAAACATGTGTCCTAACCCTGAAGATCGCAGAGATTTTTTTTTTTAGCCCCATAAACATTTTTTTTTTGTTCACTGTAAGCAATACTGTACAACTTTTTCTGTTCTATCATACCATGTTTCTACTGTACCTCCTATAATAAACCGTAAAGGAAAAAAAAAACTGATTTGCTTTTTACTGGAATGCTTTTGAATGTGAACATTATTGTACATGTGGACATACAATTCCCAACCAAGAAATTTAGTGTAAAAATGGTGGATTGCATGTTTTGCATGCAAATACCTGTAAAACTGAAACATAAAAGTCTATGCAGTTTTTGTAATTTCAACAAAAGCCAGTATTTTGAAACCTGGTGTACTTTGATTGACTGCATGTACCTTGTGAAGTGAAAACAAGTGTTATTCTTTGACAGAGTAATTTCATTTTGAGTCACATTTCTAGTGTTTTGGTAAAGTTAGTGTGTACAGAGAAAGATGTGCTCTATTTTGAAATGAAGAGTTAGTATATATTTAACAAAATGTGTTTTTGAGAAGAAAATGATCCATTTGGCCATTTGTGTTTTGTAGGTGTGAGTCTGTGTTAAGAGTTTAGGAAAAGTATCTGAAGTATGGGTAAGCGCTTGTTAGCGATTGAAAAAAAAACTGTAAATTCAATGAGTTTATTATTTATGATGATAATCTTTATAAGTAAATAATACATAAACATTTACAGGCTGTATGCTGTTTAAAAGTAAACATTGTTTATATAAAAGCTTAAGTGAAAAATAAGCAACAATCCAGGCATAATTTTTATTATTAGTAGAGGTGTATTATTATTATTACGTAGAGACGTAGCTAAATCTACTGTACAACAGTAGCCTAATATATTCTGTCAATTTCTTCACGTTAAACCAAGCTTTTATTTTGACGGGTTGCCGTGAAGACCTTTGAGTGTCTGTGTTCATGAAGTGACGGTTTATGCGTTTGTGTCCTCATATAGTGACACACGGCAGAGACTACAAAGACAGCGAGCGTCACGCATGCACACGTGTACCCGCGCATCGGCGCCCGTCATTCACACAGAGACGCAAAACATGCAGGAGTAATATTTAAATAGTATTTTGCAGTTTAATATTCACAGACACTACTCGGCTACAGTCTGGAAGCCCTGCGTTTAGATAAACACGGAAGCGACTGAACGCAGCTGCGGATACCGGATATACTCGGAAGTCGGTACTAAGAAATGCTGGTATCGTCACATTTTTTACATTTCAGTACAGACTTGGTACCAAAGTACCGGTACTTGAGACATCCCTAGTACACAGACTGTTAATATGCAAAAAAATAAAAATTACTGAAATGCACACAATCATACAGATGGTCATTGTGAAAGTCATAATTCATTTGTCCTTTAATTCTAATAATTTGTAGAAATACTACGGCTGCTAGTAACCCAGGAATATACTGCAAATTCACAATACATTTTTTAGTACATACTTTAATGGAGGCATTTCTGATTATAATGTTTTTAGGAATGTGAGCGAGAACGCCATGCCCACAATGTCCTAAAGATCCAGTTTGAGGAGATGAAGGAAACACTGAAGCAGAGTGAAGAGTTGTTGACGGTGAGCAGGCAGTCAAACCTCTTCTTGCTCTTTGTCTTCCTAACATAGATCGATTCTGTTTTTCTGTTGTCTTTTCCTCTTAATATTCTTCTATCTGTCCGTCTGTTTTCCTCTGCTTACCCTCATGGCCGGGGCTCAGGAAGCCAAACAGTCTCATGGGAAGCAGGCGGATTATATTAGAGAGATCTCTGACCTGCAAGAAACATTGGAATGGAAAGATAAAAAGATCCGGGTACAATTACTTTTCATGGCCATGTTTCTTCAATCTTATAGATCAAAAATTCTCTCTTTTAGATTTTAATGCTTAATAATCTTTTGAATTTCAGAATTCCCTAAATCCTCTTTAGCTTGTGTAACTCATTAATTATTAAACTGTGTCATATGTCCCTTGTAGTCTTTCCTAATCTTACAGCTTTCCTTTGCTCCTTTGTTCTTCCCTTCCCTAAATGTTCACTTTTGCGCATTAAGGCCTTAGAGAGGCAGAAGGAATATTCAGACATTATCCATGATGAACGGGAGGCACTCAGGGATGAGGTTTGCCGGCTTAAGGATACTCTAAAGGTAGAGATATAGAAGGAATATTGGCAATCACAGAGATGTAGAAGTAGAGATGTATAGTAGAGATATTGAAGTCATTATATTTAGCATCATTATTTTGAATTCAGAGGACCATAATAACATTGGGATGGCATAAAAAATGGGATGTTGACATCAGATTGTATTCTTGCACAGAAACATGGCATTGTGCTGGGATCTGAGGTGACCGCCAATGGGCAGGTAGCAGACAGGGCGATTGATGGGCGTGCTGATGCGGAAACAGCTTCCCGATTAAATCAAGACTCTCTGACTGGAGACAGCATGTTAGGTAAGACAAACGGTTTCCAGTATTTTTTTAACTAAATAAATCAGCTATTTCAGCAGATTTAATTGTTGTTATCAAATTGATGTAGTCAAATTTGTACCATTTTGCTTTTATGGTATTTTCTTGCTGCATCATTTTCAATGTTTTTTTTTATTATTTAATTTTTTTTATTATTATTATTATTATTATTGTAGAAAACATTACAAATATGTTAGAGATTAGGTGGAGATCATTTTGGTGTCATTCCTGTCAATCTGTTGAGGAAACGTTGACTGTATACATCCCACCATTAAGAAGTACAAGCTCTGAAGCATAGAAACTGGATTGTTTGATATCTGATGTGATCCCAGAAAACCAACATGAAAAACAGTGATTTGAAGCTGTTAAAAACTCATTACTGCAGTCAATTACAGTATAAGAAATGCAGATACAGCAGACAATAAAACAGAAAGTGAAGGCCAGGCAAAGATTTGTCCATCTGAGAATGAAGTCAGCACATTTAGTGCACAAATGGTAACAAACTCTTATAAACATCTTGTTCAGTCATGAAACTCTAGATGGCGCAGGCTGATAGGTCCTTTACAATCTGCAAGCAATCACACCATTAGCACGTGGCACAAGTTGATTGGCGTCTGCTGATTCAGCAGTCAGAGAGATTTCTTGCTCAACATTTAAATAGTTCAGTGTTCGCTGTAGTTTGACAGCATACTATTCCTCTGAAACCCTCCACCTCCCACAGCTCCACCTGGATTTATGTATGTCTATTAATCCAGCAGCATATCTTACATGCTCACAGCAACGTTTCTGTGTGTTTATTGGCAGTAGCAAGCCCACACTTGTTCTGCAGCAAACCCTCTTTTGGCATTAAAAAACTACTGTCAGGATTTACTAAAGAACACGCAGTGAAAAATTTGTGCTGAAAAGGGCACAGTTGTTTTTGCGGCTTACCTTATGGCATATGCATTTGTAGGAGTTTCCCTTTCAGATGCAAAATGTATGGGAGTAGAGTATTTAAATTAATCATGCAAGGTGATTTACAAAGGTTTGTGCTCGCCAATTTACTGATATTTGTGCCTTTATTTACCGCCTAAAAAAGCACACCTTATACCAGATGCTAACTGGTAGATTGTGCTGGTCATTATGGAAATGATCCAGCTGTGTCTTTGTTCTTTAATTTTTGTGTTGTTAGTAGATCATATGCAGAACTTTCCACTCCCATTGGCACTTTTTTGGAATTGCACGCTTATTTGCCCTGTTTTGTAAATCTACCAGCAGCACAAATTAGCATCTGGTTTAAGACATGCTTTTTTTGGGCGTTAAATAATGGCATAAATACCAGTAAATTGATGAGCAAAAACCTTAGTAAATCACCTTGCATGATTTATTTAAATACTCTCCTCCCATAATTTTTACGTCTGAAAGGGAAACTCTTACAAATGCATATGCAATAAGGTCAGCTGCAAAAATAACCCTCTCCACGCCTTTTCAGTGTTAATTTTTCACTGCGTGTCTTTAGTAAATCCTGAAAAAGAGGGTTTGCACTGGCGCAAGCTTTTAGTAAATCTGGCCCCAAGTCTACTGATAGCAGATTTAACACCTCACAGGTAAAGTGCACTCCAATGAAAGTTGAAGAACCTGTAACTACTCTTAAAATCAAACAAAACATGTCAGAGGATGGAGACATTGATTCAAGTGCAGAAACTTGTTTCACTGTAACCATTTAAACCTGAGAATCAGATATCAGAAATTACAGTATATGAACCACAGACCACCAGAGAACATTAACTGCATAGAAATCAATGCTGCCATGAAAACCTCTCAAGATCTCATGTTTGAATTCAATACTACAGGAGACAATGGTGTGCAGTCCAGGGACCATCAAGAGACAGAGGCTGAGCCAGAGTTACAGTGTGTGGAGGACACATATAGCATGCCAATAGAGCACAAAGGCACAGCTTTCCATCTTGAAAGTTGTGTGGAAGCAGTTGAATTGCAAGTGCTTGATGGTGTAAATATGCATAGCAGAGGGCCTCCAAAAGAAATAATGTTTGATGTGAAAGGATTGAGTATAGAACATGAAACACAGAAGTTCTTTAAGACCAAGTTTAAAATTAAGAAGATCCTCAACTGTGATGTGTTATGATTTTTCACAGATTTTTTTTTCTTTTCTTTTTTTCTGATGTTTATGACAATGTGCTTTTGATTTTATTTTTAACTGAGAAATTATACTCATGATGTAATCTTTAATGTAAATGAGAAAGATCCAGGCATGTTTTGGACATGCAAAAGCTGTACATTTCTTTCAATATTCTGAAATTAAAAAAGCTTGATTTTTGAAAAAAAAATCCGCAGGAGAAACGTGAATGCATTGTGATATGGATAGCAATCCAAATGCATGGACAATTAGGTGCATTGCACATTTGCCAATACTGTAATCATCATCATCATCATCATCATCATCATAGTTGAAATCAGTTGTCACCACAAATAAAAAGCAAATACCAAAAATGTTTTATACAAAATATTATTCACATCAGTGTTCATATACACTGATCAGGCATAACATTATGACCACTAACAAGTAAAGTTAATAAAACTGATTATGTCTTCATCACGGTACATGTCAGTGGGTGGGATATATTAAGAAGCAATTGAAAATTTTGTCCTCAAAGTAGAAGCTGGAAAAATGAGCAAGTGTAAGGACTTGACAGGAACAGTGGTGACCTGGCGACAGGGTAATGAGCGGCCAAGGCTCATTGATGCACGTGGGGAGCGAAGGCTGGCCCGTGTGTTCCAATCAAACAGACAAGCTACTGTAGCTCAAATTGCTCAAGTAGTTAATGCTGGTTTTGATAGAAAGTGACTCTGTCTCATGTGGATGTTACTTTGACATGTACCACCTACCTAAGCATTGTTGCAGACCATGTACACCCTTTCATGGAAACGGTATCCCCTGGTGGCTGTGGCCTCTTTCAGCAGGATAATGCACCCTGCCACAAAGCAAAAATGGTTCAGGAATGGTTTGAGGAGCACAACAATGAGTTTGAGGTGTTGCCTTGGCCTCCAAATTCCCCAGATTTTAATCCAATCGAGCATCTGTGGGATGTCCTGAACAAACAAGTCCGGTCCATGGAGGACCCACCTCGCAACTTACAGGACATAAAGGATCTGCTGCTAACATCTTGGTGCCAGATACAATAGCACACCTTCAGGGGTCTAGTGGAGTCCATGCCTCGACGGGTCAGGGCTGTTATGGCAGCAAAAGGGGAACCAACATAATATATTAGGAAGGTGGTCATAATGCTATGCCTCATCGGTGTACAATGTGTATAATAATATTATCACCATATCACCATATACATTATACACAATAGTATAATCATATGAAATAAAAACAGTAATTTAACTTGTTTAATGAATTACATAATATGCTGATTATTAAATGAATAAAAAAAAAAAAAACGAAAATAAAGATAATTTGCGATAATTTTAAGATCATACAAGAGGAATAAAGTTTTGAATAGATTTAGTAAATATATTGTTTGTTTTATTTCCTTATTCCTTATAACCCCAGCAATCTATTTTGCAATTAAGTAATGCATGTTTGGTCATGCTAAATGGAAGTCAATTGCATTTTTTATATATATAATTCATTGTAAAATGTTAAAATGACAGTCCTAATTTTGTATACTTGTGCTACAAAATAATTGTAGTGCTTACATCGACTCATTGTGTGTGTTACATTGCCTGATTCTGTACGAGGTTCATGTGCTGTACATGTTTTTGTTTGCATCTTTCAGAGATCAGATTAAGGAAGCTGGTGGAAGAGAGAGAGAGCTTGCTTGACCAGGTGAGTTTTGTCATTTTATGCTTTTCAAGTGAGTCATTGTTTTAATTGATATTGTGGGAGAGCATTTAATGAAATACCTGTCATGCCTATCATAAGGACTTTGTTAGCATGACTGTGTACTGTGGCACTGTAGACGTGTTTCTGGGTCAGCATATTTTGTTGATCCTGGAACTGGAAATGTTATCCTAACCCTATCCCTACCCCTAAACCTAACCCTACCCATAAGTTATCCCTGAAATTAGAGGGAAATTATATGTCAATAACACTGCTGTAGAAGCATCTAACCCTGGTTGTAAGCCTAAACTTGACGTAAACTGTAAAGTTGTCCCTTAAATCTCATTGGTTGATTGGAATGTTGATCCAGGAACATGTTGCATTTGGTGAAATCAGGTTTGTGTGTATGTGTGTATGCGCAGGTACGGAAGCTTAAAGCCACTGCAGAGCAGAAACAGAAGAATGGGACTGAAGAAATGGGAAGCACAGATGAGGATGACCTACAGAATGGTCTGGACCCTCATATCCTAGATCTGCAGAGTAAGATTCACCTTTAAATTTCAATCACTATCAGTCTTGATTTAGACTGGTGTGTCATATAGAGTTTTATGTTTTCATCTGACCTCAAAAATGTGATTAAACATTTTTTTTTTCTACAGGAGATGCTAACAGGCAGATCAGTGACCTGAAATTCAAGTTGGTCAAATCTGAACAGGAAGTAATAGCACTTGAACAAAACGTAAGTCATGGATAAAATCAGAATCAGAACTCTTTGCTCTTGCATTCAATTTCATCATCAGTTGCTAATAATATTCTCCTTTTAAGTTTCACTTCCCTTTAGGCATTATTATTTTTGTTCTTATTGTGGTACAACCAGTTCCACAGTATTTCATGCATAACCTGTAATCTCTGTCATGTGACAGATAATTCGGCTGGAGGGTCAGGTGGGCCGCTATAAAACGTCTGCTGAGACTGCGGAGAAAGTGGAAGATGAACTAAAAGTAGAGAAACGCAAGTTACAGAGAGAGGTACATTATTAAATTATTGGAAAAAAATACCACTAATATTTTAACATCTTAGCAACAACTGCATTCTAAAAACAAACTATGATCTACTTAACTACTCAATCAAACCTCACTTTCGGACTTTCATGGTGACTTAAATGTCTCTTGGCCCATCCTCGAACTACACAGGATCTACTCTTCAATGCAATGGTAATCCCAAAACTGCAATTTAACAGGAACTCCCATAAATCCAAACATAACATAACATTAAGATCCAACAGATCTCCTCCCATATAATTTTTTTGCAAAATACAAAATAAGAATTAATTTCAACAATTACTCTCCTTATACACTCCATATCCTCATTTTGCACATGATTGTTAATTGTGTCCAACTTCAATTCTCAATTTCTTAAGTTAAAGGGTACATAACACACACAGTTTCTGCCAATCTCATGTTAATCTTGAGTTCCTATAGAGTAGTATTGCATAGTCTTTAGTTCATCATATTTATAAAAGACAGATACGCTGTACCGATTCTTTCCAAAAACAACCTCTTGGAGGCGTGCAGTGGGTGGGGCTTAAGAGTCACGAGCACACACACACACACACACACACACACACACACACACACACACACACACACACAATACATGGTCATAGCATTATCCCTGGATAACTTTTGATTCACTGTATGTTCGTGTTGTTTACATTATATGCACTTATGCGTCGATTGCCAACAAAACACAGACATTTGATGCAGTTTCACTCACCGCCTGCGGTTTTGACCAGGAACAAACAAACACACTTGCAGAACTCTGTTGCTGCTCTGGAAAAACAGACTGCATCCACTGTTTCCTTAACGCTGGGTTATTCGGGAAGCTGAACAAGGTTATCTTTCCCTCATAACCAAAAACACACTTCTTTAGTGACATTGTTGATTTCGTGGTCTAAAAACAAAATGACAGCGCTGCCGGCGGCTTCCATAACCCAAGTGAAGCTCATTGATGGCCGTGCTCTTGCTATTGCTCTGGTTGATGTGCGCACGCTGTTCCGGGAGAAGTGCCCACATAAGGAATTCCGTCCCTTTATGATGTCGTACAGCACCATATGAAAAAATAAATAAATAAATAAACTTTCCGAAACTTGTTTGAATCCTAAAGGAGTGTATTTGGCAAAGAAATACTCCGTCATACGTTCAACTGAATTTTTTTAAATTTTGGCCATGTTTAGCATGGGAATCCAACTCTTTAACAGTGTAAGTAAGTCAGAATACATGAAAAATCATAACATTTTTAGATTAGACATTATTTGTGACACTTACAAAGCCACTGAATTTTTGGAGTGTGATGTAACAAGTTCCTGCTGTGTTTATTCTATAGCTGCGGTCTGCACTTGACCGTATCGATGAGCTGGAAGCAAGCAACAGCCACCTGGCGAAGAGACTAGAGAAGATGAAGGCCAATCGGAGTGCCCTACTGGCACAGCAGTGACGCCCACCTGTGCCCACTCCACAGACAGGCCATGATTCCTAGCACCCACTGGCACCAATGACCTGCCAACAATATAAAACTAAAACTTCTATCAAAATCAAATCAAATTAGCTCAATCATAATCATGCTAATTCAGACTTCAAAAGGGTAAATAAGGCTAATCGGCATTAACATCCACCTTCATTTGTTTGCTAGTAGGATTCCAAGCGGAGGACATATCAAAAACAAATTCTTACTGAGGCTCATTAAAGTGACCTTTGGTTTGGATTAGCAGAATTCAGGCCCTCAATGAGCTCTCAAAACTTTTTGACATTGTTACGGATCTCTGTGTCTCCACACCAGCGCAGCACAGGCAGAGCACATCTATGACAGCATGTTACTTTATGGTAGTATGTTGGTTCAGAGGGACATTGACTTATCTTAGCAGATCATGCACTTTATCTCTGCATCAGTATTAAAATGTATTCAAATGTGTTACTCGGAAACTGTAACACATCTTTAAGTGGAATCATTTTGCATAATGAGGTAATGGAAATTGTGTACTCCAGATATTAAATGAATGAATGTATGCACTCATACAGAGACAGTTGTGCATCTTGCAATGTTTTGTGCAGACAGGGAGTGTTGTTTATGCTATCAACAACTTAACAACAAACATGTGCAGGATATGTGCAATATCACTTTGAACGTTTAATGGGGAATTGTTATAATGTCCATTTTATTTTACGCCAAATCTGTGTGTGCACGTGTTGGTTCATACTTAAATAAGGTGGACTAGCACTTTATGATGTTAGTGATTTTTGTTTACATAGTAATGTTGCGTAAACATCCTGAGGAACTTATATTAGGACATGGTTACAAAAAAACTTTGATGCAATAACAATGTTAATATAACTTTATGGAGTGTTTTGGGTCAAAGCCAAGCTTGGAAGTATTTGCATCATTGTCCTTTTAAAAATGTTCTCAGTGACAGCAATTCTTTTTCTTTGTTGCTTTATTGAAGCACTCTTTTTTCCTCAACTAAAGTGGGCCAAATGATGAAAACACTTTTGTTTTGTTTAATATGCAGGTTTTAGATCACCTACTTGCTTTCCGTGTATAAAAACGGAGGTCTTGGTAGAAGTAGACAGACAGTATAAGCACAGAATACTGTTTCATGTCCAGTTTAAACTCAGATCATAGTGCAACAGCATATCATCGGAGGGCTAAATGGATATTTGAAACGTCACCAGCTTTTAAAGATACAATCTGTAATCTGAGTATTGCTTCCAAAAACATGCTGAGTCAACACAATAAATGGGAGTGCAGCTGTTTTTTTTTTATTTTTATTTTTTTAAGCTGATCGTTGTAGCACTTTCACTAATGGTCTGTCATTTAAAGTGTGTATAATTAATCTCAATGCATTTGGGGTTTATAGAAATGAACATGGCTTTTTTTAAGAAAAAGAAAAAGGAAATGTATTGCAATAAAGCTTTTCAGTGTAATTGACCATTACATTTACACAACAAGTTCAGATGTACACCATTATGAAAACAGCTGTAATAATGAATGTCATGATGCATATCTGCTGGATGATTGGTTGTGGCAACAAGATGATTCTTTTTGCTGATTGTGAGCTTCACTTGTATCCCTCCCCAGGGTTCTGCAACCATTGGAGACAATGCACCACCTTGTTTACACCCTCAGTGAACATGAACATGCTGTTAAGGACTGAACTTTTGGAATAACAGCCAGAGACAGACAAATAACATTGTTTACCTGTATTACAGCTCTTCTGTTTGACATGGCATAGAAATAAATAAACTCATGCAATAACACTGGCTTTTTAGGTTTTTATTTATTTAATTCTTTTATTGCATTATTATTTTACATTTAATGAACCAGAATTACAAAATAGATCCCGCTCCCTCATTACACATGGAAGTGATGTACATTTGAACAGCAGAGGGCAGCACTACATTTTCAGCTGATAAAAGGTTCTGCATTCTGGTGACATCTATGTTAAAGGCAAATCTTTCAGCAACATTCCATGATGAAGTTGGCAATATATATATATATATATATATATATATATATATATATATATATATATATATATATATATATATATATATATATATATATATATATATATATATATATATATAATATCCCTATATTATATATTTCTAAGGTTTTGGAGAAAGTAGTTGCCAGGCACCTCGAAGACCACCTCAACTACAACAACATTTTGGAAAAGTTCCAGTCTGGCTTCCGTTCTGGCCACAGCACGGACACAGCCTTAGTGAGGGTTACAAATGACCTGCTAATGACAGCTGATGCTGGTTCACCATCACTCCTTGTCCTCCTGGATCTTTCTGCAGCGTTTGAGACAGTTGTCCATGGTATACTTCTCAAACGACTGTCTCATTCTATTGGACTTGATAACACTGTCTTGCAATGGTTTGAGTCTTACCTCACAGACAGATCTGAATTTGTGGCCATGGGTAGCTCAAGGTCCCTTTCACATGGGGTTGGTCGCGGGGTACCTCAGGGCTCAGTTCTAGGACCTATCTTATTCAATCTCTACATGCGTCCTCTCTGTAAAGTCATCAGTCGCTTGGGAATTTCATTTCACTGCTACTCTGATGATACACAATTATATCTGAAAATTGACTCTCATTTATCATCATCATCATCATCATCGTCATCATCATTATCAACTACAACTTTCTCCAGCTGAATAGCTCTAAGACAGAAGCCATCCTCATTGGTTTGCCTCATCAGATCAGATCATCCACCATAACCTATATTACATTTTTTGGTCAGGACATTCCTCTATCATCCATCTCTGTGTTAGAAACTCCAGCACATACAGAACAGTGCCGCTAGGATCCTGATGAGAGTGCGTAAATATGAACACATCACACCAATTCTTCAGTCTCTACATTGGCTTCCCATTTCCGCTCGGATCGAGTATAAAGTTTCCCTACTCACACATCAGTGCATCCATGGCAATGCTCCCACCTACCTTAAAGAACTCATTATTCCACAGATCTCAGCACGTTCTCTTCGCTCCACAAACACTCATCGGCTCCATCCCTCTAGGACTAAGATATATAAATAAAATGTATAAATAAAATTATTATTACTATTATTTACATTTACCATTTTCATAAATAGAACCATTCACTTCACTCCTGAATGAACAAATCAAATGAATGAATTACTCAATTGGACATTTACCGCCACCTACTGACAGTTTCTTAATTGCATAATTTAATATTTCCATATTAATAAAAACAAACATTAAAGATATAGTTTACCCGAAAATATTTCTTTCTGAAGCTTTTTGCTGAAGTAATTTCTCAGCCAAATTTGATGTGTGATTAATTAATAATATATTATTAATATATTAATAATATAATATATTAATAATATATATTAGGGCTGTCAAGCGATTCAAAATTTTAATCAGTGTTATTCACTTCAACTGTCAGTGATCATAATGTTATGCCTTATGTATGTATGTATACAGTATGTGTGTATATGTGTGTGTGTGTGTGTATATATATATATATATATATATATATATATATATATATATATATATATATATATATATATATATACATATATATATATTGATCAGGCATAACATTATGACCACTGACAGGTGAAGTGAATAATACTCATTATCTGTGTGACCGTTTGAAGGAATTAGATCAGAAAGTGATAGGAATTGAGGAACTGAACCGTAACAACGCAGTCCGGACTGCGGATACGCAGGGGAGAGTGGGCTCCATCGGGGGTCAGATCGGTGAACTTTTACGGACTGTAACCGGTCTGGCCATGAGGCTGGAAGTAATGTCTAGGGAAACTGCACAGGCCGGACGCGAAACGCTGAGGACCAGATCTGATTGATTGATTATGATCCGGACAAATTACCGAAGATCATCAAATGGATTAAAAAATAATAAATTGTATTTGCCTGACCTAATCCCCACTTGGTCCCTTTCTCTCGGTTGGGAGTCCAGCAGGGCAGCCGGGCAGCTGTCTTATCTCCCTTCAAGGACAAACCATAGAACTGAACTCGAAAACATCTGAAGTTATGGCTAACATTCTCACAGACTCACTCGCACCATACACAATACCTCACTACTACCGTCTGCCTGTTATCTATCTCCTCCCCCAGTCCATACAAAAAATCCCATCACGTGACCACGTGTACTGTGTCATGTTTATGTTTATGTTTTGTTTATGTTTTGTTGATGTTTTGTTGTGTTTTGCTATGTAATGCTTGCTAAACTGCATTCTTGTATTTCTGGAGAGCGTGTGGCGGCGCCTGACTAGTCGGCTGCGGCCCGGAGGCTTGCTCCAAACTCATTTCGTTACACTGTACTTGTACATGTGTAATGACAAATAAAATATTCAATTCAATTCAATTCAATTCAATTCAATTCTCTTCATCATGACACCTGTTAGTGGGTGGGATATATTAGGCAGCAAGTGACATTTTGCCCTCAGAGTTGATGTGTTAGAAGCAGGAAAAATGGGCAGGCATAATGATTTGAGCAAGTTTGAATAGGGCCAAACTATCTATTTTGGCTAGACGACTGGGTCAGAACATCTCCAAGACAAGACAATTCAAAGTGCTTTTTAAAAAAAAATAAATAAATAATAATTTTAAGTCACAAAAGGAATTAAAAGAGATACAAAGATGATACAGTTCTAAAATGAATTAAAAGAGTAAAAGATGATACATAGATAAACTTCTCATCTGGTAAAATATTTCAGAATAATTTATGTTTGTCTCTTGTATTTAATTAATTTCCGCACTTGCTCTGGGACTTCCCCATACTGGTTGTTTCTTTCTCTGTGGATTTCTTTTGGCGTGCCTAAATAATTTGTTGGACGTCTCCAGCAGATCCGATCTTTCACCTAAAAACGGCCAGGCAGAGCTGGACTATATCAGTCCACACTCCAATTAATCACCCACGCAGTTTCAATTTCTCTTCCAGAAACGTCTTAACCTTCTTAACTTCTTAAATTGAAACATATAAAAGAAAGTGCAAGCAGTTCGGACAAAGCACAGAGCTCATTCAGTAAATGCATAGCTAAACAGGTGTGTTTTGAGCCTGGATTTGAAAGTGGCTACTGTTGGAGCACATCTGTTCTGGAAGCTGGTTCCAGCTGTGGCTGGCATAATAGCTAAAAGCAGACTCTCCTTGCTTTGAGTGAACCCCTTGGTATTTCTAGCTTGTGATCCTAATGATCCGAGTGATCTGTTAATCACCTGATCGATCCTAAATATAACTGGAAGCCAGTGTAAAGACCTGAGGACTGGTGTGATATGGTCATATTGACTTTTTTCTTTAACTGAAGTTTTCTTCAAAACTGCAGCTCTTATGGGGTGTCCCAGTCTGCAGTGGTCAGTGTCTATCAAAAGTGGTCCAAGGAAGGAACAGTGGTGAACCAGCGACAGGGTCATGGGCGGCCAAGGCTCATTGATGCATGTGGCCAGTGTAGTCCAATCAAACAGACAAGCTACTGTAGCTCAACTTGCTCAAGAAGTTAATGCTGGTTCTGATAGAAAGGTGTCAGAATACACAGTGCATAGCAGTTTGTTGCATATGGGGCTGCATAGCCGCAGAGCAGTGCCCATGCTGACCCCTGTCCACCGCTGAAAGCCAACAGTGGGCATGTGAGCATCAGAACTGGACCATGTAGCAAAGGAAGAAGGTGGCCTGGTCTGATGAATCATGTTTTCTTTTACATAACATGGATGGCCGGGTGCGTGTGTGTTGCTTACCTGGGGAACACATGGTACCAGGATGCACTATGGGAAGAGGCAGTGTGATGCTTTGGGCAATGTTCAGCTGGGAAACCTTGGGTCCTGCCATCCATGTGGATGTTACTTTAACACGCACCACCTACCTAAGCATTGTTGTAGACCATGTACACCCTTTCATGGAAACGGTATCCCCTGGTGGCTGTGGCCTCTTGCAGCAGGATAATGCGCCCTGCCACAAAGTAAAAATGGTTCAGGAATGGTTTGAGGAGCACAACAATGAGTTTGTGGTGTTGACTTGGCCTCCAAATTCCCCAGATCTCAATCCAATCGAGTATCTGTGGGATGTGCTGAACAAACAAGTCCAATCCATGGAGGCCCCACCTCGCAACTTATAAGACTTAAAGGATCTGCTGCTAACAGCTTGGTGCCAGATACCACAGCACACCTTCAGGCGTCTAGTGGAGTTGAAAGGGGGATTTTGAAATCCACTGCCGCTTCAATATGCCTGTATATATCCTAATTAAATTCATAATCAAAACCTTTGTTAATATTTATCTTCCTATATTATTATAATGATTTGTAATGATTCTTTCCAGTTATGATATTACTTAATCAATAGTGTGTGTTTCAGTCGTGTGTTTGGATTTTGGAGGTATCACACACCCCTAACATTCCAGGAGTGCAGTAACAGTGCATACTCACTTAGCCTGGCTTCCAGATATGAAATATGAATTGTGTATCTGTGTATGTGCACAATATTCTGTGTTACAGATCAGTGTTGAGAAGGTGTACAATGGGCATCCTAAGATGGGGTGAACTTGTTCTGGGCAAGCTGGCGCTCAACCAACTCCAACCTTGGAGTCAACAAGTGATTTATGGACACGTGCATCTGATATACTAGCAATATGTGGAAATTTACCATGACTGTTCATTTTCTCTGAGCCAATCAGAATCATCCACCTTGCAGTAATGACGTGAAAACAGTATAACTGTTGGGACAATGCTATATTTATCAGTATATTTATTTAATTAAATATCATATATTTATTTCACTAAACTAATATAATATTTTTTGTGTTATCCCACAAATCTATTCATACTGTATATAAAATGTGAATCTATCTATCAAACTATTCTATTTATAAAATGTAAGTGGTAAGATAGGGAAGAGGAAATACAGCAAAGGCAATGAAATGCCCAGATGGAAGTCTTATAGTCATGCTGGCAGCTGGCCCTTAGACACAGACAGCTGAACACTGGCCCCTGGAGATTTCACTTTTCTTCCACACAGCCAGCCTAGCTCTAACTGGCAGCTCTAAGGAAATTTCAGACCGGTCCTTCATAAGAGCTCATTGAAAAGCCATCAATATGAACAACACTAAATGTGGCAGGAATTCAAGCCTGATGAGTACTGAAACGTGATAAATGATATAGTGTTAAATATAGTAATGCCATAACGTTAAATATATTACTATTATCTACCAAGTTTCAGTAATCATCAGGCTTCCGTCTCCCTCTTACCTTTTTGTTTTTGCATATACACACACTACAAAAGGGCAAGTGATTCTGACTAGGGCCAAATAGTGATGGCAAGATGACTGGGTCAGAGCTTCTCCAAAATGGCAGGTCATGTGAAGTGTTCCAGGTATGCGTTGGCAAATGTAGTGCAAGGAAGGACAAACAGTGAACTGGCTTCAGGGTCATTGTCTGATGAATCACATTTTCTTTTAGATCAGGTAGAAGGCCATGTGTGAGTACACTGTTTATCTTGGGAGGAGATGGCAGCAGGATGCACTATGGGAAGAAGGCAGGCCGGCAGAGCCAGTGTTATGCTCTGGGCAATATTGTGCTGGGAAACTTTGGCAGCCATGTTCAGTTCAGTTCAGTTCAGTTTAGTTTATTGTCACATCACCAAAGCACATGTGCCTTGGAGAGTGAAATTCTTGGGAGCGTGCTCCAGACAATTGCAGTAACAGTTAACATAACCATACAACCTTAAGCAGGTAAAAACAGAAAAAAGTGCAATGTGCACATACATATAGTTAGTACACACAGTGTACTATTGGACATACTTACAGTCAGTACTACATTACACATTATACTCTGAAAGTACATGCATACAGTTAGCACCACGTTAAACACTATACACATTAAACACTATACACATTAAACACTAAGCACTATACACATTAAGCACTATACACAGAATATACACATTAGACACTATACACATTAGACACTATACACATTAGACACTATACACAGATATATACACATTAGACCCTATACACAAACACAATACACAGAATATACACATTAAGCACTATACGCATTAAGCACTGTACACAGAATATACACATTAAGCACTATACACAAGAAACACTATACACAGAATGTACACGTTCTACATTATTGACATTTGTACGTGTAAATGATGAAGATTTTATGTGAACTGGATACAGAATGTCATGAGTGTGCATCGGATGTATCCAGTGGTAACCGGTAGATAGTGCGGTGATAAATGAAGTGTGTGTATATAGTCCAGTGTTGACTGTTATAGTTGAGTGCGGTGTGTGGCATGCCATATTGTGGGAGTATGCTGTAGAGAGTATTAGTTTTGAGCATTCAATAGTCTGATAGCCTGAGGGAAGAAGCTATCCCTAAGTCGGCTAGTGCGGGATCGGATGCTGCGGAGACGTCTTCCTGAGGGCAGCAGAGAGAGCAGTCTGTGGGACGGGTGGCTGGAGTCACTGATGATCCTCCGGGCCTTCCTTGCACACCGCCTGGTGTAGATGTCCTGGAGGGAGGGAAGCTCACCTCCAACAATGTGGCTGGCAGTTCGCACGACCCTCTTCAGAGCTTTGCGGTTGCCAGCGGTGCTGTTTCCGAACCAGGCCGTGATGCAGCCCGTCAGGATGCTCTCTATGGTGCACGTGTAGAAGGATCTGAGGATGCTGGGGCTCATTCCAAACTTCCTCAGCCGTCTCAGGAAGAAGAGGCGTTGATGTGCCTTCTTCAGCACTGCGTCGGTGTGTGTGGACCAGGTGAGATCCTCACTGATGTTGACACCGAGGAACTTAAAGCTGTTAACCCGCTCCACTGGTGTCTCGTCGATGGTGATGGGTTTGTGTTTTCTGCTCTGTCTCCTGAAATCCACCACCAGCTCCTTGGTCTTGTCGGTGTTGAGTGAGAGGTGGTTCTCCTGACACCATTTAGTCAGAGTGCTCACCTCCTCTCTGTAGGCCGTCTCATCGTTGTCGGTGATCAGGCCTATCACCGTTGTGTCATCGGCGAATTTGACAATGACGTTGGAGCTGTGTGTGGCTGTACAGTCATGTGTGTACAGGGAGTACAGGAGTGGGCTGAGGACACAGCCCTGAGGAGCACCAGTGTTGAGGGTCAGAGGGGATGATGTGTTGTTGCCCATTCTGACCACCTGACTTCTGCCTGTCAGGAAGTCCAGGATCCAGCTGCACAGAGATCTGTTTAGTCCCAGAGTCTGGAGCTTCGCAACAAGTGTAGTGGGCACTATGGTGTTAAATGCTGAGCTGTAGTCCACAAACAGCATTCTCACATAGGTGTTCTTGTTTTCCAGGGGAGAGAGCAGTGTGAAGGGTGAAAGCAATAGCATCATCTGTAGAACGGTTACTACGATATGCAAATTGTAGCGGATCCAATGATGAAGGCAGCACAGAGCAGATGTGATCTCTGATGAGTCTCTCAAAGCACTTGCTGAAGATGGGTGTGAGAGCAATGGGCCTCCAGTCATTTAAGCAGGTGGTTTTGCTTTTCTTTGGTATTGGCACAATGGTGGATTTTTTGAAGCACGAGGGAACCACAGACAGAGAGGGAGAGATTGAAAATGTCTGTGAAAACACCGGCTAGTTGTAATGCGCATGCTCGAGCACGCGGCCGGGATGCCATCAGGACCCGCAGCCTTCCGGATATTTACCCGCCGGAAGGATCGGGTTACATCCGCGACGGAGACGGTGAGTGCACTCACGCCTCCTGCAGCAGCCGCGGAGCGGAGCGCTCTGTGTGGGCGGTGTTGTGAGCCTCAAACGAGCATAAAAGTTATTCAGCTCATCCGTAGAGAGGCGGCAGTGTTCACCGTAGCTGGTTTATTTCCTTTAAAGTCTGTGATGTTATTGATTCCCTGCCACATACTTCTTGCATCGTTGGTGTTGAATTGATCTTCAACTTTGTTTTTGTATTGTCTTTTTGCGGCTTTGATGGATTTCCTGAGATCGTAACTGGTTTGTTTGCGATCATCAGCATTACCGGATTTAAAAGCGGATGTTCGTGCTGACAAGGCTGCTCGGACATCGCTGTTTATCCACGGTTTTTTGTTGGGGTAGATACGGATTGTTTTAGTCGGCACAACGTCTTCTACACACTTCCTGATGAAACACGTTACAGTCTCTGAGTACACCTCTATGTCGTCATCAGAAGCTGCCCGAACATGTCCCAGTCCACGTGATCAAAACAGTCCTGTAGTGTAGCGTCTGATTGGTCCGACCAGCATTGGATTGTCCTGAGGGCGGGTGCTTCCCGTTTCAGTTTCTGCCTGTAAGCAGGCAGGAGCAGGATGGAAGAGTGGTCTGATTTGCCGTAAAGGTGGGCGCGGGAGAGATTTGTATGCGTTCCGAAAAGGAGAGTAACAGTGATCCAGTACACGATCACCACGCGTGTTGATGGTGATGTGCTGAAAGTATTTTGGGCCTGTTGTTCTGAAGTTGGCTTTGTTAAAGTCCCCCGTAACAACAAACGCTGCTTCTGGGTACGCGGTTTCCTGCTCACTTATATTCCCATACAGTTCCTTGAGTGCTTGTTCTGTTGTTGGCTTGAGGAGGAATATAAACAGCTGTGATTATGACCGCTGTAAATTCCTCGGTAGCCAGAATGGTCGGCACAGAAGCATGTGAAATTCCAGATCAGGGGAGCAGAAGGATTTAATGGAGTGTAGGTTCCTTTCGTCACACCACGAGTGGTTGACAAATAAACAAACACCCCCACCTCTGCTTTTCCCCGTGAGCTCTTTTGTTCTGTCCGAACGGTGCACGGAGAACCCCGTGAGCTCGATGGCTGAGTCTGGAACCACTGCAGACATCCAGGTTTCTGTGAGGCAAATAATGCAGCAGTCCCTTGTTTCTCGTTGGTATGAGACGCGTGCCCGCAGTTCACAGAGTTTGTTGTCCAGTGACTGAACGTTAGCCAGCAGAATGGTTGGGAGAGGAGGTCGGAGGGGACGACGCCTGAGTCTTACTAGGGCGACGGCTCTCTTCCCTTTTTCGGCGACTTTTCCTCCGTCGCGCCTGTGCGACCCAGACAAAGGGCTCTGATGCGGTGTCTGTAACCAGGGCGCCAGCCTTCAAGAACTCAAAGTCCGGTTCGCGCTTCGCGACGTAGGAACCTATGCTTAGAAGCGTGTGTCTATCGTAGACAGTTTTACAAACAACATCCAACACGTAGAACAACATAAAAACAAGTAAGACAAACGAAAAACCGCAAAGTTTGCTCGGTGCTCGCAACACGGCTGCCATACTCGGCGCCATCTGCACAAAGATGGTAGGTGGTGACATGTACCACCTACCTAAAGATTGTTGTAGACCACATACTGTACACCCCTTTATGGCAATGGTGTTCCCTGATTGCAGCACCCTGCCACACAAATCCGATCCATGGAGGCCCCACCTTGCAAATCTTAAAGGATCTGCTCCTAAATTATTGGTGCCAAATACCACAGACATGTTCAAAGATCTTGTGGAGTCCATGCCTCAATGCATTAGAGCTGTTTTGGAAGCATGTACGATATTAGGCAGGTGGTTTTAATGTTGTAGCTGATCAATGTATGACTTTTACAATTTTACAAGTTTTTTCTCAACCCAGAAAGCTACTGCAATTCTCATTAAATCTCATTCTATAAAGAGGTTTCAAAATCAGGCCTGAAACAAGTTTCATCCATCAGCCCCAGCAAACTTATTGACTCATCGTACAATAACTCATGTACTGTAGGGGTGAACGCGGGGTTAGTTTTAACACACATGTATTACAAACTTAGTGTATTTACTAGTTGACATATCAACACTATATAGAGAAAAACATTTTTGTGCCAAAAATTAAAAAATCTTTGGAAAATATCATTGCACATTTATTTAACCATAGCAAAAGTAAATTTCTTAAGTAAACTTTTAATCTCATTTTTTTGTGTTTATTTAAAATTAGACAAATCTGATATTATTTTAATCTTATATAGTTATTTAATGCTGATCTAACCTGCAGAAGACACGAGTCAGGTTTAAATCCCAGTTGTGCAGGTTGGGCATGTTGTAACACTGCATTATAATGTGCCTCTATTAGAACTCTGCTATTCTATTCTATACTTTTATGAATTCTATTGAGAAACCATGAGAAAAAGATGAATAAAGACAGAGAGTCATTGTTCAGAATTTATTAATTATCATTATGTTTTGAACTATGCTGTATAGCTGTGTTCCCATTCAGTCGGTCACTCTCGACGCCACGTCGGAGTACCGACGAATAGGAATCTCGCTTGCGAGAGCCAATCTACTTCGAGTGTAACTAAAACGAGCCAATGCACATTGGCATGCAATGATTGCACCAGGTGCTCATGCCACGCTGTGCGGGTATAAATGAGACACAGGTGATTGCATCAAATTAGCATTTTGCTTCGGAGCCGAGTGGTAGATGGTTACTACAGATATCACTCCTTACTTCGCAGTCCTGACTGAAGACGGAAGCCGCCTTTCGGAAGCGATCTCTTCATTCGGTGTTGGTGTGACGGCACAGCAGCGGGTCGTGTGGTTTTCCGATCATCTCTCTTTGTTGTTTGAACAGAACGATCACAAAGGCTGTTCTCACAGCCGGTTCGGTGCGCTAGGTGGAGAGCGCTAAAAAGCCGTTCCCACGGCTGGTAAGAGAGCGCCGTGTGAGAGAGCTCGCACGTCAGGCTGCACTATCCCTGACGGTGTCGCCGCGACCCTCCCCGCGTGCTTCAGCACCAAGGAGAGCGTCCTTCTGAAAGAGCTTACACAGATAGAGCTTGCGTCTTTTTCAAGATGACATTCTATCTGTGTGTTTCTGGATGCGGTGGTTTCCTGTCACCGAGGGATGGTCATCAGCGCTGTATCTCGTGTTTGGGCGTTCAGCACGCTGAGGCAGCGCTGGTGGATGAATCATGTTCTCACTGCGGGAACATGACCATCTCGGAGTTGCGATCGCGGCTCCGTCTCGCAAGGGGCAGAGCCTCTGTGCCTCTGCCGCGATCTAACTCTCCTCAGAGAGTTACTCAGGCAGTAGCCCGGCTGATTTGAGGGTTACGGTGAGCGCGTTTCCCAGGGAACCAACCCCGGGAACCTCATCCCTCTCGCACTCCGCAGCCAGTAGAGCTGCCATTGGAACGCGGTGGGCCGCCCACGAGATGTGCACCATCCGTATCCTTTGGGGCTCCCTTGAGGACCAGATGTCCATCGCTGCATCAGAGGAGGGTCAGAACTCTCTGGAGAGGATGTGTCGGCGCAGGGGGCCTCCGGTAGACCCGCTGTACCCGATACTGATCCGGAGATGATGGCTATGCTTGCCCGGGCCGCCGAGAGTCGGGCTCGTGTGGAACCCTCCACCGTGTCCCGAACCCTCTAGGCTGGATGATTGGTTTCGGGGTGGCCCGTGCTGGTTCTCAGCGCCCCACCCCGGTGCCTTTTTTTCCCGGAGGTGCACGAGGAGCTCACAAGGTCGTGGACGGCACCTTTTACTGCCCGAAACCGCCTAGTGGATCCTCCTCACCACCCTCGATGGCGGACCTGCAAAGGGATACACGCAGGTTCCCCGTGGAACGGGCCGTTGCTATGCAACTGTGCCCTAACTCCACTTCCAGGGGAACCCGTGTCTTCCTCCCGGGCCTGTAGGTACTCATCCGATCTGATCGGGAAGGCCTACCTGGCTTGTGGAGAGGCAGGCTCCGCTTTACACGCTACGGCGTTGTTGCAGGTCCATCAGGCCCCGGCTCTGAAGACCTTGCACGAGGGTGGTCACGATCCCGCAGTTCTCCAGGAACTGAGAACCGCAACGGACCTCGCGCTCGCGGCGACGAAGGTGACGGCGCGGGCCGTGGGTCGTGCGATGTCCACTATGGTGGTCCAGGAACGCCACCTCTGGCTGTGTCTGGCGGACATGAGGGAGACCGACAAAGTCAGGTTCCTTAACTCCCCCGTCTCCCAGACTGGCCTCTTCGGCGACGCGACCCAGAACTTCGCCCATCAGTTCTCGGCCGCACAGAAGCAGACTGAGGCGGTCAGTCACATTCTGCCTCGGCGGTCAGCCACATTCTGCCTCGGCGGTCAGCTGCTGTCTCCACCCCGCCGCCGACAGCGCCTCAGCCTGCTCGCCGCCGAGGGCGGCCGCCTGCGTCTGCCTCCGCTCCCGCGCCGCAGCAGCAGCCTCCACCAAGCGGCGTTGTGGAGCCGGGCGCAAGCAGGCCGCCCTACCCGCCCAGACGCCTGCCAAGAGGGGAGGCAAGGCCAAGGGCAGGCTGCCACGAGACGGGCGACCCGGAGGTGAGGAGGACTGCTCTTCTGGAGATGGTGACCACACCGCCCATCCCCGGTGGAGGGCCGGGAGGAGAATCTTGTGTTCCATTTGTCTCTGTTCCGCCGCTGGGCTCAGCCCCAGCGGTACCCAAATTCTCAACACAAGAGCAGTTCCTTCCATCTCCCGGTCCGCAGAGGGGCTCGGAGAGTTGTGGCCGGTCAAACGCCGACCACACTCATCCTCCCTCTTCGCCAGCGGGCAGCAGTGGACAACCCCTCATGTTCCTGCTGCCCACCTGTGGAATCAGGTAAGTGTTGCACGGCACACTCACCTCGCGCGGGCCGCCTCCACGAGACAGCCGCCCCAGTCCGGTACCTGCATTCCACCTCGCTGCCCCACGTGGGTACGCCGGTGGTCCCTATGGTCCTGCTTGTACGGTCCCTGGGAGCCTGGCTAGTGCTCCTCGGTCCGTCTCGCTGGCTCATTCGGACCATCAGGCTCGGCCACGCGATTCAGTTCGCCTGGCGCCCCAGGATCAGGGGCATCCGCTTCACTTCGGTGAATGCTGCAGATGTCCATGTCCTGTGTGTGGAGATCGCTGTCCTGCTGGCGAAGGACGCGATAGAGCCGGTCCCTCCAGCCGATATGAAGACCGCCTCTACAGCCCGTACTTCATTGTACCCAAGAAAGCCGGTGGGTTACGGCCAATCTTGGACCTGCGAGTCCTGAATCGGAGCCTCCACAAGCTACCGCTCAAGACGCCACGCAGAAGCGCATTTTCAATGCATCCGTCCCCAAGATTGGTTTGCAGCGGTCGACCTGAAGGACGCAGATTTTCATGTCTCTCGATCCTTCCTCGACACAGGCCATTTCTGCGCTTTGCGCTCGAGGGTTGAGCATATCAGTACAAAGTCCTGCCCTTCGGCTGGCTCCTGTCCCCATGTCTTTACGAAAGTCATGGAGGGGGCCTCGTGCCCATGAGAGAACGGGCGCTCGTGATCCTCAACTATCTCGGCGACTGGCTCTTTCTAGCACAGTCCTGGGATCAGTTGTGCGAACACAGGGACCTGGTGCTCAGACACCTCAGCCAGTTGGGTCTTCGGGTCAACTGGGAAAGGAGCAAACTCGCCCCAGGCAGAGGATCTCTTTCTCGGTATGGAGTTGGATTCGGTCGAGCAGGCAGCGCGCCTCACAGAGGAGCATGTCCAGTCGATGCTGAACTGCCTGAACACGTTTCAGGGCAGGATGGCGGTTCCACTGAAACGGTTTCAGAGGCTCCTGGGGCATATGGCAGCCGCGCGGCAGTAACGCCGCCGGCCTGCTTCATATGAGACCGCTTCAGCATTGGCTACACGGCTGAGTCCCGAGATGGGCGTGGCAACGCGGCACTCACCGGGTGAGCATCACACCGCCTGTCGCCAGTCCTTCAGTCCGTGGTCAGACCCTTCGCTCCTTCGGCTGGAGTGCCCCTGGAACAGGTGTCCAGGCATACTGTGGTTTTCACGGATGCCTCCGCCATGGGTTGGGGAGCCACGCACAACGGGCATGCAGTGTCAGGGGTTTGACGGGCCCGCACCTGCATTGGCACATCAATTGCCTCGAGTTGCTAGCAGTACATCTTGCTCTGAGCCGCCTCAAAGGGCGGTTACGGGCAAAGATGTACTGGTCCACACGGACAACACTGCGGCCGTTGCGTATATCAACCGACAAGGTGGTCTGCGCGCCCCGCCGCATGTCGCAACTCGCCCGCCATCTCCTACTCTGGAGTCAGAAGTGTCTGAGGTCGCCAGGCCATTCATGTCCCTGGTGTGCGCAACCGTGTGGCTGACGAGCTCTCACGAGCTGCGCCCCAGGGGAGTGACGACTCCACCCCAGGTGGTTCAGCTGATTGGGAGACAGTTCGGGTGGCACAGGTCGACCTGTTTGCTTCCCCAGAAACGCCCCACTGCCAGTGGTTCTATTCGCTGACCGAGGGTACACTCGCACGGATGCCCTTGCGCACAGCTGGCCCCAGGGGCTGCGCAAATATGCGCTTCCCCAGTGAGCCTACTTGCACAGACACTGTGCAAGGTCAGGAGGACGAGGAGCAGCTCCTGTTGGTGGCGCCAGACTGGCCCAACCGGACCTGGTTCCGGGAACTTATGCTCCTCGCGACAGCTCCTCCTTGGCCGATTCCTCTGAGGAAGGACCTTCTGACTCAGAGACGGGCACCCTGTGGCACCCGCGGCCCAGACCTGTGGAAGCTTCATGTCTGGCCCCGGACGGGACGCGGAGGTTCTAGGTGACTTACCCCAAGAGGTAGTTAACACCATCACTTCGGCACGTGCACCGTCTACAAGACAGGCTTACGCCCGAAGTGGAACCTGTTCGCCGAGTGGTGTTCTTCTCGCCGAGAGGACCCCGAAGATGTTCGATCGCGGCCTGTGCTTTCCTTCCTGCAACAAGGGTTGGAGCGTAGGCTGTCACCCTCCACCCTCAAGGTCTATGTTGCTGCTATATCCACCTATCACGACCACGTAGAAGGTAAGTCGGTTGGGAAGCACGACCTGGTCGTCAGGTTCCTTAGGGGGGCGAGACGGTTAAATCCTCCTCGACCCCCCTCCATACCCTCTTGGAATCTTGCTCTGGTGCTCCGAGCACTCCAGAATGCCCCATTCGAGCCTTTGCAGTCAGCAGAGCTAAAGATTCTGTCTATGAAGACTTTGCTGTTGGCTGCATTGGCCTCCATCAAGAGGGTAGGGGACCTGCAGGCATTTTCGGTCATTTAATCGTGCCTAGAGTTCGGGCCGGGTAATACCCACGTGGTACTAAGGCCCCGGCCTGGCTATGTGCCCAAGGTTCCTACCACTCCCTTCAGGGACCAGGTGGTGAACTTGCAAGCGCTGCCCCCGGAGGAGGCAGACCCAGCCCTAGCTTTGCTCTGTCCCGTCCGCGCTCTGCGGATCTACGTGGATAGAACTCAAAGCTTCAGAACCTCAGATCAGCTCTTTGTCTGTCACGGAGGCCAGCAGAAGGGAAAGGCTGTCTCCAAGCAGAGGATGGCCCACTGGATAGTGGATGCCATCACCTTGGCTTACCAAGCACAAGGTGTGCCCTGTCCGCTCGGGGTGCGAGCACACTCTACTAGAAGTGTTGCATCCTCCTGGGCGCTGGCACGTGGCGCCCGCTGTCAGACATCTGTAGAGCTGCGGGCTGGGCAACACCCAACACGCTCGCTAGATTCTATAGCCTACACGTAGAGCCGGTCTCCTCCTGTGTTCTCACCTCAAACGGGTAGAAGCACTGAGAGGCCCGGCTCTTGTCGGCTTGCTGCGCTTCGCGCTCTTATTCTCCAGAAGCAAACTCTGTGAGTCCTCCATCTCCTCGGTGCCGGACATCGCGGAACGCCGGGCATCAGGCCCCTTGCCGCTGAATCCTTGAGAACCGGTAATGGGCTGGGCTTATATGAGTGACCCTGCGGGATCCCATATTTCTTCCACGGTCGCTCCTACGGGAAGCCCGTGTCTTTCCCTTGGGAGAGCCTTCCCGTCACCGGGACTGAGCCCTCCTCCTCCTTGCGGGCTACGGCTCAGCTTTGTACTCCACATAACTCCTCCGGGTACGATGTGGGCTCCGCAGCTGCCCCTTTTCTAGGCACGCTTTCCCAGTGTCATCCAATAATCACTGAACAGGGTCATGCGGAACAGCAGTGATGGACTTCCTGGTGTGAGCCCCGCCTCATCAGGTAAGAGAGCTCAGGTGGCTCACACTGGGCACTGGAAGGGGCAGAGGCCATGGCACTTTGGTAGGGATTCCTATTCGCCGGCACTCCGACGTGGCGTCGAGAGTGACCGACTGAATGGGAACGCCTCGGTTACGTATGTAACCCTCGCTCCCTGAAGGAGGGAACGGAGACGCCACGCCCCGCCGCCATGTCCTCTGTACCCTGCTGGGGTGCCTGCCTACCTACTCGGCTCCTCAGCAAAAGGCTAATTTGATGCAATCACCTGTGTCTCATTTATACCCGCACAGCGTGGCATGAGCACCTGGTGCAATCATTGCATGCCAATGTGCATTGGCTCGTTTTAGTTACACTCGGTAGATTGGCTCGCGAGCGAGATTCCTATTCGCCGGTACTCGACGTGGCGCCTCCGTTCCCTCCTTCAGGGAACGAGGGTTACATACGTAACCGAGACGTTCCCTTTCAAAGGGAACTCGCACTGCGTCCTGTCTGAAACTACTATTGAATCACGGCAATCCTATTGACCAGTGACAGCCCATGATGTCATCAACGTGTGACCCGGAAGTATATAAGGGCTCCTTGCAAACATGACATTCAGCTTTTCGTCTTCAGGGACTGTTCTGTCTGAAGCACTTCGAATTAAGGAAATACAAATTCAGTATGAAACACACAGAGAAGACCAAGTGTTTTCAGAAGTGTGCTGACCCAAAAGTGTCCTAGATATTTGACACCGGAGGACACACACGAGCAGTGTGTTTACTGCTCGGCTGATGGTGGCCACAGAGAGACTTCTGTGGTTGAACTTGGCTGATATTGGGGAGAAATAAAATGGCTTTCTCCTCGATTCACCAGTTTCGCTCTCCAAACTTTAATGGCACTTCCGTTGGGACGGTGGTGGGAAAGTTTGGGGAGGCGAAGGAGCATTCGGCAGCATTTAAAACCTGCATACCGCTGAGATCCGGGTCCGCGCCCAGGCAGGTGAAAGGGCCTGGCCCGTCACGGTCCAAGGGCTGGAGACTCCCAGAAGAAGAAGGATTTGAGTCAGCGTCTGTGATGGGTCTCCCCCCGAGGGTGAACTAAAAACCTGACCTCATCTTTCTTCATCGTTTCCCCAGGCACTTCTTACATCATGCCTGGGGCTGGGCCTGTGATGAGTGGAAACGATATTCTACGGCCCGCATTTAGGCCTGTAAGGGTGATAGACCTCATGTTTATAAAACTGAACTGGCGAGTCTTCATTCTGCACGCCGCAGCTTGAGCTGGTGGGTCTAGTCTAGTCTACAGCCTGGTCTACCTACCAGGTCAGGCTCAGTGCTCCCCTCACTGAGGGTCGCTTCTGAGTACTCAGCCTCCTGAGTCTGGTCAGACGGTCGCAGGCCCCTCGTGAGGCCTCCCAGTTAGATCAGTCCGTAGGCCTGTCCGGCCCTCCTTAGCGCTTTGAAAGATAGGTGCTTTTAGGGCTGAACAATTAATTGCATTTGCGATAATATCGCAATATGATAAAACATGATTTTGTGACCGCAAAGGCTGCGATTACAGTCTGGTCACGTGACACGAGAGAGTAAAGCAGTCTGCAGAAGCGGCATCAACTTGGCACGTTACGCCTACAGGCCTGGCCTAAAGGAAAGAACAATTTGTGTTTAATCAATCTAATATTGTGTTGGTCATACTAAACAATAGGGGTGGGAGAAAAGATTCTCTCTCCAATGATTCTGGATCAATTCTAGGCTTAGATTTTAACTGCAGGTGTGCAATGGCGCTGTGTGTGTTTTATAAACACCCGTATTCTGCTTGCTTCCATTTCCACACACACACACACACACACACACACACACACACACACACACACACCACTCAAACCATAAAATAATCTTTCATAACGTTCGGAAAGGTTGAAGCGAATTACAATGACATTTTGCAAGCTTCACTGCACAGGATATGCGCTGTGAGAAACGTACATTTTGCTTGATGTTACGCTTACAGTGTGTGTTTTGAAGCTATATTAGTTTATATATTTAAAATTCTTAACATGCAATTGTTTTCATTTATTTTTTTAATGTGAAATTATTTTAAAATCTACTTATAATTGCATGTATAATAATAATAAAAAAAGATTTTAAGTTTTATTAATAAGATTAATGAATAAGAAAAAAGTTAAAGAATTGTTTTGGAATTGAATAGTTAAATAGTATGTCACTGCAAACCTGTCATACCTGTTTAACACAACACAATTCATGTTCAAACGAAACCAAACTGGTTTCCATATCCATTTGAATATGGAAACTCGATGTGGCACAACACCAAAAGTAGTGGACGACATTTATGCTATCAATATCTGGTATGAAAAAACAAAACAAAACAAAAAAACAATTCAGATTAAGGACATCAGGATAATTTTTTAAGCATGGCATTTTGGGAATGGTCAAGACCAATATGCTTTATAGGGGTACTAGGTCACAGTGATTTTGCCAAGGTCAACATATTTTGTTGATCCTGGAACAACATTCCTGTCTGAAAGTGTAGTCTTAACAATATTCCAGATGGTATTTCAGGTCGTGTTCTGCGGTCCTGTGCTGATCAGCTCGCCGGGTTGTTTACATCTATCTTTAATGAGTCCCTCGCTACATCTGTGGTCCCCACCTCCTTCAAAAAATCCACCATCATCCCTGTCCCTAAGAACAGTAAACCCTCTTGCCTAAATGACTATCGTCCAGTGGCTCTCACGTCTATAGTCATGAAGGTCTTTGAGAGACTCATTAAAAACACCATTTGCGCCTTCATTCCTGACACTTTGGACCCTCTTCAGTTTGCCTATCGTCCCAATAGATCGACTGAAGATGCCATCTCTCATGTCCTCCACTCCTCCCTCACTCACATCGACAGCAAAAGTGGGAACTACGTAAGGCTGCTATTTATTGACTATAGCTCAGCCTTTAACACCATAGTTCCCATCAAGCTAACCTCCAAACTCCTGGATCTCGGCCTGAATCCTTCTCTCTGCCACTGGATTGAGGACTTCCTCACTGGCAGGCCTCAGGTGGTGAGAATAGGCCAGTCCACCTCCACCTCCATCTCCCTGAGTGTGGGAGCTCCACAGGGCTGTGTCCTGAGTCCCCTGCTCTACTCGCTCTACACGCATGACTGTTTGTCCACACACAGCTCCACCTCTATCATCAAATTTGCTGATGATACTGTTGTCCTGGGCCTCATTTCCAACAACAATGAGACGGCATACTTGGACGAGGTGGAGCATCTAACATCATGGTGCCAGGACAACTGTCTCTCTCTGAATGTTGGCAAGACCAAAGAAATGATTGTGGACTTCAGGAAGAGACAGCAACGGACATACTCCCCTCTCATGATCAGCGGGTCACCAGTAGAGAGAGTGAGCAGCTTCAAGTACCTGGGTGTAAACATCTCCAAGGACCTGACTGCTCAAATTCAGACACAGGTGAAAAAACCCAGGCAAAGACTGTACCACCTGCGCCAGCTGAGGAAATTCAGGGTTTCACCAGCTATCCTGAAAACTTTCTATTTAGGGGCGATAGAAAGTGTACTAACTCAGTGCATCACAGCGTGGTATGGGAACAGCACCAGTCATGACCGCAAAGCCCTGCAAAGAGTCGTGCGCTTATCCGAGCGTATCTCAGGGTCAGCTCTCCCGTCTCTGCAGGACGTCTACACCAAACGCTGCAAAGGTAGAGCTACTAAGATCATCAAGGACTCTAATCACCCTGCAAACCCTCATTTCACGCTGCTGCCATCTGGTAAGCGCTTCCGAAGCCTGATGGCCAAAACTGAGAGACTCAGGAGGAGCTTCTTCCCCCAGGCCATCAGACTCCTGAACTCAGTCACTTAACACCACATGACTTCACTTCAGGATAAACATCGATACACTGACATTGCACTGCACTTTCTGTTCTTGTTGTTACTGTGTAACAACCTGTTTGCACATTATACTCTTTATACATTTGTTAACCACATATTTATAAGTCTACAGTTTACTCACTGCACAGTCTACTTCAATTATTTTATTCCACTTCTTTATTCTTATTTTTTACTTTTTTTCTTCTACTTGACTTGATTATTTATAATTCTACAGATATATATATATATATATATATATATATATATATATATATATATATATATATATATAGATAGATAGATAGATAGATAGATAGATAGATAGATAGTACTTTTTTATCCTATTTCTATTATAATTTCCTCCTTGTGTTTTTAACTGTGAATTTGCACTGTCCATGGAGCGGACCTGTTTACATTTCACTGCCGGTTGTATATTCTGTATATAACTGTGTATGTGACAAATAAAACTCTTGAATCTTGAATAAGACCCCTCCGTAGACCTTTCCAGGCATTGAAAGTGTTAATTAAATTGCTGTCTATGGAGGGGTCAGAGAGCTCTCGGATTTCATCAAAAATATCTTAATTTGTGTTACAAAGATGAACAAAGGTCTTACGGGTTTGGAACGATCATTTTTGGGTGAACTATTCCTTTAAGCTATTGACTCTACATTAAAACTGTGATGTTTACCAGACCGACAGATAAAGAAAATGATGAAGGCAGATGATCTTTACTTTATGTCTGTCAGTTGATTAAAAACATTAATCAAGTTGTCATCATTTAATCATGCATTTTCATTTATACAAACCTTATTCCAAAAAAGTTGGGACACTGTACAACTTGTGAATAAAAAGAAATGCAATAATTTACAAATCTCATAAACTTATATTTTATTCACAATAGAATATAGATCAAATCAAATCACCTTTATTTATATAGCGCTTTTAACGAGTCCAATTGTTTCAAAGTAGCTTCACATTGTTAACAGGAAAATAATGCAACAGAATTTGTACAGCCGTTCTGGTGAAACGGTGATGTTATCCAGTTAATTTCAAGTATCATATAGTGTCAATGCGGGCAGATCGGTAATATAGATGAAATTTAGGTGTCCCCAACTGACACCTAGATAACATATCAAATGTTGAAAGTGAGACATTTTGGCATGCCAAATGTTGGCTTATTTTGGATTTCATGAGAGCTACACATTCCAAAAAAGTTGGGACAGGTAGCAACATATAAGGAAAAGCTGGAGGACCAATTTGCAACTTATTAGGTCAATTGGCAACATGACTGGGTATAAAAAGAGCCTCTCAGAGTGGCAGTGTCTCTCAGAAGTCAAGATGGGCAGAGGATCACCAATTCCCCCAATGCTGCGGCCAAAAATAGTGGAGCAATATCAGAAAGGAGCTTCTCAGAGAAAAATTGCAAAGAGTTTAAAGTTATCATCATCTACAGTGCATAATATCATCCAAAAATTCAGAGAATCTGGAACAATCTCTGTGCGTAAGGGTCAAGGCCGGAAAACCATACTGGATGCCCGTGATCTTCGGGCCCTTAGACGACACTGCATCACATACAGGAATGCTACTGTAATGGAAATCACAACATGGGCTCAGGAATACTTCCAGAAAACTACTTTATATACTTCACGATTGTCGTGAACACAATCCACCGTGCCATTCGTCGTTGCCGGCTAGAACTCTATAGGTCAAAAAAGAAGCCATATCTAAACATGATCCAGAAGTGCAGGCGTTTTCTCTGGGCCAAGGCTCATTTAAAATGGACTGTGGCAAAGTGGAAAACTGTTCTGTGGTCAGACCAATCAAAATTGGAAGTTATTTTTGGAAAACTGGGACGCAATGTCATCCGGACTAAAGAGGACAAGGACAACCCAAGTTGTTATCAGCGCTCAGTTCAGAAGCCTGCATCTCTGATGGTATGGGGTTGCATGAGTGCATGTGGCATGGGCAGCTTACACATCTGGAAAGGCACCATCAATGCTGAAAGGTATATCAAAGTTCCAGAACAACATACGCTCCCATCCAGACGTCGTCTCTTTCAGGGAAGACCTTGCATTTTCCAACATGACAATGCCAGACCACATACTGCATCAATTACAACATCATGGCTGCATAGAAGGATCCGGGTACTGAAATGGCCAGCCTGCAGTCCAGATCTTTCACCCATAGAAAACATTTGGCGCATCATAAAGAGGAAGATATGACAAAGAAGACCTGAGACAGTTGAGCAACTAGAAGCCTGTATTAGACAAGAATGGGACAACATTCCTATTCCTAAACTTGAGCAACTTGTCTCCTCAGTCCCCAGACATTTGCGGACTGTTATAAAAAGAAGAGGGGATGCCACACAGTGGTAAACATGGCCTTGTCCCAACTTTTTTGAGATGTGTTGATGCCATGAAATTTAAAATCAACCTATTTTTCCCTTAAAATTATACATTTTCTCAGTTTAAACATTTGATATGTCATCTATATTGTATTCTGAATAAAATATTGAAATTTGAAACTTCCACATCATTGCATTCTATTTTTATTCACAATTTGTACAGCATCCCAACTATTTTAATTTGGCGTAATATTTGTAACACAACAAGAAGTAAAAGAAATAAAAAAAACAACACAGAAAAACAGGAGCCTCATCATCAGGAAAAAATCAAATGACCTATGCAGGGCAAACAGGGTTACAAAGATTCAACTCATAGCTAATGGCCCATGTACATCTCTATTATATTTTACGTAACAACCACCAACTTTATTTATGGTATGAGTCAATTGGAAACAAAGGGAGAACCACAGAGGAAAATACACACCCTAGTCAGAGCAACATATGTTTTACTTAAACAATTGTCTTTCCACATATTGGAACTCTCCCATGTTTAATAAATATATTGACATTGGCAAGTCTAGAGAAACTGACGTCAACTAGAAGTTGTGTAGTAAACAATCAATGTTTAATATAAAACAGATTGCTTTAGAGGAGTGTTTGTGGGAGATCGGTAACATTTAACACCAGTGACAGTAATGTATTAGTCTTTGTATTTGAATTTTAAGTTTCACAGCATTCTCAACATCACTTTGTGGTTCCAGGAATTATTGTGTTTAACTTGCTGGACAATTGAATGTTGACTCAATGAGACCAGTAGGTTGATATTTACATTGGCCAGTACAATACTTGAGTAGTTTTTATATTTTTACACAAAGTAGCAAAATTGATGACACCATTCAGAATCACAAGATCATATAAAAAAGGCCAAAGGTGATTTTGTGCTTTGGAAAATGGACCCTAACAATGGGCTGAGCTGAAGGCAGTAGGAGACAGAGAGGAGGAGGAAGGGGCTGAAGAATATTTGTTCCATGATCAATAGCTAACCATGTTCTTGTGCATAGGATGAACATGAGGGAAGCTGGCTAACAATTTCAGCTGAATGTGAACGGTTTACAGTTGTATTTATCATGAAAGTTACAGGTACCTGAAATTTGCCATATAGAGTATTTGCACTTTCTTTAAACAAAAAAAATGTAGATGAGAGAACCTTTGGTCTTCTATGTACAGTAGGGGTGTAACAGTACACAGAAGTCATTGTTCACTACTGCAAGCAGGACGAGTGCCTTGAGAAAGGGGCGAGGCCAGTGGTATGATGGATTATAAATGCCACCTGCGTGCTGCACCGGTCTCGAGTTTCTCACAGAGGAGCTTCGGCCTCGTCCTGCTTGCCACAGGTACGTACCTCGGTTTCGGGGTCACGGTTCAATACAAGTTCGGTACAATAGGAAAAATGGTCACACTTTAGTTTAGGGTCCAATTCCCACTGTTAACTATTAACTATGACTTTCGCCTCAATAAAACTATTAGTTAGTCAGCTACTTGTAAGTTTAGTTTAGGTATGGGGTAGGATTAAAGTGTTAGTTCACCCAAAAATTTAAATTCTGTCATTAATTACTCACTCTCATGTCATTCCAAACCCATAAGACCTTCATTCATCTTCATAATACAAATTAAGATATTTTTGATAAAATTCGAGAGCTCTCTGACCTCTCCATAGACAGCAATGTAACAACACTTTCATGGCCCAGAAAGGTAGTAAAAATATAGTTAAAATAGTCCATGTGACTCCAGTGGTTCAGCCTTCATTTTATGAGGTGACGACGAGAAAAAATATTGTGCACAAAAACAAACAAAAATAATGACTTTATTTAAGAATTTTGTTCTGTCTCCTACGCGCCCTGGTCCAGGTTGTAGAACCGTACAAATGTGAACGGAGAGGACCAGGCCTTGGAGGCTATCATGCCCCCTGGAACCTCATCAATAGGTCATGCAGGCACTGCACACCTCTGAAGTAAACTAAATCTGCAACATGTTCATAGAATAAGTTGCTATGGCTACTTACATACCCAGAAAGTTACCTCTGTTTTTGGAACCGAATGTTGAGGTTATCAGCTTATATTTTTATTATTATTATTATGTTATTAGCTTATATAAGGTTATCAGCTTACTTACCATTAAACATACCCGGGTATGTCACATAACCTGCTTTCTGGAATACCCCCAGATCAGTTTAATATGTAAATAGGCTATGTAGTTTTGTCTTTGTTTACTTAAAAATTAAACTGCTAGCAACTGTTAGCTGTAGCACCCCATTACTATCACACAAAATACTGTATGGACATATTAAAGGAGATCTTTATTATCTATTGTAAAGTTACAGTGGTAATTTAGCAGACAAATATGAACATGGTTTTATAATAGGTTTAGAGGGGACTAGGGCAGACAACAACACAACCCTTACAAAAATTAACAATGGTTTTACTACATATAAAACCAAAAAAAAAAAAAAACATTACCACAGATTAACCATGGTTTTGCTACACTAACCATAGTTTAACCATGGAATTTGTAGTAAAACTATGGTTCCCATTCAGTCGGTCACTCTCGACGCCACGTCGGAGTACCGACGAATAGGAATCTCGCTCGCGAGAGCCAATCTACTTCGAGTGTAACTAAAACGAGCCAATGCACATTGGCATGCAATGATTGCACCAGGTGCTCATGCCACGCTGTGCGGGTATAAATGAGACACAGGTGATTGCATCAAATTAGCATTTCGCTTCGGAGCCGAGTGGTAGATGGTTACGGCAGCTATCACTCCCTACCTCGCAGTGACTGACGCGGAGCCGCCTTTCGGAAGCGATCTCTTCAGTCGGCGTTGGTGTGACGGCACTACAGCGGGTCGTGTGGTTTCGATCATCTCTCTTTGTTGTTCGTTAGAACGATCACAAGGGCTGTTCTCACAGCTGGTTCGGTGCGCTAGGTGGAGAGCGCTAAAAAGCCGCTCCCACGGCTGGTAAGAGCGCCCTCGTGAGAGAGAGCGCGCACGTCAGGCTGCACTACCCCCTGACTGTGTCGCCGCGACCCCTCCCCCTGCGTGCTTCAGCACCAAGGAGAGCATCCTTCTGAAAGAGCTTGCACAGATAGACCTTGCGTCTTTTTCAAGATGACATTCTATCTGTGTGTTTCTGGATGCGGTGGTTTCCTGTCACCGAGGGATGGTCATCAGCACTGTATCTCGTGTTTGGGCGTTCAGCACGCTGAGGCAGCGCTGGTGGATGTGTCATGTTCTCACTGCGGGAACATGACCATCTCGGAGTTGCGATCGCGGCTCCGTCTCGCAAGGGGCGGAGCCCCCATGCCTCTGCCTCGATCTAACCCTCCTCAGAGGGTTACTTCAGGCAGTAGCCCGGCTGATTTGAGGGTTACAGTGAGCGCGTTTCCCCCAGGGAACCAACCCCCAGGGAACCCTCATCCCTCTCGCACTCCACAGCCAGTAGAGCTGCCATTGGAACGCGGTGGGCCGTCCACGAGATCTGCACCATCCGTATCCTTTGGGGCTCCCCTTGAGGACCAGATGTCCATCGCTGCATCGGAGGGAGGGTCAGAACTCTCTGGAGAGGATGTGTCGGTGCAGGGGGCTCCTCCGGGTAGACCCGCTGTGCCCAATACTGATCCAGAGATGATGGCTATGCTTGCCCGGGCCGCCGAGAGAGTCGGGCTCGTGTGGAACCCTCCACCGTGTCCCGAACCCTCAAGGCTGGATGATTGGTTTCTTTGGGTGGCCCGTGCTGGTTCTCAGCACCCCACCCCGGTGCCTTTTTTCCCGGAGGTGCATGAGGAGCTCACAAGGTCGTGGACGGCACCTTTTACTGCCCGAAACTGGCCTAGTGGATCCTCCTCCCTCACCACCCTCGATGGCGGACCTGCAAAGGGATACACGCAGGTTCCTCCCGTGGAACAGGCCGTTGCTATGCAACTGTGCCCTAACTCCACTTCCAGGGGGAACCCGTGTCTTCCCTCCAGGGCCTGTAGGTACTCGTCCGATCTGATCGGGAAGGCCTATCAGGCTTGTGGAGAGGCAGGCTCTGCCTTACACGCTATGGCGTTGCTGCAGGTCCATCAGGCCCAGGCACTGAAGGCCCTGCACGAGGGTGGTCACGATCCCGCAGTTCTTCAGGAACTGAGAACCGCAACGGACCTCGCGCCGTGCGGCGACCGAAGGTTCTGGCGGGCGGGCCGTGGGTCGTGCGATGTCCACCATGGTGGTCCAGGAACGCCATCTCTGGCTGTGTCTGGCGGACATGAGGGAGACTGACAAAGTCAGGTTCCTTAACTCCCCCGTCTCCCAGACTGGCCTTTTCAGCGACGCGGTCCAGAACTTCGCCCAGCAGTTCTCGGCCGCACAGAAGCAGACTGAGGCGATCAGTCACATCCTGCCACGGCGGTCAGCTGCTGTCTCCACCCCGCCGCCGGCAGCGCCTCAGCCTGCTCGTCGCCAAGGGCGGCCGCCTGCGTCTGCCTCCGCTCCCGCGCCGCAGCAGCAGCCTCCACCCAAGCGGCGTCGTGGAGCCGGGCGCAAGCAGGCCGCCCCGCCCGTCCAGGGGCCTGCCAAGAGGGGTGGCAAGGCCAAGGGCAAGCGCTCCTGAGACGGGTGACCCGGAGATGAGGAGGACTGCTCTTCTGGAGACGGTGACCGTACCGCTCCATCCCCCGGAGGAGGGCCGGGAGGAGAATCTTGTGTTCCGTTTTCTTTCTGTTCCGCCGCTGGGCTCAGCCCCAGCGGTACCCAAATTCTCAATAAAAGAGCAGTTTCTTCCATCTCCGGGTCCTCAGGGGGCTCGGAGAGTTGTGGCCGGTCAAACGCGGACCACACTCATCCTCCTCCTTCGCCAGCAGGCAGCAGTGGACGTCCCCCTCACGTTCCTGCTGCCCACCTGTGGAATCAGGGAAGTGTGGCACGGCACACGCTCACCTCGCTGCGGGCCGCCTCCACGAGACAACCGCCCCAGCCCGGTACCTGCATTCCACCGCACTGCCCCACGGTGGGTACGCCGGTGGTCCCTATGGTCCCGCATACGGTCCCTGGGAGCCTGGCTAGCGCTCCCGCTCCGTCTCTCGCTGGCTCATTCGGACCATCAGGCTCGGCTACGCGATTCAGTTCGCCCGGCGCCCCCCCAGGTTCAAGGGCGTCCGCTTCACTTCGGTGAATGCCACAGATGCCCATCATGTCCTGCGTGCGGAGATCGCTGTCCTGCTGGCGAAGGACGCGATAGAGCCGGTCCCTCCAGCCGATATGAAGACCGGCTTCTACAGCCCGTACTTCATTGTACCCAAGAAAACGGGTGGGTTACGGCCAATCTTGGACCTGCGAGTCCTGAATCGGAGCCTCCACAAGCTACCGTTCAAGATGCTCACGCAGAAATGCATTTTCGAATGCATCCGTCCCCAAGATTAGTTTGCAGCGATCGACCTGAAGGACGCGTACTTTCATGTCTCGATCCTTCCTCGACACAGGCCATTTCTGCGCTTTGCGTTCGAGGGTCGAACATATCAGTACAAAGTCCTGCCCTTCGGGCTGGCCCTGTCCCCCCGTGTCTTCACGAAAGTCACGGAGGGGCCCTCGTGCCCATGAGAGAGCGGGCGTTCGCATCCTCAACTATCTCGACGACTGGCTCATTCTAGCACAGTCCAGGGATCAGTTGTGCGAACACAGGGACCTGGTGCTCAGACACCTCAGCCAGTTGGGTCTTCGGGTCAACTGGGAAAAGAGCAAACTCACCCCCGTGCAGAGGATCTCTTTTCTCGGTATGGAGTTGGATTCGGTCGAGCGGACAGCGCGCCTCACAGAGGAGCGTGTCCAGTCGATGCTGAACTGCCTGAACACGTTTCAAGGCAGGATGGCGGTTCCACTGAAACAGTTTCAGAGGCTCCTGGGGCATATGGCAGCCGCGGCAGCAGTAACGCCGCTCGGCCTGCTTCATATGAGACCGCTTCAGCATTGGCTACACGGCCGAGTCCCGAGATGGGCGTGGCAACGCGGCACTCACCGGGTGAGCATCACACCGCCTGTCGCCAGTCCTTCAGTCCGTGGTCCGACCCTCGTTCCTTCGGGCTGGAGTGCCCCTGGAACAGGTGTCCAGGCATGCTGTGGTTTTCACGGATGCCTCCGCCACGGGCTGGGGAGCCACATTACAACGGGCATGCAGTGTCAGGGGTTTGGACGGGCCCGCACCTGCATTGGCACATCAATTGCCTCGAGTTGCTAGCAGTACATCTTGCTCTGAGCTGCCTCAAAGAGGCGATTTACGGGCAAAGATGTACTGGTCCGCACGACAACACTGCGACCGTTGCGTATATCAACCGACAAGGTGGTCTGCGCCCCGTCGCATGTCGCAACTCGCCTGCCATCTCCTCCTCTGAAGTCAGAAGTGTCTGAGGTCGCCGGGCCATTCATGTACCTGGTGTGCGCAACCGTGTGGCCGACGAGCTCTCACGAGCTGCGCTCCCAGGGAGTGGCGACTCCACCCCAGGTGGTTCAGCTGATCTGGAGACAGTTCGGGGTGGCACAGGTCGACCTGTTTGCTTCCCCAGAAACGCCCCACTGCCAGTGGTTCTATTCGCTGACCGAGGGTACACTGCACGGATGCCCTTGTGCACAGCTGGCCCCAGGGGCTGCGCAAATATGCGTTTCCCCCAGTGAGCCTACTTGCACAGACACTGTGCAAGGTCAGGGAGGACGAGGAGCAGGTCCTGTTGGTGGCGCCATACTGGCCCAACCGGACCTGGTTCCCGGAACTTATGCTCCTCGCGACAGCCCCTCCTTGGCCGATTCCTCTGAGGAAGGACCTTCTGACTCAGAGACGGGGCACCCTGTGGCACCCGCGTCCAGACTGTGGAAGCTTCATGTCTGGCTCCTGGACGGGACGCGGAGGTTCTAGGTGACTTACCCCAAGAGGTAGTTAACACCATCACTTCGGCACGTGCACTGTCTACAAGACAGGCTTACGCCTCGAAGTGGAACCTGTTCGTCGAGTGGTGTTCTTCTCGCCGAGAAGACCCCCGAAGATGTTCGATCGCGTCTGTGCTTTCCTTCCTGCAACAAGGGTTGGAGCGTAGGCTGTCCCCTCCACCCTCAAGGTCTATGTTGCTGCTATGTCCACCTATCATGACCACGTAGAAGGTAAGACGGTTGGGAAGCACGATCTGGTCGTCAGGTTCCTTAGGGGGGCGAGACGGTTAAATCCTCCTCGACCCCCCTCCATACCCTCTTGGGATCTTGCTCTGGTGCTCCGAGCACTCCAGAATGCCCCATTCGAGCCTTTGCAGTCAGCAGAGCTAAAGATTCTGTCTATGAAGACTTTGCTGTTGGCTGCATTGGCCTCCATCAAGAGGGTAGGGGACCTGCAGGCATTTTCGGTCGACGAATCGTGCCTAGAGTTCGGGCCGGGAAATTCCCACGTGGTACTAAGGCCCCGGCCTGGCTATGTGCCCAAGGTTCCTACCACTCCCTTCAGGGACCAGGTGGTGAACCTGCAAGCGCTGCCCCGGAGGAGGCAGACCCAGCCCTAGCTTTGCTCTGTCCCGTCCGCGCTCTGCGGATCTACGTGGATAGAACTCAAAGCTTCAGAACCTCAGATCAGCTCTTTGTCTGTCACGGAGGCCAGCAGAAGGGAAAGGCTGTCTCCAAGCAGAGGATGGCCCACTGGATAGTGGATGCCATCACCTTGGCTTACCAAGCACAAGGTGTGCCCTGTCCGCTCGGGGTGCGAGCACACTCTACTAGAAGTGTTGCATCCTCCTGGGCGCTGGCACGTGGCGCCTCGCTGTCAGACATCTGTAGAGCTGCGGGCTGGGCGACACCCAACACGTTCGCTAGATTCTATAGCCTACGTGTAGAGCCGGTCTCCTCCTGTGTTCTCACCTCAAATGGGTAGAAGCACTGAGAGGCCCCGGCTCTTGTCGGCTTGCTGCGCTCCGGCGCTCTTATTCTCCAGAAGCAAACTCTGTGAGTCCTCCATCTCCCTCGGTGTCGGACGTCGCGGAACGTCGGGCATCAGGCCCCTTGCCGCTGAATCCTTGAGAACCGGTAATGGGCTGGGCTTATATGAGTGACCCTGCGGGGATCCCATATATTCTTCCACGGTCGCTCCTACGGGAAGCCCGTGTCTTTCCCTTGGGAGAGCCTTCCCGTCACCGGGACTGAGCCCCCTCCTCCCTTGCGGGCTACGGCTCAGCTTTATACTCCACATAACTCCTCCGGGGTACGATGTGGGCTCCGCAGCGGCCCCTTTTCTAGGGTATGCTTTCCCAGTGTCATCCAATAATCACTGAGCAGGGTCATGCGGAACAGCAGTGGTGGACTTCCTGGTGTGAGCCCCGTCTCATCAGGTAAGAGAGCTCAGGCGGCTCACACTGGGCACTGGAAGGGGCAGAGGCCATGGCACTTTGGTAGGGGATTCCTATTCGCCGGCACTCCGGACGTGGCGCCGAGGGTGACCGACTGAATGGGAACGTCTCGGCCACGTATGTAACTCTCGTTCCCTGAAGGAGGGAACGGAGACGCCACGCCCCGTCGCCATGTCCTCTGTACCCTGCTGGGGTGCCAGCCTACCTACTCGGCTCCTCAGCAAAAGGCTAATTTGATGCAATCACCTGTGTCTCATTTATACCCGCACAGCGTGGCATGAGCACCTGGTGCAATCATTGCATGCCAATGTGCATTGGCTCGTTTTAGTTACACTCGAAGTAGATTGGCTCTCGCGAGCGAGATTCCTATTCGCCGGTACTCCGACGTGGCGTCTCCGTTCCCTCCTTCAGGGAACGAGGGTTACATACGTAACCGAGACGTTATACAAATGGTAATCAATCGGCCAAAAAACATGCTTACTATACTTTTACTATAATAATTTTTGTAAGGGACTCATGATAATGCAACATGTCCAGTATTAGAATTTTTATATAAAGATATTGTCATGATGTAGTTATTATTGTACTAATTTTGACATTTATGCAATTTAGAAAATATAGTTTTGTTAAATATAGAATATTTTAAAGTCCCCTGTAGTCAATCATTACATATTTAAAACCACCAAAATGACATAATTATTTATTTATTTTTTCATGTGAAAAAAAACAAAACAATTCTTAATGCCTTAAAATAGCTTGATTGAAACTCTACACCCTTGCTTCGCTGAACCATGAATATGCAAATTAGCCCCGCCACGCAAGCTCAGAGAACCATTCGGTCAACTTTTACTCAACTTACTGTAGTAACCGCTGCACAAAGGTATCGCTCTTTACAACGTCTGACACGTAATGGTAATTAATATTATTAGCCTTTTGCTTGGCTATGTTATCAAACAGCTAATAATGTGTTGCTAATGTTACACAAACCTTTAGAAACACTTTGACGTCAGTGGAGATATATACTGAAATGGAATTGATTAACTGGTCAATCAGCGCGATCGACAAGATTTTCTCACTAAGGAAGGGTGCCCTGGGAGAACCCACCTGCCCGGACGGGACCTTTGCTGCAGGGTACGTGAGGGACGCATGGAACAACTGGCAAGTCCTGTGCCTGGAGGCTCTGTCCGTGGAGGATGCGGAAGATTTATACATGATTGGATTATTGATGGCGGGGTTCCTATTCTTTGGCTTTGGGATTGCCCTGACCTATCGGAAGATTGGTAAGACAGCTGCAAGCAAATTCACCCAGCCGCTGTCTGTGGAAATTAAAGAATGCTTCGGGGTTGTGTGTGACCGTCTGAAGGAATTAGATCAGAAAGTGATAGGAATTGAGGAACTGAACCGTTAACAACGCAGTCTGGACTGCGGATACGCAGGGTAGAGTGGGCTCTATCGGGGGTCAGATCGGTGAACTTTTACGGACTGTAACCGGTCTGGCCATGAGGCTGGACGTAATGTCTAGGGAAACTGCACAGACCGGACGCGAATGCTGAGGACCAGATCTGATTGATTGATTATGATCCGGACAAATTACCGAAGATCATCAAATGTATTAAAAAATAATAAATTGTATTTGCCTGACCTAATCAACTACCCCACCGAACCTCACTTGTCCCTATCTCTCGGTTGGAAGGTCAGCCTGACAGCTTGGTCTGCTATCTTTCCCTGTGCACTGCCTTATCTCCCTTCAAGGACAAACCATAGAACTGAACTCGAAAACATCTGAAGTTATGGCTAACATTCTCACACAACACAATCTCAGACTCACTCGCACCATACATACCCGACCTTATTCCCTACCCGCCCCATCCGTCTGCCTGTCTGTTATCTATCTCCTCTCCCACTCCATACAAAAAATCCCACCACGTGACCACGTGTACTGTGTCATGTTTATGTTTATGTTTATGTTTATGTTTTGTTGTGTTTGCTATGTAATGCTTGCTAAATTGCATTCTTGTATTTCTGGAGAGCGTAGGGCGGCGCCTGAATAATCGGCTGCGGCCCGGAGGCTTGCTCCAAACTTCATTTCGTTATACTGTACTTGTACATGTGTAATGACAAATAAACTTCAACTTCAACTTCAACTTCATATATATACACACACACACACCTGTTATATTGCTAATTGTACACGATTTTTCATATCAACAGAAAAATATACCGGTATGGCTTCTCTTGATACTCCCCTGCTTTGCTGATGATATGCTAAAGTATGCTAAAAAGCCTAGAAATAATAAACAACATTAAAAAAACTTTTCACTATGGGGGTCTTTAAGATAAAACAATAACACATTTATACTTTAAATAAAGAATATTTATTTATTTCTAAACACACTTAAGTGTACTTTTAAAAATGCACTTTGTAATAATGTCTAATTAAGTTTTATTTAAAGAAAGTACACTTTCATGACAATATTTATAAACACACTTAAATGCACTTTTTAAAAGTAATAATAATGTAATAATGTCTACTTAATTTTTACTTAAACATATTTTAAATAATTGTGATTTTATGTTTTAAATAAGTACACTTAATTTGATCTACTGACATAGTAAAGCACATGAAAAATAATTGATTTTAAACAATTTGAAACAATTTAAACACATTTTTTTTTATGTATTTTAAATGTTTTTAGTCTATAATGCATACTGTGTGCATTAATGCATTTTTCTTCTAAACTTCAATACACTTGCTTATACAGTATACTCTAGTACAACTTTTTGTTGAAATTTTTATCACTAGCTTCTGCTCTATGAACTCAACTAAAAATGTCAGTTTTCTACATAATATTTGACAGTGTCATTTGTACTTAATGTAATAGTAATGTGCTGTACAGTATTCTCTAGTACAACTTGGTTAAAATTAGGTTGTTTTGATACAGAAACTTTGAGCTAATAAACTCTGCTCTGACACATACCAAGGAACTTGTCTGTTTGGCATCCTGTTTCTTAAGAGCATTAAATTTGCAGTTCATCTTCAGCTAGTTTCTGTTTATAGTTTATAGCTGTCTGAATGTTTAAACACACATCCTGATACTGGGTGAAGACCATCACACCTACATTTGAACTAAGCTTAGCTGCTCCTAATGGAAAACGGTTATTGTAAGGTAAATATTTAACAGAAGGTTTGGAGATTTAATATTGATTGATTAATGATTTTTATATTAGATATGTTAGATAATATTAATATTAGATTGAGGAAATTAGCCAAAAAAAAAAAATAAATAAATAAAAGTTTAGAACTGTTACAGTCCGAATCTTTTACAGTTACTGTCAACAAAAAAATGTGGTTTATTTAAAGACCATGTTTTAAAAAGGTTTTTGTTAAGTTCATTTCAGTTTTTTTGTTTTCTCCTTATTTCTCATTGTACATATTTCTGGTCTCTTGAGAAGTGTTCAGTTTTTTAGTATAACTCATTTTTTTGATATGACACTGTGTTTACACCAGCCGCGAGCAGTACAATGTGAAGCAACAAAAGTAAATAGAATCCATTGGAACAAAGTTCAAGTAGAAGTCAGGCACTGGTGAACATTTAACGTACATACAACATAAAGTCCCAGGCCTGGTCATCTCTTTTGTCCTACACTGTTGTCACTCCTCCTTTCAGAGCTCCTCTGTGGGACTCGAGACCGGAGTGGCGTGCAGGTCAAGTCAACCAAATCTCAAAGCATGTTTATTGCTCTAATGCGGGGAGATGAGATTCCCAGTCTGCTCTGACTATTACAGCCGGTCTAGACAGGTGGCATGTCCAGAACAGGCCATGGTTGTGATGCATTTTCAACTTTCAGTTAACAGATATTTACAACTTTCAGTTAATTTCATCTGATTTGAAAACCTGTTTGTTCAAAGTAAAGGAGCTTCTCATGAATACCATCAGATCCAATGGAAAATAGCTCACGACCGAACTTTCATGCCAGTCTGTGAGCAGACAATGGAACAGCCTTATCTGTGGCCTGATTTTAAAACTGGCGGAAAACACTGTGTTGATGACACACTCTTCCTTCACAGCACTGTTCAACTTCCAAGAGAATTTGCATAATGCTTACACTGAAAATAAACCAAGCAGTACATTGGCTCCAGGCATGGACACGACCAAGCAGATTCTGTAATTGGTCCATTGAGAATTCAACAGTGCACAGAGCCTTCAAAGCCATCACGGGGACTGTGGGCACCAGCTGTACTGACCCATTTGGATGACAGCTTGCAGAAACAAAGCCCATTCTGGAGCATTGTTAATGGGCTGTACATGGTGGGCTGCACAGGACAGCTGTGTGCCACTCTGCCCAGAGCTCCCTTAATGTTGCCTGCCTAAACATAATTTTCTAGTTTCCTCATGAGCAGAAGTGTGTGTAGGTATACACTAGTTGTAAATGTACTTCATACTTTCTCAGAAATATCACCAGAAGGTAGGCCTATAGTAAGTACTGGGGCAAAAGTATTCAAGTATTCAGTATTCAAGAAAGTGTATTTACATTTGAACAGTGGGTGTTTCTTTTGACGTCAGTATTCATTACCATTTGTTCTTATTTATTAAAAGTTCATAAATTAAAACAGCATATTTTCCACAAACACTTATTCCACTGGATTTACTTTACATATTTCAAATATTTGCCCTTCAAGTTCACTAATTATAAAGAGTTGCGAATGAAGGTCTAATTTGGTTAACCAGTGCACACAAATGTGTGTGTGGCCTGGTAAACCCTACCTAATCGGAACAAAATGTTCCCACAAAGATGGCAATATCCAAAATCCTTGTCCTTGTGGGGACAATTTTTGGTCCCCATGAGGAAAACATCTTATGAGTCATACTAAGTTTACTATGATGGGTAGGTTTAGGGGTAGGGTTAGTGTAAGGGGATAAAATATAAATTTAAAAAAACATTACGTCTATATGGAAAGTCCCCATAAAACATGGAAACAGAATGCGTGTGTGTGTGTGTGTGTGTGTGTGTGTGTGGTTCAGGTAAACTCAACCTTGTGGGGATATTTTTTGGTCCCCATGAGGAAAACAGACTATAAATCATACAAGTGTGTGTTTGTTTTTATATCTGAAGTCTCCCTGTACATTCTTACAATGCAGTTTAGAACACAATAGACCCATTTGGAGCAGACGTCACAGTTACGCCCCTTGTAGATGTGCGCGCATAGTGGCTGCAGAAAAATAGCATAACAAGTGTAAGAAAATGGGCAAAATGGATTATGTCAGAATGAAATCAATGGCCAGAGTTGTCATTTTCTTGTCAAAATACATGCTGCTCCCCTGACCCCCAAATAGATATGACATGCCAACTTCATAAATCACCCAGTTTCAATGAAGACGTTAATTCAGTGTTCCTGAATGGATTAAAAGTATGTATTAGCCTACATACATTTAACGTTTTAAAATGATCATAAAACTTCATCTTGTGCTATGAAATTGATATTTTTCTGAATATGCCGTGAGCAATGCAAAGGGTGTTTGTTTATGTATTAGTATGTTTGGGCTAGAATAGAAACATAATATGTCAAACATTAATTTAAAGCAGTACCACTTTTAACAAATATTTGTCAAAAGCCTAACATCCAGTGATATGATGAGCTGTTTGGCATCAGTGACACGGGTTTAGATAAAGTTTAGACATTCGTCAGTTTTCTGTTGTCTTGCATGCATGTAGCTTTATCTTTTTATTTATTCGTTTTTCTTGTTATTACAGCCATGCACAAATTAATTCCTAGTTCAGCATTTACATATTCCAAAGCAAATTTGGAGTTGACATGTCAGTGTCACAATACTATTCTCAAATTACTGACAATAGCAAAGCTTTTTATTTGCTTTTTTTATAGCAACTGTCTTTATCAAAAGACTGGGTGATTTATGAAGTAGACTAGCTATTATGTCATGTAATATTTGTGGGAGCAGCATGCATTTTGACAAGAAAACGTACAATCAAGTGTCAAACATTTAATCTGACTATCAGCTTGTAAACTTGAAGCACAAACATGAGCCCAGCCCTTCCCATAATGAAATAAAGAAGACTTTTGAACGTTTTGTACATTAATAACCTCACACATTATGTGGCTATATGTGATCACGCATTGTGAAAAACTGCTTTAACGTTAAATTGACTGCATTTCTAACGCAGTTCAAGTCCCATGACAAGTATGAATTTATTGCCGTTTTTGTTCAACAAACTTTTGCCATTGCAATTAATGAAATCTCTTTTTTTTAATCTTTACAATAATACCAGCATTATGTAGTGCAAATGTTTAATTGCAATGCACAGGCTTTTTTTGAATTGACGAACGTCTGTTTATTTGGCACTATAAAACTTCAGATCAGGGTTTTTTAACTTAGGTGCAGAACGCCACATGGCAACTTTTCGGCTTTGCACCAAGCAAAAATAAAGCGTCTAACAAGGTCTACACGTGTTAATTCGAATGGCTTGTTTTCCCCCACAGAATAAACGGATATGATGTTTTTTGTGGGCGTTCCCAGTAATGCCGACCTGTGCTGCGTTCCACTCCACTTTTGTGAAGCCATTTTGAAGTGCTCCACTTCGTGAAGTGGACGAGGGAAGTTTATATGGACAGACCCTTGCTCCCTCGATTTTGACTGATGGAGCAAGTCTACTTCATATGTACACTTCAGGCAGCTTCATTTACCACAATGCAACACAATTGCGATGTCACCGCATATCGCGTTTAATTTACCCCACCACAAACAATTATATGATATTTTAATTATTTTTAAAAACATTTAAAACAACCCAAACACACCTATATACATATAGAATGCTGCATTAAACAATTTCGTAAAGGAAAAAAATAAATAAATAAATGAACTCCATATTGGATTCCAAGTGATCAAGGGCTTAGGACATTCCAGTTCAGTCCATTGCAAATGTTCCGCCAGTAGTGGGCACTCATGCAATGTAAGCAATGACGCACATCCTAGCGAACGAGACGGAGGGAAGTTAGCAAGTGAAGGGCGTAATAAAAATGAACTGAAACGCAGCACAAGTCTATTCACTTGGAGTGTCGATCAGGTAGGCTAATTATATATCTCTGAGATTCAAGATTCAAGAGATTCAAGAGTTTTATTTGTCACATACACAGTTATATACAGAATATACAACCGGCAGTGAAATGTAAACAGGTCCGCTCCATGGACAGTGCAAATTCACAGTTAAAAACACAAGGAAGAAATTATAATAGAAATAGGATATAAAAAAAGTACTATCTATATATATATATATATATATATATATATGTCTATATCTGTAGAATTATAAATAATCAAGTCAAGAAAAAAAAAAGGTAACAAATAAGGATAAAGTGGAATAAAATAATTGAAGTAGACTTTGCAGTGAGTAAACTGTAGAGTTATAAATATGTGGTTAACAAATGTATAAGAGTATAATGTGCAAACAGGTTTATGACAGGTTGTTACACAGTAACAACGAGAACAGAAAGTGCAGTGCAATGACAGTGTATCGATGTTTATCCTGAAGTGAAGTCACGTGATGTTAAGTTCAGGAGTCTGATGGCCTGGGGGAAGAAGCTTCTCCTGAGTCTCTCAGTTTTGGCCATCAGGCTTGGAAGCGCTTACCAGATGGCAGCAGCGTGAAATGAGGGTTTGCAGGGTGATTAGAGTCCTTGATGATCTTGGTAGCTCTACCTTTGCAGCGTTTGGTGTAGACGTCCTGCAGAGACGGGAGAGCTGACCCTGAGATACGCTCGGATAAGCGCACTACTCTTTGCAGGGCTTTGCGGTCATGACTGGTGCTGTTCCCATACCACGCTGTGATGCACTGAGTTAAAACACTTTCTATCGCCCCTAAATAGAAAGTTTTCAGGATAGCTGGTGAAACCCTGAATTTCCTCAGCTGGCGCAGGTGGTACAGTCTTTGCCTGGCTTTTTTCACCTGTGTCTGAATGTGAGCAGTCCAGGTCAGGTCCTCGGAGATGTTTACTCCCAGGTACTTGAAGCTGCTCACTCTCTCTACTGGTGACCCGCTGATCATGAGGGGGGAGTATGTCCGTTGCTGTCTCTTCCTGAAGTCCACAATCATTTCTTTGGTCTTGCCAACATTCAGAGAGAGACAGTTGTCCTGGCACCATGATGTTAGATGCTCCACCTCGTCCAAGTATGCCGTCTCATTGTTGTTGGAAATGAGGCCCAGGACAACAGTATCATCAGCAAATTTGATGATAGAGGTGGAGCTGTGTGTGGACAAACAGTCATGCGTGTAGAACGCAGCACAAGCCACTGGATGCTTGGCCATTTCGTTTCATCATTTAACCATTGACAAGGTGCTATGGCAAACGGATCTGTAAGACATATCCCACTCACTAACGTCAATTTCGTTGAATAACAGTGCTTATCGCTGGGTGACAAGCTGTTGTAATATGCAGAGAACATTGAAAATAACATATAATGAATAAACTATAATCTTTTAAAATTGAACTCGTATTTGTGTAATTCTCGAGCTGAGGCGATCGCGTTTCTGCAGCCATGATATGTGCGCATTAGCCTAGAAATCTAGACGCACCGTAGCGGCAGCAAATCTAATTTGCCGCGAGTGTAATCTAGCAACTCCAGGTAGACCTGCGAGCTGGAAAAAACAAACTCTGGTCAGGCCAATCACATCATGTACAGAGTCGGTGGGCTGGCTTAACATAATGACGGCAGAGTTGCGGCAGTTCCGCATGCTACTTAAAAACAAAGAAGCTGGCGAACAGCGGTCTTTCGAAACGGCTTTGGCCGCTACTCTGGGAGACTTGTTAAACTTTTCTTTGAGAAAAGAACAAAGAACGGTACTGAAGTCATTCTTAAGAAAGGAAGATGTGTTCAATTAGCTCTGCTTCACCTTCTTCGTTGCTCTGGTTGGTTGTAGCTCTATCCTATTGCGTGCAGAGGGACTTTGAAAGACAACCGTTTATCCCACCTCTCGGATTGAGCCCTGCCAATGGTGAGTTCCCAGACCCAACATCTTGATGTGGGTCTGGATTGTCAGGCTATGTGCGCATCCCAAATGTTCAAACAGGACTTTCACTGTAATGGATTATCAGTTATGTGTGAGATTTAGTTTTGTTTTCATGGACTTTTAGTTTGTATCCATTAGTTAATTTTTTCCTTTGTTCAGTTTTCCCGCCACTCTTTAGTTGTCATGTGGTTACTGATATAGTTTTTTGAGTATAGATAATGTGTCATAATTTGAGTGGTTCTGGTAGATTTCCACTGGAAATTCAAGAATGGTGCAGTTCGTCTTTGTGTGATTATGTCATGTCTGTATACATAAAGGAGTCCAAATAATAGTCTATCACATGTGAGGATGCTGCAGGTGGCAGATCATTTATAGCCTTTTCTCACAGCAGCTGGAATAATTAAACATATCATTTTGATGGCGGATTGTAATCCAGAAAGGTCTAAATGACAATCATCAGTGACAACTGGAGATTCACCTGTAGTAAAAAGCAAAAGATTAGACTGTACAGAAATTGAAATCTACAGGTAACGCTAAAACACACTAAATGCACGTAGTCACGCAATGCTGGTGTTGTTAAAATTAACAATTTGAGAACAATTTTAAGAATTTGAAGTATAACAATAATAATAATATGCACGATTTGATGTGTTATGAACTAAGCGATTGTTAGATTTAATCACATTTGGTAGAGCGATTTATTGTAATATATATATTTTTTTTTCATTTGGTCAGAACACAAGTGGCAGACATGTTTCTTACTTATTTATATGATATTTCCTGGTGAAAATTCTTATTTCGGTCACTTACAGACTGCAGCTTTAAGTTCCTGTGTTTTTAGTGTTCATTGTCCAGTCATTCCCTCTGTAAGTTGCATTTTCTCATGTGTTCAGTTCATTTACCTTGTGGATTAGGCTATTATTGAAGACCTAATCCCTTATCCTCCTTATTGTGTCTTCCTGCAACACTTCGTAACACCATCATGCTTTGCATAGGGGCTGAATTGGGAGAGTAAATGTTAAAATAAAGTGTTATTTTAAGCATTTTTAGCAAGATGAGCAAATGGAGAGACTTGTTAATGTTTAATGTTCTATTATATTGGTATTTAAAAGTTTCTGTTATGTTAGTGGTTTTGGGGGTTACCATTGAGGTGGAATGAGGTTGAGGTTGTGCTTGGGTTGAGGACCTGCTAAAAACATTCAAAATGCTTTCATTCCAAAGCAATCACTATGGTCGAGCTCTGGATGAAACCAGTATTACTTCTAGACTGACAACATCGGACATTAAATGTGTAAAGAGAGGTTATATTTAGTTTGTTATTAAAATCTCAGGACTAAACAAAGCATTAATTGTATGATTATTTGAATAATTCAATTTAAATGAACACCATTGATTCTAGTTAAATTCTAGTTTAGCGTGGTTGATTCTATTGTTTTTTTGTTTGTTGTTTTTTTTTCTCAATCATGTGGAACCACTGTCCATGATTAAATCTTGTTCAGTCAAAGAGCTATTATCACTTTTTGAGTGTTTGTATCGATCAGTGTGTTCACCCCAAAATTCTGTCTATTTATTCACACTCATTTTATTACAACTCTTTTTGAATGTCTTTCTTCAGTGGAACACAAAAGAAAATATTTTGACAGTCAGTGAGGTCCAAAACAACAGATATGGCCATAATTTCAAGTTGTCATGACAACAGCCTAGTTCCAACTGGTATGAGACATGGTGCACTGGCTCTTTCAGTTTGAAGCAAAACAAAGCACTCAAAGCGCTTTGACAGACCCTGTGTCACATGAAATATTCTAGTGCTCCCCTAGGTCCTAGAGAGAAGCCCTGAAAACGGCCGATCACAGATAATGATTGTAAATGTTTCATTGTAAAGTAAACTGAAAAATCTGTCTCAAACTTTGGTTATATTAATTGTTTGTTTGTAATAATTAAATCGCTACAAAATTGGGCTCTATCAACATCTATGTTTGAGAGCTAAAGAACATGTATTCACTTTCATTCAAACACATACCCCTTCATTAATATTTGTATTGTATTATCCTTTCGCAACTGAATAGCAAACAGCATTAAGCTTGTGGATAATTTTGGCATCTACATGGAATTTCAGCATCTACATTGATGGTTGAGTTCCTTGGTCGCAATATCACTCCCCTTCCCAGCATGTAATTTTCTTATTTTCATTTTTGACAACTTTTTCGATCATTGTTTAATAGATTCTAAACACCTTTTTTTCTGAAATTTTAAATACTGTACAAGTATAAATTGCATAGTTGTGATGCATTCATTTCTATTGCCTGACCTTTACCATTTAACGAGAACATTTCTTTAGGGATTCAGTGCGGAAATGATTGACAAATCAAAATAAAGCTAATAGGTAATATACAGGTTGGTGATGGCACATGCCTGCAGCATCAGTCTCAAGTTTAACCAATAAGCTGAATCTTTGCTATGGGCAGTTGAAACATCCACCATCAAACTCTCTTGCAAAGTGACAGTCAAGAGGGATGTAACTAAATTAGGAGGCACAGTTCAACAGACAGTGAGAGCAGTTTAATGGGAATGTATTGAACCTGAACTTATTTTTGTATTATGTTATACCTGGGGAGGGGTACAGGAGTAAGCCTGTTAAGATTAGGTTTGATAAAACCTGTCAAGGCCATTTAGTTTAAAGCAAGAAAAAAATGTAGGAGATGGGGTGTGCATGAGGAAACTACATAATTACTATACCTAAGTATTATTTTCTGATTAAAAAAAAAAAAAAAAACTTCAGTAGCCTACTGCTAAAAACAGAATACGTTAACTTTTACTCAAGTTCATTTAGAAAATATGAAAAATGTTCAGGTCATTACAATGCTTAAAAAGACTAGAAATAACAGAAAATGCACTGACATAAATGCAATTACAATGGAAACCCAGCCAAGATAGCTAGAGAAATTTTACAGTTTATAATTTCAACTGTTGTCTAAATTATCTTGAAGTGGAACTACTTTCTAGGTAGGGGAATTTCTGTTGGTGGAGTTTGTTTGCCAAGTCAACAGTGTGTTAAATAGTTACAGTACGGCCCAACCCATCCCATCCCATCCCTTTCATGGCCCTTATTTGTGTTTTTGCTGAAAGATGAAACAGAAGTCAGCATGTTTATTTGATAGCATATTGAAAAACTGGATGCATACCATCCATTCCATTTAGTATTCAAGACGTAATACAATGATTGCTTCACAAATCAGGTTAAAAAATAGTATGCCAGATGTTATCCAGATGATATAACATTCTGTCCATTTTCATACCATTGTTTCCCAAGGTTATATCAAACCGCTGTCCGTTAGGAAACCTGGGTGTGCTCTTTGATACCAATCTTTCATTTGAAAGCCACGTTTCTAACATCTGTAAAACTGCATTCTACCATCTTAAAAATATATCTAAATTACGGCACATGCTTTCAATGCAAAGCTCAAGCGTTGATGACCTCAAGGCTAGATTATTGTAGTGCTCTACTGGGTGGTTGCCCTGCTTGCATTATAAATAAACTGCAGCTGGTCCAAAACGCAGCAGCTCGAGTTCTTACTAGAACCAGGACGTATGACCATATTAGCCCGGTTCTGTCAACACTGCACTGGCTCCCTATTAAACATTGTATACATTTTTAAATCTTGCAAATTACTTACAAAGCACTAAATGGTTTGGCTCCCCAGTACTTGAGCGAGCTCTTAACGCATTATACTCTTTCACGTCTATTGCGATCTCAAAACTCTGGTCAGTTGATAATACCTAGAATATCCAGACCAGATGGTGGACCTGTGCCTGGACATGACCAAAGCATCCCTGAAATGTCCGCAGAGAGCGTGTCAATTAAACTCCTCCCTGTAAATGCCGCATCGACACGACATCCTCATTAAACCTGTCTCCGGTGTGACGACTCCAATCTTACAAATATCTATTTAATCATAATCATACACTGTTTGTTCGTTGGCCAGAGGAGAACTGGCACCCCGACTGAGCCTGGTTTCTCCCAAGGTTTTTTTCTCCATTCTGGCCCTGAAGGAGTTTTGGTTCCTTGCCACTGTCGTCTTTGGCTTTTGGCTTGCTCAGTTGGGGACACTTAAAGGTGTCATATAATGCCATTTTTGTACAAGTTAATATGATTCTTTAGTGTCTAAATGAAAAATTTGTAATATACTTTAATTAAAAATTCTCATTAGTATTGTAAGAAAACCTTCATTTTATCTGGTCAAAAACAGCTCTGTTTTCAGCAAGCCATTTGTGTCTTTAAATGATAATGAAGTTTGCTCACCCCGCCCCTCTGTTCTGTGGGGTGTTTTGATACAACACACGTGGAGTGTTGCCTTGACAACAGTTGAAGGTATATTTTGGAGAAAGAATGGCAACGGGAGTCCCTGAGGACACATCTGTGCAACCGTATCAATTTGAACTGGAGTCGGACCTGGAACAAGATGACGGCTCCAACGAAGTTCGACAATTAAGGACGTTTCTGAATGGTTGGTTAATGTAATGTCACTTTGATCTATCTTTGTATGTATTGTCAGGGTAGCGTAGTGAGATACGAATGCTATGTGTTTACTGATGTGTATGTTAGTTCATTGACACGTTGATGTTACAGCTAATGGTCATGAAAAATTTTTTTTCAGTAAATGTAGGCTTGTCAGTGATGCGTAACGTTATCTATGCAGTGTTAGGTACAACTGTCAGGGCTGAAGCACTGACATTAGGTCGCCACAGGAATGTTTCTAGCAGTAGTTTCAGGTATTGTGTTACCATTCATCTTCATGCAGTAATAACTGTTACAACAGTTAACAGTTTAACTGTTCTTAATTAGTTACAGACACCGTTATAAACCATCTACAAATGTAGCCGCATTCATCGTGAAGCATGCAAGCGATTTGCAAAGATTAATATAAAGGTCAATAAAACGTTACATTCACTTCTTCTGGAGGTGCAGCAGGAACACGAATAGTTGGTACCGATCCTTTTTTCAGGAGCAGCTTCTTAGCAAAACCTGCTTTATACTGACCCTCGTTTATAAAGCAGTCTGATGAGAAATGATTCGTGCAAACATGAAAGCATTGATGTTGGTCGGGGGTAATATTCCCATCGAAAACAAAACTCAGGCACTGCGTCTTCAGCGGTTCGGATTTAGGAACATCAAAATGAATGCTGTGTTCGTTATTACACCCAAGAACAGAACACCACAATCTCTTAGAACCAGCTCCAGTGTATCAACAATGGCGGACTATGATGACAGCTCGCTCAGGCCGGGTCTGTGTTGAAACGCTCCTGTCAATTAACAATCGTGGGAGGGGTGTCCGACCATGTGACATCACACGGTCAGATGGCTCGATTTGAGACAGGGGAAAACATATAAGGAGATTAAAAAAAAACACTGGATGGATTTTTATCATTATAGGATGGTTGTGTACAGGCACTGCCAACACACATTTCCGTACAATCATCTTGTAAAAGTGCATTTACCATTATATGACCCCTTTAAATTTCAACTAGATTACCGATCTACCCGCATTGACACTATATGATAATTGAAGTGAGCTGATAACATCACCATTTTCACCAGAGCGGCTGTACAGCCGAATCAAATTCTGTTGCATTGTTTACCTGTTAACCATGTTTCCATTGTGTTCCTGTTGTGTTAAGGTATAGGAGTATTAGGGCCCTGAGGTTTCCTGTGTAGTAGAACAGGTTAAGCCTTTGGGCTGTTAGCCGCAGGGTAGAGTAGTGGTCTCCTCTCTATCTTAAGGGTCGGAGAGTGTGTAATCTAGAGACTAACGCTTGCGCTTCAGTAGAGATCTTATGTCTGGCCCCCGCGGCCTCGACATTGTCCTGCCTGAGTGCCTCCTCCCATGGGAGAGTTGAGGCTGCTGCTCCTCCGAGCCCAGGTAAAGATCTATGCTTGCAGGTCAGCCCTCACCAGGGCTGCCTCGGTTATACTAGGGATACTAGAGGCGTTTTGCTGAGGCATTGCCGCCTCTGGCCTTTCACTATATGAATATACACTCACCTAAAGGATTATTAGGAACACCATACTAATACTGTGTTTGACCCCCTTTCGCCTTCAGGACTGCCTTAATTCTACGTGGCATTGATTCAACAAGGTCCTGAAAGCATTCTTTAGAAATGTTGGCCCATATTGATAGGATAGCATCTTGCAGTTGATGGAGATTTGTGGGATGCACATCCAGGGCACGAAGCTCCCATTCCACCACATCCCAAAAATGCTCTATTGGGTTGAGATCTGGTCACTGTGGGGGCCATTTTAGTATAGTGAACTCATTGTCATGTTCAAAAAACCAATATGAAATGATTCGAGTTTTGTGACATGGTGCATTATCCTGCTGGAAGTAGCCATGAGAGAATGGGTACATGGTGGTCATAAAGGGATGGACATGGTCAGAAACAATGCTCAGGTAGGCTGTGGCATTTAAACGATGCCCAATTGGCACTAAGGGGCCTAAAGTGTGCCAAGAAAACATCCCCCACACCATTACACCACCACCACCAGCCTGCACAGTGGTAACAAGGCATGATGGATCCATGTTCTCATTCTGTTTACACCAAATTCTGACTCTACCATCTGAATGTCTCAACAGAAATCGAGACGCATCAGACCAGGCAACATTTTTCCAGTCTTCAACTGTCCAATTTTGGTGAGCTCGTGCAAATTGTAGCCTCTTTTTCCTATTTGTAGTGGAGATGAGTGGTACCCGGTGGGATCTTCTGCTGTTGTAGCCCATCCGCCTCAAGGTTGTGCGTGTTGTGGCTTCACAAATGCTTTGCTGCATACCTCGGTTGTAACGAGTGGTTATTTCAGTCAAAGTTGCTCTTCTATCAGCTTGAATCAGTCGGCCCATTCTCCTCTGACCTCTAGCATCAACAAGGCATTTTCACCCACAGGACTGCCGCATACTGGATGTTTTTCCCTTTTCACACCATTCTTTGTAAACCCTAGAAATGGTTGTGCTTGAAAATTCCAGTAACTGAGCAGATTGTGAAATACTCAGACCGGCCCGTCTGGTACCAACAACCATGCCACGCTCAAAATTGCTTAAATCACCTTTCTTTCCCATTCTGACATTCAGTTTGGAGTTCAGGAGATTGTCTGACCAGGACCACACCCCTAAATGCATTGAAGCAACTGCCATGTGATTGGTTGATTAGATAATTGCATTAATGAGAAATTGAACAGGTGTTCCTAATAATCCTTTAGGTGAGTGTAGGTGTACATTTTTGCATCCCTAATGTTGCCTCCTCTCATCGTGAGAGTCGTCCGGCCAAGGCCCGCCCCCTTTCCACATTCCCGGGGTGAGTTAGGAATGCGGGCAGGTGTAGAGACAGTATTGATAGCGACATAGCAGTAGTCGTGGGGCAAGGTAGACTTGGTTGCCTGAACCCACCTCCCAGAGCTAGCTTCATGGACGCAGGCCGCCAGGTATGTCTGGCAGGCTCTTACCCTGTGTATTTCAGGGTCAGGTGGTTATACTCCCCTGCTATCAGCCGGGTATGTTTGAGTACTCCACTTCCAGCTCTGTAGCATTCTGCCTCCACCTTTATGGCTCCAGTCGAGCAGTATTGTAACCTTATTTCATGTCGGTCCCCAATTACGCTCCCTTGCAGCCAGAGCATTGCCATGTGCTGACGCCCTGTTCACCTTTGGCAGGCCACCCAATCGGGGCCTCCATTAGGACATAGTGGCATAAGTTGTACTCCCCTTGCTAGAGAGGGCTCACTGCAGTTTGCTGGGTACACTGCTATTGGCAATGTAATTAGGTTAGTAAACAGTTCTGCCAGTAAGACTGCGCCATCACATAACAGGCCTCAGCAGGCCTCTATGACGGTTGGCCCCAGTAGAGAAACTAGGTTGGCCTCGGCAGTCTGGGCAGCAGACTCTCAGACAGGTGGTAGGCCCCGGTGGGCCTCCTTGGAGGAGAGTTCCAACACTGTTGGGACATTGGGAGGCCCCAATATGTGTATTGGTGTGGTATGCTTCCCTATGTTGTTGGTCTTTGTAGCAGAAGACTTGTCATCAGCTTGTAGGCCCTACCAGGCCTCCCTGATGATGAGTCCTCAGCATTGTGGGTATCTAATTTGTCAGCCAGTAGTTTACTGTCAGCCAGTTGGCCCTATCAGGCCATCCTGGAACTGGGCGAGTCCCCGGGTTCTCGGTTTCTCTGTTAGTTAACAACAGCAGGCCTCACCTGGCCTATCTGAGGTGAGTTCCCAGTTCCCAGTCACTCTGACAGATAGCATGTATTGCTAGTAGGTAGTAGGCCTCTTCTGGCCTCCCTAAGGCTTGCTGTCAGGTAGTAGGCCTCGCTAGGCCTCCCTGAAGGTGAGCAACCGAGTTTTTGACACTCCAGTAGCTAGCATGACTGGTTGTCAGGTGAGAGGCCTCACCAGGCCTCCCTGAGGGCCTGCTATCGGGTAGTAGGCCTCTCCAGGCCTCCCTGAGGGCGGGCTTCCGAGTCTGGATGCTCGGACAGCTTGCATGATAGGCTATCGGGTGGTAGGCCTCACAAGGCCTTCCCTGGAGCTTGCTATCAGGTGGCAGGCTTCGCCAGTCGGAATGCCTGGGTAGCTAGCTTTCTTGCTAACAGGTGGTAGGCCTCATCTGGCCTCCCTAAAATCTTGTAATCAGGTAGTAGGCCTCACCAGGCCTCCCTGGAGGAAGGCTTCCAAGTCTGGACGCTCAGGGTAGCTAGCATGACTTGCAGTCAGGTGTTATGCCTCTCTAGGCCTCCCAGAGGGTTTGACACCAGGTAGCAGGCCCCACCAGGCCTCCCTGGGGGCAAGTGCCGGAGACTGCAACTAGCTGACAGCTAGTGGATGCTTGTTATCAGGGGGGCTGGTCAGGCCTCCCTGGTGGCTTTCGGGTGAATATGTTCCCCGAGTAGTGACTTGGCTGGGGCTCCCTCAGGATCCCTAGCCACATTCCCTTTAAGGGACCCCTTCTGTTGAAGTAGTTGGTCCCAGGCCTTTGAGCAGCCTGGGTTATGAGACCTCATGTTATCATTAAGGTCCTTTCTTAGGTGGATAGCTTGGGCTATGACCGTAGGGAATGCTGTCACCGACAGCCCGGTGTGGCTCGGGCATTTCAGTCGTCACTGCCAGTGGGCACGCACTCCCCTCAGCATGGTGTAGTGAGTATATTGTTCCCCATATGCGTTCTGGACGCAGTGCAAGTTCCCTTTCAAAAGGGAACGTCTCAGGTTACGTATATAACCTGAGAGCAGGGAACGAGACACTGCGTCCCGTTGCCATGCCTCGGGGCCTGCCTGCCAGACAGTCCCTTCAGACGAAAAGGTGAATGTCATGTTGCGAGGCACCCTTATATACTTCCGGGTCGCACTTTGATGACATCATGGGCGGTCACCGGTCAATAGGGTTGACGTGATTTGATAGTAGCTTCAGATATTTGTTACACTGAGACGTTCCCCATATGCGTTCTGGATGGAGTGTCTCGTTCCCTGTTCTCAGGGAACATAGGTTACAGACATTTTTCATGCTGCTAAGAGGACCGATTGACAATTGTAAGCTGCAAAGTTTTAGAAGTGACATGCTGGATTCACTCTGTTTGCACCATAGACTGTGAAAAAAGATATAGTGTATAGATGCATTGCATAGAATGGGAATGGTATTTATGGCCATGTTTACACGCTGCATAAAGTAAAATGGCATATCAAATCAGTCATATAATCAGTTATATCTTTCATAACATGGTTGAGAATCATCTTTATACAAAGTTTGGATAAAAAAGAAGAAGCTTGAAACATTAAAACTGATTTGTGGATGAAATAAATAATCCCATTGTTTTTGCCTGTTCATGTCTTAATTTTCTTAATAAATGGGTCCTGATGACCACTACAGAGAACATAGCACAACATAAGAATAATAATAAACAACAACAACAACAACAACAAAACTTTAGGCCTATACCATTTGTTTCTTGTGCTTTTTTTCTGGTTCTCAGGAGGATATGACATGTACTAGTAACACATTAAAGCAATGTAAAGGCAGACTAATAGATCAATAGAAAAATATTTGTAGCAAAATATTTTTGAAATTCTATTCCCATTATTGGTAAAAGTGATGACTTAAAATAATCTTAAATGTCTCACTGTACACTGCTATGGTGGAGCCATTGCTTAGCCTATATGTGAACTTTACCAAAGTTATTGATTTAATTTTGGAACCGTGCCTAATGCAGGGGAGCAAAAAAGACAAGCAGACACAAAAGGATTACTTAGGAGATGCTGGAGATCAGGTATGTAATACAATCCTCAGTAAGGTTTGCAGGTGAGTCACTGAGATGCTGAGTGAGTGGTGGTGTTTGCTTTTGTAGTGCTCCAAATGTGGAAAGGTGATCAGGAACAGGTGCGGGTGATAAGTACTCTGGGGATTGTGAGGGGCGTGTGTGTGTGTGTGTGTGTGTGTGTGTGTGTGTGTGTGTGTGTGTGTGTGTGTGTGTGTGTGTAGGGAGAGCCTGGTGTGACCGTGACAGATTACTCATGCACAAATACACGGCAATGGGGTAAGTGATATCAGCAGAGACCTCCGCAATTAAATGATGTGGTAGTAAGCTACATCGCAAAACTAGTGTGCTGTCTACACAGACATATGCACTTTTTCATCTGTGAAGCACACAGTTTTAGTGAATAGCAGTAGGCTATACTAGTGTTGAGGGACAACAGTTTAGGACCCAAGACCAGTTGTGAAGATTGAAGACCAAGAGTCAGGAGTGCAATTAATTAAAGAAAAATTTACTGAAGAATTCATAAGTTTGTGTGCCCATATAATTATACTTGTTCCGATTCCAATACTAGTATCGGAAATATAACCGATACCACAACAAATTCTGGCATTGGTATCGTCGAGTACTTGAACCCATGTATCGATCTGATACCATTTTCTTAAACAAGATTTAGTTATAGATCTAGCTTTGCCTAACCGTTGCACAGTTCTTCTTCGCAAGAAGAGCTGAAAACACATTAGCAATGTGTCCGCTGTTTAGCAGTATTTCAGACTGGACCAAACCAGCCAGTAAAAAGGCAACTGTCACAAGTACGGGTACTTCAGTACCAAGTCGGTACTGAAATTTAAAAAATGTGATGATACCAGCATTTCTGTAGTACGACTCCCGAGTATATCCAGTACCCGCAGCTGCGTTCAGTTGCTTCCGTGTTTATCTAACCGCGAGGCTCCAGACTGTAGCTGAATATATACTAGTGTCTGTGAATATTAAACTGCAAAATACTATTTAAATTTTACCTGCAAATTCTGCGTCTCTGTGTGTATGACAGGCGGAGATGCGCGGGTGAGCATACACACACACACACGCGCGCGCGCGTGCGCGACACTCGCTGTCTTTGTAGTCTCTGCCGTGTGTCACTATATGAGGACAAAAAAGTTTGGTATATGAGGACAGAAAAGTTTGGTTTAACGTGAAGAAATTGACAGAATATATTAGGCTAATGTTGTAGCCTATAGTAGATTTAGCTACGTCTCTATGTAATAATAATACGTCTCTAATACATTTATTAAGGGATAAGTCTGAAGCACACCATAAAATAATTCTAGCAATTCATACAGGGCTAGTAGTACATACAGATATACACCCAGGTACATTTACATTTATGCATTTGCTGATGCTTTTATCCAAAGCGACTTACATTGCATTCAAGGTACACATTTTTACATTTTGTCAGTTCTTGCTTTCCCTGGGAATCGAACCCATGACCTTGGTGTTGCTAACGCCACGCTCTTATTGTTTGAGCTACAGGTATCGGATCAGTACTTGGTATCGGCCGATACCCTGAGCCCAGGTATCGGAATCGGTATCGGGAAGGAAAAAGGGTATCGGAACATCTCTACATATAATCTTAGTGAAAGTGGTAAACAGATTTGGCTTGCTGTCTGCTAAAGAGGGGCTCGGAGAGGATATTCAACCCGAGCTCCAATTACCCCCCTATAACAGGCAAAATTGTACAAAAAGGAGGAGCAGGGGAGGAGGGATGCTGCAAGAACTAACAACGGGAAGAGGTAAGCTGCTGGTTTTATACCTTGTATTAATTGGAAGATTAGATGGGCATACTCCCAAAATTACATTTAATAACTTCACTAGTTTGCAGTTTCATCAGCAGAAGCCAGTTTCAGGTCTCACAAGGAGTTTGTAGGCCACGCTTCCTCTCTACCAGATTTCATACATACAATTTCTCGACAGTCATACTGTTTTCAAGGTCTAGCCATGTCATTACTGCAAATTGAATGATTCTGACTGGCTAAGAGAAAATAGATAGTCATAGTAAATTTCCACACATTGTCAGTTAATCAGATTCACATGTCCATATCACTTGTTGACGCTTTCACCACGGAATTACGCACGTAGTGACCTTCCAGGTCTGGAGGCCAGCTTACCAGAACAACATTCTGTCACTCTCCCTAGGATGCCCTGGTACAACTTCAATACTGATCTGTAACACAGAATACTGCGCACATACACAGATGCACAGTTTCTCCAAGGTTGGAGTTGGTTGAGCTCCAGTTCTTACCAGAAAGTTTCCCAAAACATACAGATAACATGTGCTTTCTCTCAGTAAGAGGTACAGACAGTATTCACCACAATTCTTTAGTGTTTCAGTAAAAGGAAATAAAATAAAATGAAAGACAAATCTATATTTCATCTCTGGAAGCTGGGCTAAGTGAATATGCACTGTTACTGCACTCCCGGCATGTTAACACACACAACATGTTCTGCTGTGTTTAGCGACACATCACACATCCCTAGGCCAGACCCTCAGTCACTCCTCAGAGACCAACTACAAACTTTAGAAAACATATATGAAGAAACAAAACAATCAGTTATTCTATTAAGCAATATCATAACCGGAAAGAATCATTAAAAATCATTATAATAATATAGGAGGATAAATATTGATTAAGGCTTTGATTATAAATGTAATTAGGATTGAAGTGGCAGTGGATTTCAGAATCCACCCATTTTACTAGTCTAATATTATACGATACATTAGATAATTAGCACTATTTTTACAGTAACACTTTGGATGCTGAGGATTTTTTTTTTTTTTTCAGATACTCAGTCTACATTTAGTTCTCGATATATAAAATGCATCCGAGTGCATTCTAACTTGTGAACAGCAAAAGTCATACTACAGATCATGAAAGATGTAAAACAAAAATCACTACCTTATTTTTAATAGTAGGGGGTCTTCTGAAATAAATGCCAAGTTCTGTCATGAAACTCTGGGGCTGCATCCGAAATTGCATACTCTCTTGACTAGGTACTTATTTTGAAACAGTACTTATTTTGCAACTGCTAAAGTAAGAGCTATATTGTATGAATAGTGAAGTTGCGTCACTTCACTGCCATTCACAAATCCTCTCCTGTGTCCTCATGGGATCTCGCCAGAATTAGTAGGTCATCCCGGTGCTTTTGCCTACTCTTTTATGAGTACTGTGAATTACTTATTTTGTCACATACTGGTGTAGTATAGTAGTGTCACATACTATATAGTAAGGAAGTATGCGATTTCGGGTGCAGCCTATATAGCACAGGCAGATGGGTCCTTAATGCAACCTGCTGAAAATTACACTTGATAATTTCCTGACCAATGATTTGTGATTACAATGGCTAAGACCATTAAAAGACCACTAAATATGATGCCATTTCTGGCTTGTCCTTGTCCTTTTTTTATTTTATTTTTTTATTTTTTTGTACAGGACTGTACAATAAACTTTCTGCTCAACATTTAAATAGTCTGTCAGAGTTTGCTGTAGCAGTTTAGTTCCTCCGAAACCCTCCACTTCCCCCAGCTCCACATGTATAGATCTGCTACTGGTCATTTCACACAGTATACTGTATGCTATGTGGATTCAATCAGTGTTTCCTAAACACTTCACAGTTTATATAGGTGCATCTCATAGCTCGTGAATCAGTATATTGTGCACACGAATTTGGGCACTGGTAAGGACAGTAAAGGACAGTAGGCTCACTACACATTGGGACATGGATGACTCTCTTTCCGGCAACGTGACAACGTCCACATTATACAACATCACTACTGGTATTTATGAATAACAGCAGAACTGATATCTTTCTGACATTACCTGTAATGTTATTTAAAGTACATTATGATAAATACGTTGCTTGTTACATATACGTGCAACATTTTAGTGTTAAATAAATTATAAATGTTAGCTAGATTGTGTTCATTACCCAGGGTTGGGAAATACTCTATTAAAACACTATGGCTTACTTTTATACATCTTCATATGCTCCATGGAGCTTTTTTTGTTTGTTTGTTTTTGCTTTATTTGTAATATAGTAGGCTGAATAAAAGTTATCATTGGTTTCTGTAATGAGTAATTAGTAACTGCTGTGAATTTATATAAATTAATTTCCTATTTACTCATACATACCTTCAACCTATATTTGACCTACACTGATCAATCTAATAATCCAAGGAGGCCACTGGAACTGTCAATAAGTCAGAAACTCGGCTGATCATATGAATATCTATTTTCTAACCTCTGACACCCAGGTATTGTCTCACATTTGTTTTTACTAAATGCTTTAGATCAGGGGTCAACCACCCTAGGTAGCTAAGGCACAAAGAGGAGTAATCCAAATAACACCTGGGGCAACCGACTGGCTTTCCACTGTAAGTCACATACATAGTCAAATGGAGTCAAGTGGTTTCAGTTGAATGTATAATAAATACACCTCTGTCAGGAAGGTTCAACTTCTGGTGAGTAAGTATTCTCTGCAGCAGGCCCTGAATGCTTTTTGCTTTCCTGCACAGCAATGACCCAAAAACACTGAAGCTATACAGGAATAGCAAAAGTGTTAATGTCCTAAGGTGACTAAGTCAAGCAAGCAAGACAGGGAGCAAAATTTATCTTGACAGACCACTGCATCTTGAGACAGTGCTGAACTCTGCAAGCCAATCACATGATGATAGTGTACACACTTATTATGACAATTACTGTCATTTTTAGACAGAGCAAAAATGCGGTGTAACTGAGTTTAAGGTCTATAGAGTTCAGCAAGTCTTCAAATACCTGCCATAATCTGATAAGACCAAAGCAGTAAAACAATATGTCAATATTTGAGAACTTTAAAAAAAAAAACAAGACTTGCTTTAGGAACATTCTTACTACATTCTTAATTTTGTTAAGAACTTTAAGTTCTTCCTTAAAAAGGAGGAAGGAGTCCAATTAAGAACTTATAGGTGGACTTAAAAAAAGGCTGTCCAATTATGATGTCCATGCAAACTGATTGTGTTTAAACAGTTTACTTTTGTGGTTTACTTTAGAAATGTTGAAGTCCTTTATTAATCCTCAGTCACATTTACAAACCCGATTCCAAAAAAGTTGGACACTGTACAAATTGTGAATAAAAAAGGAATGCAATAATTTACAAATCTCATAAACGTATATTTTATTCACAGTAGAATATAGATAACATATCAAATGTTGAAAGTGAGACATTTTGAAATGTCATGCCAAATATTGGCTCATTTTGGATTTCATAAGAGCTACACATTCCAAAAAAGTTGAGACAGGTAGCAATATCATCCAAAGATTCAGAAAATCTGGAACAATCTCTGTGCATAAGGGTCAAGGCCGGAAAACCATACTGGATGCCGTGATCTTCGGGCCCTTAGACAGCACTGCATCACATACAGGAATGCTACTGTAATGGAAATCACAACATGGGCTCAGGAATACTTCCAGAAAACATTGTCGGTGAACACAATCCACCGTGCCATTCGCCGTTGCCGGCTAAAACTCTCTAAACATGATCCAGAAGCGCAGGCGTTTTCTCTGGGCCAAGGCTCATTTAAAATGGACTGTGGCAAAGTGGAAAACTGTTCTGTGGTCAGATGAATCAAAATTTGAAGTTCTTTTTGGAAAACTGGGACGCCATGTCATCCGGTCTAAAGAGGACATGGACAACCCAAGTTGCTCTCAGCACTCAGTTCAGAAGCCTGCATCTCTGATGGTATGGGGTTGCATGAGTGCGTGTGGCATGGGCAGCTTACACATCTGGAAAGGCACCATCAATGCTGAAAGGTATATCCAAGTTCTAGAAAAACATATGGTCCCATCCAGACATCGTCTCTTTCACGGAAGACCTTGCATTTTCCAACATGACAATGACAGACCACATACTGCATCAATTACAACATCATGGCTGCATAGAAGAAGGATCCGGGTACTGAAATGGCCAGCCTGCAGTCCAGATCTTTAACCCATAGAAAACATTTGGCGCATCATAAAGAGGAAGATGTGACAAAGAAGACCTAAAACAGTGGAGCAACTAGAAGCCTGTATTAGACAAGAATGGGACAACATTCCTATTCCTAAACTTGAGCAACTTGTCTCCTCGGTCCCCAGACGTTTGCAGACTGTTATAAAAAGAAGAGGGGATGCCACACAGTGGTAAACATGGCCTTGTCCCAACTTTTTTGATATGTGTTGATATGTTGATATGTGATATGTGTTTATATGTGATCCATGAACCATAATATGGCTGCCATTCTAGCTGTCCATATAATTAATTCTTTAAATAATTTGAGACAACAAATGAATAACTGTTAGTTGATACTCAATTATAAATATGCCTCAAAATACCCCTCCAATTTATAAGCATATTATAAGCAATGTTAGTTGTGTTTAAGTTATCTGCTATCTTCCTGCTCATCTCTCCAGGTTCACTCATCCCCGCTCTGCCTCTGCCACGGACTTCCAGGTCTCTGGCTACACCTCGACCCTTCACCACCGGGCTTCTCCTTCCCACTGGCTTTCCCATCATCCTCACTCCCTCCATCATTGCCCCTGGTCTCTGCCTTGGACCTGTGAGCCAGCAGCTCTACCTTGGCTTCTGAGCCATGGATGTTGCTCTGGTCCGTCTGCCTCTCTGCTCCGCAAATTCTCCATGCACATTGGTTCTGCCCTCATCAGTCAGTCCCCGGGTAAATCAAATCAAATCAAATCACCTTTATTTATATAGCGCTTTTAACAAGTCCAATTGTTTCAAAGCAGCTTCACATTGTTAACAGGAAAATAATGCAACAGAATTTGTACAGCCGTTCTGGTGAAACGGTGATGTTATCCAGCTAATTTCAAGTATCATATAGTGTCAATGCGGGCAGATCGGTAATATAGATAAAATTTAGGTGTCCCCAACTGAGCAAGCCAAAAGCCAGAGGCAACGGTGGCAAGGAACCAAAACTCCTTCAGGGTCAGAATGGAGAATAAAACCTTGGGAGAAACCAGGCTCAGTCGGGGTGCCAGTTCTCCTCTGGCCGACGAACAAACAGTGTATGATTATAATTCTGGCAACATAGCAGGTCTTAATTCATATTAGGTAAATAGATATTCGTAAGATTATTCGAAAGATTGGAGTCGTCACGCCGAAGACGGGTTTAATGAGGATGTCGTGTCGATGCAGCATTTACGGGGGGGAGTTTATTTGACATGGGTACCGCAGGAACATTCTGCCAAAGCTCCACTCTGGCTCCTCCCACCCTCTCTTCTCAGTTGGACATTATATGGACACGCCTTTCTGAGGGCGGCATAATGCCATGATCATGTTCTGTTTAGTTGGTTTCTGTCATTTCTGTATTAGTTCTCATTAGTTTCTATGGTTACTGATTAATTGATCTTTGTCCAGCTGTTCCTGTTTAGTTCCCTAATTTTCCCTGTGTATAAATACGTTCTGTTTCGTTCAGTTTAATGTCGGTCATCATCTATGTTAGTTGTGTTTAAGTTATCTGCTATCTTCCAGAGTATTTAAGTTTCCTAGCCTATTAAACGACTATTTTAGCAAGATTTCCTGTTTCAAGTCTCTTTGGATTCTAAAGTGAATAAAGCCAGGCGGCTATTCTCGTTGGGAAATGGCTGACATGGAGTGTTTTAAAATATGACGAATAAGCTCGATTTGCAGGCTTTAACTAGCTTGTAGCCTCAATAGGGTGAATTCAGAGTGGCAAAATGTGTCCCAATCACCATGAAATCACTCTATGTATAGCTCAAATTGAGTAAAGAGCATTTTTTTTTATATTTTTTTTTACAACTTACCAGATTGTCTGACCTCCTCACTTCCTTCCTTCCAACCAAGATCCTTTTTATTCCTGTTTCTATAAAGTACGAATATGTATCTTACAGCTACGGGTATCCACACATGATTTTGTCCTCATTGTTGTCACTATACTAGAGCAAGCTCCTGATTGGTTAACGCGCCGCAGAATGTCTATTCGCATCTTTGCATTGACTTAACATGTAAATCACTCAGGCTTATTGCTTCATTTGCGTCTGGTGTGAACGCACCATTAGACATGTACATGGTATAATTATAATTTGTATTACTTTTATATTTAGATTAAATAAAATGATGTTTTATTAACATGGTTCATGAGGAGCACATTCAGATAATTGACACAAGTGGAGAGCAGTCTTACCTCTGTTTGTTGACAGTTTATCAGCATCCCTCCACCACACCTTCTCCACACTTTTAGTTCTAACCACTTATGGGTGCTGGTCATATAATTAGAATATCATCAAAAAGTTTATTTATTTCACTAATTCCATTCAAAAAGTGAAACTTGTATATTATATTCATTCATTACAAACAGACTGATATATTTCAAATGTTTATTTCTTTTAATTTTGGTGATTATAACTGACAACTAAGGAAAATCCCAAATTCAGTATCTCAGAAAATTAGAATATTGTGAAAAGGGTGAATACTGAAGACACCTGGTGCCACACTCTAATCAGCTAATGGACTCAAAAGACCTGCAAAGGCCTTTAAATGGTCTCTCAGTCTAGTTCTGTAGGCTACACAATCATGGGGAAGACTGCTGACCTGACCGTTGTCCAAAAGACGACCATTGGCACCTTGCACAAGGAGGGCAAGACACAAAAGGTCATTGCAAAAGAGGCTGGCTGTTCACAGAACTCAGTGTCCAAGCACATTAATAGAGAGGCGAAGGGAAGGAAAACATGTGGTAGAAAAAAGTGTACAAGCAATAGGGATAACCGCACCCTGGAGAGGATTGTGAAACAAAACCCATTCAAAAATGTGAGGGAGATTCACAAAGAGTGGACTGCAGCTGGAGTCAGTGCTTCAAGAACCACTACGCACAGACGTATGCAAGACATGGGTTTCAGCTGTCGCATTCCTTGTGTCAAGCCACTCTTGAACAACAGACAGCGTCAGAAGCGTCTCACCTGGGATAAAGACAAAAAGGACTGGACTGCTGCTGAGTGCTCCAAAGTTATGTTCTCTGATGAAAGTAAATTTTGCAGTCCCAATCCACATTGCTTGAGGTCCAGTGTAAAGTTTCCACAGTCAGTGATGGTTGGGGTGCCATGTCATCTGCTGGTGTTGGTCCACTGTGTTTTCTGAGGTCCAAGGTCAACGCAGCTGTATACCAGGAAGTTTTAGAGCACTTCATGCTTCCTGCTGCTGACCAACTTTATGGAGATGCAGATTTCATTTTCCAACAGGACTTGGCACCTGCACACAGTGCCAAAGCAACCAGTACCTGGTTTAAGGACCATGGTATCCCTGTTCTTAATTAGCCAGCAAACTCGCCTGACCTTAACCCCATAGAAAATCTATGGGGTATTGTGAAGAGGAAGATGCGATATGCCAGACTCAACAATGCAGAAGAGCTGAAGGCCACTATCAGAGCAACCTGGGCTCTCATAACACCTGAGCAGTGCCACAGACTGATCGACTCCATGCCACGCCACATTGTTGCAGTAATTCAGGCAAAAGGAGCCCCGACTAAGTATTGAGTGCTGTACATGCTCATACTTTTCATGTTCATACTTTTCAGTTGGCCAAGATTTCTAAAAATCCTTTCTTTGTATTGGTCTTAAGTAATATTCCAAAATTACAAATTACAAATAGGCCTACTACACCATTAAAAAATACAATATATAAAGAAATATATAATGTACCAAAAGTATACAGTAAAAGTGTACCGTTTTACCTGACCTCACCTTTGCCCAATAAACGTGTGCAATAAAAATGTGGACAGCTTTTATTTTTTATTTTATTTATTTTTTATAATATTTGCATATATAGTAATTTAAAATCATTAAGTCTGTGACGTTTGCTCCATGAATGAGAATGCATAAAGAAGCGCACGTCCCCGATGATGTAAATTAACTGAACAATAGTGAGCATCCGACCGGACACTGCTTGTGCTCGGGGAACGACATCGCGCGCTGTGGCACTGGATATTCTGCATTTTGTGCAAAAGAAATGGCGTGGGAAAACACACTGAGGGCGGGCTGATTCGGTAGTCGTTTTTCTTTCGTTGTCTGCACTCATTAGATCTGGTCCCATAGTTTTGTGAGCTCAAGTGGAGCGTGACTTGAGACAATAACATCCTGGTTGCTAGCGAACTGGCAAAGATGAAAGTATACTGACCGAGAGAAAGGCTCTGGTCCAGTTCTCTGGCGAGGAAAATGCGTAGTGGATTAAAGTTTTAGTGTAGTAAATGGTCACACGTGGACATTTATTACTGTTTAGTTTTGTCATACAAGCGCGTGTTGAACGGAGCGGTGCGAGGGGAATGCAGCCGCGCGACTCGAACTGTCTGCAGCTCCAGTAAGTGCACACTTCTCCTTCCTTTCCACAGTCCTGTGGCAGTAGAATCTACAGTATGTAAGCCAGATTATTGTATTCAGAACTTTTAAAATGAAAGACTAATTTACAGTTTTAATGTGAAATGTTTAATGTTAGTCAGGAATGTAGATTTGTTACTTTCACATTGTCATTGTAATGACTGTGGTATTTAATTATAGTGATCTAACAAGATGCATGCAGTGTTTCCGTTATGTTGACGATCTGCTGTCTTTTTGAATTACTTTGCTCCTTATAAAATATATTAAATAAGTTGAGAAGGAAAAGAACTGCATCTAAAACCACCATCCATGAACAAGTTTCAAAGACACAACAAACATTTTCAGTTGCACACAGCTTTAATTGGTTTATTATATACAGTAGGGCATCCGTCTTCACATCTGTCCTAGAAAACACATTAACACCATTAGACATTAGCCTACATACTATTACTGACATTAATTCATCAGCTTCTGTTTGCTTCCTGATTGTACTCAGCTTTTTATGGAAAAATGAAAAGTACTCTGACTGTAGCAGATCTGTGAATGATTTGGAAAAAAATATCATTATAATTAGGAAATATATCACTCTGTTCATAAACGTCTTTTATTTTATGCAGTTCTTTTTTCAGAGATTTGATTGTTGGCAATGAGAACCCTGCATTTGGTGTCTCACACAAGAGTTAAGAATGATTGGCCAGCTGCTGGCAGATTGTGCCTGGCAAGAGAGTTGAATATGTTTAGCATTCTATCCTAGTTTTTGTTAGACCATTGGATTAGTTGTTTGGGTGCAGAAAAAAAGCCAGAGAAACAGACCATACTTCAATAATAGCAATAACAATAAATCTTAATAAATTATTTCCCTTTTCTGCTTATCTGTGTGCATTGTTTAGTTGTTCCTCATTTAATGAGCACTTATTTTGTTCCTCTGCATATTACCCATCAAAATTGCCCTTATTCTGTCTCCATTCGTTAATTTTTCTTTTGGCTAAGATCCGTCACACACAGACCCTCTGTTCTTTTTTCATGGCAGGTTTACTTAAGTGTGTTTAAAAGCTTTGTTGATTTAAAATTCTCCTCCACAGTGGATTGCCTTTGCTGGCGTAGGCGTTTGCTTCTCTCAGTGGTATTGGACACAGGCCAAGTATGAAGGACTAAGAGACAGCAGGTGAAATTATTTATATCCTCTAATTTGTGATGGTGGTAGCCTAATGGTTAAGGATCTCAGCTTCAAAACAGAAATCTTGCGGATTAATCCCATGGTGTGAGAGGAGAGATACATCAGGTTAATTCTTCTTTATCACCTTTGTGCCCTTGAGCTAGGGCACTCAACACCAGGTTGTAACAGAAATACCTTTTTTTATAAATAATCATTTGTATACTGGATGCAAAAGAACATTAAAGAAAAATAACTGACAAAAACAGTTTGCATATTTGGTGTTCTGCCATTGTACTGGCAGATCTCTCTTTGTGAATTTTTTTTTTTTTTTTTTTTTGCCAGCACAAAGCTGGAATTGTGCACCTGACTCCCACACTTTAAGCTTTACTAAGCATGAAAGTGTTTGTATCTGTTTATATCATATGTGTAGGCAGCTTATCAAATGTTCCTGGGTGTCTAAAACTATGATTAGAGAAGGTTCTTTGCATGGACAGAAGAATATTTTAAGTGAAAAAGGACAGTGGAAAAAATAAAGGTGTAATATACATCTTTAGTTAAAAATCTATTCCCTTAACTGATTATCTATTATAAATTGTACAACTAGTCAAAAGTACCACAATAAATACAATAGAATGTGATAAATTCTAGTAAATGTGGTCATCATGAGTTTAAAAAGCTTGTAGGATGATGTTTTCCCCTCTTTTCATCAGTCATTTTAGTGGCTGTTTTAGATCATGTTCGACTTTCTCCGTGGTGTTTTACTACATTCTACTGGTATGGCAAAATTGATGGCATCGTTAATATTTAAACCTGAGCTGATGAAACTTGCTATGGTAAGGGGTGTGACATTTCTGGAAAACTCTTAAGTGGTTCCCCAATCACACTGGGCCAGCTAACCAATCAGAGCTCATTTCGTATTGTAGGAGGGGCTTCATCGAAACAGGAACTAAACAGTGCATCTGAGACAGACTGGGAAGAGAGGTGCTGCAATAGTGTAAAATATGTGAAAAATATAATGCGTTTTTTCAAGCATGAAAACCTATTCTAGTATACACCAAGACTTCGTAAAAAGGACCCCTTTAAGCTTTAAAGGGCATAAAACATGGAATTATGTAAGCTTTTATGCTGTGTTCCAGGCAGGTTTTTGAGCCTGTAAGTTATGACAAACCACGACTCGCGACTTTGTAGCGTTCCAGGCTAAGTCACGCCAAACTGGCTGAGTGCAAGGAATTGTGGTAGCTAGATGTAAACGAAGCATTGTGGACCATACGGGGCTTATGCTCATTTACAGTCATTTCTATCGCCAAAGGTGCTTACTCCTTGCTTATTTGAGGGAAACGAGGGAGAAAAAACAGCGCATAAGGCAAGAGAAGCTGTTACCTTTTATTTTAAGTTATTTGTAAAATACTGTGTACGACTTGACATCAGAGCGCCTAACTGGGAGTACATCGATCGATCTAGTATGAGTTCACAGGTGGTAAGTCACAGGTTTGACAGTGCACTTTCACGGGTAGAAGGTTGGAAAAACACGGGTTACGGGTTGCCTGGAACGCAGCATTAGTTACGTGCATCCTGTCGCCATATAAACTGCCCTGTCAATCGTCACAGTTAAAATCCTATATTCAGTTAAATACTCATATTCAGTTTCATTTCCTACTGTATCAGAGAAAAATGTAGTAGCACGTTGATTTGCCATGTGTGGGTCTTTAATGCTGAGACTCTCCTTATGTGTTTGCAGTTTAAATATAATGATGCATTTAAAAGTTAACGGCCAAATGTATCATTACAAAAGTTCACAATAGTGCTGCAGGTGAAATCTAATGTGAATAACATTGAATAAATATCTTTAAATACCAGGTTAAATACCGATAATTGATCACTCAAACCTTTATCTAAAACTCTCTACTTAACCGTCATGTTTGTAGTTTTTTAACACTTTTTATTTCGTTTTTGTAGTTCTAATCGAATCCTCGTCAGACTCGCTATGGGTTGTGGGCAATATCAGCCGTTAGAGTGTGTGTCGATCTGTACTTCGAATTCTGACCGGAAATAGTAGACCGTCCGGGTATCTTTGGAATACTCTTTTCAACATACTATGATTTGGGACATATTAATTCTATTTTGAATACTATTTAGTATGGATAGTATGCGAATTGGGATGCAGGGCTTGTTGAAGGCTTGTTTATACTTGACGCGTCCGCACGTGTGCGAGGGTACGCGCTGCAAAAATTACGTCATCGCAGAGTGGGCGGTAGTGCAGACCCAATTTCGCGTGGCAGTGTGCAGAGCATTTTTTGTAAATTTTCGCATGGCTCCGCATCCGAAGATGCATGAGTTCTAGGCAAATCTAGCTGAGCATGACGTCTCATCAATCAGGTTACTACAAGTAGTTAATTATATTTACAAAATGAGCCTACAAAAACATAAATAAGCCATTTTTATTGAAAATAAAGATCAATAAGTTTAATTTAAAAAAAAAAAAATCACAAAACTAAATGAAAATGTTTAGTGAAATTAGGAAATATCAAGAAAAAGGAAAAGAAAAAGTGCAGGTACGCTTAAGAGTAAAATGTAGAAGTGCTGGTACTTCGTACCAGTGAATACTGCCCCACTTCAAGCACTGAAAAAGGATATATGTGGAGACATTGTCTTACCCATATACACTTATTTTATACTATATCTGATTATATTTAAGTGTGAACTCATGAAAACACTTTTCAAGAACTATAATAAATTGCTAGTTGGGACTACAACAAGCCTTTTCCGGATCTTGTAAAGTCACAATGTCACTCATTTAAATAATCCGCCCATGGAATATGCAAAAAAAGACATCGAGGCTTGGTTGAGCTGCGCTACAAAAGACGAACAAGAAGACCTGCCTTAGTAGCGTGTTGTTGCGATGTTGAGGAGATGCTGTTTTTTTCCATCCCGGTTCCAAAACTAAAGTGGACGAACTTAAAAACAGTGGCACAAAAGCTTCTCCTGAAAGACGGAGCAGTTCCCACATTGTCAAGACAATCAGTTGTTTATGGACCACAATATGTAAGTATGTTTTAATATTTGTAGCTCTGCTAGCCTGCTAGCTAACATTACAGTGTTGATGAAGTGTTTAGCTACGGGGCTCTCGTGTTTGTAAGACTGCTCACCGATCTTTAGGAACTTACTACTCTGAAACATTTTGTAAAATCTGAGCTTGTAAAGGTTCTGCACGATTCTCTTGATCGTAAACATTCCCAGGGTCTGAATCAGGCTTGAACTGGTGTGACAAAATTGATGGCATCGTTAATATTTAAACCTAAGCAGTGTGACATTTCCGGAAAAAAATGGTTCTCAGAGCTCATTTCGTATTGTAGGAGGGGCTTCATCGAAACAGGAACTAAACAGTGTGTCTGAGACAGACTGGGAAGAGAGGTACAGCAATAGTGTAAAATATGTGAAAAATAAGGTTTTTTTTTTTCTTGTTTTTTTACAGTCAAGCATGAAAACCTATTCTAATATACACCAAGACTTCTTAAAAGGATCCATTTAAGCTTTAAAGTGCATAAAAACATGGAATTATGTAAGCTTGTGGGGTTTTGTTGTGTAAAATAACAGTACATTCCAGTAAATAGAGGTATTCACTCTTCTTTTTTTTTCAAATACCTGTTTTACAAATACTTGAAATCTAATATGTGATTTGTGCTTGGTGAAGCTGGTGTGCTCTGCTTATTTTAAAACCATTTTTTGGTCACACTTTATATTATGTGTCTTTACTATACTTACATAAAAAAATAATGGTTAGATACAATGTACTTATTGTGTTCATGTTGTATTCATTGTTGTATAACACTTTTGCTGCTATTAAGGTGGGAAATGGGTATGGTTAGGGACAGGTTTGGTGGTATGGTTAGGTTTAAGCATGGGTTAAGTGTAAGGGAAGAATGAACAGTATAATAGATGTAATTACAAAAATAAATACAGCTGTAATAACACACACACACACACACACACACACACATATATATATATATATATATATTTAATATAAGTACAATGTAAACACATTCATGTACAATGCATGCATTATTTCAAATTATTAATTTAAATGTTAGTACATAGTTAAAGACTCTTAATAAAAAGTGAGACCCAGTTTATTTTTACTGATGCAAGGACATATAATTAGTAAAGTGTATCCCATTGACACATCATTCTGATTTAACGAATGACTTCACTCATCACCATAATGGCAGTTTGCCATCTGTAGCATTTTTGCCGCAAGCCCTTATTAACTTCTGACCTTTGAGACAAAGTTAACACACTATACACACTTGCTCATAGCAGTTAGAATAATAGTATCTGTAATACATCTCTGTATCACTTAAAACCACTGTTATTATTATTAGTTTAAATAGTAAACAGAGACTCTAACCCCAGGCAGTAATACCAAACATATATGGGTAACCTTTCGCAAAGCTGCAAAAACTTGATTTTCTAGTCTGGGGATTATAGCTATGTCTTTCCATCTTATTAAAGTTTTGTGGGTAGTACATGGGTGAGCTCAACTACATGTAATGTAAAAATCATTGTGGAATTCCATTGTATTGGACAACAGTCAATTACACAGTTTCACAAGTTCACACTTACATATAATTTAGAGGGAGTACAATTTTAATGCGTATTTGGCTTGCTGTCCGGGGGGAGGGCTCCGAGCTCAAGCTCTGGACCCAGACATCTTCTCCTGTGTATGTAAAAAAAAAAAAAAAAAAAAAAACGAAATGACAAAACGTATGCTTTTTGCAAAGTACTATAGAGGTATCATCAAGGTTGTCCATATCACTTGTTAACTACACTCACCTAAAGGATTATTAGGAACACCTGTTCAATTTCTCATTAATGCAATTATCTAATCAACCAATCACATGGCAGTTGCTTCAATGCATTTAGGGGTGTGGTCCTGGTCAAGACAACCTCCTGAACTCCAAACTGAATGTCAGAATGGGAAAGAAAGGTGATTTAAGCAAATTTGAGCGTGGCATAGTTGTTGGTGCCAGACGGGCCGGTCTGAGTATTTCACAGTCTGCTCAGTTACTGGGATTTTCATGCACAACCATTTCTAGGGTTTACAAAGAATGGTGTGAAAAGGGAAAAACATCCAGTATGCGGCAGTCCTGTGGGCGAAAATGCCTTGTTGATGCTAGAGGTCAGAGGAGAATGGGCCGACTGATTCAAGCTGATAGAAGAACAACTTTGACTGAAATAACCAATCGTTACAACCGAGGTATGCAGCAAAGCATTTGTGAAGCCACAACACGCACAACCTTAAGGTGGATGGGCCACAACAGCAGAAGACCCCACCGGGTACCACTAATCTCCACTACAAATAGGAAAAATAGGCTACAATTTGGACGGGCTCACCAAAATTGGACAGTTGAAGACTGGAAAAATGTTGCCTGGTCTGATGCGTCTCGATTTCTGTTGAGACATTCAGATGGTAGAGTCAGAATTTGGCGTAAACGGAATGAGAACATGGATCCATCATGCCTTGTTACCACTGTGCAGGCTGGTGGTGGTGGTGTAATGGTGTGGGGGATGTTTACTTGGCACACTTTAGGCCCCTTAGTGCCAATTGGACATCGTTTAAATGCCACAACCTACCTGAGCATTGTTTCTGACCATGTCCATCCCTTTATGACCACCATTTACCCATTCTCTGTTGGCTACTTCCAGCAGGATAATGCACCATGTCACAAAGCTCAAATCATTTCAAATTGGTTTCTTGAACATGACAATGAGTTCACTGTACTAAAATGGCCCCCACAGTCACCAGATCTCAATCCAGTAGAGCATCATAGAGGGATGTTTTGGAGCTTCGTGCCCTAGATGAACATCCCAGAAATCTCCATCAACTGCAAGATGCTATTCTATCAATATGGGCCAACATTTCTAAAGAATGCTTTCAGCACCTTGTTGAATCAATGCCACGTAGAATTAAGGCAGTTCTGAAGGCGAAAGGGGGTCAAACACAGTATTAGTATGGTGTTCCTAATAATCCTTTAGGTGAGTGTATATTTCACATTACATTAATATTTAAATTGTTTTTCTCAAAAAATCTTGACATCCGAGATATTCTACAAAAGAAAAAAAAATTCACAATTTGCACTCAACAGAATAAAGAAAGACTTACAGGTTTCGATCAACATATACTGTTGTTCAAAAGTTCCCTTTCGAGGGAATTTGCACTGCGTCTGACGACACTATGGGAACGCCCTCTAGCGTAGCGCATCTGAAGCATGAATGAAATCTGTCTCCAATCCTGATTGGTGAAGCGTCATGATGGAGTATGTGACGGCATTCACGGAAGCTACAAAGGGGGCACCGGCACATAGTACAGACAGCTTTTGCTCTTCAGCGGCACTCTGTGTTGAAATTGTCTGTCTATTTGGTGTTGTTTGTCCTAAAAAAAAAAGAGAGAGTATTTTGTGAAGCCGGCAGGCTCGCGAGCCCCATAGTTCTGTTCCGCATCTGTTGAGGCAGTGCGGCGGTGTAGATCAGTGGGCTCTCAGATGGACTTGTCAGCGGGTCTTGAGACTGCTGAGGCACTTTCTCAGTCCTCGTCTGAGAGTTCAGAAGTTCTCCCTCCCAGTGTGGAAGCCCACACTGCGGCTTCTTCCCCAGGGGTGGAGAAGATTACGGGTCTGCAATAAGAGTGAACACACGCGATCGGTGTGCATGTGATACTGTTTGGGTGCGAGGCAGGCAGTCAGCTCCTGAGGGTGCGGGCTGTGTTCATTGAGAAATATCTTGACGCGTACAGCCGTGCACTTTTCAGATGTTTCAGCCTTGCGCCTGTGGACTTTCATCTCGAGGGATGAAAGCCAAATATATTGTGAACGGATTGAATCTCGTGTTTGCCGAGGCAGCCTGTAGATGACGAGTCCGTATAAATAAATATTAAAACAGTGTCGTCTGGTGATTATGGCTGCATTTAATTCTGAGCAATTAAAATGAAATATTATCTGACTTTGAGAAGTTAGATATTATCAGCCTATCATCCAAACCATGTTTCACTTGTCTGTATATTCAACTACGTTGCGGGACACATTGGTTTCCAGCATTTTCGCAGCGTCTGACCAAAGTCGTTGTGGCCCTGTCGAGTTGCTCCCTTAGATGAGGCCCCTGCTGCCCATCTCCTCTCCTGGGAAGGAGCGATCGAGGTCGCCTCCTCCGTGGAGCTCTCTGGAAGTCGATGTTGCGATCCCACCGTCCATGACGCTCGGGCCACATCGATTTCCAGCAAACGCTCGCTGCTCCATCCGCCTCTAGAGAGACCTGCGGGCAGCGAACACTGGTCAGCCGCTTCAGGGGTTTCAGGGGGTCAGGAACGAGGCTCGGTTGACACCCGAGGCCAGCCTCGAGAGGCTGGTTCCCTTAGCAGATTATCTCGGAGCATGGTTATGCCTTCGAATATATATCTGCGTGGGCCCTGCCACTGTAGAAAAGGGATACAGACTGCAGTTTGGTTACCCTTCCCCGAAGTTCAGCGGGGTGGTCTGGACTGTGGTGGTCCCAGAGCAGGTGCGGGTTATGGAACAGGAAGTTCAAGGAGGCCATAGAACGTGTTGCTCCACCAGACAGGGAGTCAGGGTTCTACAGCCGGTACTTCATAGTTCCCAGGATGGATAGGGGGGTTGCGTCCAATAATAGATCTGAGGCACTTTAATCGTTCTCTGAGGACATTCAGATTCAAGATGCTCACAATTCCTGCCATCATGAGTTAGAGTCAGTTCGAGGACTGGTTCGTCACGATAGATCTAAAAGACACATACTTCCATGTATCCATTGTCATGTAAACCCCCCTATTCAAGATTCAACTCTTGAATCTTGAATAGGGGGGTTGCGTCCAATAATAGATCTGAGGCACTTTAATCGTTCTCTGAGGACATTCAGATTCAAGATGCTCACAATTCCTGCCATCATGAGTTAGAGTCAGTTCGAGGACTGGTTCGTCACGATAGATCTAAAAGACACATACTTCCATGTATCCATCCTTCCATGTCACAGGAATTTCCTGAGGTTCGCTTTCAGGAGCGAAGCGTACCAATATCAGGTTCTTCCTTTCAGCCTAGCTCTTTCCCCTCACACCTTCACCAAGTACATGGATGCAGCTCTGGCTCCTCTCAGACTCCAGGGTATCCGTGTACTGAATTATATTGACGACTGGCTCATATTGGCCCAGTCTTGAGAAATGGCAGTTTGGCATTGAGATGTCGTTCTGGTCCATATTTGGTGCTTGGGGCTGACACTCAACGCAAAGAAAAGTGCATTGACTCCTTCCCAGAGAACCCTGTTCCTAAGAGTTGTATGGGACTCGACTACGATGAGGGCACAACTATCCCCCGTACATATCAAGTCCATACAGGCTATGGTCTTCCAGAGCGAAATAAGGGTCTGGCCCCTGAGGGGGCCCGGTACCTACAGGCTGGCCTGTCAGCAGGTGTTGTCAAGACCTTACTCAGCTCCAGGGCTCCTTTCCCAGTGGCTTCAGTGCTGGAGTTCCTCCAAGATCGTTTCTTTGCCGGTCATAGTGTCATCAGACGCAGTGCGAATTCCCTCGAAAGGGAACATCTCGGGTTATGACTATAACCCTTGTTCCCTGAGAAGGAAACGAGACACTGCATCTCGCCACCACCCCTCATCACGCAGAGAGCGCCTGCTTCATCGCAAAAACTGTCTGTACTATGTGCCGGCATCCCCTTTGTAGCTTCCGTGTATGCCGTCACATACTACTTCATGACACTGCACCAATCAAGATTGGAGACAGATTTCATTTATGCTTCAAACGCTAGAGGGCGTTCTCATAGTGTCGTCAGACGCAGTGTCTTGTTCCCTTTTCAGGGAACAAGGGTTATAGTCATAACCCAAGATGTTTTTGATCGGTGAGTTTTTTAATGTTTGATCGGTGAATGTTTGATCGGTTAATGTTTTTAGAATAAGTCTCTTATGCTCACTACGCTACATTTATATATATATATATATATATATATATATATATATATATATATATATATATATATATATATATATAAATATAAATTTGAAAATTTTATTCACAATTTGTACAGTGTCCAACTTTTTTGGAATCGGGTTTGTAGATTAAAAGCTAGTGATGTCAGATTTAATGTGACACGCAATATTATACAATATATGGTGATGAGTAAGTTATATTTAGCAGTATAAACAACAGGAAATTATATCAAATAGAGATTTAAAAGCAAAGCAAAGCTGTAACGGAGCTATAGACACAAACACTCAGCAGCAGGGCAGACAGGAGGCAAGACACGAGCAATCCTGTCAAGACAAGACAATGAACCAATGAGAACTATGGACACATGACTAGACCAAACAATGAGAACATGACACATGGAGAAGGGAACCAATCAAGACACAGGAAACTCACATGATATGATCACATAATGGCAAGGAGGTCACATGACAAGAACCAGGAAACATGGCTGAGGCAAAATTACAAAATAAAAGACATGAAAACATAAACGTGAACCAAATACCAAAACCAACCATGACAATTAAATTTTAAAACATATTCAAATAGAACACAGTTATTTTACATTTTAATAATATTTCACAATATTACAGTTTTTTTTTTTTTTTTTTTTTTTAATAAAATAAATGCAGCCTTGGTGGGCATAAGAGACTTCTTCTAAAACATTAAAAATCTTACCGATCAAAAACTTTTGAACGGTAGTGTGAGTAAATTATAACTGAGTTTTCATTTCTGACTGAACAATTATTTTAAATATGCAAATTTATGAAAAACATTTTTACCGTCTTGTCCTTCAGAAATGAGAAATATTCTTCCAAGCTGAGCTAAATCTTTTGAAGCTCTTTGAAGTTCTTGGCTAAAATTATGTTTCAACACTGATTAAAATTTCAGTATAAAATTCTTTCATTTATTATACATTTAACTTACCTTCTCCAAATTAAAAGAAACTAAAATAAGCCAGCCTCTGAATGTAAAATTATAACATTCTTCATGATAGTATCATTGATAGTTGTCTGAAGCCTTAACTCTCCTCTGTGTTTTGCTGTTCTCTTTTTAATGATGGTCAGGCTCCCTGCAGTTTGAAAACACATAGCAGTGTCTGGCAGTCAGTTATAAGAAATGCCACCAATTAGGACTTAGACCTATAACTGCAGGCATGGAGTTCCTACTGTGATCCAGAACATTTCTGTTCTAATATTCAATTTATCCATTTGTGTATATAAATGTAGATGGAGATTGTAACTGCACTGACTAAACTGTAATATAAACTCTGATATTTATGCTATTTTTAGTTAGTGAGAGCTATTGTGCTTGTAATAGTAGTTGACATTACCAGGCTGAGCATAAACAGTACAATAAAACTTCTGTTTTTTGCAGAATCTCTTGGTGCATCAGAGTCTCAAGGTCAGCAAAGCTGATGTCTATACACACTAAAGAGTGTTGCAATCATCCACTGATGACGTGCTTAGAACATAAATGAGTGCAAAAAAAACCCCACAAAAAAAACAAAACACAATTCTATTCTGAAGATTCTTGAATGTATCACAATTATAAAGATGACCAGTTTACTCTGTTCTATGTATTTCAGTGTTCTTCTTTAACTCTGCTGCAACAGACTTGGAACAAGAGCAATTTGCCTACATAAAAGCAATTTTCAGCACATCAAATTGATTTCTTCATTGTGTGGAGCAGATTTCTCTTTAGAATCAAAGGGCTGTGTGATTTGACAGAAAATCCATGTAAAGTATAGAGACTGTAATTTGACAAAATCCCACACAAGATTGAAATATGCAGACATTAAGACTCACAAAGAGCAAAAGGAAATTGGGTTATTGTTCTATCCTTAATGATCCTTTATTTAAAATGTGCTCTGCATCATTCTCAAAATTTAGATATCTGTACCAAGGCAGCCAGTAACAGAGAGTCTCTTTAAAGCAGAACTAAGGGTAACACTTTATATTACAGCCCGGAAAGTACTGCGTAAGTAAAAACAAATTTACAGCGTAACTTTCGGTAATTATAGTGTAACTATAAAGTACATACGTGTAGGTATAAGGGAAAAATATGTGATTTTTGGGAATAAAGGAGCAACGACCAGGAAAATGAACAAATTATTTATACTGTAAGTATTTTTGAATTAAGGGGTAATTATCTGTGTTACAGGGTAAATATGAATCTGCGGGCTGCATGTAAATTAAAGATCTGTAATCTAAAGCAATTACCGAACTGAGCAACATGAACCAAATTAAAGCACACTGTTCAAATGGGAGGAATGAAGCTGCTGAATTGAACATTAACAGTGAGAGAAGGGAATGAGCAGACATGTGAGAACATCTGTTACTCTCTCTCAGGTTATTCCTTTCTTCGTCAATGCAGTAAGCTTGTAAGACTTTCCATATTTTCAGAACCTGATATTCCCTACTGTTTATATACTGTTTATACAATTATAAATTTGTCTCCACAATAAAATATGGACATGTTTATATACAGGTATAAACATGGTCTAAAACGTTGAGTTTGTCCACTTGTGACCACTTCCAGAGGTAGTCGAAAACACATTCGACCGGATTGCTTTCGTGATGTAAACGCTCGTGTGGTAGAATGTGTTTGAGCAGCCACAAAAGGCTTACTGACCTAACCCAGAGGAAAAGAACTGAGCCTTTCTTCTGGGGTCGGGGCCATGGAGGCCAATCCTAACTGGCTCCCCGAGCAGCCTGCATCTCCCTGGCTTACTGTATTGCCAGTATTGCCCAGGAGGCTTCCTATCCAGCTTAAGCCACCTTGGCCACCCCCTTATCCAGCCCTTCGTCAGCCTACTGAGCAGCCACCCACCCTCCCTCCCTCCCCTCCAGTTTTCATTGTATTCTGTTTTTGTTTTCTGTTAGTTTTCCAGTGTGTTAGTAAGTTCAGTTATCCTCTGTTCTCTACCTGTTTGTCTCCATCGCTACTGATTTGCTTAGAGTATTCCGTTCAGGTGTGTTGTGTTCATCATCTCATTAGCTCCCTTTGTTTTTTAGTTGTATTTAAGTCCTGAGTTTACACCCAGTCTCTGTCGGTCTTTGTTGTTGGATGCTGCATGTGCAAGTGTTTGGTTGTGTTTCTCCTGAGAGTTCTTCATTAAAGATTATTCCAAATTTCTTCTTCTTTGTCAGGGCGTGTATTATACACAGCCATTTCGTGACAGCTAAGTGGTTGCTTTTCATAAGCTCAGGAGACTTAGTTGTGATTCTCATATATCCCTCATTTTAGTATCAACAGAGTTTCAGATGTTTCTCCTAAAATTCCTTAAGAGAAATAAGAGTAGATAAAAATGAGGCATGAGAAATATCTGAGAGAAAAAGAGTTGTGGTGGAAGAAGCATACAACATCTCTTTATTGTCTTGTTGCCATCTCTTTCAAAACTCCATTATAGGAATATTATATGGAATATTAGGCTCAGAGGTTACTCTTTCTAAGCTTGTGAGACTTAAATAAAGACTCTAAAGTCTTCTCTGAAGTTTTAGAAGAGGCCTCCGTAACATGATACACTGTACTCAGATTTTTCTCCTTAGCTTAAGACTCTGAAGCTTTCACATTTGTCTCCTCTTAAAGTTTAGGTGAGTTCTCAACAACTTTACGTTAAAAACGTAAAAAATAAAAATAAAAATAAAACGTTATAAAGTGTGCACCGATAAAGTAAATAAAAAATAAAAAAGTGAAAATATGCAGAACTGCAGTTACTCTTAATTGTTGATGCAATAAGAAAGCTGTACAGTTTATGTGCATAGAGCACATCATTTGATGTTGAGAATAGTACCAGACGGAAAATTATCAGAAAAATTGCTACAGGAAAGGTAACCCTGGAGCTTTCTTTTCTGAAAGGCACATTAAATGGCTTATGATTAATTTGATTATTAATACATATTATATGATATAAATGTTTGAGTTCACATTGAGACATTTGACTTGGTATACACTTTGCAAGTTGTTGAGATCACTTCTAAACTTTAGAGGAGACAATTCTGAGAGCAGCAGAGTCTCTAGCAAAGGAGAAAAATCTGAGTACAATGTGTGATGTTGAGATCTCTTCTAAACTTTAGAGGAGAAAAATGTGAGAGCTTCGGAGTCTTTAGTTTAGGAGAAAAGTCTGAGCACAGTGTGTGATGTCATGAGATTTTTCTAAAACTTTAAAGGAGACCATTGTGAGATGTTGGGAAGTGCGCTAGCCAGACGGTATTTGAAACAAAAGCTGTCATCTTCTTTCACATTCATATGTAAATTGTGTGAGCTTATTCTATCCATTAGATTGAAAGATCGGAAAAAAGCCCTTACATTTACCCGCCCATAGACCCTCCCCTCAAAGAAATCACAGGACAGAAGTGGTCGAAAGTGGTTAAACACCAGGCATAAACAGTTATGTCACCTGCTTATGTCCCTCGTCTACTCGTGATCCAATCTCCCAAAACACATCTTAATACTAGGTGAAAACAGGGACTTTGAGAGCATCTGTCTAATATAGTGTTGTGCTACAGGCTACAGATGCTATTGAAATTAATTGTTTTAAATACATAATTGCTTTAAAATACTAAGAAAAAATCTTGCTGAAAAATGGCTGAAAAATCACAAATACAATCACTTGTAATATGATCAAATTGCTTCTCACTTTTGACCAATAGGTGGTGCTGTTACCAAATTAATATGGTGTGGTCAGTGTGAAGTGACAATGACATCCAATGACACATGAGCCAAGGAATGGAGGAAAAAAGAATTTTGTTTCTAGCCCTTATGTAAGCTTGTGGGGTTTAAATGTGCTTAGGCCCTTAAACTTTGTCACCAGATACCAGATAAATAATGTAAAATTGGCTACTCAAACAGCGTAGTTTTGGCACAACTTCTATAGTGACTGTCAGACAGTAGCGACACTTGATTACAAATAACTCTGGAATCGGACATTTGAATAGCTCCAAATAAAAAGTAAAATGACAGTAACAAAGATATTTGCTCTGAAACAAATAATTTCTTTTTTTTACTTATTAGGGTCACTTTCCCTATATGATATCAACGATTTTTGCTTTAGCATACTTCCCCTCAAACTCATATTAAGTGCCATGCCTTTCTGTTTCCTTCCAGGGTGAGTATTGTGAAATATGATAGTCCGGGACTCTCTTTTGCTGGGCCTAAGGCATGTCATGAAGAAGTCGGCTCAACTTCTTCTGCTGGCCCTGCTGGTCTGGATGCTGCTCTTCCTTGCTGTTTTTTCCTACTTCACTGACTCCCAGGTGAACCAGCCCCACAGGACGGCTTCCCTCTTCAGCTCTGAATCTCAACACCCAACCCATGTTCAGCATAGTTCTCGGGCCATCATGGCATCCCGTAATGCCCGCTGGGGAATGTTTGTGGAGAGGATTGGTCCTTTCCAGCACAAGCAAGTGAATAAACCTCCTCGTGCTAGAGAAAAGTTTAATTTCAGGAATTTTGGAAAACATAAGCCAGAGTTTAGGAAGCATGTGATGAAGCCTCATGGAATGGACTTTTTCAACACCTGGTCAGTGGTCCATGGTCTGTGGAAGGGACAGGTGTCCTCTAAATTGCTAGGTCAACGACTACAGGAGGCCATGATGTACCATGTTTACACTAATAAGCACAAAGTGTTCTACAAAGGCCAACGTAAGGCAAACAAGGGTAGCCAGGAGATACTGTGTCAGATGAAAGAGCAAGCTCAGCTCAGGACTCTGGATAGCTCTGAACAGCCCTTCGCTCACCTAGGTTTTCAACAGCTGGTTCCTCCTGAACTGCAGCAGGCGTACAGGACATGTGCTGTGGTGACTTCAGCCGGGGCAATGCTGAACTCATCACTGGGGCATGAAATTGGTGAGTTGGGCGGGGATAATATGCATATATACACAACTAACAGTCAAAAGTTTGAAATAATTTAGATTTTAAAATGTTTTTGAAGATGCTCACTAAGACTGCATTTGATGAAAAATACAGCTGTTATTCCAGTTGTCAGTGTCACATGATCCTTCAGAAATCAATATATCAATCAATATGCTGATTTGGTGCTCAAAACATTTCTTATTACTGTTGAAAACTTAATAGTTTTCTGGAAACTGCAATACACTACCATTCAAAAGTTTGGGGTCAGTACTTTTTTTTTTTTTTTTTTTCTTCAGCAAGGATGCATTAAATTGATCAAAAGTGACAGTAAAGACATTTACAGTGTTACAAAAAGGTTTTTATTTTTCATGATTCTTATACATTTTGTTCATCAAGATTCTCAAATTAAAAAAGTTAGTTATGTTTTATCTCTCTCACTCACCTTTATTTATATAGCGCTTTTAACAAGTCCAATTGTTTCAAAGCAGCTTCACATTGTTAACAGGAAAATAATGCAACAGAATTTGTACAGCCGTTCTGGTGAAACGGTGATGTTATCCAGCTAATTTCAAGTATCATATAGTGTCAATGCGGGCAGATCGGTAATATAGATTAAATTTAGGTGTCCCCAACCGAGCAAGCCAAAAGCCAGAGGCAACGGTGGCAAGGAACCAAATGTAGCGTATGGACGGTGCTCATAAATGATCAACGGACCAATACTTTGATTAGTTATAATGACTCAAACAAGACCGGCACCGTGAAGTCTACAGACCGACAGGTTAACGGTGCTAAAAGGACACAAACCATGCCTCGTGCAGCCCACGAGGCACCGTCATAAATAACAGCCCCCACCCTCACACATACCAAAGGACATCCGAATAGATTATATGACTTTTAACTTAGTTATTTTTCATTTTAGGTGTGTTGTGTTCTCTGTATGTATGCATGCTTTTTTGTTATAACCATTTTAGATGTGTTTGATAGGTTAGAAAGTTATAGCCAGTGAATGCTTAAGGAAGAATGACGTCAATCCTCGCCGTTCCTTTAATTCTTAAGTTAAACTCCCCATGCTTGGTCTCGAAATCTTTGTCTCGCAATTTGTAGGCCGGCTAGGTGTGTTGTGTGGTACTATGATGCATCAAACTCTTTCTGTTAGGCCAAAACCCCAAAGTCTGCATACCAAAACCCCCAAGTCTGCTTATCTAAGAGAGCCATAAACATGTTAATGAGGTGAGACTCAAAGACAAAGGAAAATTTCCCGCTTCTGAGTTCCTTCGCTCTGATTGGCTGTTCCAACAAAAGAGGCGTACCCCGTCATGGCCCTTTAAGGAGGTCTACAAACGCTTCTTCGCTCTCTTCTCCTTGCTCTTTTTCTTGCCATCTCTTCTTCTTGCCCTCTTCGCTCTTCTCTTCGTCCCGCTTCGCCTTCGCCTTCTTCGCCATCTTCCAATGGATCTCATCACACAAAGGAACCAAAGTTGAATTTCCCGCGGACTCCAAGAACACACCCTGCAAGATTCAAACACGGACCGGATCGCGGAATTTCCCTACACGCACGAACTCGCGATCAAGGAAACATATGCAAGTATCCCTTAAGCTGTCGTTATAAAGTCTTGAGCTTATACCAATAAGTTGGACTGATTTCTTGCTTGTGCTCATAGGTTGTGTCTGTAATAACACAGTTTCCTTGTCTCTCTCTCGCTCTCTCACACTCTCTCCCTCTCTCTCCCTCTCTCTCCTTCCTTCTTTCAGTTAATTTGTGTATGTTTGTTTATTGTTTGTTGATTTATTAAAATATATATATTCACACGTGATTGCGCTTGAGTTGCTCATACATAGGTCCCTTTTACGTTGAACCGACCCTGTTACAAATTAAAAGAAAGATATTTCTCCTGGCCAGAGAAACGTTGTTTAAGAGTTATTAAAAGGGAGGTATTTGGTGGACAATTATCCATCCTTTGAACTCAATTCTAGAATCAAAGAAATTTCTAAAAGTTGAATCAAGCCCTAGATATTAATAATTGTTATAATCCGTTATAATCAACTGTTAATATCCAAATTCCCTTCTGTGCGGATCTGTGCATATTTGATCGTAACACGATTAAACGCATGCATAAATCCCGCACCATTTCCCCTGGGGCTCGATATCGCTACAAAAAACTCCTTCAGGGTCAGAATGGAGAAAAAAACCTTGGGAGAAACCAGGCTCAGTCGGGGTGCCAGTTCTCCTCTGGCCGATGAACAAACAGTGTATGATTATAATTCTGGCAACATAGCAGGTCTTAATTCATATTAGGTAAATAGATATTCATAAGATTATTCGAAAGATTGGAGTCATCACGCCGAAGACGGATTTAATGAGGATGTCGTGTTGATGCAGCATTTACGGGGGGAGTTTATTTGACATGCTCTCTGCAGACATTTCAGGGATGCGTTGGTCATGTCCAGGCGCTGGTCCACCATCTGATCTGGATATGGCCCAGATCCGGCTGACTGCAGTAAACCTCGGGATAAACAGAGAGACTAACATTAGCGTAGATGCCATTCTTCTTATGATGTAACGAGTACATCAGGTGTTATGGGAAGTGTTCCCGGTTCCGGCTGACCTAGTTAATGCAGCCTAACAATCATTTACTGATTTGAATAATAGAAATTGATAATGTTTTATGTGTAAGCCGTAGTAAAGAGATACGTTTTTAGTCTAGATTTAAACTGACAGAGTGTGTCTGCTTCCCGAACAATGCTAGGAAGACTGTTCCAGAGTTTAGGCGCTAAATAGGAAAAGGATCGACCGCCTGCAGTTGATTTTGATATTCTAGGTATTATCAACTGCCAGAGTTTTGAGACCGCAATAGACGTGATGGAGTACAATGCGTTAAGAGTTCGCTCAAGTACTGGGGAGCTAAACCATTTAGTGCTTTGTAAGTAATAAGCAAGATTTTAAAATTTATACGATGTTTAATAGGGAGCCAGTGCAGTGTTGACAGAACCGGGCTAATATGGTCATACTTCCTTGTTCTAGTAAGAGCTCGAGCTGCTGCGTTTTGGACCAGCTGGAGTTTGTTTATTAAGCGAGCAGGGCAACCACCCAGTAAAGCATTACAGTAATCTAGCCTTGAGGTCATGAACGCATGAATTAACTGTTCAGCATTTTGCATCGAAAGGATGTGCCGTAATTTAGATATATTTTTAAGATGGTAGAATGCAGTTTTACAGATGTTAGAAACGTGGCTTTCAAATGAAAGATTGGTATCAAAGAGCACACCCAGGTTCCTAACTGACGACGAGGGCTTGACAGAGCAGCCATCGAGTGTTAGACAGTATTCTAGGTTACTACTTGCAGAGTTTTTTTGTCCAATAATTAAAAATTCATTTTTTTCTGAATTAAGTTGCAGGAAATTACTAGACTGTTTTATATCAGCTATGCATTCCGTTAATCTTGTGAATTGGTAAGTTTCGTCAGGGCGTGAAGAAATATAGAGCTGAGTATCGTCAGCATAACAGTGAAAACTAATGCCATGCTTCCTAATGATATCTCCCAGTGGTAGCATGTACAGGGTGAAGAGCAATGGTCCTAGCACTGAGCCCTGCGGTACGCCATACTGAACTTGTGATCGGTGTGACATCTCTTCATTTACTGCTACAAACTGATAACGGTCAGATAAGTATGATTTAAACCATGCCAATGCAGTTCCACTAATGCCAACATAATTTTCGAGTCGATTCAAAAGAATGTTGTGGTCGATAGTATCGAATGCAGCGCTAAGATCGAGTAACACTAATAGAGAGATACAACCACGATCGGATGATAAGAGTAAATCATTTGTAACTCTGATGAGAGCAGTCTCAGTACTATGATACGGTCTAAATCCTGACTGGAAATCCTCACAGATACCATTTCTTTCTAAAAAGGAACATAATTGTGAAGACACTGCCTTTTCCAGTATTTTTGACAGGAAGGGTAGATTTGAGATCGGCCTATAATTGACTAATTCTGTAGGCTCAAGTTGAGTTTTTTTAATAAGTGGTTTGATAATAGCCAACTTAAATGTTTTCGGTACATATCCTAATAACAAAGATGAGTTAATGATATTAAGAAGAGGATCTATGACCTCTGGTAGCATCTCTTTTAATAGCCTAGTCGGTATAGGGTCGAGTAGTTTTTTTTTTAAATTTAGTTTTCTTCCAGCTGCGCTCCATTATTCTGGCTGCTGTTTTAAGGGCCCGGGTGTGCTCATTGTACCACGGCGTTGGACTGTTTTCTTTAATCTTCTTTAAGCGCCGGGGAGCAACTGTGTCTAAAGTGCTGGAAAAAAGAGAGTCAATAGTTTCTGTTGCAAAATCGAGTTCCTCTAGGCTATCTGGGATGCTGAGGAGATGAGACTGATGAGGAAGATTATTTAAAAAGCAATTTTTAGTGGCGGCAGTGATAGTGCTGCCATATGTGAAGCGAGGGGACGGCTTTGCAGCCTTAGCTAAATTAAGTATACATGATACTAGGTAATGATCTGAGATGTCGTCACTCTGCTGCAGAATTTCAGCGGTATCAACATTTATTCCATGTGACAATATTAGGTCTAGAGTATAATTAAGGCAATGAGTGGGTCCTGACATGTGTTGCCTTACTCCAATAGAGTTTAGAATGTCTCTAAATGCTAATCCCAATGCGTCTTTTTCATTATTTACATGGATATTAAAATCACCAACAATTAGTACTTTATCTGCAGCCAGTACTAACTCGGAAAGAAAGTCAGCAAATTCTTTGATAAAGTCTGTATTGTGCCCTGGTGGCCTGTATACAGCAGCCAGCACAAATGTCAAACGGGATTTTTCAATTACACTACATAAAGCACCAAAACTTCAAAAGAATTATATTTGAAACTAGACTTCTGAGTAATACTGAAGATATTATTATAAATTACAGCAACCCCTCCCCCTTTACCTTTCAGACGCGGCTCGTGTTAATAACAATAATCTTGTGGGGTGGACTCATTTAAAGTAATGTAGTCGTCAGGTTTTAGCCAGGTTTCTGTCAAACACAGCATATCTAGATTATTATCTGTAATTATATCATTAACAATAAGCGCTTTTGGGGAAAGGGATCGAATATTCAGCAACCCGAGCTTTATCATTTGATCATCTGTATTATATCTGTTGTTTATTTGTTTGACATCAATTAAGTTTTTACTGTTGAATGGTCTTGATAGTTTTTTGTATTTACTAATTCGGGGAACAGACACAGTCTCTATGTGATAATATCTAGGTGAAAGAGTCTCTATGTGTTGGGATTTATCTGACTTCTGTAACGGGAGACAGCTAGCAGACGGTCGGGTAAGCCAGTCCATCTGCTTCCTGACCTGGGCCCCAGTTAGTCAAGGTTTAGCTTTAAGACTATATGCCAAATTACTAGAGAGAAGAGCAGCACCACTCCAAGAAGGATGGATGCCGTCCCTCTTCAACAGGTCAGGTCTGCCCCAAAAGCTTTTCCAATTGTCTATGAACCCTATGTTATTTTGCGGACACCACTTAGACAACCAGCCATTGAGTGATGATAGTCTGCTAAGTATCTCATCACTCCTTTTAACAGGGAGCGGACCAGAACAAAAAACTGCATCTGCCATCGTACTTGCGAGTTCACACACCTCTTTAATGTTAATTTTGGTGTTCTCCGACTGGCGAAGTCGAACATCGTTAGTCCCGACGTGAATAATAATCTTAGAAATTTGCTTTGATGTCAGGTGCTCTGGCTCCCGGTAAACATGTGACTATGGTGGCTGGTGTCTCTATTTTCACATTCCGTGTAATAGAATCACCAATAACTAGGGCACTTTTAACAGGATTCTCAGTGGGTGCGTCACTGAGTGGGGAGAACCTGTTTGATGATGTTCTAATCAGAACGGAAGAGTGGTTTTTTGATCCGCGACTATGCCGTCTGACCGTCACCCAAGTGCCCTGCTGAACGGGCTCTACAGCCGGAACCGAACAATGTACAACGTTCACTAAGCTAGTCGCAGCCAAAGCAGTGTCTGAAGCTGTAACATTCTCACTACTCTCAAATAAAGTCTGGATGCATGTCTCTAATTCTGAAATCTTCTCCGTCAGCCTGACTATCTCCTTACATTTATCACATGTGAAGCCCTGCTCGCCAACGGAGACAGATACACTAAACATGAAACATGCGGTGCAAGTGACAATGACTGGAGAAGAAGACATGGCTTACCGTATTTGTTGATTAATCCAATTTACCAAAGTTGTTTGATGGAGTCTATTTACTAATCCAACTCACCACAGTTGTTTAGTGAACTCAGAAAACAGGAAACCCGGGTGCAGAGATGGCAAGCTAACAGGCTAGCGAAAAGCTAACGTGTGATAGTGATTTAGATTAAAAGCTAGTGATGTCAGATTTAATGTGGTAGGCAATGTTAGACAATATATGAAGATGAGTAGGTTATAATTAGCAGTTTAAACAACAGAGAATTATATCAAATAAAAATCCCAAAAGAGCAGAGAGGAGCACATGATGAGCCCGGGCAAAGGACAAAGGGCAAATGGGCAATGTAGTCTTTGAAGGTACTGCAATAGTCTGGGGTGGAGTGCCCTCTGGTGGTACTTGACAAGTATGCATATTTTGGCTTTTAACTAGAGAATTTATGCCTTTATAAAGAGCCATATAGGAATCTAGTGGTTACACCATGGCATTACAAGTTTTTCTTGTTACTTTAATTGAAATTTTTTTTTACAATATATATATTTGAAAAAAAAAGGTGTATTATTTTCAATGGGAAAATAGCTCATAACATTTTTATAAATATAGCATAGTATCATAGAATTCCTCAAAATTCTAAATAATAACCAAAAATGATTATTGAACAAAAATATATTACATTGGTTTAAAAAAACAAAAAAAAAACAAAAAAACAATTCAAGGCTTCGTCACTTTTGACCACAAAAGAGCCAAGTGTGACCCCTAAACGAAGAGGGGACCTTTTTTTTTTTTTTACAAATTTTTACATTTGTCAAGTCAAGTCAAGTCACCTTTATTTATATAGCGCTTTTAACAAGTCCAATTGTTTCAAAGCAGCTTCACATTGTTAACAGGAAAATAATGCAACAGAATTTGTACAGCCGTTCTGGTGAAACGGTGATGTTATCCAGCTAATTTCAAGTATCATATAGTGTCAATGCGGGCAGATCGGTAATATAGATGAAATTTAGGTGTCCCCAACTGAGCAAGCCAAAAGCCAGAGGCAACGGTGGCAAGGAACCAAAACTCCTTCAGGGGCAGAATGGAGAAAAAAATGGAATTCTAGGGTAGGCAGGCCGCCAAGGATCAATCGGTTGTATCCTTCATTTCACGGGAAATGGGGGTGTGTTTGCAGCATTGATGTTCTATCTATATTTGTGAAATTTAATTATCAAAGGATTTTTTCTTTTTTTTTCTTTTGGAAGTTGCATTCAAAATCTTAGCTTCAATAATATATGTACAGTGCTTCTTATTACACACAAAGGCTTGTGCTAAAGTTTTTTTTTTCTTAGACTTTTTATTAGCCAAACAGCTACTTTCTTGTTTTGATAGTTGCTCTCTCTCTCTCTCTCTCTCTCTCTCTCTCTCTCTCTCTCTCTCTCTCTCTCTCTCTCTCTCTCTCTCTCTCTCTCGCTCTCTCTCTCTTTTCTCTCTCTCTCTCTCTCTCTGTCCTCACTTTACTTCTTTTTTCCCCCTTGTTAGTCCTTGATTTGGTCTGCTGTTGAATAGCGACATTGATGCACAAGGCCTAATTGTTGAATGTGTTGGGACATGAATACTGTAGCTGACAGCCAATGGCAGATAAGCATTAGAGCAGTGCTCCCTGCTCTCCAAAAGCCCTTGAATAGCATTGCCCTGTTTCATTGTCAGAAAGATCGAGAGCGCTACTGTCACAGTGTCGTAATGTGTGTTTTATATATATATATATATATATATATATATATATATATATATATATATATATATATATATATATATATATATATATATATATATATATTTGTAAGAGTCTTATTGGATTTTCTTTTAAACCGGTTGGTAACTGGACCTTGGAACTTTTTATTTGGTCTAGACATGTCAAGAAACTTACAGCAGTAGTTTGTGTAGTAAACTCAAAATATTTTACATTTATCAGTTCAACCACAAATGTGTGCTCTGAATTACAAATGTTACTTATTAACTTATTAACCAATAAAGTGAACGTTTGTGAAGTGAGTCTAGATAAAATGGTTTGTTGCAAAATAATGAATTGTATTTTGCTGCCTTCTAGTGGTGATTTAATGTCCTGCATGTGAAAGATATTGATGGAAGAAGTTAATGTGCAGTAGACAGATGTTTTGATTATCCAGGTCAGAGAATAAGGAATTACTCAGTTTACTAGGGATATAGCAGAAGAAAAAAAAAAACCCAATATACCTGTACATCAGGCTCATGATTAAGTTCAATATGGCTCCTGGAGTTTAATATGGTAGAATTTGCCTTAAAACACTAGAGGGAGCAATATCTTATGAATTATATGCAATTAGCCACTGTGCCATCTGATTCAATTAATGAACACAAGTTTTTTTTTAGTTTTTTTTTTAAACTAAATAATTTTCAAATCAATAGGGAAAATTGGTTTGTCACATGTGAACATTGTTGTATCTCAATAACTGTGGTTTTGCTATGTTTCACAGAACCAAGATATGCTGTTGTAATAATATAGTAACAGGGCAGAGTGTCTGTCTGGAGCTCGTGAGCTGCTGGTGACTAACAACAAACTCTTGCTTGTATATTAGAAGACATGTTTGCCTTTTCATCCTGAAATGCGAGGCAAATGTTGGATCACAATAATTAGGAGCCACAGTTTCTACAAATCCCTTCACTCTTTTATTCTGGACACCAAGGGCAGTGACTAACATTGAGCGTGTTTTGCAGTATTAAACATGTATTTATACCGATTTCATCAGGCTCCGAAAATTATTCAAAAAGAACACAAAGAATGGCCTTCTCAGCTGCCATAGTTGCAACTCTTGCATCATCAGAACAGGGTGTTCAATGCACCACCGTTTCCGTTTAAAAAAACATTTTGCAACGTTTTGTTGACTCCCGCAAAATAGAAATGTCTAAAAAGAAAACATAAAAACATTCATATTCATTCAACATATTCATCTATTGCACAAAAGCAATAAAAACTATTTACAGGTGCAAGCATCGGCAGAGTTTCTATTTATAACATGTTTTTGCAGTGTTGTGCAATGTAGCCAATCATTTTTGATATGTGTTGATTTCTTGAATGCAATGGCCAATCAGATGCATTTAAGATAGAATCCACTGACCATTCAAAGTGAGTTTTTGCTCAGTGCTGCATGCTGGCAAATCCTGAGACTATAACAAGGAAAATTTGTAGACATTATGAAAGATTCATTGTGCAGTCAGCTTCGTTGATAATGGAGCTTTGTGAGATTGTCCTGAACTGAGATGTCAGCTTTTTAGGAATTATTAAGGGAGTTTCTTCAAACATTCTTCAAATCTCCCTCTTGCTCACTCTCTCTCCTCCCCCGTCATGAGTGTATAACGCCCCCTACTGATTGGCTACAAGCGTGTTGTGGTGCTCGATCCGATCCACTTTCAGCAGCGTTTCTCAGAAATCAAACTGCAACTTTAACTAAAATATTTGTTGATCAAAACAAGGAAATTACATTTATGTATGATTTATAATTATACTGTTTTAATTTACAGTAGCTAAAAAAAAAAAAATTTTTGTATAATGACAGGTTCCACTGTGACAATGTACCCCATGTACCCCATATTGTTACAAAAGATCAACATGTGTTCTCCCTTTCAAATTTAACTGGCCTTTTTGAATGACTGCTGTTTTTGCCATTCTAGATTCTCATGATGCAGTGCTGCGTTTCAATTCTGCACCCTCCAAGGGCTATGAAAGAGACGTGGGCAGCAAGACAACCATTCGACTCATGAACTCTCAGGTTTGGGTCATTTGCATTAATGCACACAGACACAAACCTTCACCATCTGACTCATTCCCTATCTCCCAGTGTGCAGGGACTAAATGGAGATCTGTTCTTCTTTTTTTATCAGATTGTAGCAAACCCCCAATACAGATTCAACAGCAGTTTTCTCTATAAGAACATTACCTTGGTAGTCTGGGATCCTGCTCCTTATAACATTGACCTGCATAAGGTATGGAAATCATACCTTTCATTCATCCCTGTTAATATTTGCTTGTGTAGTTTTCTTGCTAGTTTTCTTTCATGGAATATATATTTGGTGAGGCAGGAACAGGGTGACTTTGAGGGTATAGAGGTGACATTATCAGCATACTGGCCAGCAGAGGAATCGTTTATAATGATTAGATCCAGGGTTTTGCTTCATTGATTGAGAATGAAATCAAAAAGTGGAGGATGTAAGAAGAATACCTGATATTTTCGCTAGAGTAGCAAATTTGAGAGGCATACAGAGATAATGACAAAACAGAGTATGAAGAAAAAAACATACTTGGTAAAGTTTTCTTGATAATGCTTTTTTCTTCATTATAATATCAGCACAGTTTTACCACTTTTTAACTTTGTCTTCCAGAACTATCAACATTTTTTTAATATATATTCAGAAATGAAAAACATGTTCATCAACGAAGAGGTCTATTCAAGCCATTGTATTTATGGATTGCATTTTTAAATAAATCAATTGATCCAGACAAATGAGCATCATGTCATTGATCTTTCATCAAACATTCAAGTGTCAGCACTTCATTTTAACATAATATTTTACTGTTTTCTCAATGTTCACAGTGGTACCAGCATCCGGATTATGACCTATTTACTCCATACATAACTCACAGGAAGAACTTCCCTGAGCAGCCTTTTTATATACTGCATCCTTCCTTCATCTGGAAACTTTGGGATATTGTGCAAAGCAACACACAGGAGAACATTCAAACTAACCCTCCTTCCTCAGGTTTTATAGGTGAGTCATTTCATCATTTACATATTCATACATATACACACAATCAGTCCTATTTTTGATCCTTGTACTCAAGAAAATTGTTGTGCCACATGTTGTGACAGTAATTTTTGAAGGATTTGCCATGCTGTGCAGTTGACGCACACATCAGACTCTGATTCACTGTTCCTTTTGAATTCATTTATGACTGAAGAGTACAGGATGTGTGTGTCTGTGTCGTGGTATTACTATGTTACGGGGACCAAATCATACAGAATTATCTTTTTTGAAAATATAAAAATATAAAATAAAAAGTTTTGTGTAATGGGTATGGGCGGATATAATATACAGTTTGTACAGTATAAAAACCATTACGTCTATGGAATGTCCCCATAAAACATGAAAACCCAACACGTGTGTGTGTGTGTGTGTGTGTGTGTGTGTGTTTGTGCAAATGCTGAAATGTGTTACTAGGTAATATCACTTTGATAGATGCCAGTTCGAGTGCGTGAAGGGATTATTTCAATCAGAGAGGCAGCTCATGTGGAAAAAGTATACTCTCCATAACATTTCTAGAGGATACTTCCTTTAGGCTATACTGGCAGAAACAGTGCCTGTGGTAGCAAAAAGCCCATGAATGTTCGTGGAAACACATATGCGCACAATTTCTTGTTGTCTCCTATTGCTTTTCAAGTTCATTGCTGCATCTTAAAGGGATAGTTCACCCAAATATTGAAATTATACCATAATTTACGCACCCTCACACCAAAAATACAATACAAAGACAAATACAATAGGAGTTGTATAAAAAAAAAATGTCCTGGCTGATCCAAAATTTGAAGAACAAAAAAGTGCATTCATCCATTATAAAAGTAATCCACACGGCTCCAAGGGGTTAATCAAGGACTTCTGAAGCGAATCAATGGGTTTGTGTAAGAAAATATCCATATTAAAACTTTATAAAGTAAAATATCTAGCTTCCACCAGACTGCCTTCTGTATTCACCTTACGAAGAAAGTGCAGTTCAAAATGCTTACGCTCCGACATCATCGTCGTGCAAGTTACACTTTTTTCGTAAGTTGAATATGGAAGACAGTCCGCCAGAAGTTAAATATAGATATTTTTCTTACAAAAACCCATCAATTCACTTCATAAGGACTTTATTAACCACCCGGAGCCATATGGAGTACTTTTATAATGGATGTATGCACTTTTTTGGGCTTAACATTTTGGGCTGCCATTATAACGCTTGGAAGAGCCAGGACATATTTTAATATAACTCTGGTTGCATTCATCTGAAGGAAGAATGTCATATACACCTGAGGGTGAGTAAATCATGGGGTAATTTTTATTTTTGGGTGAACTATCCCTTTAATGATTGAATGGAAGTTTGGCTTAAAACTCAAGCTCTAGGAGAAGTGTTATGAACAAATGTGATGACAATGAGTATAAATGTGGGTAACTGGTTTATTTTTTTGTATGACTGACAATCAAGATCTGTGTAAATACGGTGCTGTTAATACTCAAACAGACGATCAACATTCCTACACCTATCATTACTGCTATCAAAGGCAGAATCCACTATTGCCCCTTTCTTTTGTCCTCTTTTATTGTTTTGAGTGTGCTATATTGGATTGTATCTTTAACATACCATTACAGCTTTGACGTAACAGAATATTGTCATCATTTACTCCATCCTCATGTCGTTCTTTCTTCTTCAGGGAACAAAACTATGTGATTCATTTTCAACAAAACAAAAGAAAACATTAGTATACACTAGCATTAAAATAATACTTACATTAGTGTAATTTTACAAGCTCAAATGATTTCAGGTGATGGTAGAATTACGCAGGATATACTTGATGTGTCCTTAAAAAAAGCTGAATGAAGGATGCAAAATGAAATCCACCTTCCAGAGGTATTCAAATTGAGACATCCTTTAATATCTGTTTGGGTGAATTCAATACCATGACAGTACATTGTCACCCTCTGGACTGGAGTGTGATGTGCTGGATGGTGCAAAGAATAGCAGAGCTGTCTGCCACATTTTTTTTACTGTACAGCTGCTTAAATATTGGTTAGACCACTTGGTAAATCATCAGTGAGCCACATGGGCTTTCTTTGCTTATACCGTCATTGTACTGAATTCACCCAACCATGTTCAGCAGAAGAAAAAAAGAATCATACAAGTTTGGAATGAAGGATTTTCTTTCTATTAAACTATTCCTTCAATATCACCACTTGTGACCAAGTTTGGATATACTGTCTTGGATCGCTGGACTACTTGGAAGCAATGATGTGACTAATGATCCACATGTCACCATCCTTGAGCTCCACCAGCTAATGGTAAGATTAGGATCAGGGCACAAATAGAATACAAAGAAGTCATGGGTGGAGGATTTTTACCAGTTTTGAGGGTGTTTCTTTGAAATTCACAGCTTTATTCAACATCTTATTCAGACCTGGCCTTAAATGGGTTGGAAACATAGACAACATGGGGGCAAGCACATTTATAAGTAATGCACCAGCACATGATCTAAACATCCAATTTAACAAGTCACCAGTAGCTGGATGCACTTTATTCGCTCTTTGTAACATTTATACTGACAAGTCACATACAAATACTGAGTGGTGTGATAGGTCAGACAACAGTTTGTTATCACAAAGACGGCTATAGAGATCACTTTGTTACAGTTCTTATTTTCAGCTTTTGATCAGCAGGCACTCAACAACACTACACAGACGATTTTGTCATCTTTTAGGAAACTATGCATGTCGTGTTTAGACTGGGGGAGGGTGGAGCTGAAACATAGATTTTTTTTTTTTTTTGGTGTATTGGTTCAGCCCGAGACAGGGGTGCTGCACTCATTTTGAAGACCAGTGGAAGGAGGTTCGTTGCCGGCCACTGTGTTGCTGTAAGCCCTTCGGTTGAGCTGGATGACAGTAGTTCTTGAAGGCATAGAGGACTGTCCATTCTCTAGAGAGCTGTGTTTGCAATGAAACAGGATGAGGAAACACCTGTAAAACTGCACAAAACAGTAAATTACCACTCATATTTTCTGAGACACAAAAGATGCAGAACCATTAATAATTGTGTACATTTGTATGAAAGGTTGCCCAGCTTCCTTTGAATTGCAGCATCTCAGTGCATTGTAAATGCTTATTTTGGAGTTTTTCTTACATTCTTTTTATGTAGTGGGAGTTTCTTAATATTAAGCGTTCACAATAAAGGAAAGGACAAATCATTTAAAAATCTAGTTTAAAATACATGTGCCAAGTTTTTAGAATTGTACTCGTTTTTAGAATTGTTCGTTTTCATGTCGGTTTCATATGGTTTAAAAAAGAATAATTCTAGAAAAGTTTCAGTTTAATAAAGTTAAAATCTTTATATCTTACAAGCAATACATGTAAGTGTGCATATCTTAATCATTTAAATATAATTTTGCATGGATTATTAATTCATGAATATTATTTTAGGCAGGGGTCATACCACATGACATTTTACAACCTGAACTAAACTCACATCATAAAAAGTCAAAAGTATCTGATATTTTAATATGCTACCTCAGTCATGACCACAGTCATGAGGGTCTGCAGGGGTGATATAATTTATACATAGAAAATGAAAAAATTTTATATTCTAAAAAACAATAATAAAGTTTTAAGCCAAGCTACTTGGTGTCTTCTTTACAAGAATTTCAAAATTAATTTTAATTCAGAACTGAGAAAAACATTTATGAAGAGAAGCATTCAAGCAAGTACTTTTGTATAAAAATATGCATGCATTTCTGTTTCTGTTTTTGTATTCTGTTTTTAATATGCATGATTGCATTTTTATGTATTTTTAATAATTAATATATAGGACAAAAATTTGAGTCATTGACCCAATAATTATTGACTGGAATGTTTTGAAGCACTTGATTCTTCATTCTGATGAGATGTCGGATGTTAGGTAACTTCTTTTATTACAGTTAGGTAATAGCTGTTTACATTCAAACCTATGTGTGTGTCATGTGATCATCTCTTCACAGCTTCTGTAGTATGCCTAGGGATGCTAATTAAATTCAGCCCAGTGCACACAAAAGTCTCGGTGGCATGACCGGAACTACAGTGAACAACATATGTCACAAACCCTGCAGGTTCTCAAATGATAGCTGCAGAGTTGATGTTAGTCAATACACTTGGAACACTTTGTTGACTTGACAACCTATAGATGTGTATACAGAACAAACAAACTGTGGTGATTGGCTATCCTAAAGGGTGGATGCCCTGTTGTTCATCTCATGAGACCCGATGTCTGATTGGCTGGCTGAGTGGTCTCGGCCCATCCAGGGCCCTGATTGGCCTTCATATTGCGTGTGGCTACACTGCCAAGTATTCGATGTGTGTGCCCCCTGCATGTTTGCATGTATGCAGTGAGACAACTCTGTGTCTGATCTTGGCAGGGTGCTGTCAAGCTGTGTATGTTTACACTCTGCAGGCAAATGACAAAGTCTTGATGTAAAACAAAAATACAACAGTTCACAGAGTTGGCCAACATTAGACCACAGTACACACAGCTCGTGTGTACTGTGTACTAACATAGATTTAACCACAAGATCTTAGAGGAGATTATTTCATTTACTCACCATCATGTCATTCCAAGTATGTATGACTTTCTTTCTTCTGTTAATGTACTGTTCTCCCTCCCTCCCTCCCTCCCTCCCTTTTCACACTATTACAATGACTCGGATCTAGAGCTTTCAAGTTTCAAACTTTAAGAAGTGAAGTCTTATGGATTTATATATGATGTATGTTTACAGTAGAAAAGACTGTGTGAGGAACAAACTTAAAGGTCATTATTCACTGACAATCTTCCCCTCTGGTGAGATGCTAAAAGCCAGATATACTCATGGCAAACTTCTTTTCTTCTTTTTCTCGTAAAGTTCGGTCCCACTTTATATTTGGTGGCCTTAACTACTATGTACTTACATAAACAAATAAGTACAATGTACTTGTGTTCATATTGTATTGCAAAACCCTTTTGCTGATATTGAGGTGGGATACAGATAAAGTTAGGGACAGGTGTGGTGGTATGGGTAAGTTTAAGGGTAGGGTTAGGTGAAAGGGAAGTGTCAATAGTATAATTATAAATGTAACTACAGATGTAATTACATGCATGTATTTTTTTTTAAGTGCATTGTATCAAATTATTAATTTAAATGTTAGTACATAGTAGTTAAGGCCACCTAATATAAAGTGGGTCCAAAAGTTCAAAATATCTTTGCAGCGTTATACTGTTAGCAAACATCCAACGCTGTCCGCGCTGCTATTTGGAGTGGTGATTAGGTGAATATGTAAATATGTGCTGCACACCTTCCTCTCAATAACAAAATAAGCACAAACAAAAATGACAACAGAGAAAACAGCAGTTAAGAAAGTATCTGATCACAGCGATATGAATATTTTTGCATCAGCTGTGCAATTCAGCACTCCAGTCAAGTTTTGTCATTTTTATTTAGCATTTTATACAACAGATTGCTTTAAAGCATGCAGCTTTACAGTAATAAACAGTGCTAGTGTCACTTTTCATTAGAATTACAACTTCAATTTCTACTATAAAGCATCTCTCTAGTGTGTTCACGAATTGAACAGAAATGAACCGGTGAAGATTAAACCTACCTATTTTTTTTTTTTTTTTTTTTTTTTTAAATCCGTATTTGCCACGGACCAATGGTATTTCAAAAGTGTTTATCATCTGAAGAAAACCTTTCTGGAAAGTTCGCTTTGGCAAGCTGTTTCGAACTCTCAAAATTAACTCTAACCAAACTTAAATTTGGCCTTATTTTTGTTTGAAATGAGACATCAAGATTTATATATATAGCATGTTCCCTAAATATAAATGGGGCATAAACAGATCGTACCAAAATAAGAATTCATATGAATAAGACTGTACAAATAAGACTGTTCAAATTCATATAGTTACAGATTGCAATGAGATTGTGTTGGTTGGACTCATGTAGCCTACTCGATACAGTTATTATTAATAATTTAAATATATATCAACTTTGTGTGTATCTGTGTGTGTATGTGACAGGTACAGTCCTGATGATGAACCTTTGTGAGGAGGTCCATGTATACGAGTACATTCCTTCTATGAGGCAAACTGATCTGTGCCATTACCATGAGAAGTATTACGACACAGCCTGCACATTTGGGGCATACCACCCTCTGCTTTATGAGAAACTGCTTGTCAAGCACATGTGCACAGCTTCTGAGGAGGACCTCAAGAAAAAGGGAAAGGTCACACTGCCAGGATTAAGTAAGATCAACTGTCCGCTGTAATTTAAAGACTCTAATATATCATAACAAGGTGTACAGGTCTTCAAGACAGTACAAACCCAACTGACTTCAACAGACTTTTGTCATCAGATTTTAATTATAACAATAGTTTTTGTTGAAAAGTTTTACATTTCCCAAACGTTGGGCTTTTTTTAATCTCTGTCATTTAAAGCACGTGTAAAGAATGATTACTTTTTATTTGAATGTTTAATGTGGTAAGAACATTAAACATTAAGAACATTAATTATAACAGTATGAAATGAGTCAAGAGTTCCCATTTCTGTCTGTGCTGTTCTCATAATGATTTTGTGGTTAAATCTTTTGCACTTTTCATCTGTTAGATGACACTTTAAAGCTGAAGAATAAAATACTATAGAGCTGAGATAATGGGATTTTAACTGTAGAGAACTGATCAATAAAATTTTTAAATGATTTCTTTTAAATTTGATAAATTATGATTTTCATAATCTACATATTGTTTTGAATGTGAGCTACTACTGACAGACCTCTCTGAGAAGTTGGAAACTGACCTTTGTGCATATCATTTCTATAGCCACGTTTCCACCGCAGGAACTTTCCCCAGGAACTAGGGACTTTGGGGTGGTTTCAACCGCAGGGTCTAAATGAAGTTCCGGATAAAAAGTTGACTCCACGCAGCATTTTATTTCAACCACCATTTTTAAAAGTGCAGTAAGAGTTGTTTGCTATTCGAATCAACAATGGAGTTTAAAAAAATACGACCGATGGACAGACAACGAGGTTCAGGCTTTATTAAGCTTATATGCGGAGGACGAAATCCAGCGGCGCTGTATTTTAGACCGTGATGGAAACCCAGACAGCAACAGGTCTGGGCGAAAAAAGTTCCTGGGACAAATTGTTCCGGGTAATTTCAGTGGAAACGGGGCTTATAGTTTTTTTTTGTTCTACTTTTTGCTCTTTGGTAAAAAGTTGGTACATTTGTTTCAAAAACGTGTAATATGTTTTGACAGAAAGTGTCGTTTCAAGCTGCACCAATACTTATCTGCTGTTATTGTCTATTCTTACAATCAATTTAGTACTTGACAATGTTCCTTCTATATGCTGGTCATTTGTTCTTTATTTTGGATATAGGTTTATACTGAATAAAGCAATGTATTTTGTGGAAGAAATGTTAATATATGCAGCCATGTAGTTTAGTGTATATCATAAGAAATCATATTTCATGATTCAGTGCTAATTAAAAAGTTGGAAATGTCTAACCTGTTTGTTCATAAGGATGTAAATAAGAGGGTTGATGACTGTGCTGCTTTTGGCAAGGAGGGACGGCACCACGCTCGCAATGGGTGTGATGATCCCTGGACGTCCAAACGTGGCCATCATTGCAACAACCCCATATGGCATCCAGCACAAAAGGTAGCACACCACTGTAGTGATGACCATAAATAAAATGTGGTACTCTCGCCGCCTTGCTGCTGTCTTCCTTATTCGCCCTACCTGAAAAACATGTAAATTAGAATGTTTTTGTTTGCACTAGCAGATGATTCTGAACAGTCTTCGGTATACGCAAATCCCTCATGAAAGGATTTCTGATCCACAGTAGAATGGACCTACAGTCTGGTTTGGAGGAACCACTGACTCATCAGGTTCATGATGAACATAATTTATTTATTTATTTATTTATTTGTATAAAGATGTCCTTAAACAACAACAGATTTTCATATTTATGAGGTGTATGTGGAACAGATATAGTAAAATGTATTCCAAATATAATGAATCGCATTTGAAAAATGTATATAGGTTATTCTTTATTATGTACACAATGTTTCCTGTTCACTTTTTAAAGCTAGAATCGAGAACAGTACATTTTTAAAAATAAAGGTTCTTTATTGACATTGATGGTTCCATGAAGAACCTTTAACAACCAAATTAAACTTTCCATTACACAAAAGGTTCTTCATAGTGGAAAAAAGGTTTTTAATTATTAAAATGTTCTCCACACTAATAAAAAAATAAATAAAAAAATTGTTTTAAGAACCGCTCACTTAAAGGTTCTTTAATGAACCAAAAACAGCTTTGCTGTAAAAATTAAATAAAAAAACTCCTTGGAAACCTGGAAACTTTATTGTTAGTACTGACTTATCTCTTTTTATAGCATAATGGAAAGTGTGGATCCAGATATCACCAGCTTAAACATTATTTGAAGCGGTTTAAACTTCATCTGGAGTCTGAGATACTGACCTAGTTTGAGCTTGAGTCAAAGAGACATTGTTTAGTTCCAGAAAGGATTGGAAGCTGCACTGCAGACAACAGTTTTGAGTTGTGAAATCTGATTTGTAGAAATTTTTACACACATAATTAGTGTAATTTTAAAGGGATAGGTCACCCAATAATAAAAATTAGCCCATGATTTACTCACCCTCAAGCCATCCTAGGTGTATATGACATTCTTCTTTCAGACAAATACAATCGGAGTTATATTAAAAAATGTCCTGGCTTTTCCTTCCATTATAAAAGTAATCCACATTTGTCTTACAAAAACCCATCGATTCGCTTCAGAAGGCCTTTATTAACCCCCGGAGCCGCGTGGAGTATGTTTATAATGGATGGATGCACTTTTTTGTTCTTCAAATTTTGGGCTACCATTCACTGCCATTATAAAGCTTAAAAAGAGCCAGGACATTTGTTAATATAACTCTTATTGTATTTGTCTGAAAGAAGAATGTCATATACACCTAGAATGGCTTGAGGGTGAGTAAATTCTGGAATAATTTTCATTTTTGGGTGAACTATCCCTTTAAATTTTAATTGCGATGCTACGACGAAATTTACCTGTTTGACAGCACATATGAGCCGGCTGTAACAGTACACCATGACCAGCACGGGGATTCCCAAACAGAAAATGAACAGGCAGATGATATAGGAATGTGACTGGGGGGTGTTGGCAGTCCATGTGACCGAACAGCTTGTTCCTGCCCCTTCCAGTCCATAGCTACTCCAGCCCAGCAGGGGGGGAACCGTCCAGAACAGTGAGTAGAGCCAGGAGCCCCCAACAGCCAACAAGGGTTTGCTGTAGTCTGGGGCTCTCTTGTTGTAAACAGTTAAAGTGCTGTAACGATCATACGAAAGGACTGCCAGAGAGATCAATGATACAATCCCTGTTAAGAGGAAAAGAGAAATTAGGCTTTATGCTCACAGTTAAATTACAGAGCCACAGTTAAATAGGAGGTTATTCAGATAAAGTGTACTGTATATTTGCTATTATTAATCATTGACTTCATTGTGCTTTAAAACTATCATAATGACATTTATAGATTCAGGGATTTTCAAACATTTAACCCTGGTTTCACAGACAAGGCTTAAGCATATTCCCAGACTAAAATGTATGTTTGAGCTGTTTTAACTGAAAGCAACTTGCATTGACATATTAAAATATGTCAGTGCCATTGACTTGTCTCAAGATGCACATCAGTTATGTTTTTGTTATCTTTTCTATCTTTTCTATGGCACATTTATAAAAGGTAATTGTAAATGTCCTAATTGAATTAAAGCCTAATTTTGGCTTAATCTATATAAGACCTGTCTGTGAAACCAGGCCTTAGATGTCAAAATCACCAAATATGATAACTCCCTCATGAGAGACCCCCTTTCTAAAATATAAAGAATAATAAATATTGTATATGATCAATAAATATCGTTCCAACAATGTTTTAGAGAGAACATTACCGTAGAAATGACAGTGATCATCACTGTAATTTCTACTGTAATGTTCTCTCTAAAACATTGTTGGAACAATATTTATGGGGAAATAGCAGTAATGGGGAAAGTTACTTTTAACTCTTTCCGCGCCAAACACAGAATTTTCCGTTATTAGTGAGAAACGCTTCCCTGCCAAACATGGAATTTTCCGTGTTTCCACTGTTACACGCTAGGTGGCGCTATTACGCATCTTCTTAATGAGTACAGAATCTCCTGATCAAAACACATGTGAGAAAGATGCAGTAAAACAAGCGATCGTATGTAAGCAGATGCATATGTAAAATAACATGATCATCAACATTAAACATCATATAAATCAAAACGATCTAATGTTACTGAATGAAATGTAGACCCAGAATGAGCTACAGGACTGTGCAAGCATTAGGGGTGTTGATGGACTCGATCTACTCCATCTGTGTTTGATCATCGTTCTGAATCTCATCTGGATGTAGTCTTTCACAAAAAAAAAGTGACTTTCTCAGCTTTTTGTTCAAAATGTTGCTTTTTTTTCGATGAAACTTACCCATATTCAAGTGTTGATAAAAAAAAGGAATGCATAAAGCTAGAATCTTTTTTTTTTTTTTTTTTTTTTTTTTAAAGAAGAGGGTCAGCTCTTTTGATATATTGCATGCTCAGATATTCATAAAACAAAATATACGGACCAAACAAAATGTACCAATTCACAAGATTAACGGAATGCATAGCTGATATAAAAACAGGGTTGTCAATTATCACGTATTTGGCGTGAGACTCACGCTTTCAGGTTCTGTCTCACGTTGGCCAAGTAAACCTCACGCCAAATTACCAAACCTGCTTTTGATATGAAACAAAGTCTAATCTTTTAAAGTTTTAATACGAAATTCTTACAATAAATAGCGTTTTGGCACACTTAATGTGGCATAACAGTTAAAGCCAGAGCCGTGACATGCGTTTGTCTCGCGGCGGCGCACGCGGTCACTTGGATCATGGCGCTCTCAAAAGTTCCAAACAATCCAGCGCTCTGTCAATACATTTGAATGGCTCAAGTGGACAGACAACAGCTTCACTATACAGGTATTTGCAGCAATTTTTGGTGAACAGCACAGCATAGAGCTGTGATGGAGATGCAACATTGTTAACATTAATGTTATGTTTGTTTGTTTTCGTTTTTGTTTTTTTTGTATTTAGCCCTCAGGTATTCCTTACTAATTGGTCACACTCATACTCATGTAAATTGATCATGACCATACACCTTAACTATTTTTCAATAGAGAAAAATGTAATTTTTAATTATTGGACAAAAAAGCTTCACAAGTAGTAACCTAGAATACTGTCTAACACTCGATGGCTGCTCTGTCAAGTCCTCGTCGTCAGTTAGGAACCTGGGTGTGCTCTTTGATACCAATTTTTCATTTGAAAGCCATGTTTCTAACATCTGTAAAACTGCATTCTTCCATCTTAAAATTATATCTAAATTATGACATTAAATTATGCAAAATGCTGAACAGTTAGTTCATGTGTTCATGACCTCAAGGCTAGATTACTGTAATGCTCTACTGGGTGGTTGCCCTGCTCGCATAATAAATAAACTCCAGCTGGTCCAAAACGCAGCAGCTGGAGCTCTTACTAGAACCAGGAAGTATGACCATATTAGTCCGGTTCTGTCAACACTGCACTGGCTCCCTATTAAACATCGGATACATTTTAAAATCTTGCTAATTATTTACAAAGCACTAAATGGTTTAGCTCCCCAGTACTTGAGCGAACTCTTAACGCATTATACTCCATCACGTCTATTGCGGTCACAAAATTCTGGCAGTTGATAATACCTAGAATATCAAAATCAACTGCAGGCGGTCGATCCTTTTCCTATTTAGCACCTAAACTCTGGAACAGTCTTCCTAGCATTGTTCGGGAAACAAACACATCTCTTTACTATGGCTTACACATAGAACATTATACATTTTTATTCAAATCAGTTAAATATTATTATATATTATTATAAATATTATTATTATTATTCAAATCAGTAAATGATTGTTAGGCTGCATTAACTAGGTCAGCCGGAACCGGGAACACTTCCCATAACACCTGATGTACTCGTTACATCATAAGAAGAATGGCATCTACGCTAATGTTAGTCTCTCTGTTTATCCCGAGATTTACTGCAGTCAGCCGGATCCGGGCCGTATCCAGATCAGATGGTGGACCAGCGCCTGGACATGACCAACGCCTCCCTGAAATGTCTGCAGAGAGCGTGTGAAAAATAAACTCCCTCCGTAAATGCTGCATCGACACGACATCCTCATTAAACCCATCTTCGGCGTGACGACTCCAATCTTTCGAATAATCTTACGAATATCTAGTTATCTAATATGACTTCTGATCTGTAATGTTGCCAGAATCATAATCATACACTATTTGTTTGTCTTCCAGAGGAGAACTGGCACCCCGACTGAGCCTGGTTTCTCCCAAGGTTTTTTTCTCCATTCTGACCCTGAAAGAGTTTTGGTTCCTTGCCACCGTTGCCTCTGGCTTTTGGCTTGCTCAGTTGGGGACACCTAAATTTCATCTATATTACCGATCTGCCCGCATTGACACTATATGATACTTGAAATTAGCTGGATAACATCACCGTTTCACCAGAGCAGCTGTACAGCCGAATCAAATTCTGTTGCATTGTTTTCCTGTTAACACTGTGAAGCTGCTTTGATACAATTGGCATTGTAAAAAGCGCTATATAAATAACGGAGTGTCTGTTCACACCAAGTGCAAATAGTGTGCCTGTTTGCACTTATTGCAAATAGCCGCTGCTTATAAATAAAGGTGACTTGACTTGACTATTCTATGGGCTATTATATTTTTGTGAAAATGGTCAAAAACCCTGGCGGTGGCTGGCAACTTTTTTTTAAAACCCTGGCGAGGAAAGAGTTAAAAGTAATGCATTAAAATACTGCATTACTCCCTAAAAAGTAACTAATTGCATTACTTATTTTTTATGGAAAGGTGATGTATTACATTATTTTTGTATTATTTTTTCTCACCTAGGCTGGGCTTGTTTTTTTTTAATAACAACTGCAAATGTAAAAGCCCTTTCTGACCAAAAGTGAAATGAATAAGCCTCAGGCTGAAATAAATGCAAGTTCACTCCTGAACATTAGAGGGAACAGCTCAAACAAACCTTACAGCTGTGCTGCCATTCTGGATTGCAGAAAAATAGGGCAGGAGAAGAAAGTTCAACACTCTGGGTGCCTCTCATTTCTTATTTGTGCATCCTCGCTTCCTTTCCTCACGTCTTAGACCCCACCCCTTAAGATGCGAGGGAAGGATACACCTGTGTAACCTCGCTTATGACTCCTCAGGAAGCTTCCTAGCTCCTCATTCCTTGCCTCCTTGCGGTGCAATTAGAGAATTGAAATGTCCTTCAGGATGGCTTAGTTCAATCATTTTCTGGGTCACGGGCTGGAGGATGGAGGGGCGAGGAAACGAGGAAGCATCAATTTGAGTATTGAGAAGCACCCTCTTGCTTCAGAAAAAATAAAATAAATAAAATAAAAAATAAACACAAATGTGATGTTTATCATTTTTTTCTTATTAGTATGGATGAATTGTATCATCAGCAAATACATTGATTAATAAAATGATATTAAACAAAGTATATTAGTGTAATTTAACAATTATTTCCAGATTTGTTTGCATTTCACTGATTTTATTCATTTTGAGGAATACTGAGTCTGTTTTTGTGCAAATGAGATAAGTAAATGCATGTTCATATGACTACAATGAGCATCATGTTTAGACAGCACACACAACGCACCTGCAACATACTCCCGATTTCTCTCAAGATAGGGACAGGAGAGGCGTCAGTCATTAAATGGGAAAACAAAGTACCTTGCATTATTTATTATAAAAGTAATCTGATTACGTAACTCCTGTTACTGTGTTATACCCAATGAGGAGAAACTTCCTAAAGATACAACAAAAGACTGCTTTTCAATGTTTTTACAGTTCAAGGGAGGAGAAATAAATGTTTACAAACCATCATGCACTTTTAATTTTTTATTTCTCATTGTTTGTCTATTTTTAATGTTAAAAACTATAAAGAAAAATGAAACGATAACATCAATATAGTACATACTCATTTTTTCCCTTTCTTTTATATTTTTTTAATTTAACATCTCATAAAATAAAGAACCCTATAGCCCCTCAACAGACTAAAGTGAAAACCCTATTTTAATTCATCGACCTCTTGAACTTTCAAAGGATAATAAATGATCAGGATAATAAAATCAGCACCAGTCTGATAATACAAGTAATTTAGTTTGAATGTCTGTTTATCTGCATTTATGTACATCATAAAAATAAATAAGATAAAGAATATTTTAGACAATGCACATAAATTCATTGCCTGAAAAAGGAAACATAAATTGTTTTTTTGAGTGACGTTAAGAAATGGGAAATAATTACAGGGAACAATCTGCCTTTCTATTCACATTCACATTCGAGATTCAAGATTCAAGATTCAAGAGTTTTATTTGTCACATACACAGTTATATACAGAATATACAACCGGCAGTGAAATGTAAACGTTGGATTCCAAGAGAAGCAGAATGTCAGTGATGTTATGATTTAAGCAACAAAAATTAGAAATGACTCCCAGGTCTATATAGCTATTACAAGAAACAAAGTGGGCTATTTCAAGAGCATAAAGTGGGAAGAATACCGAGGTCCCATTTTGTTGCTTTTGCATATTAATGACAATGCCTTTCAGCAACACTCATTCACTGATGTTCTTCAAAGGGTAAGTGTGGGATTTTTCAGACTGGGTGATGAGACATCTTTTCCAAACGCCTGTATGCAAATAAGTTAATTCATATCACACCAACAGATTATTCTCCAGCATTCAGATATGAAACTTCATTATGGACATTAATTCACCTGATATTCACCAGAATATGAATGGCACAGTCACTGTTCCTTTGTTTTCTTCCTTTAATTTTGTAAAAGCATGTGTTAAAGGGATAGTTCACCAAAAAATGAAAATTAGCCCATGATTTACTCACCCTCAAGTCATCCTAGGTGTATATGACATTCTTCTTTCAGACGAATAAAATTGGAGTTATATTAGCTCTTCCAAGCTTTATAATAGCAGTAATTGCTCTGTTTTTGAAGTCCATAAAAATGCATCTGTCTGTCAAATAACATGCTCCATGTGGCTCCGGGGGGGTTAATAAAGGCCTTCTGAAGCAAATTGATGCGTTTGTGTAAGAAAAATATCCAAAAATATCCATATTCCAGTCGGCTGGAACTTTATAAAGTTTTAAATATGGATATTTTTCTTACACAAACGCTTCAGAAGGCCTTTATTAACTCCCCGGAGCCGTGTGGAGCATGTTATTTGACAGACAGATGCATTTTTTATGGACTTCAAAAACAGAGCAACAATTACTGCTATTATAAAGCTTGGAAGAGCCAGAACTTACAAACTCCGATTGTATTTGTCTGAAAGAAGAATGTCATATACACCTAGGATGACTTGAGGGTGAGTAAATCATGGGCTAATTTTCATTTTTGGGTGAACTATCCCTTTAATAAAGATCTTTGAGTCTTGTTGATGGAATCTTAGGCTGTCGCATTGTCACTGTGTATGCAAGAAACGGCACACAAGAGTAAAGCTGAACATATTTGCACTCCAGAAACGCACACAAGAAGAGGATTACAGGGTAATTTTCCTATTCTGAGTGTGTTGTTGAACACTGTCAGAGACTGCAGCTTTCATTCTAAAGAACGTTAAAGAACGTTACCTATTTTGCTTTTTTACATTTTCAACTTTCCTCAGTGTGTAATGTTGCTGTTTGAGCATGAAAAACATCTGTAAAGTTACAAAGCAGAAAGTCCACTCCAAAGGGAGTTATTCTTTATATCATTAAGTACGTTTCTGAGGAGTAATGGCGGTGTGCACGCTGAATGGACAACACCAGATAGATGGCTGTGATTTTCTTTCTTTCTTTGAGACAGTAATGATGGTTTGTGCCTTGTTTGGAAAACAATTGTTGTAAACTGTTGCCAGGTACTACAACACCAGATAGGTGGCTGTGATTTCTTTCTTTGAGACAGTAATGATGGTTTGTGCCTGGGTTAGAAAACAGTTGTTGTTAGCTGTTGCCAGGAGCTGGCCTATGTCACTTTCTTTTAAATTATTATTTAATTTTGAATTAAAGTTTTGCATGACTGCACCCTTCTGGCATCAACTTGCTACCACCTAAGCCTATTTATGTGACTGTTTTAGAGTTTTTATTGAGTTGTTAATAAAGGAGGATTATAAGGGCAACTGGGTTGAATAATCTTAATGTGCATCATAGATTGGCTTTGGTTTGCAGTATTGATTCAGAGGAGGGGATAGTGTTTGGTAGTGTTGCACAATATACCGGTACTAGAAAAGTATCACGATACCCTGCTATTAAAAACGGTACGGTATGAAATTTGATCTGTACTTTAAGTTTGACAGCACCCTAATAAGAGCAGTATTTATTTGCATCGATGTGTGGCAGCAGGAGTCAGGACGTGTGTGCAGAGCTCTGCTTTCACCGTTCACTAAATATTGGAAGCAGAAGAGTTAAATATATATATATATATATATATATATATATATATATATATATATATATATATATATATATATATATATATATATATATATATATATATATATATGCAATAGCGCATGACAAAGAAAGCAACAGAAATGCATGCATGAGAAAATAAAGCGCAACACGGCCGTTTCCTTAATGATTTTTTTTTTTTTTTGGTTCAATAAATGATTTGCATTCAAGTGCTTTGTTGTTGGAAAAAACAGGAATCATGGAGGTTACCAGGTTTATTCTTGCTTATTTATTGGGAAAGTCTTATTAAAGCCAAAATTATTTTTTTCAGTCTATTCAATGACAACCATATAAACATTCACTGTGCTATCTAGATCTGGCTGATGATTCTGGAATTTCGGTCAAATACAGGCTATTTTTGATGTGTGTAAACATACAATACATTTCAAATTATTATTTATATTTGTAAATATGCATTACATTAAAGACAAGGAGAGGCAGCTGTTGTGGGAAAAAAAATCTAATAAAGAATACCAGTCACAGCAGCAATTGTTCTCCCCTCCACCATGTTTAAAATGTGTGGCCCGCCCTCGGGAACTTGAGTTTAAAAATTATCCCTGAGGTTCCCAGTGGTGAATATGACTTGAAAGGTCATTCATGTCCAATTTTAACTAGGAAACTCGAATTTACGATTATTCCAATAGCACATGAAGAATAAATATCAGGACTCTTGGTACACAGCCAATCAAATTAAATGACCGAAACTAAATTATGTCATAAACGTTATCAACAGAGCTGAACTTGTATTCAACCCGAAATATTTCTTTAAGCTTCATGAGTAAGTTCTATTTTTGTAAACTCTAAGGTACAGCTGCCCAGAGAGAGAGATGAAACCATTTATAATACTGTGTTTGTTTCCTTAATGTTTGCTTTTTCAGTACTATTATTGATCTTTCTGTACCCCTTTGGGGTTTTCTACATGCATGCATACAGCATACACAAAGCCAGCAAGGGGATAATAGCATCATTTTGAACAGATACACTACGACTTATGTGTCAGTACGGCTACATCAGCATTTGCATATCGGTTTTAGCAGTTTTAGTAACTCAATTTAGAAGCTTTATATAATAAGTGAGAAGACTGGATGACCACATTATCTGACCACCAACATGACCTCTTGAACAAGATGCTTAATAGTAGATAAAAGTTTAGCTTATCTTCATATTCCTCAATGATGATTCCTCAATTTGAGAGACTCATTAAAAACACCATTTGCGCCTTCATTCCTGACACTTTGGACCCTCTTCAGTTTGCCTATCGTCCCAATAGATCGACTGAAGATGCCATCTCTCATGTCCTCCACTCCTCCCTCACTCACATCGACAGCAAAAGTGGGAACTACGTAAGACTGCTATTTATTGACTATAGCTCAGCCTTTAACACCATAGTTCCCACCAAGCTAACCTCCAAACTCCTGGATCTCGGCCTGAATCCTTCTCTCTGCCACTGGATTGAGGACTTCCTCACTGGCAGGCCTCAGGTGGTGAGAATAGGCCAGTCCACCTCCACCTCCATCACCCTGAGTGTGGGAGCTCCACAGGGCTGTGTCCTGAGCCCCCTGCTCTACTCTCTCTACACGCATGACTGTTTGTCCACACACAGCTCCACCTCTATCATCAAATTTGCTGATGATACTGTTGTCCTGGGCCTCATTTCCAACAACAATGAGACGGCATACTTGGACGAGGTGGAGCATCTAACATCATGGTGCCAGGACAACTGTCTCTCTCTGAATGTTGGCAAGACCAAAGAAATGATTGTGGACTTCAGGAAGAGACAGCAACGGACATACTCCCCCTCATGATCAGCGGGTCACCAGTAGAGAGTGTGAGCAGCTTCAAGTACCTGGGAGTAAACATCTCCGAGGACCTGACCTGGACTGCTCACATTCAGACACAGGTGAAAAAAGCCAGGCAAAGACTGTACCACCTGCGCCAGCTGAGGAAATTCAGGGTTTCACCAGCTATCCTGAAAACTTTCTATTTAGGGGCGATAGAAAGTGTTTTAACTCAGTGCATCACAGCGTGGTATGGGAACAGCACCAGTCATGACCGCAAAGCCCTGCAAAGAGTAGTGCGCTTATCCGAGCGTATCTCAGGGTCAGCTCTCCCGTCTCTGCAGGGCGTCTACACCAAACGCTGCAAAGGTAGAGCTACCAAGATCATCAAGGACTCTAATCACCCTGCAAACCCTCATTTCACGCTGCTACCATCTGGTAAGCGCTTCCGAAGCCTGATGGCCAAAACTGAGAGACTCAGGAGGAGCTTCTTCCCCCAGGCCATCAGACTCCTGAACTCAGTCACTTAACATCACGTGACTTCACGTCAGGATAAACATCGATACACTGACATTGCACTGCACTTTCTGTTCTCGTTGTTACTGTGTAACAACCTGTCATAAACCTGTTTGCACATTATACTCTTTATACATTTGTTAACCACATATTTATAAGTCTACAGTTTACTCACTGCAAAGTCTACTTCAATTATTTTATTCCACTTTATCCTTATTTGTTACCTTTTTTTTCTCTTGACTTGATTATTTATAATTCTACAGATATAGACATATATATATATATATAGAGAGTACTTTTTTTTATATCCTATTTCTATTATAATTTCTTCCTTGTGTTTTTAACTGTGAATTTGCACTGTCCATGGAGCGGACCTGTTTACATTTCACTGCCGGTTGTATATTCTGTATATAACTGTGTATGTGACAAATAAAACTCTTGAATCTTGAATCTTGAATCTTGAATCTTGATACACCTGCTCAGGCAATTTTAAATAGTATCTTCTTCTGAAGGGACAAGATTCAGTCGGCTGGAAAGAGACTCTAAAATGTATTTTTGATTAGTACATCTAGCAGTGCCTAGGGGGATTTCACACTTAGAAAAATTTAGTTGATGTTATTCTGATTTAGATAATTGCCAAAACCCCATGCATATTGATAAAACAATGCAAAATATAAAAGATCTCTACAAATAAAAGATAGCTGTACATGCACAAGCATATTAGTTTTGTTGTCCAATTAGTTTTGTTTTTGCCTTAGAGAGCAATGTCTATCTGAAATCTTAGAAACTACACACTTCCATAACTCTGATTTTACAAAACTGAGCTGAATATAAAATGAAATGTTTTCTCATCTTTGCAAGCCATGCGTCTCTTTGGTTTAGACTGCCCTCAACCAGGCCTAGTTGTTGACCAACAGTTCCTCATATTAACTAAATTTGCAGAAACATCTATGAGACATGCAAAGCTCTAGGGGAGAGCCCAGATCAAACATTTGCTGCTGTAAGCTATCCACTTGAAGTTTTGACATGTTGCATTCAGATATGCTTGAACCAGTCAGAATTTTACTCTAATCCCTCTTATTAATAAGTCATTTTCACCACAGAGCTGTTGATACCACTAGATTTTTTGTTTGTTTGTTTGTTTGTTTGTTTGTTTGTTTGTTTTTCGCATCCCTCTTGAAAACGTCTACCCTAGTTCCCTGAGATGCTACACTTGGATGCTGCGTCATGGAGTTGATGCTATGGGTAATGCTATCAGCATGACCAGTGTCTGAAGCATGTGTAAACATGCCAATTTTATTATATTCACAAGCAGAGTGTTCGTGAGTATAAACAGGCACCTGTGATACTTGTCATCAACTATTTATCTGAAGGAGATATCCAGGCAAGCCCTATGCATGGGAACTAGACCCAGAGTCTTGGTCCCCTTTTCAGGGAACCTAGGTGTTCCCTTTCAAAGTGGACCTCTGATGCTGTGTCATGTTGTTGATGCTATAGGTAAACCAATACCCACTATGCCATGCTGAGGGATTGCCTGCCTCACTAAACTGTGAATATGCACAACGGCCATAGCATAAATTGATTCAATGTATTATTTATCTAGCAAGCGTGTCAACCTACAGGGCACAACCAAAATGACTCAATGTATAGTGGCACAATTCTCTAAGCCAATATCCTCCCATTTCTTCTTTATTAGAAGCAGATACCCAAGCCAGTATGCTCTTCAGCAAGGGAAGACCTGGCCTTTACTGACTGATAATGTCTAGGTTACCAATATAACCCTTTTCCCTGAAGGAGGGAACAGAGACGTTACGTCCCATGCCGTCTTCACAATTTACTTGTCTGGCATGCATAATACTGCGTTTTTGGTCGTTTCCAATAATTTTGATAACATTTTTATCTGTTAGTAGTATCTCCACTGGGTGGCGACGATTGATTATCAATCATTCAACAAAATCAACAAGACTAATATTTAAGCATACTACAATTTGATAGTGACAATTGTTTAGCACAACTGTAGTCCAGTCTTTAAACTCAAAAAAATGCACTTCTGCATTATTCCATTCAAAGTACTGCATTTTTGCAGTCCTTGCACCCTATTTTCCACTTCAGTCACTTACTTATAGGCCAATCTTTTCACATTAACAATGTATGTGAGATTAATATATATATATCAGTCTAACTGAAGAGAAAATGCATTCTCTGTTCCTTTGCCATAAAATCTTTGATTATTTATTTATGGTAATTGAGTAACCCATTCTTTGCCCAACTGTGAAGGTGTGTAAAACCGAAGGCAAACACACAAGGAACAGTGTCTGCACCAAGTTATTATCATTTGGGATGTTAACAGAATGTTCCCACATGGTCCTCTGTTGGTTATATAATAACTTTCTTTAATAATTTTCTTATATGACTTTAGGGGGAAGTGAAATTTTGGTTATTCTATGATCATATAGTAACGTTACAAAATTTGGGACATTCGCTGCAACATATCTTGTTCAGTGCAGTGGTCTCTACACTACATTCCCATAACGTTTGCAGGACCTTTAGGCACGTAAATTGTGGAGACAGCATGGGACGTAACGTCTCTGTCCCCTCCTTAGTAACCTAGACATTATCACCAACGTAGAATGTTATTTTTTTGGTTCTATTAAGATCCTTCCATCCCGTTTACTGAATGCTTTCAGAACATGTTTGTGTGAATCAATGTACACTGGGCTGCTTTCCAAATGAGGGTCAGTAAAACACAGGATTTGCACAAAAGTTGCTTCTCAAAGATGGATCAATACCAACCCTTTGAGTTCCAAATTCATATCCAGAACATACAAGTACTGCGCTTTATAATGTGTGTTTTTGCAAATCGCCTTTCTGAATGTGCTAATGTGGCTAAAGTTATCGTTGTCTCTCATTGTATATTATGTAAAAGATATGAAAAAATGGTTCTTTTAAGAAGTATTCACTGAAAGATTTTTTTGGGGAACCCAGAATGGTTATTTTATGGCATCGCTCTGAAAACCCCCTTGCAAATTTTACAAATACAGTGACGCCCAAAATTATTTGGACACTTGTCACACTACAAATGTACAAATTTTAGTGCATATATATGTAACTGATGTTGTCTGAGTTGTGTTTTTGGTATAATAAATAAATGGACATAAACTGATGGGTCGACTCTTCATTTAGCCTAAAAGATAAAACATTCTATTATAATGTGAATTCGCCATTTACATTTCTCTCCCATACAGACACAATGCAGAAAGGGCAGGAAAACATTTGATCAATAAAATTACAAAGATTTAACAATGTAAATGACAAGCAACATAACTGAAAAAAGATAGAGCAGTCTTTTATAATGTGAATTTGCCCCTTTACATTACTTAAACAATTAACGTGCATAAAGTTCACTGATTAGACAGAAAACTAAAAATAATTTTAAATAAAGTGGAAATATATCAAACATATTGAGAAAATAACAAACATGAATTACGAAAAAATATAAAAATTATATTTAAAGCAAAGACAAAATGAGATTAGCGTTTAATATCAACCATACACAATGCAGAAAGGGAAGAAGAGGAGCAAAGATGGGAAATGATCAAGATTTATTCAGTCAGAAAAGGGGAAGATGCACACACACACACACACACACACACACACACACACACACACACACACACACACACACACACACACACACAGAAAAGCACTTACGGTGCTTAATTGTATATATGCACATATACACATTTTGTGCAATTCTAAATATGATACATGTAGGCTATAATACAATCAAACAACAGGGGTTGGAAAAAGGAAACTAAGACACTGGCCAATAAAGTGTTGGAGGTTTCACACCTATATATGTGTGGCCTGGTGGCTAATTTTCACTGATTTTACATTCCATCAGTAAGAGCAGTACGTGAAGTTTGAATTAACAGAGCAATAGCTCAGCTGTGCATAAAATATTTCAATCCACACAACATATTGGGAGACATCAGAGTTCAAAATAGGACAAATTGTTGGTGCGTGTCTGACTGGTTCATCTGTGACCATTACAGCAAGTCTTTGTGGTGTATTGAGAGCCATAGTATCCAGGGTAATTTCGGCATACTGCTATGTAGGAACCAGATCTAACAGGAGTAACTGTCGACACAAGAGGAAGCTATCTGAAAGGAATGTCCAGATACTAACTTGGATTGTATCCAAAAAAAACATAAAACCCCAGATGCCCAACTCACTGCAGAATTAAATTTGCACCTCAACTCTCCTGTTTCCACCAAAACTGTTCATCAGGAGCTCCACAGAATCAATATTCATGATCGGGCTGCTGTAGGCACACATTTGGTCACTCATGCCAATGCCAAATTTTGGTTGGTGCCAACAGTGTAAATCTTGGGCTGTGAACAATGTGAGGTCTATTGTAGGTCTATTATTCTCTGATGAATCCACCTTCAATGTCTTTCCCACATCTGTGGGAGTCACGGCCCAAAGAGACTTAACACCAAGACTGTTGCGTGCCCAGAGTGAAGCACAGGGGTGGATCAGTGGCTTTGGCTGCAATATCATGGCATTCCCTACTGTGCTTGATCTGCGCACAACTGCCAAGGACTAACGAACCATTCTGAAGGAACATGTGAACCTAATGTTTCAAACACTGTACCCTGAAGGGGGTGCTGTGCATCAGCATGATAATGCACCAATACACACAGCAACACATGTGATAGAATGGTTTGATGAACATGAAAGTGAAGTTGAACATCTCCCATGGCATGCATGTCACCAGATCTAAGCCACTTTGGGGCATTTTGGAGGAGCAAGTCAGAAAACATTTAGCTCCATCAGCATCACAGTGACCTGGCCACTGTTCTGGAAGAGGAATGGCTCAAAATCCCTCTGGCCACTGCGCAGGATTTGTATCTGTCATTCCCAAGACAAATTGATGCTGTTTGGCCACAAAAGGAGGCCCTACACCATACTAATAAATTACTGTGGTCTAAAACAAGGTGTTTCAGATTCATTGTCCAACCCCCATAGTAAAAGTTAATAAAGTAAACTTTGCATGCCCATTACCAGCGGTGTAGTACAGAATATTGGGACAGTGTGTGACAGTGAACACTGTCTATACACACAGTGCATGAGGCATTTCCAACAAGAGGTGATGGTAAAGGTGATATTGTCAATCTTGTACTGACAATGCAAGAGTCCAGCACTCTGTAAAGTCTACTCCAGCACAACTCAAAGACTTTCAATGAATTTAAGGTCTGGACTCAGAGGTGCTGATTCATGTGTGAAAATGATTCTTCATGCTCCCTCTCAACCATTCTTTCACAATTTGAGCCTGATGAATCTTGACATTCATCTTGGAATATGGCCATGCTGTGTCTTCTTGCATGGTTGTTTAAGAAATGAAAAGCTACACATGCCACGAAACAACATGCTGGAAAAATAATAAACACTGCAATAATGATCCAATCATAGAAATCTAAATATATATTAGGGGTGGCACGGTTCACAAAACCCACAGTTTTAGGGTCACTGTTTTCGATTCTGTATGGTTTTTTCTTTTAATCATTAACACTCTAGAAATTCACTTCAGCATATGATATATAGCTTAAATAATCACAATTTAGGATACAGTATTAAAAAAAAAAAAAATTGTTATATCATGTAGAAGTTGTTTCCTGTTTCATGTTAATCATGTCAATATTGATCAGAACAATGCACTGTGGCTTTAATTTAGCGTGAGCAACTTTTTGCCCAAACTTCAAAGGCCTGTTTAAATTATTAAAACTAGAAGCATATCTTAACTTTAATGTTACATTTATCATGTGAACTACTTATATACAACATGTTATATGCATGTGTGTTTGGGACAGAGGGGAACAAGGTTGCATTTGCAGCAGATATATGCTGCCCATCATAAATCAAACGAGACAGACAGGGGTCGGAGGAGAACACCGGAAAATGTGACAGAATGCACAATATTCGTCTGTATTTGCAATACACGAGCCGCAGTTCAGCTGCCGCGAGACAAACGCTGCCAGTGTGAATGCACAACGGGCGCGCGCGGGTCCCGCTCTCCATACGTACCGCTTCTGCCCTGCCAACCATTAATTAAACTATGGTAACCATGAATTAACCATGGTTTTGCTACTCTAACCATAGTTTAACCATGGTATTCGTGGTACAACTGTGGTTATATAAATGGTAATCAATTAGCCAAAAAAAACATGGTTATTACACTTTTACTACAATAAAACCATGGTTATTTTTCGCAAGGGATAGACCCGGAAACTATAAAGCATACCGGCAAACACACACCTTTATCATTCTTTATCCCTGTCATTCTGTGTTTGTGTCTGAGTTCAGACTTTGTTGTTTTTCTCTGCACAAAGTTCACACACACACACACACACACTGACAAAGAGAGATATGGCGAGCGAACAATCGTTCAGAAAGTGTGTTCCACCCTGCTCGCGCTTCCTTACGAGTGGGGATACACACTTGATGTGCCTTGTTTGTTTGGGTGAGCAGCACGCGCAGTCGGCTCTCGAGGGGGCCAGCTGCGAGCATTGTGAGGCGCTGCCACTTCGCGTGCTGCGATCCCTCCGGGCGCTCTTTGGAAGGCTCCTATGGGGACGTGGGTATTCTCATTCCCAAAGCAGTGATGCAGCACGAGTTCCCTTGAAAGGGAACATCTCGGTTACCACTGTAACCTTAGTTCCCTGAATAGGGAATGAGACGCTGCGTCACCCTGCCATACTCCCCGCATGCCTGTGAGCGTCTTGCTTCATTCACATTACAGAAGCTAAAGGCGTGTGTTTGCCGGTATGCTTTATAGTTTCCAGGTCTATGACGTTCCATCTCTATTGGACTGATTACATACGTGCTTCACGGCGCAATCACGCAGAGGCGTTCCCAAAGCGGTGACACAGCGTCTCATTCCCTACTCAGGGAACTAAGGTTACAGTCGTAACCGAGACGTTTTTCATGTCCGCGAGTTGAAGCAACCCTAATTATGTGATATTTAGCACCGGGAATATGAATTTTAGCAGGGAACCCTGCCAAAAAACATATATTTTACCCCCCGAAATGCGATTTTTTACCAGGGAACCCCCCCCCCAAAACGTGGTTGGGCTTGTTTTGGGCTAGTTTTGAGTAGCAATTGGGCAGATTTTGTTGTGAAAACCTGGCAACCCTGCTGCCAATGCACTGCTTGCGCGTGCGGTGTGAAGCCGGAGTTATACGTTAAACGCCTTTTTCTTTTATTTCGACCTGGAGTCTAATAAAAGTTCAACAGGAAAAAAATGGTACCTTATGTAGGCTATATAAGGTCACTTGTTTCAGAATAGAAATGTTAATGTTAGTCCTTTTCTTTCCCCATTTCTGTTTGCTGGTGCATCCTTTATATCCATGGCTGTTCTCGATTTCTCCAACTACGGGCTAGGCCACGGATCAAACAGAAAATGCGTGCTGCGTTAATCACGCTTTAATAAAATTTGTGCCATTAAAATGAATTTGCGTTAATATATACTGTATATATAACACTAAATGCTGTTAGTCTTAGAAGTATAAAATTATAACAGTCTGTTATGCTGCTTTAAGTTGCAAACTGGTATTTGCTATCATAATAGTTTAATTACTTTTCACAATCGCTGGATTTTAGAAAAATAGTTTTATGTTTACTGCTCTTTTTGTTATTCCCCTATAGTAGCTAATGAATCAGAAATCTTGCACATTCACAGGAAATAGCTTCCACGTAGACAAATATGGTGAATAGGACTGGATGGGATTTGACTTGCCATTTATCATTGTGACAGGGAAACATTATTTAATTTAAGTAATTACAAAGGCCTGAATTACAAAGGCCTGAAAAAATAAAAAAACAGATACCCTGTCCATTATAGTTATAAGCCTGATCAGAAACAGAAACCAGGTGGGTGTCATGATAATACACAATGTCACCTATTAAGGATGAGAGACTGTAATTGTCATTATTGTAATTCTGGATATTCTAACAGCATCAATCACCTGATGAAAATTTCTAATTAAAAGATAGAGACAGGTGCGTTCACATATTCTCCTAAAATGCTTTTGTCACAAAGGCCAATCCTGAGCTTCTTCTTGGCCTTAGATCTGCATTCCTTAGTCTCCGCTTTACGTGGGAAGAGGTGAGTTATGCAATCAATTCCCTAATGTTCCCAAATCACTCCTCAGGCCTCTCTTCTAATAGGACAGCATGTTTTAATCCTCAAAGCTGTTTAATCATGTTTATCTGTGCTTAAGAGGATACTCTGCTCATAAGGATTTGGTCCCAACATGCTTGAGTGAATACAAGAAATAAGCTCAATTCGAGATTAACATGGATACACTGTAGCTCTCTAACCAGGTCTCTCACACATACAAATGAGCATGCTATCACAATATAAGAATGACAAAAACCAGACATGACAACTACCAGATTTCCTAATTAATGTTTTTAATGAGGATGTACAGGTGTAAATGGGGTGTAAACGTTTTGAGCTTATCCACTTTCGACAACTTCCAGAGGTAGTCGAAATTCAACAATTCAACCCGATTGCTTTCACAGTGTAAATGTTTATGTAGTTGAACGCGGCCACTGAATGTGTTCGAAACTACCACAAAAGACTGCCTAGTGCCTACTCTTCGCCTACTGACCTAATGAGTAAACAGTGGGAAATGCACCAACTTTGGCAGCTGAAGACATAAAGTAAATTCAGTTTGAAGACAAAAAATTTACCAAGAACAATGTTCTCTCTCCATTCCTGATTTCTAACACACTCACAGTGTGGTCTTGCAGCTATCAGAGCTAAGACTAAAGCTGCTGCTCTCCGTGTGTTTTCCATCATGTCCAGTCGATTTCATATGTAAATTGTGCAAGCTTATTTTGTCCATTAGACTGAAAGATCTGAAAAAGCCCATACATTTACTCACCCATAGACCCCTCAAAGAAATCAGGAAAGAAGTGGTTGGAATTGGACAAAAGAGACCAGGTGTTAAAATACCAGGTGTAAAGGAATGTTTCTCACTCCTTTACTTGTGATACGATCGACAAAAACTCATATTAATACCAGTTAACACAGGGCATATTAGGAAGTGGGTCACATGCCCTTAACTTCTATGCACTTGCAGTACATAAAAAAGTGTAATACTTTATTTCAGTAGTCCAATAACTCTCATTAGAGTATTAGTAGACCGGTAGGGTTAGGGTTAGAATAAGTTAAATTAAAAGCCAGTGAAAAAAGATAGGTTTTGAGTTTTGCTTTAAACTCATGCAATGTAGAGGCAGTTCTAATAGAAACAGGTAAGCTGTTCCAAAGTTTCGGTGCAGCAACGGCAAAGGCACAGTCTCCTCTCAGTTTCAGCCTAGACCGGGGAACATTTAACAGTCTCTGGTTGGTTGACCTAAGAGACCTTCCAGAATTTTGAATGGATAATAAATCGGAACTATATACTGATCCATTCAAGGATTTAAAAACCAGCAGCAAAATTTCAATTCTGTAACGAAATTGGGAGCAAATGCAGGGATTTCAGAATTGGAGTGATGTGCTCACATTTATGCACACCCACAAGGAGCCGAGCAGCTGCATTTTGTACCATCTGCAGACGATGCAGATAACCACTTTTTACTATTGGTTTCACACATGAAGACAAATAACCAAAATTTGCACAAGTGGCGCTAGCAGCTTCTGAAGATTCAAAAACTATAATCAGTTTTGCCTTCATTGAGGTGAAGAAAATTTAAGGACATCCAGGCCTTTACATCCGCTAGACAAGCCAACAGGGTATCCAAACCAACGTTATTCGATCCCAGAGGCAGATAGATTTGGGTATCGTCAGCATAGCAATGAAAGGAGATGCCATGTTTCCTAAAAATCAACCCCAGGGGGAGCATATACAAGGAGAATAAAATCAGAGCAAGAATAGAACCTTGAGGGACACCACACATAAGAGTGCATTGGAAGTAGATTCACCAATCCTAACAGAGAATCTTCTACCATTCAAATAGGATTGAAACCATTTAAGGGCATTTCCCCGAATGCCCACCCAGTGCTCCAAACATGAGATGAAAACAGAGTGGTCAATCATGTCAAAGCCGCACTCAAATCTAACAGCACTAACACAGTGGACTTGCCAGAGTCCAGAGTCAGTAAAACATCATTTAAAACTTTTACCAAAGCTGTTTCTGTGGAGTGGTATTTCCTAAATTCTGGAATTTAGTCTGATTCAAGGTGAATCAGAATACCAAATCCTGACTGACAAGAGGAGGAGCTGGGGATGGAGGAGGGTAAATGAGCTCTGGAGAACGCGACAGCTGCTGATAGTACTGAGGAGCTATATATATATGTATGCTGTGATAGACGTCATATTCCTATAGGTAGACATGATCAGCTGACAGACAGCTGATGTGAGTTTGACTAACGTGACCTGCCAGAACTGATGCTATACGCTTGATTTATAGTCATCAGAATGTACAATGTACTTACTGTGTTATATTGTATAGACTTAAAAGTGTCTCAGGGAACATGTACGAGCATGTTATTCAGACAAGTTAGACACATGCGCTGTTAACGCTAAGTGCAATAGGCTTGCAGTGTGATAGCATAAACATTGCATTGTTTGTATTCATATAGTTGGGTTTATATCTATTTCTTAAATGTGCCATTTAATATGCCGCTTAAAACTAATAGTTAAGTGCTGCTTTATAGATCACGTATTGTTTATAAGATCTATGATTGTACATTTGTTTATTTATATTTTGTATATTGTTTGTTACAGAACCACATACACACCAACATTTGCAGAATAAATCATCTTGAAGTACAGACTGGTGTGAGACGTAATGTTCTAACAGGACATCCTGTAGCCATTTGACATGTCATCTTGACATTTATAAAAAACCTTTTTGGGGTCAACTTGGAAGGAAAAGTGGTAACCGATTGTGGCACAAACACAACCCCACTGTGTGTTTACAAAATTGTTACAAAATTATTTGCCTGCAAATTTAATTCCATCTGCAGTCTTGTGTTCTACAACTACACTTCAGCAGCTGCTTTCCCATGCATAAAATCTTATCTTTGTCCAACTTCCAGGGGACTGTGATGAAATTAAACGTAGTATATTTTTCACCTTACAAAATAAATGTTTTATAGAATATTTATAGCACTCCAGGGATAAACTCCTGAAAATAATTCAACAAATACTTTTTAAAGATTACAGATTGATTTACATAGGAAGGTTTAACAGTGACTTTTTTATTTTGTAAAGCAATAACAAAGCATCAAAGCATCAATGTTTGAGTCCAAAGAGGTTACATATAAAACTGTGTGTGTGTGTGTGTGTGTGTGTGTGTGTGTGTGTGTGTGTGTGTGTGTGTGTGTGTGTGTGTGTGTGTGTGTGTGGTCCTAGTCAACCCTATGTTATGGGGACAAGATGTCCCCACAAAGATGGCAATATCCAAAATCCCTGTCCTTGTGGGGAAATTCTTTGATCCCCATGAGGAAAACAGTTTATCCTCATGGGTGACCAAAATCATACTAAGTTATGTTTTTTGAAAATGTAAAAATGCAGAAGGTTTTCTGTGATGGGTAGGGTTAGGTAAATTCCTTATTTCTATGGAAAGTATACATACAAAATTGTGTTTACACCAGGCTTTTATGACTCATATAGTATGGTATAGAAGAATATTGAGCTCATACTCAAGGAGGAAAAAACACCTCAATTTTATTCAGAGGTCCCAACTGAGCAAAAATATCCAATTTGGTTCAGTTGCTAGTATTTATATGATCAAAAACATAAGGTGAAGTTCTGATAGTTTGTAAAGTAAATCAGTGAGATCTTGCAGTATAGGCTGTAGCAGACTACTTTTACATAAAATTCATAGAGGTATCAGTTGTCAATCTATACCCAATAATATGTAGTAAGATGATATTTAAATGCTTAGTTTTATGATCAAAGCTCTGTAGATTTTATTGTGTGGGGGTCAAAGGAAAATGCAATGCATCACATTTTAACATGATTATTCTAAAAAGTGATATATGGATTAGTGGACATAAGTTCACCAAAATATTATAAATACCATGAAATATTACTAACAATATAAAAGTTATTCTTAATCGGTAAGGATTCCAGAGCAAAAAAGTGCTTGATCTGCAAAGGGGATGTTTTTGGAATTATTCTAAAAGGCCCTTTTTTTTTTTTTTTTCTTTTGCTAAAGAAGTATAAACTATCATTTAGACGACAGAAGGTATGTAGTAGATTGAGTACAGCCATTTTTTTGTTACTGTTTTCTGTTCGGGTTAGGGAATGAGTTACCATTAGCATTTATAACTAGCCCACAGATAAAACTGTAATTTGTTTGCATCTTTTCTAATTTGCATCTTTTCAGAACATATTATGTGATCATTCCAGTTCACCCCTACAGTGACAAAACTAATACAATGTTATAAAATATCAGCACCTGACCTGACCTAAGGGTTACGGCTCAACACTCTTATGGGCAAAACTGGGAACTTAGCTGCTTTTGCATTTCTTTTGTGCATGAACTGATAACATTACTTCATTACTTCACTACTATACTACTATGTACACTATACTATTACTTCACTACTTCACTGATATTTATTATACATTTGTTAAATGCAATCATCTAATTTCCTGTGGGGATCAGAAACAATAAAGCAACAAAACTGAAGAAATTACATTGTAGCAGGACATGAAATAGAACAAGGCCGAGATGTTCATATTGTTTGACTAGCATCATGCTAAATCATATTCTTATTTAAAGGTGCAATTTGCACCACTGAAGCATCATACCCATTCAAACCGAGTAAGAACTTTTTGTACTAAGTGGTGTAAAATAAATAAATAAATAAATAAATAAATAAATAAATAAATAAATAAAAATAATAATAATAAAATCATGTGGCCTTTCTTTAAAAAAATAAAACAATAGTAAATACAGTGGACAAATAAAATGTGTTGGCTGAACTCACTCATTCACATGTCTAAATCTGGTCAGTCAAATAGAGAAATTTTCTTTCTGAAAATTATTTACTTTAAATTGAAACATCTGTCATTATCAACCCCATCCTGTATCAATTGAAATATGTATTATCTTTTTTTCACATAACATAAATAATAAGGCTAATATCATTAGCTACTAAGCTGCCTTTTATATACAGCAAAAATATAATGAAAATGTGTATGGCTGATTTCTCAATATCGCAATCTCAATTTAAACAGGTAGCGACAAATTACTGTCACTGTGAGTGTGTCATTGAATCACTCATTCAACCAATGCGTTGAATTCGTAGGAACAAAACAACTGTCTATAAAGGGATAGTTCACCCAAAAGTGAAAATTACTCTGTGATTTACTCACCCTTAAGCCATCCGTGTATATGACATTCTTCTTTCAGACAAATACAATCGGAGTTTATATATATATATATATATATATATATATATATATATATATATATATATATATATATATATATATATATATATATATATATAAAATGTCCTGGCTTTTTCAAGCTTTACAATGACAGTAAATGGCAGCCCAAAATTTGAATCCCAGAAAAGGTGCATCCATCCATTATAAAAGTAATCCACACAGCTAAAGTTAATATTATAATATAACTGCCACTGCCATTATAATGCTGCTTGGATTAACCAGGACATTTTTAAATATAACTCCAACTGTATTCCTCTGAAAGAAGAATGTCATATACACCTAGGATGGCTTGAGGGTGAGTAAATTATGGGTGAACTATCCCTTTAAGAGTAAGTCGTTGATTTAACTGACTTGTTAAAAACAATATTTATATGTAAACCTCATCAATAAAATTGACACACAAGTTTTAATCATCTCTTCCTGTTTCTCTTTAGTTGTGACATACTAAGGGATGTAAGCTAATTATTTAATGTACACTTTTGATTAATATATTTCATTTATATAGTATAATAAATATTTACTTGGACCCAAAAACTTCAAACTTTTTTGTTTATTGCATTTTAGAAGAAGAAGAAAAAAAACCTTTAGTAAATTACATGATTTGTTTAGCAGCCTTACATTTAGGTTTTCTAGATCTCTATTTTAAGCAAAAAATAAATAAATAAAATAAAAACGTGATTATTATTTTATCCAGAATCATGCAGCTCTAAAACTGTTTGCAACGTTTTTACGTTTCGCTCAACGTAAATCAGTCAAGTAGGCAAACCAAAGCAACTGTTCAACAAACATGGGTGTTTTGATCCTTAGTGAATCTGTTTTTGAATGAATCGTTCAAAGCATCTTTAGCTAAAGAACTAACTCACTCACATAGGCAATTAAGTAAAACAAGTAAAAACTGTCATTGTAACTATGCTATCTTTTTATTAACCTTTTAATTTTACGGTTCTACATTTTATGAGAAATGTATTCGCTACCATATTACTACATACAATATATTTCACGTTGGTTCCCAGTGACTGTAGGCTAGTTTTGTACTCTTGGTCTTACTCACCAAAGCATGAGTTGACAAATCCGTACCACATGCACCCGTGTCTCCCCACCAGCCACCGGCCGCGGATACTGGCCGCGAAGCTGAGAGTGGTGCCGAACAGACACACGAGCATGTCACTCACACTGATGTTGAGCAGAAGCATGTTCACAGGAGTCCGCAGGGTCTTGAATTTACAAAACAAAACGAGGACGATGAAATTGTTTAGGATCCCGAATACCAGAATAGATCCCAAAATAACGGCGACCACATTGTGTCCCGTCCGTGACAGTTTCTCAGCAGGAGTGTCGCTCCAATCTTGATCTAGCGAGGGCAGCGTGTCATCATCCGTGCCGTTCGAAGTGTAACTGAAATTAGCTTCTTCAGAAAACATCTTTGCTTAACACTGTTCAGCTGATATTATTTTTATTGCATGCTTGATGCCATGGAGGAAATTCTTTCGGAGCTTCCCCACACCTGAGCGCAGACCATGCCATTCGCGAGAAGTTCTCTGAAGAATCACAATTCAAGCTTCATTTAATGCTGTGGTCAAATCCTCACGAGCGTCCTCACAGCGCAAGAATAAAGTTGCTGGGCTCAGCAGCCCAAATAGAAAGCCTCCCAGTCCATCACAAACACATTTGTTGATTAAGCGTGTAGGTTAAACTTCATTTGCTGGGCATTTCGGAAGATGCCACTGTCTCAACGTGTTATAAATCCAAGTCTGCCACTAATGGCACTGCTAAATTTAAAGCAGAAGTCAACAGTGAAATGAAAGAGTTGTGCAGACTCTCAAAAATCTACATATGCAGTCAAAATCTCACTGCAGAAGTCATCTTGATATCTTATCTTGAAATGCTGAATAAACTATTGTGCACATATAAGTAACGGTTACTAAGATAAGTCCTATTTGTTTTCCCTGTTAATCGGCGAGGCGCGCACATCTCGAGTTTGCCACCTCTTCAGTGCACTTGAGAGCGTAAGAGCGCATTTGTGTGTGGAAGAAGCCTTGAGAGTGACGTCGGTACTCCATATTAGCCTGCATGATTATCATAAGGTGCATTACATTTCCATGTTCCGGGCTATTTGCACACAGACACTCAAATTACTGAGTTATACTGGCTCTGTTATAGGCGCTGGCTTTATTATGAAGCAATTTTGAAAGAGCTAAATTGAAATGGTAACGTACAAAATATTAAACAATGTCCAAAGGACAGCACATATTATAATTAATGAATTGTACACGTAACATTTTAAATCCCCCAGTAAAAATGTGACAACTTCATGACAGTTGTCTGAAGGTTTTTTTTTTTTTAATTGTTATTGTAATAATATATATATATATATATATATATATACACACACAGACAAATGCTGTATATATACATACATACATTACATTTTTTTCTCAACTCAACCCAACTCAACTTTATTTATATAGCCCGTTAATAACAATTGTTGACCAAGGTGCTGTACATTACATCAAGTAGGCTACCAACAACATTTAGCACCATCAGCATAAATTACAGAACAGACCAGACACAGCACAAATCAGCTACAGCTATAAAACAAAAAAACAAAAAAAGGTTTTGCTTTAAACCTGTGTAGTGTAGAGGCAGTTCTAATAGAAACAGGTAAGCTGCTCCAAAGTTTCGGTCTCCTTTCAGTTTCAGCCTAGCCTGAGGAACATTTAACAGTCTCTGTTTGGATGACCTAAGAGACCTTCCAGGATTGTGAATGGATAATAAATCGGAAATATATACAGGAGCTGATCCATTCAATGATTTAAAAACCATCAACACAACTTTAAAATCAATTCTATAGCGAATTGGAAGCCAATGCTGAGTAATGTGCTCTCATTTATGTACACCAGTGAGGAGCCTAGCAGCTGCATTTTGTACCATCAGACGGTTCAGAGATGCTTGGTTTATACCCGTATAGAGGGAATTACAATAGTCAAGCCTTGTTGAGATAAAAGCATAGAAAGAAATGATTTTACTTTAGCTAGTACTCAGAGATGAAAAAACGGTTTTGTATTAATCTGTTTGTCAAATTTGAGAGCAAAGTGGTTTCACACAGACAAATGGCCAAAATGTAAGCAAGGGGAGCTAACAGCTTCTGAAGATCCACAAGAAAATTTAGGGACATCCAAGCCTTTACATCCGCTAGAAAAGCCAACAGGGTATCCAAACCAATGTTAATTGATCCCAGGGGCAGATAGATTTGGGTATCGTCTGTGTAACAATGAAAGGAGATGCTGTGTTTCCTAAAAATCAACCCCAGGGGGAGCATATACAAGGAGAATAAAATCAGAGCAAGAATAGAATCTTGGGGGACACCACACATAAGAGGAGCCGCATTGGAGGTAAATTCACCAATACTAACAGAGAACCTTCTACTATTCAAATAGGATTTAAAACATGCATCTCCCCATCCCCAACATTCAAACCCCTTACAACTGAGGGAAAGAAAAAATGGTGGGGAAAATGCATTTTCCTTGCAGAGGAAACATTAGTACAACATATAACAGGAGCAGGTTACATTAATTTGTAATACTAGTCTTTCTATGACCCGTATTTTTATACATATCTAAATACAGTGTAATACTTTTCCATCTTTCCGTCTTTTTATTTTTTTTATTTTTTATTTTTTAATTATATAAACCTGTTTCAGTCTCTGAGTCCATTGAATTAAACTTAGAGGATCTTCTTCCTTGCATGGTTATCTTTTTTAGCAATCAATAACAATATCCGCAGTATGTATCTCTTTTCCTCACTGTGCATTTTGTTTTGGGCAATGCTCCCAACAAACACACCACATGGGTGTCTGAAGGTTTTCTAGTGTGATTTTATTATGTACACTCTGTTCTCCAAGCTATAGCAAAAATAATGTATTGTTTTAGCGTCAGGAGCACAGAATTCACAAAAAAATCTGTGAGATCTGTGAGTTTGAAATCAACATGAAAAACACCTCTAGAATTTGACCTTACACTCACCTAAAGGATTATTAGGAACACCATACTAATACTGTGTTTGACCCCTTTCACCTTCAGAACTGCCTTAATTCTACGTGGCATTGATTCAACAAGGTGCTGAAAGCATTCTTTAGAAATGTTGGCCCATATTGATAGGATAGCATCTTGCAGTTGCAGTTACAGATGGAGATTTGTGGGATGCACATCCAGGGCACGAAGCTCCCGTTCCACCACATCCCAAAGATGCTCTATTGGGTTGAGATCTGGTGACTGTGGGGGCCATTTTAGTACAGTGAACTCATTGTCATGTTCAAGAAACCAATTTGAAATGATTCGAGCTTTGTGACATGGTGCATTATCCTGCTGGAAGTAGCCATCAGAGAATGGGTACATGGTGGTCATAAAGGGATGGACATGGTCAGAAACAATGCTCAGGTAGGCCGTGACATTTAAACGATGCCCAATTGGCACTACGGGGCCTAAAGTGTGCCAAGAAAACATCCCCCACACCATTACACCACCACCACCAGCCTGCACAGTGGTAACAAGGCATGATGGATCCATGTTCTCATTCTGTTTACGCCAAATTCTGACTCTACCATCTGAATGTCTCAACAGAAATCGAGACTCATCAGACCAGGCAACATTTTTTCAGTCTTCAACTGTCCAATTTTGGTGAGCTCGTGCAAATTGTAGCCTCTTTTTCCTATTTGTAGTGGAGATGAGTGGTACCCGGTGGGGTCTTCTGCCGTTGTAGCCCATCCACCTCAAGGTTGTGCGTGTTGTGGCTTCACAAATGCTTTGCTGCATACCTCGGTTGTAACGAGTGGTTATTTTAGTTAAACTTGATCTTCTATCAGCTTGAATCAGTCGGCCCATTCTCCACTGACCTCTAGCATCAACAAGGCATTTTCGCCCACAGGACTGCTGCATACTGGATGTTTTTCCCTTCTCACACCATTCTTTGTAAACCCTAGAAATGGTTGTACGTGAAAATCCCAGTAACTGAGCAGATTGTGAAATACTCAGACCGGCCCGTCTGGCACCAACATCCATGCCATGCTCAAAATTGCTTAAATCACCTTTCTTTCCCATTCTGACATTCAGTTTGGAGTTCAGGAGATTGTCTTGACCAGGACCACACCCCTAAATGCATTGAAGCAACTGGCATGTGATTGGTTGATTAAATAACTGCATTAATGAGAAATTGAACAGGTGTTCCTAATAATCCTTTAGGTGAGTGTATATCAGATATAGCCCGTGTAACAATGTCCTTGTGTGACAATAGCCTCTATTTGACAGTAGCTCAGGGCTAATTTTAAGTTTTAATTTTTAATGCATTTTAAGTTTAAAATTCTTGTTTTATGCATCTCAGAAAAAAAAAAAAAAAAAAAAAACGGTACAAAAGCTGTCACTTGGGCAGTACCCTTTCACAAGGTACTAAAATGTACTATTTAGGAGCTACTTATACTCTTTAGGTACTAATACCCTTAAGGGGTTAAAAAAAAAAAAAAAAAAAAAAAAAAAAGTACAGAGGTGTACCATTTGAAAAACACCTTTTCATCTCCTGAAGTAGTGCTCAAAAATAGTTTTGGAACTGAATGTACTGTACAGTGGTTCTGTCCACATAATATGATCACCTGAAATGGACAATACTTGGTGTGAATGGTGATGTATTTTGAGATCGGACTTCATTGATACTTCAGTGATCTGATTCGGATTGCGTACTACTGGAAGTTTTCAATAAGAGAACGGCGCTAGCAATGCCAAGGTCATGGGTTCGATTCCCAGGGAAAGCAAGAACTGACAAAATGTAAAAATGTGTACCTTGAATGCAATGTAAGTTCCTTTGAATAAAAGCGTCTGCCAAATGCATAAATGTACTATGTTACTAGTGGAAACAGGGGCACTGTATTAGTTAGTTAAATTTGTTAGCCCTGGTTGTTTAGTTAGTTAGTCCGTTCTTTCAAAAATATTAGGGCTATTAGAAACATTAGATATTGAAGTTGCTTCTTCCTTAAACTGTGCAATTTTAAAGCCTCTTTGATATTCTGCAGACAAGGAAAGATGTATTCCCACTCAAGTTTTCTGACCTTGTCCAACCATTTGAATACTTTAATGCATGGATGTAGGCCTATGCTCGCCATGACCCTGTCTGCTTAGTCATGCTCTGGCAATTATTTCCATATTTAAGGCTATACTGTTTTGCTGAAGGCCTGTAAATTCATAATGCATTGATTAACCTTGTTACATGTCTTCCCACTGTCTGACATCCTGTCATCAGACATACATATGTAGTGACTACATCACCACCACAGAACACAACATCATATTGGGCACACCTCAGTGGCTGAGTCACATCACCATCACTTGGGCAGTATAAGGTCCAACAGGACCTCTGTATCAAAAGATGTTTATTCGAAGATCCATCACAGCTATTCTATCATTGCAACATAAGAAAAAGCTCTCACTTTAAGATCCAATATTCTTTCAGTTTTACAGATGCATACTGCACATTAAAGACAAGCCCTTAAGATTCCTCAAGGCCATGACTCATCGGCCTCTGTAAAAGGCACAAAATGACAATGATCTCATATTATAAGAAGTGACATTTGAGCTGATCCAGAGGTCCATTAATGAGTCTCTCTGTAGCGCTTAGTGTGTGGGGTGACTGACATGATATATCTGATAGAAATGCAAAACAGACCAAAAGGTCACAAATCTCAAAAGACTAGCATGATTTAATAGTAAATGCTATGCTAAATGGGAAACTGAAGACAGACAGTATTGTGTGGTAAGATGCGCATTCCTGATTTAGGAATTAGGACCCGTTCCTGTGTCAACATATTTTGTTGATCCAGGAACAACATTCCTGTCCAAAAATGTTATGTTAACAATATCCCTACCCCTAAACCTAACCCTACCCATAATCAGTGTTGGGGGTAATGCATTACAAGTAACTTGAGTTATGTAATCAGATTACTTTTTCAAGTAACTAGTAAAGTAACTTTTTCAAAGAAGTAATGCAAGTTACTTTGTTTTCCCATTTATTGACTGACAGCTCTCTTGAGAAAAACTGTAGGTGCAGAGGCATTGTGTGTAAACATGATGGTTATTGTAGTTCTAGACTAAAGTTGAGCATGCATTTACTAAGCTCACTTGCACAAAAAAAGATTCAGTAATCCTCTAAATGAATAAAATCAGTCAAATGGAAAATCAGAATACTATGTAAACCTCCAAAAATTAAATACATAAAACTAATATTTTTATGCTTTTAATTTCACTTTATTGACCCATGTCTTGCTGCTGACCTTCAATGATTTAGTTAAACCATAAGCATAAATTACTTGAGATTTTTTTGTTTTTATAGGTGAAGTAAAAAAATAAAAATGTCCTCTGTCATATTCTTCCATTATCCAGAATGGTAGCACAGCTGAAAGTGAATTTGCATTTCTTTCAGCTTATTATTTGCTTATTATTATTTGATCTGATTTGATTGTTAATTTTGCCCAAAAATATAACTTTTTTGTTTAAAATAAAGAAAACAAGCCCAGTCCAGGTGAGAAAAAGTAACGCAAAAGTAACGCAGCGCATTACTTTTCTTAAAAAGTAACTAAGTAACGCAATTAGTTACTTTTTAAGGGAGTAACGCAATATTGTAATGCATTACTTTTCAAAGTAACTTTCCCCAACACTGCCCATAAGCTATCCCTAAAATCAGAGGGAAATGATAGGTGAATAATACTGATGTAGAAGCAGCTAACTGGTTTTAAGCCTATAATCTTGTCCCTCAAAAGTGATTGGTTGAACCAGGTGCTAGTTCAGCACTAGAGCTATTGTCGGTTCGAAGTTGGTTCGACTGACAAGGCTTCTAAGAACTGGTTTGCCTTTCCACAGGCTAGAGAGCCACCACAGTCTTACGTCACTGTACATGCCTCATCTTTCCCAGCAATGCTAGAGTGACAGCAGCAAACACAAACACACCAGGCTTGTTCGAGATGCATCGGCGCTGTGCAGACGATTGGCATATGACATCAAAGAACCGCAAGAGCGATTTAAAAGCAAAAAGGAGTCATATGCTCTACAAACGCTCTCACGGTACTTTGATGTCATACGCCGATCGGTCTGCACAGCGCTGATGCATCTTGAACAAGTCTTCCATCAAAAAACATTACTATTGATGCACATGGCTTTGCGAACCTACATCCGAATCCAAACAGTGAATCCAACGTGTTCGTGCAGCTCACCATAATTTGTATAGACAGAGATTACAATCGAGCTGCTATTAGCTCGATTAGCTGCTATTTCAAAAATGGGTGTTGAAAGACAAACAACTACTTTGAAACTATAGGCTCTGGCTTAGCCTAGAAATCTAGACGCACCCTAGCGGCAGCAAATCTAATTTGCAGCCAGGGTAGTCTAGCAACTCTCCGTTGGCTTGCGAGCTGGAAAAACAAAACTCTGGTCAGGCCAATCACATCGTGTATAGAGTCGGTGGGCAGGCTTAACATAATGATGGCATAGTTGCGGCGGTTCCACGTGCTACTTGTAAACAAAGAAGCTGGCGAACAGCAGTCTTTCGAATCGGCTTTGGCCTCTGGAAGACTTGTTGTTAAGCTTTTGTTTGAGAAAAGAAAAAAGAATGGCATGGAAGTCATTCTTAAGAAAGGAAGATGTGTTCAGAGTTTTACCGACCGGATACGATAATATTAATCTATCATCTAGCTCTGCTTCACCTTCTTCGTTGCTCTGGTTGGTTGTTTATCCCTCCTCTCGGATTGAGCCCTGCCAATGGTGAGTTCCCAGACCCAACATCTTGATGTGGGTCTGGCTTCTCAGGCTAGCTCTGGCTGTAAACCAACACTCAAACTGCCTTGGTGGAAAGGGGTATGACAGATTAAAGAAGAAGTACTTGATTTAGGAGCTTCTAATTTCTTCTCACATCATTCATTTCAAGCAACCCCATACTTCCTCTCTTCCTCTGGATGATCATATTTTTTCTTTATTTTATTCACTAAATATAATGGAAGACACAATTGTGATATTTAGTCACAATCATTAGGAACAACATTGCAGTTGTGCAATATACAGTCGTACTACAAAAAGTCACAATTGTGAGATATATAGTAACGTTTTATAGAAATAAAATTGCAATTAGTAGATATAAAGTTGTAATACCAATAAAAAGGTCACTTTTTAAAAAAACCTGGAAACACAGTAAAAAGGACATTGTCTGACTTATTGCAAAATAGTTAGTTACACTGAAACAGAAACAGAAAAACAAGGAGCAGACTTTATGAGCCAGTCGGTTGGATAAACAAAAAGATAAACCTTTCCAAATAAGAAACATGCATGATGACATAAAACAAGGTGTTAGAGAACTGTTTTCCCCTTTCTTATTCTCAATGCAGGTACAATTATTCCATGTTATAAGCAGGAACAGGGGTTAAGGTTTACTGAGTAGCATATTAAGCAGTGAATCCAGTTAAAATAAAATAAAAATTCTCAGATTGTTGCTTAACCAAAGTCTAAGAGAGGGTGGCTCTTTTCTTTATTTCTTAAGGGTACACTGGCAGCAAAACATTTCATGACTCAAGCAAGAGAAGATAGGGCATTGACTTTTAAATAAACTGGGTATCAACATTCATTCATTTATTTCCTGTAGTAGATTATGTTGAAGTCGATGTTGAAGTCGTTGCTTTACCGAGATTATTCCAGTGTCAGTTTCTACATAGTATACAGATCTTGCACATTATAAAATGGGAATGAAAAAGATTATATTCACTTTACACAAAGGCAAACCTTTTAGCAAAATGGTAATAGAGAGAAATGCCACTGTTGTGTTTCTTAATGACTGTTATGATTGTCCTTCTTTCTGGGTGAACTAAAGAGGATATATGCATTGATTAAAATGGCACGTAATTTGTTTTTCTGAAAGGGGATGAAATAGATGTATTATAATCAGGTTACACAAAATTAGACTTGAAATGATTCAAACATCAAAAACATCTCTTTTAGATAATTATGTTTTATTTTGAATTAATGTAGGGTCCATTTGTATCATTATGGGTAATCATTATTGGTTACACATTCACACATTTAGCAGATTTATGCATTTACACATAAGCATTATTACACACAATCACCCTGATGAGCAGGTCAATACAATTTGCACACAACTGAGAAAAAAAAAAACTTTTCAATGTGTAATTTGAAAGTTGTTTGTTAAGTCAGCTGAACTCTTTTTGGTAAATTATGACATTCATGAACAGTTTGCATCAGCATCTTTAGGGACTCTGTGACACATGGTTGAAGGCTGATTAAAATGAATCTCTCTGGGAGATTCGAAAGATTATGAAAGCTCAGGGAGGGATCAGTTTCTCATGAGAGATGCAGGGGCCAGAAAACAAACAAACATTTATACCTACTATAAGAAAAACTATAGTAACTATAGGAAAAACAATGCATCATCATCATGTATACAGGCAGTCACAGATGACCATGAACTCTATAGCGGACCCAACTATATTGAACAATATACTACACTAAATTTTTTGTAAAGAGGTGTTCCGCCAGAAAAAGTAGACACTAAGAAAAAGTAGAAATTAAGATGTTGTCATGGTCTATGCCATGGTCAGATGACCCCACTTTTAATCATTTAAAAGCAGGGAATTTATTTTCCTTATAATAAAGGCTCCTTGTAAAATAGTGAAATAAAAATGTTTCTTTCCTCGTTAAACACCTGAGATGTTTGCCCTGATATTTTAAGACTATTTATTTTTAGATATCCTTGAGGCTATAGTATAACGTCACAGTCAAAAAAATAAAAATTAAATACAAATAAAACATCCCTGCTGATCATCATCTCCTGTTTCAACTGTAAAATATAGGCAAATAGATTTTAGACCTTATGTAGGGACCCCTAAAGTACATATTTTATTTTTGTTTGATACAATGTAACATCTATGTTATGTTTTTCATTATTTTTGGTTTAAATGTATGTACATTGTTTTGTTTGTTATAATGTATGTGATTTCACCAAACACACTTTTGTTCATTGTATCCAATGGGAATGTTTATTGTATGTAAGTGCATCAATGTTGACCAATGACTGTGGAGCATGTTCAGCGTGAGTTGCGTCAACGTGAGTTGTGTAAAGAGACTGAGTGTCGCGCATATGGAGAGAAGATCTGTTCGCTGTCAGTGCGAGAGTGCGTCACTGCTCTGGAGACATTTTGTGTAAAATATTATGCCCAAAGCCAGTTGAGACGACGTTACTTTTGTTTTTGTTTTTCGGTTTATAAACTGTCAGCTGAATCGTCTTTTGTTTCCGTGGTTACGCCGAGTTAACGCAGCGCAATTCTATCTGCGCCACGAGGGCCTAGTGATGCTTACACCGCCCATGTAGTGATCAATGAGTGCCAGCGAAGACACGGGACATCGCGCTGGATTCGCAGGATTGCATTCATCGTGTTTACTGGATTCATCGGCACTACAGAGTTTGGATTTTTCCACTTTCATCTACATTTCATGTGCACCAACGATCGCGATCCAACAGTAACACGTGACCACATATTTGAGTGTGTGACTGGGTGACTCATGTACTGTGTTTGACGGAGACTTTGTTAGAACCTGTCAGGTTTAAATTGACGTGAATTGAGTTTGTATTCTGAACTTGAAAAAAGGGATATTCACATTTGAGTTAAAGAGAAACTACCTCATATTCATTTTTGTTTGAAGTTTATTTTTGTTTTGTGAGGTGATATTTCGTTTCTGTTAAAATAAATTGTTATTCTTTCTTTATTTACATGATCGTCTGCTATTGATATTTTTCTTGGGAAATAATAACTAACTGATTTTGGGGAAAAGTAATTCATAGTGTTTGCTGGTAGGGAGGAAAGTGTTTACAATTCACAATTAAGAGAAATACCGGCCTAATTCAACATTCTATTGCCGGGAATCTAGGTTTTCCTGTATTTTGGAAGTATTTCTAGCCCTTAGGGTTAAGAAACAGGTTACATTTTTGGAGGCACCGCTGGGATCTCTTTTTTCGTTTTCTTCCTCTTTCTCCCTTGTTCACCAGAGTTTTCTATCTTTCCCTTTACAATTTCACAGTAGTGTTGATTGACTTTGAAACAATTCTCTTATTTATTCTGACACAATTCGAGCTATTTGCCTTGTTTGAAAAAAATGGATTTGTTGCAGACTGTTGAGTGGAGTAGAACAGAGAGTGTTAATTTCTCACGTGCCATTGTACTGAGCAATGTTCCTTTAGACACCAGTGATGACACTATTGGAAAAGTGTTAAACACAGTCAAAGCTTTTGGTCGCACTAGAATACGTGGTCGCCGCGGTGATGTAACTTGGCAGGTGGTTGTTTATTTTAGTTGAGACTAACATTGATCTAGATGCAGATGTTATACCTCCTGAGATAGGTATAGAAAATGAAGCTGGACCCTGGGGTGTCAAATTAGTGAGTAGTCTTGTAGGACATGGTCCTGCATCTGAAGATGCCGCCTTCCAACTGAAGCTACAAGCTTTGTTGCAGCAGGAGGGAAAGTCTTTAGATGAAGTAAAGGCTATAATTATGAGTCAACAGTCCCCTAAATCTGACATCAGTGTAGACCTAGTTGATGCCATAGGCAAATTAGTAGATCGATGTAATCAAGTGTCTAGTGATGGGCCTGGGTACAGAAAACTGAGGTTGTTCTCTGGGTTGAAACCTGTCCTCCAGGTGAAGAAGAGTATGAAGTCTGGATGGAGCAGGCTGCTCAAATGATAAGTGAATGGCAATGCACTGAGGCTGCTAAGAAACAACGCATTGTTGAGAGTTTGCGGGGCCCTGCTGCCGATATTGTCAGGTTTCTAAAAGTGAGTAATCCGTCTGCGGCTGCAAACGAATACTTGACTGCTCTTGATACAGTTTATGGTACCACTGAGAATGGGCCAGACTTGATGGCTATGTTTCGTCATACTTATCAGGAAAGTGGAGAGAAACTTTCAGCGTTCTTATACCGACTAGATAAACTTCTTCATCATGCTTTCTTGAAGGGAGGAATTGATGCAACAGGCATAAATAGAGCAAGGATGGAGCAGCTTATTAAGGGGGCGCTAACTAATGACATGGTCGCCTTACGAATTAGAATGACTCACACAGTACGTGATCCCCCTTCGTTCTCACAGCTGATGAAGGAAGTGAGAGAAGAAGAACATTGGGTATCTGCCCCAAGAGAATGTTAAAGCTTCTGTTGCTACCGTTGCCTCTCCTCAAGTGCCTGTGCCACCTGAATTATATAGCCTGAAGAAAGAAGTTAAAGAGCTGTCTACTCAGATGAGTCAACTGTTGAGCATGACTACTGTGATCCCTACCCCTGTCTCTGATCAAGCCCCGCAGAAAGATAGTCAGACACGTGAAGTTTCGAGCAGAGACAATGCCCGTAAGCAAAAAAATCCCAAGTTACCCCAGTCTGGAATTTTCTGGTCATAAGAAGTGGGAATGCAATGCCCCTGAAGATCTTAGGAAAGTAAACCAGAAGGTGATGAGACTGCACCGCTTGCAGGGAAACTTAAGCGGGGCTCAGTGAAGGAACGGCACGGAGCTCCAGCTAACCCACGTTCCACTCATGTTTCGTTACTGCTTGATGATGGCCAACCAAAATTGCCTGCAGGTTTAGTAGGGCCTGTCTCTGAGGTGCCTGTTCAAATTGAAGGGATTTACACAAGAGCTCTTCTTGACAGTGGCTCTCAGGTCACGCTATTATATCGCAGTTTCGATGATAAGCACCTAAAGCACTTACCTCTTCAACCTGTGGAAAACCTTGAGATCTGGGGTCTTAGTTCACACAAATATCCATATGACGGGTATTTACCTCTCAAACTTGAGTTTACTGAAAGTGTAGCTGGAGTGCATCAGGTGGTTGACATTCTTGCGATCGTATGTCCAGACCCATTGAAAAGGGAGGGGATAGCCATTTTGGTTGGGACCAACACCAGCTTAGTGAGGAAACTGCTTGAGTCTTGTCGTGAGCAGGCTGGTGAGAAGTTCTTGAATGTGTTGACCATTCACCCGGTGATCCGGGAGGCATTTGAGTTTATTCAGAAGACAGACATGTCACAGAGTGATCCGAACGAACGCGGAACAGTTTGGTTTGCAAAGCCTTCCCCTATTGTCTTGAAGCCAGGTCAGGTTATGCAACTCCCTGGTCTACCCAAGTTTCCTGGCCAGACGACAGAATCTTTGTTGCTTGTAGACAATGCTGAAGCTAATGATACCTTTACTGCCGACCTGCAAGTGAGACCTGAAGTTCATCCAGCAACCATTGTTTCCAGCCGACGAGTGATGGTGACTGTCAGAAACACGTCTACGAGAGAAGTATGGATAAAGAGAGGAACTCCTCTTGCTCATGTGTTTCCAGTAACCTTAGTGCCACAATTTTCCTCCAACCGACCTTCGGAACAGGGTGGCTTGTCCCCTGCATCCTTTGATTTTGGTGATTCTCCAATGCCAGAAGAAGCAAAAAGGCGTTTGTGTGAGGAAATGCTGCAGAGAAAAGAAGTGTTTTCCCTTCATGAATGGGATGTGGGTTGTTCCAAGAGTACCACGCATGAGATAAGACTGAAGGATTCACGCCCTTTCAGAGAAAGATCTCGACGTCTTGCCCCAGCTGATTTGGAAGATGTGCGGCGACATCTACAAGAACTTAAGGGTGCTGGCATTATTTCAGAGTCTCGAAGCCCCTATGCTTCGCCTATTGTAGTGGTGCGCAAAAAGTCAGGGAAGGTCAGAATGTGTGTAGACTATCGGACACTCAACCAACGGACCACACCAGATCAATACACCGTCCCCCGAATTGAGGATGCTCTGCACAGCCTTTCTGGGAGTAAATGGTTTACTGTATTGGATCTGAGAAGTGGATACTACCAAATACCAATGAGTGATGCTGATAAGGAAAAGACCGCATTTATCTGCCCTCTGGGTTTCTATTAATTTGAGCGTATGCCCCAGGGTATTTGTGGAGCACCTGCTACTTTTCAAAGAGTCATGGAGAGAACTGTAGGAGACATGAACTTTTTGGAGGTACTCGTGTACCTCGATGACCTAATTGTCTTTGGCCGGACTCTTGAAGAGCACCAACAGCGGCTGTTAAAGTTTCTGGATAGGTTGAAAGAAGGATTGAAGCTCTCCCTGGATAAGTGTCAATTTGGCAGAACTTCTGTGAACTATGTGGGGCATATCGTTTCACAAGATGGAATATCTACTGACCCTTCAAAGATAGAGGCTGTAGTATCCTGGCCAAAACCCCAAACAGTGACAGAGCTCAGAGCGTTTTTAGGGTTCTGTGGATATTATCACCATTTTGTGAAGGATTTCTCAAAGCTGTGCCGACCATTGAATGAACTACTGACTGGGTACCCATCCACTTCTTGCACTAAAAAGAAAAATATCAACTCACCTGACAGAGATGCTAATCCAAGCCGCAAATTTTCTGAACCCTTTGGATCTCGATGGACTGCTCACTGTGATGTTGCATTTCAAACCCTTAAAGATCGTCTGACTCAAGCTCCAGTGTTAGCCTTTGCTGATGCACAGAAGCCCTATGTTTTGCATGTGGACGCCAGCATGAATGGACTGGGAGGAGTTTTGTATCAGGAGCATGATGAAGGGTTACGCCCTGTTGCTTTCATCAGTCGCAGCCTTTCCCCTTCAGAGAAAAATTATCCTGTGCATAAATTGGAATTCTTAGCTTTGAAGTGGGCCATTGTGGACAGATTGCATGACTATCTTTATGGAGTCCAGTTTGAGGTTAGAACTGACAACAACCCTCTAACTTATATAATTAAGTCGGCGAAACTTGATGCCACTGGTCACCGTTGGCTGTCTGCTCTTACCACCTACAATTTCAGCCTGAAATACCGGCCAGGACGGAAGAATGTGGATGCCGATGCATTGTCCAGACGTCCAACTACCCACCTATGTGCAGATGATGAGTGGCAAGAAATTCCAACTGCAGGTGTTCGAGCTTTTTGTCAGGGAATGTCTGTGGAGAAGAGGACAGATTGTGTGTCTTATCCCTGTGTTGTGCAACATATTGGGGCTCATATATCTGCTGTTCCCAAAGCTTATTGTCAAGCTACTGTGCTAGTTGCAGACCACTTACCTGAGTTTAATCCAAGTGAGATTCAAGCTGCCCAAAGAGATGATGTACACCTGGGAGAGGTGTGGGAAGCAGTAAGTCTAAAGAAACCTGCAAATAGTATCCGTCACAACCACCCTGTGATGAAGTTGCTGAAAAGAGAATGGGAGAAACTGTCAATAGACAATGGGTTGTTGTACCGAATCATTAAGCGACCAAGTGATCAAAGAGTGAAACGACAGCTCGTGCTTCCCAAGCAGTATCACAGCATGGTGCTTAAGTCTTTGCACAACGAGATAGGACATCTAGGCTTTGACAAGTCTTACAGTCTGGTTCGTGACCAATTTTATTGGCCACGCATGAAGCGTGATGTAGAGGCCTACTGTAAAACATGTGAACGCTGCATAAAGAGAAAAACGTTGCCTCAGAGAGCCGTTCCATATGCAAAGTTCAGGGCCCATGGATCTTGTATGCATTGATTTTCTTACCATCGAAGCAGGTTCTCGTAATGTATGTGATGTGTTAGTGGTAACTGACCATTACACCCGTTATGCTCAAGCTTTTCCCACTAAGGATCAAAAGGCTTCTACTGTGGCGAAGACGCTATGGGAAATGTATTTCATTCACTATGGACTTCCAACTCGAATACACTCTGACCAGGGCAGGGATTTTGAGAGCCAATTGGTGTCTGACATGTTGAACATGCTGGGAGTAAAGAAGTCAAGGACCTCCCCTTATCATCCGCAAGGTGATCCCCAACCAGAGAGGTTCAACCGGACCTTGTTAGACATGCTTGGTACCCTTGAGCCTAGTCAAAAGTGCAAGTGGAGTCAGCACATAGCGCATCTCGTGCATGCATATAATTGTACTGTCAATGAGGCCACTGGGTTTTCCCCTTATTTCCTTATGTTTGGTAGAGAGGCTCGATTACCTGTTGATGTATGTTTTGGCGTTTCCCCTGACAACACTTCGCCAGAGTCATATCTGAGATATGTGACCAAAATGAAGCAGGAGTTACAGGTAGCTCATCAGTTAGCTCAGGCAACTGCTGACAAAATGAATCAGAGTAACAAAGAGAGGTATGACCAGAAAGTTCGTTATCATAGTCTGAATGTCGGAGACAGAGTTTTGATTCGAAATCTTGGCCTAAAGGGAAAACAGAAGCTTGCAGACAGGTGGAGTGCTAATCCCTATGTAGTAGAGAGTCAGTTATCTGGTATCCCTGTGTATCGTTTGATTCCTGTTGATGGTGAGGGGCCAGTTAAAGTCTTACATCGCAATCACATCCTGCCATTGGGACAGGCAGTCAGATTACGTCCTCCAGTAGATAACAGACCTACGCCTTCGCCTAGAGCTTTGAGGCGCAGGAAAGCAAAAGAGAAGCGGAAATCAGCTGAGTTAGCAAATTCTTCTCCTGTGATTGATTCCGTTCCAAGAGAATGTAATTCTTCTGATTCAGAGTCTGATTTTGGGTTTTATGTTGAGGATATAGCAGAGAAAATTCAGAGTGAAACCCCTGTACAAGATGTAGAACCCTTAGTCTTGCGTGATTCTCATGGTGATTCAGAAGCACTGATAGTTCCATGTCAGAGTGAAGATCCTAATGTTGACAGTGTTGATTTAAGTGATGAAGTAATGGCTGTAGGTCATGAGAATGTTATGCAGACTCCTGCTAATGTTGATGAAGGTACTGAAGTTCAGTCAAGTGAAGAACCTTCTGCAGTACGTAGATCATGTAGGGAGAGAAAGCCTAACACCCGACTTACATATGACACGTTGGGAGCGCCGCAAACTCAGATCATTAGTACCAAGCAATGTAGTGTAAATGTAGCCGTTACAAATTCTTTGTATTCTTCTAGTGGCTATGAAAGTTCCCATGTTTGGTGGTGTCATGCAGATGCATTATGCAATGTGTGTAGTCAGAAACCTACACTTGTGCCCACGAGTTTCAGTTCTGTCTTTAATAAATTGGGGACCGCTTAGATGGTGTTAATGTTTACTATGACCAGCATGGGGGCATACTGGATTTTTGGTGGGGGGAGTGTGTAGGGACCCCTAAAGTACATATTTTATTTTTGTTTGATACAATGTAACATCTATGTTATGTTTTTCATTATTTTTGGTTTAAATGTATGTACATTGTTTTGTTTGTTATAATGTATGTGATTTCACCAAACACACTTTTGTTCATTGTATCCAATGGGAATGTTTATTGTATGTAAGTGCATCAATGTTGACCAATGACTGTGGAGCATGTTCAGCGTGAGTTGCGTCAACGTGAGTTGTGTAAAGAGACTGAGTGTCGCGCATGTGGAGAGAAGATCTGTTCGCTGTCAGTGCGAGAGTGCGTCACTGCTCTGGAGACATTTTGTGTAAAATATTATGCCCAAAGCCAGTTGAGACGACGTTACTTTTGTTTTTGTTTTTCGGTTTATAAACTGTCAGCTGAATCGTCTTTTGTTTCCGTGGTTACGCCGAGTTAACGCAGCGCAATTCTATCTGCGCCACGAGGGCCTAGTGATGCTTACACCGCCCATGTAGTGATCAATGAGTGCCAGCGAAGACACGGGACATCGCGCTGGATTCGCAGGATTGCATTCATCGTGTTTACTGGATTCATCGGGACTACAGAGTTTGGATTTTTCCACTTTCATCTACATTTCATGTGCACCAACGATCGCGATCCAACGGTAACACGTGACCACATATTTGAGTGTGTGACTGGGTGACTCATGTACTGTGTTTGACGGAGACTTTGTTAGAACCTGTCAGGTTTAAATTGACGTGAATTGAGTTTGTATTCTGAACTTGAAAAAGGGATATTCACATTTGAGTTAAAGAGAAACTACCTCATATTCATTTTTGTTTGAAGTTTATTTTTGTTTTGTGAGGTGATATTTCGTTTCTGTTAAAATAAATTGTTATTCTTTCTTTATTTACATGATCGTCTGCTATTGATATTTTTCTTGGGAAATAATAACTAACTGATTTTGGGGAAAAGTAATTCATAGTGTTTGCTGGTAGGGAGGAAAGTGTTTACAATTCACAATTAAGAGAAATACCGGCCTAATTCAACATTCTATTGCCGGGAATCTAGGTTTTCCTGTATTTTGGAAGTATTTCTAGCCCTTAGGGTTAAGAAACAGGTTACACTTATATTTTTTCCCCTTAAGTTCTTCAGGTAGTAAGGGAATCAACAACAAAAATATATTGCCATGCTTTACAAAAGATAAAAAACATTTGCTTGATGTTTCTTTAAAGTCATATTGCTTTTGGCAAGAAACCATAGCCACCTCATGGGATGGAAAGATGTCAGTCAGCTACTGTATGCTGGTATTTTCAGATGTTTGCTTGCCTAATTCATTATGCTGTTTTCTGATAAACACACACACACACACACACACACACAAATACATCAATGACGCATTGATGTCAGAAGCAATGTGCATCAATGCACTCTACTGTGCAAAGATCTAACGACAAACACACTTTCTCTGACACATATTGGTATGGAGATATCGACAGAGAATAATAGGTGAATTACAGAAGTAATGTGTGTAATATATATATATATATATATATATATATAATATATATATATATATATATATATATATATATATATATATATATATATATAATTTTTTTTTTTTTTTTTTTTTTTGAGGTTTCCTAGATTTACTGTATTGTTTTACAGTTTTTTTACAATCTTTATGACAATTTTGTCATTACTTTTAACAATGTTCCTAAACTCTTAACGCAGGTAGCACAACATCTGTCTGTGTAGGCTATACAATTAACACATTTATTGTTGCTTTAACACAAAGTGCATATAGTTAACACAAATTTAAAATGCTTGAATTTCTTTTACACACAAGCTCAACCAAGACCAAAACTATGTATTTTTACTGCCAAATTTACCAATGCTTTAACACTGTTTGTCAGAACAGATAACACCATGTTCTAAACATAACCTTATAAGCTAAAGTCAAAGTGAACAGCTGTTCATATTGTGAAGTGAAACACAAATACAAACCCTGTATTTTATTCCATTGATACTGAGAAACAACTGATTGAAATTGTGCAAATATATAAATCATAGCTGATTCCCATCTAGGAATTGTTCAGGTGTTGATGTTCTTTCATTCACATGACCATATACAGTAAACGAGGGCCTCTTTGGACTGATCTTGAAAAAGGAACAATATAGAGCAACACAAGGAAAGTAAGAAAAATGCCTGTATGAGGGAGAGGAAGATGAGTACCAGGACAAGGGAGAGGAGTGGGACAAGGGCAAGGGAGTGGAATGCCTGGACGAGGACATGGTAGAGATTGAGGAGTTAGAATGCATGGTGGCGCTCAAGGAAGGGCCAGAATTAGTGAATTAACTGATGAAATAAGATCTACTTTCATAGACCATGTCATAAACCACAGGCTATCATACAGAGAGGCTGGTGAACGAGTACAGCCAAATCTCAGCTGGGACACAGTGGCATCCATTATCCAGAATTTTTCAAGAGACCAACAGGTAGAATATTGTATAAAGGCTTCTCCTACTGCAAAGTGTAAATACTTTTAGACTGTATGCCTCTGGTCTCTAATACTGTGTTCTGTCTAAGGATTCAATGTCTGCCTCCCTCAGGAAAGCTCCTGAATGAAGAACAGGAACTTGCTATTGTCAACATGGTGATTGCTGATAATGAAATAAAACTGAAGGGCATCCTATAACGCTAGTCTGAGATGGGTCATTCATTTTTTGTATTGAATTTCTGCAGCAAAAGAAACAAAATGCATGCATTTACTAAACCCAACAAAACAAAAATGTGAAGAGGCTTCAATACACACAATCTATGATCAATAAAATATTATTGTATAAGGGCAGACCTACAAAAAATAATGCAGTTTCTGTAATAGCACCTGGTGTTAGTGTTTTTATGACATTGTGCTATGATTGACTAAATGTTCCTGTTGATAGAGGACATGTGTTAGTGTTTTGGCAGACATAGTGTATTGTGTTAGTGTATTATTGTATTATGAAAATTAGTGTTGGAGTTTAGTTTACAATGTGTGATTTTGAGCATGAAATTAACTGTTTTGCCAATTGTGTGTTGTAGATGTGTTGGTGTGGAACATTTAGTCAATCATAGCACAATGTCATAAAAACACTAACACCAGGTGGAATTACTGCATTATTTTTTGTCAGGTCTGCCCTTATACAATAATATTTTATTGATCATAGATTGTGTGTATTGAAGCCTCTCCACATTTTTGTTTTGTGGGTTTAGTAAATGCATGCATTTTGTTTCTTTTGCAGCAGAAATTCAATAAAAAAAAATAAATAAATAAATAAATGAATGACTCATCTCAGACTAGCGTTATAGAATGCTCTTCAGTTTTATTTCATTATCAGCAATCACCATGTTGACAATAGCAAGTTCCTGTTCTTCATTCAGGAGCTTTCCTGAGGGAGGTAGACGTTGAATCCTTAGACAGAATACAGTTCCATATTAGAGACCAGAGGCATACAGTCACTGTAATACATGGTAAAAGTATTTACACTTTGCAGTAGGAGAAGCCCTTATACAATATCCTACCTGTTGGTTTATCGAAAATTCTGGATGAAGGATGCCACACTGCAAAAAAAATTCTGGCTGTACTCGTTCACCAGTCTCTCTGTATGATAGCCTTTGGGTTATGACATGGTCTATGAAAGTAGATCTTATTTCATCAGTTAATTCCCTAATTCTTTGAGCGCCACCATGCATTCTAACTCCTCAATCTCTACCATGTCCTTATCCGGGCATTCCTCTCCCTTGCCCTTGTCCCACTCCTCTCCCTTGTCCTGGTACTCATCTTCCTCTCCCTCGTACAGGCATTTTTCATACTTTCCTTGTGTTGCTCTATATTGTTCCTTTTTCACACAAGATCAGCCCAAACAGGCCCTTCTTTACTGTATACCATATGGTCATGTGATTGAAAGAACATCAACACCTGAACAATTCCTAGATGGGAATCAGCTATGATTTATATATTTGCATAACTTCAATCAGCTGTTTCTCAGTAGCAATGGAATAAAATACATGGGTTATATCTGTGTTTCACTTCACAATATGAACAGCTGTTCACTTTGACTTTAGCCTATAAGGTTATGTTTAGAACATGGTGTTATCTGTTCTGACACACAGTGTTAAAGCATTGGTAAATTTGGCAGTAAAAATACATAGTTTTGGTCTTGGATGAGCTTGTATGTAAAATAAGTTTAAGCATTTTAAATTTGTGTTAACTATATGCAGTTTGTGTTAAAGCAACAATAAATGTGTTAATTGTATAGCCTACACAGACAGATGTTGTGCTACCTGCATTAAGAGTTTAGGAAAATTTGTGAAAACTGTAACAATGAAACAGACAGTCTATATACATATTACAGTTTTTTCTCAATTGTTTACACACAAATACTGGTACTTGAGACACAATGACCACAACATGTAACTCATGCACCAACCCCTGAACCAATTCTTACAAATTGCAGTTCTAAAACACACTTTAAAAAAAAAAAAAAAAAACACTACTCACAATTCTCTGCATTTGGCACAATTTTCGTGCAGAAAATCTCTTGTTCCCTTTCAGTCGGTCACGTTCGACGTACGTCGGAACTGACCGACGAATTGGGATCTGTTTTCAGAGACCAATCTACTTCGAGTGATTAAAAACGAGCCAATGGACATTGGCATGCGGTTCATGCATTCCACGCACCGCCCCGCAGCGCGGGTATAAACACGGAAGTGGAAGTACCGCATATCACTTTTAACTTCGGAGCCGAACGGTTTGCTGTATCAAGCTGTTTCTACGAAGAGTGTTTAGACGAGTCTCGAGGAGAATCGCTCTCTTACCTGGGTGCTGGTGTGACGGCGCGAGTCAGCGAGTGGCCGCTGCAACATACACTTTCTCTGTGTTGGTTGGCTGGGCGTTTCCGTTCTTTGAGTGCTCACACGCAGGCTTGCTATCGGACTGCTTCAGCACTTCTAAAAGAGCATTTCCTTCTAAAAGAGCAACACGGTTTGACTCTGCGTCTTTTTCAAGATGTCATTCAAACCGTGTGTTTCTGGATGCGGTTGTTTCCTGTCCTCATTTGACGGCCACGATCTCTCTCGCACATAAACATGCGAGATTGCGTTCGTGGGTGATTCATACTCTCTCAGGAGAGTGTGATCACGTCAGCGCGCAGTTCGTCTTACCTTTCTCATAAGTGCTTAGGCGTTCAGCGCGCCGTGTGCCGTCGAGCGGCTGGCTGACAGCGCGGGTTGCCACGGCAACCCAGCGCGTCACTCGCCGCTCTAGATGCGCGGTCGAGACTATGAAACCTCAAACGGGGTTGAGTCCCTTTGCCTAGTCCCCGATCTAGTTCTTTTTCTGGTGCACCAGAAAAGGGCTACTCGCTAATAAGCCTTGGTGACCTGAGGGTTACAGTGGGGTTTCCCCGCCGGGTACATCCCCTCGGGCCCCCACTCCTCTAGCATCACAAGCATGCTGGGACTGTGTTTGTGGGTGGTTCACGTTCTCTCATGAGAACGGCACCCAACCCGTCCAGGGTCCCGCGAAGCCTGCAAGCAGCCCTGAAACGGGTGGCCCAGTGAGAAGGGGATCTGCTCTTGGGGAGGCGGTGTCCGCACCCCTCCCTCCCCCCCAGAGGAGGACTGAGGGGAGACTAGGTTTTGGTCCTGCCACTGGCTTTCCGGAGTCCAGTGGTACCCACTTTCTCAAAAGAGCAGTGTCCTCCCTCCCTGGGCTCCAGGAGGGTCAGGTGGGCAGTGTGCGACGCCTCCAAGCCTTGCCACTCCTTGCCTCCCCTCCTTTCGCCAGTGGACAGCACCGTGGGCACCGAGGACGCCACCAGGCCTTCTCACCCACACGCCCCCGGGCCACCCGAGTCGGGTCCGAGCCTCCCACCTCGCTGCCCCACCCCGGGTACGTCTGTGGTGCCGTTGGTCCTGCTTGTCCGGTTCTGGGGGCCTGGCTAGAGCTCCCCAGGCTGCCTCGCTGGATCATCCGTACCATCAGACTCGGCTACGCGATTCAGTTCGCTCGCCGGCCTCCCAAGTTCAGGGGCATCCTCTTCACCTCCGAGCGGAGCAGCAATGCCCATGTCTTGCGGTCAGAGATCGGAGTCCTACTGGCGAAGGACATGATCAAGCCGGTTTCTCCAGCCGATATGAAGTCAGGGTTCTACAGCCCTTACTTCATTGTACCCAAGAAAGGGGGTGGGTTAAGACCAATCTTGGACCTGCGTGTCCTGAATTGGGCCCTGCACAAGCTCCCGTTCAGAATGTTGACGCAAAAACACACTTTTGAATGCATCCGTCCCCGAGATTGGTTTGCAGCGATCGACCTGAAGGACGCGTACTTCATGTCTCCATTCTCCTGAGATGCAGACCGTTCCTATGCTTTGCGTTTGAGGAGAAGGCATGTCAGTACAAAGTCCTGCCCTTCGGGCTGTCCCTGTCACCTCACGACTTCACGAAAGTTGCAGAGGCAGCCATTGTTCTGCTCTGAGAACGCGGCGTTCGCATCCTCAACTACCTCGACGACTGGCCCATACTAGCCCAGTCGCGAGAGCAGTTGTGCGAACACAGGGACCTGGTGCTCCGTCACCTCAGCCTGTTGGGCCTTCGGGTCGACCGAGAGAAGAGCAAACTCTGTCCCACACAGAGGATCTCTTATCTCGGTATGGAGCTGGATTCGGTCAATCGGACTGTGCGCCTCACAGGGGAGCGAGTTCGATCAGTGCTGAACTGCTTGAATACGTTCAAAGGCAGGACAGCGGTCCCACTGAAGTTCTTTAAGAGGCTCCTGGGGCATATGGCATCTGCAGCCGCAGTAACGCCGCTCGGATTGCTACATATGAGACCGCTTCAGCACTGGCTTCACGGCCGAGTCCCAAGATGGGCATGGCAGAGCGGCAAGTACCAGGTCTCAGTTACTCCTTACTGCCGCCAAACCTTCAGCCCGTGGGCGGACCCTTCGTTTCTACGGGTGGGAGTGCCCCTAGAACAGGTGTCCAGGCATGCTGTGGTCTTCACGGATGCCTCATCCACCGGCTGGGGGGCCACGTACAACAGGCATGCAGTTTCGGGTCTGTGGACGGGGCCCCAACTGCATTGGCATATCAATTGCCTGGAGCTACTGGCAGTACGTCTTGCTCTGGGCCGCTCAAAAGCCGCTACAGGGCAAGCACGCACTGGTCCGCACGACAGCACTGCGCGTCGTTGCGTACATCAACCGTCAGGGTGGTCTATGCTCCCGTTGCATGCTCCGGCTCGCCCGCCATCTCCTCCTTTGGAGTCAGAAGCATCTGAGGTCGCTTCGCGCCATTCATATCCCAACTGCGCTCAACCGGACAGCCGACAAGCTCTCACGGCAGCCGACACCTCCGGGGGAGTGGCGACTCCATCCCCAGGTGGTCCAGCTGATATGGGGCCTCTTCGGAGCCGCACAGGTAGACCTGTTTGCCTCTCCAGAGTCGACCCATTGCAAGTATGCGTTCCCCCCAGTGAGCCTTCTCGCACAGACACTGTGCAAAGTCAGGGAGGACGAGGAGCAGGTCTTGCTAGTTGCACCCTACTGGCCCAACCAGACCTGGTTCTCCGAACTAACTCTCCTCGCGACAGCACTTCCCTGGCCCATTCCTCTGAGGAAGGACCTACTTTCTCAGGGACGGGGCACACTATGGCACCTGCGTCCGGACTTCTAGAAACTCCATGTCTGGTCCCTGGACGGGACGCAGAGATTCTAGGTGGTCTACCACAGGCAGTGGTGGACACCATCACTTCCGCTAGAGCCCCCTCTACGAGGCGCCTCTATGCATTGAAGTGGAACCTGTTCGTTGAGTGGTGTTCTTCTCGCCGCGAAGACCCCCGAAGGTGTTCGATTAGCGCTGGGCTTTCCTTTCTGCAAGATGGGTTGGAGCAAAGGCTGTCTCCCTCCACCCTTAAAGTGTACGTCACGGCAATAGCGGTGTATCACGACGCAGTTGATGGTAAGTCCTTAGGGAAGCACGACCTAATCGTCAGGTTCCTCAGGGGTGCGAGGAGGCTGAATCCTCCTCGTCCAAACCCGGTACCCTCTTGGGACTTAGCTCTGGTGCTGAGAGCACTCCAGAGTCCTCCCTTCGAGCCTCTGCAGTCCATTGAGCTGAATATCCTGTCCATGAAGACAGTACTCTTGGTTGCATTGGCCTCCATCAAGAGGGTACGGGACCTGCACGCACTTTCGGTCAACGAATCGTGCCTAGAATTCGGGCCAGGTAACTCTCACATTGTCCTGAGACCCCGGCCCAGATACGTGCCCAAGGTTCCCACCACTCCTTTCTGGGACCAGGTGGTGAACCTGCAAGCGCTGCCTTCGGAGGAGGCAGACCCAGCCCTGGCTTTGCTCTGTCCCGTCCGTGCTCTTCGCGCCTACGTGGACCGAACTCAAAGCCTTAGGACCTCAGAACAGCTCTTCATCTGTTACGGAGGCCAGCAGAAGGGAAAGGCTGTCTCCAAGCAGAGGTTAGCCCACTGGATAGTGGATGCTATTGTCTTGGCGTACCAGTCCAAGACGTGCCCTGCCCGTTCGGGTTGCGAGCGCACTCAACTAGGAGTGTAGCCTCCTCCTGGGCGCTGGCTCAGGGCGCCTCGCTAACAGATATATGTAGAGCTGCGGGCTGGACGACACCTAACACGTTCGCTAGATTCTATAGCCTCCGTGTAGAGCCGGTATCTTCCCGTGTACTCGCCCCCAGTGGCCAGTAGCATGAAGTGCCCATTCTAGTGTCGGCTTGCGACGCCATTCCCGCCCCCTGGGCCGGATGCGTGCATTATTTATCTCCAGTCGTGTTCCCCAGAAAATGGCGAACCCTGCCGATCTCCTCCGTCACCCCTTCGGTGTCAGACGTTGTGGCCGTCTGGCGCCAGTCCTGCACCCGTATGCTTGTGGAACGTGTGTGTAGGCTGGGTTCCATATGTAGCGGTTCCCTAACGGCAACCCCATATGTGTATTCTCCACGGTACCAGCTACTCTACTCGGCTAGCCCCGTGTCTTTCCCTTGACAGAGCTCGCAGGAGGGACCAGGCTGGATCCACCCCAGAGACTGCCATATGTTGTACTACCCTGATAGGTTAGTCCTTATGTGTATTTTGCCACCTCTCCTTCCATTTGAAGGATGTGGCCCCGCAGCATTCCTTTTCTAAACGGGCACGCTTTCCCAGCGTTATCCAATAGTCACTTTGAGTGGGTCTTGCAGGAACAGCAGTGACTGTCCTTCCCTGCCTGGAGCCCTGACTTCCTCTCCAATGTAGGAGCGGTCCAGTGAGCTCAAGCAGGGCGCTGGAAGGGCCAGCATCCTGGCGTGTTGGTAGGGATCCCAATTCGTCGGTCAGTTCCAACGTACGTCGAACGTGACCGACTGAAAGGGAACGTCTCGGTTACGTATGTAACCCTCGTTCCCTGAAGGAGGGAACGGAGATGTACGTCCCGTCGCCAGGTGCTGTACTTCAGCTGAAGGCCGAATGCCCCATTTCACTTATGTATGTACTGTCTGTAGTAAGTGTAACACTGAACCAAAAAAAGACCTATGTCATTATGATGAATGGAGAAGAAGTGTTTTCCACTGAGCACATCAGTGTTCAACTGGTTCTTATAAATGTCTATTCATGGGATGGTTTGTGTGTGTCATTTGAAAACAAAATACCATTTTGAGAAGAAATAACATTGTTTTGAATGTAAAGTTTAATTTTGCAGGAGAATTGAGGGGTTTTGCCCATTGTGTGTTTTTTGATTTGTGTGTAGAATTCTGAGAATATGAGGCATGTTTTCAGAAAATGTGTGTAAACAATCGAGAAAAACTGTAAGATGTACTATACCTGTAAAAAGATGGCTACTTGTAGCTCTCAATGTGAATTTTCTGGTTGATAACAGACCCACTACAGAGCATTTATAATTCCTGCCTAATTGTCCAAAGGGGAAGATCTTCTGGCTGACCTTTTAGGCCCAGCTGTTGGACAGCATTGTGCAGAAGGATGGTCCTCTCTGATCCATTATCCAAGATGGCATAAGCTTTCATCTTACATTTACGCATTTGGCAGACACTTTTATCCAAAGCAACTTACATTGCATTCAAGGTACACATTTTTATATTTTTTGTCAGTTCTTGCTTTCCCTGAGAATCAAACCCATGACCTTGGTGCTGCTAGTGCCACGCTCTTATTGTTTGAGCTACAGGAAAGCTGTAGCTCTTGTGTGCCCTGTTCCGGAGAATGACCTTGACGATCTTCAGAAGAACCTTTCGGCTGGCAGGAGGCTTAGGAATGTGAAGTATCTCGTTCATAATATTCAGGAGGCAGGCATTAGCTGAAGTATCTTCAAGTGGGGTAGTCTTTGGGATGAATGCACTCTTGAAATGGATGCCATGAAGGATCAGTAGGTGGCGCCCATTACACTGTTTGCAGCACATTTTTAGATTGCACTCTGAAACTTGCGCATTCCTCCCACAGCGCCAGCATCTGTTGCAGTCTTTTATCCAGTTTAGTTTCTGCTCAACGGTAAGCTGCTTAAAGTTGAAGTAGGTTTTTTTTGGCTGCAAGTGTCATCTTTGTCGGTGGAGGTGCTTTCTCTGTACCAAACAGGATGTTTGTGTGTAACCTTTGTGTGTACACTTCAGATCTGTCAGTCAACACGAGTAAGATCATTTATTATGGACAAGGAAAAGGTACAAAGGTCAAATAATCTGTTCGTCCAGCGAACACTCAGTACTGATTGAGTATCAAATCTTCAGAAAGGATATTTTCTATGGCCACAGAAAAATAACTCTTTCTTAGCTTGTAGCTATGATAAATTCGTTAAAGTGACAAATTATTTATAAGCAGACCAGAGCCAACTCATACGAATGTGCAAAAAGGTCCAATGGTGTTGCAGTTGCAATTGATTCCTTCTGTTTTGAGCAAAGAAACAACGGTGAACTTGCAGAGACTGAGATGGTTGAAGACGGCCCACATGGCTTGATGTGTGTGGGGCTGGCCGGCGCTGTGAGAATGTTCGGGAATGGAATGCCAACGAGTACTATAACTAACTGAGGGAACTTTGTGTTGGCTTTTTAAGTTCCACAGAGGTCACGCCTTTGAGGTTTGGCTTGACCAATGACAAAGGTGCGTTCTCAGGTGGGAGAGTTCCTTTGTTTGAACAAAGGACTGACTCATTTGCATGATTGGAGTGAGCCAATTGGAGTGAGCCGATTGGAGTGATTACCAACAGGGAATCATGGGGCACTTAGACCAAGTAAAGGGCTCACCTGAAAAGGGGCATACCACGAGTAATAGGCCTGGCAGTGGATTTCTCAACCTTTGGCTACAGATGAGCGCTGGAGAATAGGAGGGCATCCAGGCTTCGCCAAAAACAGGGAACTCACATGGATAAAATGTGCATGTTAGCACATCAGGGAGGGGAAAGGCGCTGTGTGCAAGAAATATACCCAGTCAGTTGGTCGAAATGTACCTGTTTGTATCTGATATCACTGATAAAAATCTTGCAAAGGTATTGGGTGTAGCCCAGCCCACTGCTCTACAGGTATCCGTTACAAAGTCGCCACTTGTCAGTGTCCAGGAGGATGCGACACCCCTGGTGGAGTGTGCTCACACTCTCAGGATGCACGGCACACCCTGGGCTTGGTATGCAACAAAATGGCATCCATGATCCAGTGGGCAATCCTCTGTTTGGAGAAAGCCTTCCCCTTAAGTTGTCCCCCATAACAGACAAAGAGCTGAGAGTCTGAACCAGTCAAAATAAATGTGCCAAATGCACACTGGACACAGCAAGGATAAGGCTGTGTCAGCCTCAAGATAAGGGAGTGCTTGCAAGTTCACCACATGACCCTTAAAAGGGGTAGTGGGAACTTTGGGCATGTAGCCAGGCCGGGGTCCCAGGACAATGTGAGAGTATGCCAGGCTGGACCCATGGCATGCTTCGCTACGAGAGAGCACTTGTATGTCTCCAACCCTCTTAATGGAAGTGAGTGTGGTCTAGGTGGGCCGTTTTTAAAGAGAGGACACTAAGCACAACTGACTGCAAGGGCTCAAACAAAGCTCTCTGCAGGGTCAGCGGCACCAAGGAGATGTTCCTTGACCTAACGATCAGGTCATGCTTCCTTAAGGACTTACAATACACTGCTACACTATGATGTGCTGCTGTAGTGGCCACATACACCTTCAAGGTGTACTCTCCAACTTTTGCTACAAAAAGGAAAGTACAGAGCCGATAGCACTGGTGATAGTCTCAAATTAACCATTTGCTCGACAGTTGTAGTGACCCATGCGGAGATTTATTGTCAAAACTCAAATAAATCAGGCGTAGCGTTAGTTCTGGCAGGTCACGTTAGTCAGGCTCGCATCAGCTGGCTGTCAGCTAATCCACATCTACCTATCAGAATACGACCCCTATCACCACAGTATATATGAAGAGCTCAGATGCAAAAGCCTCTAAAAGCCACTTCGGTCAAAAATCAGATAACGATACTGATTGAATGCTCTCTGCATATAATATACATTCATAAAATACTTTCACTAAGCCCACTAAATCCCAGCCTCAGCCCATTCAGAAGTACCAGTACTTACCATAACCTATACATAGGAGCCTGACAAAAATGCTTATTTTAAAGAAAAACTTCGAGGCTTAGAGGCTTTTGTATCTGAAGTCTTATATATATATATATATATATATATGGTTAATTCAGTATTATCAGCAGGTTTATCGTGTGGCTCATGAGCTAATTATCCTCCTCCACCCCCAGCTCCTCTCGTCCAGTCAGGACTGGTCTTTCTGATATTCCTCTTGAATCAGACTCATTTCTTAAATTATGCTGTACATTTAATTATTGTCATTAAGAAAATTAATGGTATTGCAATACCTTGGTTCTGTTCTCTTTACCCTAAGGGGGTTATCCCTGCTCTCCTTGCTCTTATTCATGCTGCTGCGTTCTTGCTCAGAACAGAACCATACCAGCAATCCAAACTGTATGCTAACTGCCAGTCATCTTTGATGATAGTGATCCTGACAGAATTACAGTAATGCAAAAATTAACTTAATGCTTGCTGCAAACAGATCTTATAGACTTATAGTTTGAGTCTACATAAAGCATAACATATTGAGAACCTGAGGCAGTAGACGTGGCAGGATGTTGGGAGTAGAAAGTTGCCAGTGGGCAGAAAGGAAGATGCAAATGTCTTGGTAATAGCAAAAGGTTATTTAAGGAAATAGTTATGCTTCTTTGATCCTTGTTCTTTGGCCTATCAAAGTTACTTAAGGAAAAACTAGGTCACACCTGGTGGTCTCATCAAAAACTACCTGGACTGCAAAAAGTCATCCTAATTTGTTGACTTTTCTCACAGTTTGCTATGATAAGTTTCTGACTTTCATACTCGATAGAGATAGACTGTATTATTGTCTTTACATGCTTTACATGAGGATCCCAAGACAAGCCTTTGCTGTCCTACTTTTGAGAAGTGTGTGCTTCAGGTTAAAAGTATTCAGACTATATCAGTCACTGACAAGGATAACAAATCATCAATCATGTTAGTGTTTAATTAGCCATCAAGAGGGTTCAACTCCTTAGGGCAACACAGCTGAGGACACCAGTATTCACTTAGAAGAATTTGTCTGTTTCCTATTAAGTTGTTTATCCGTATTTTGTAGTTGTTTAGTGTATTTTGTAGTTGTTGCACTCATGAGGGTTTAAATGAAATTCCTCTGACTTTAACAGCCTCATTAAAATCATCTTGTTATGGATGAATCACGCATAAGTATTTATTTGGTTCTTGCCATATTATTATAAAGTGAGAGATAGAGACTAGGTTGAAAGAGTTACCTGACTATTTTATAAGTCTAAGAATTCAGAATCAGAGCTGTGTTTTACCCTAAAATACTACATGTTACTGGTAAATAAAACATCTGATATTAAAGCATAATACATCATTCGGAGATCACACAACTAAAAACATATGTTCTGGCTCATATTGCACATGCATTGTACTTTTTTCCAGTTTTGTTTGGAGAGTCTACCTTGTGTTTGATTGTAGGCCAGGGACACACAAATAACTTTTCTTATAATGTATGGGTGTTTCTTCATCTGTGGTCACTCACACTAGATTATTGAATTTGTCCACTAACAATGTCAAACAGTGGACATACTGTACATACTGTACATCTTTTTGTTTTCATTTTTTCTAGAAAATAATGAAAATTCCACCACATCTCAAATTGTATGTTTAGTAGCTTTCTGTAATGGCTATAAGCATAGCAATTATTGCATATTGTATATTCAATAAGAGACAATAAAGAACAACATTTTAAAGTTTATTAAATTAACTGAAATTATGGATTTATTACTGTATACAAATAATTACATACAGTACAAAAGCATTGTACCATCACTATTTAAACTGGAATAGCTTGCATTCATTTATTATTATTATTATTATTATTATTATTATTATTATTATTATTAATTATTCACTTTTGCTGATACTGAGGTGGGATATGGGTAAAGTTAGGGACAGGTGTGGTGGTATGGGTAAGTTTAAGGGTAAAGTTAGGGTCAGGTGTGGTGGTGTGGGTAAGTTTAAGGGTAAAGTTAGGGACAGGTGTGGTGGTGTGGGTAAGTTTAAGGGTAAAGTTAGGGACAGGTGTGGTGGTGGTGTGGGTAAGTTTAAGGGTAAAGTTAGGGACAGGTGGTGGTGGTGTGAGTAAGTTTAAGGGTAAAGTTAGGGACAGGTGTGGTGGTGTGGGTAAGTTTAAGGGTAAAGTTAGGGACAGGTGTGGTGGTGTGGGTAAGTTTAAGGGTAAAGTTAGGGTCAGGTGTGGTGGTGTGGGTAAGTTTAAGGGTAGGGTTAGGTGTAAGGGAAGTGTCAACAGTGTAATTATAAATGTAACTACAGAAATTAATTACAGATGAAATTACATGCAGCTAATGTTTAAAATATAAGTACAATGTAAAAACGTACACAATAAGTGCATTGTATCAAATTATTAATTTAAATGTCAGTACATATTAGTTAAGGCTGCTTTATGTGTCTTTTCTATTGAATATTGACAAACATCTGATACTACCTTGACTCTTCTTTAATGAACTTGTGAGCCCCTACACACGTCTCACATGTGTTTACACTAAGGTGTGTTCTCCTAAAACAGACCCTACTACAACAAACTATACAACAATAGTTTCTATTGTCACAAAGGCCACCTAACATAAATGCCTACTTGGAAATATCTGCTTGGGTAGCTATGCTTGTGGTTTATCCTCTCATGGTGTATGTTGTTTAGAAACACTATTCAGTCTGCTGTGTACGGTATTTGCTTTATCTATTTAGTCCTGGTTTTGTTTTTCTATTTCAAGCTCTAATAGGGATCGCAAATCAATCAAGGCAAAGCATTGTGTGATAACCAGAAACATCAACTCTCTCTTTCTGTCCTTAATTACAATGAAAAATATTTTATTTTTCATAAACTTGTCATTCACACATTCATCTTTAGCTCCCTGGCCAGGGGATCTTTTCCATCACTTGAGCACTATCATTAGTGCAGTATGATAATTTGATTGATGTTTTCTGGCATGGCTGTCCATCACATCATCTAGATGTGAGTAGAGCAGAGAACCTTCCCAACAGCTCCAGAGAACCCTGCGGAGTTCCAGACCCACTGCTTAGCACGTCCCTGGTCTGCCAGTTTTTGCATTTCTGTCTGCTGACAATAGCATAACACGCAAGACCAAATCAGCCTCAGACTGTATAGGCTGCTCCCATTTCAAATTTGGAACATTGGATATTTAAACATTAGATCCATTGATTGATGAAGTCTGTCACGAAAGTTGAAATATGAGATGTGTGGCTGTCATGATTGTCTATACACACGTATTTAAATGTCCTGCATTGTCCATTACTATACAGAGACTGTTTACTTGGTCTCGAAGGTCAGTCAGTGCAGTTATCACTCAAAGGAAACCTTGGAGAGACCAAGAGAAAAGAAACCAGATAGGATACAACAAGGGCATGTGACTTTACTTTAAATCTGACACTATCCAATCCAAAATTTAATCAAGTAATCATTTAATTTTTCATCTTATTTATTTATTACATTTCAAAATATCTATATAATGTTAAATGTATATATAAATATATGTGTAATATAAATTATTTGTTAAGATTTTTACGTTTCTAAAGCTGTTCTCGAGCTGTTCTGCTGCTCCTGCTTGGATTGATTGCTCCTGTCTTCGATTGCTCCTGTCTACCCTGTTTGCTATTGCTGCTGTGCTCGTATGTGCTCTGCTCTGCTCTGCTCTTTTGGGATTTTTATTTGATATAATTCTCTGTTGTTTAAACTGCTAATTATAACCTACTCATCTTCATATATTGTCTAACATTGCCTACCACATGAAATCTGACATCACTAGCTTTTAATCTAAATCACTATCACACGTTAGCTTTTCGCTAGCCTGTTAGCTTGCCATCTCTGCACCCGGGTTTCCTGTTTTCTGAGTTCACTAAACAACTGTGGTGAGTTGGATTAGTAAATAGACTCCATCAAACAACTTTGGTAAATTGGATTAATCAACAAATACGGTAAGCCATGTCTTCTTCTCCAGTCATTGTCACTTGCACCGCATGTTTCATGTTTAGTGTATCTGGCTCCGTTGGCGAGCAGGGCTTCACATGTGATAAATGTAAGGAGATAGTCAGGCTGACGGAGAAGATTTCAGAATTAGAGACACGCCTCCAGACTTTATTTGAGAGTAGTGAGAATGTAACAACTTCAGACACTGCTTTGGATGCGACTAGCTTAGTGAACGTTGTACATTGTTCGGTTCCGGCTGTAGAGTCCGTTCAGCAGGGCACTTGGGTAACGGTCAGACGGCATAGTCGCGGATCAAAAAACCACTCTTCAGTTCCGATTAGAATATCAAACCGGTTCTCCCCACTCAGTGACGCACCCACTGAGAATCATGTTAAAAGTGCCCTAGTTATTGGTGATTCTATTACACGGAACATGAAAATAGAGATACCAGCCACCATAGTCACATGTTTACCGGGAGCCAGAGCACCTGACATCAAAGCAAATTTAAAAGTGCTGGCTAAAGCTAATCATAAATTCTCTAAGATTATTATTCACGTCGGCACTAACGATGTTCGACTTCGCCAGTCGGAGATCACCAAAATTAACATTAAAGAGGTGTGTGAAATCGCAAGTACGATGGCAGATGCAATTTTTTGTTCTGGTCCGCTCCCTGTTAAAAGGAGTGATGAGATACTTAGCAGACTATCATCAATGGCTGGTTGTCTAAGTGGTGTCCTCAAAATAACATAGGGTTCATAGACAATTGGAAAAGCTTTTGGGGCAGACCTGACCTGTTGAAGAGGGACGGCATCCATCCTTCTTGGAGTGGTGCTGCTCTTCTCTCTAGTAATTTGGCATATAGTCTTAAAGCTAAACCTTGACTAACTGGGGCCCAGGTCAGGAAGCAGACGGACTGGCTTACCCGACCGTCTGCTAGCTGTCTCCCGTTACAGAAGTCAGATAAATCCCAACACATAGAGACTCTTTCACCTAGATATTATCACATAGAGACTGTGTCTGTTCCCCGAATTAATAATACAAAAAACATCAAGACCATTCAACAGTAAAAACTTAATTGATGTCAAACAAATAAACAACAGATATAATACAGATGATCAAATGATAAAGCTCGGGTTGCTGAATATTCGATCCCTTTCCCCAAAAGCACTTATTGTTAATGATATAATTACAGATAATAATCTAGATGTGCTGTGTTTGACAGAAGCCTGGCTAAAACCTGATGACTACATTACTTTAAATGAGTCCACCCCACAAGATTATTGTTATAAACACGAGCCGCGCCTGAAAGGTAAAGGGGGAGGGGTTGCTGTAATTTATAATAATATCTTCAGTATTACTCAGAAGTCTAGTTTCAAATATAATTCTTTTGAAGTTTTGGTGCTTTATGTAGCATTATGTAGTGTAATTGATAAATCCCGTTTGACATTTGTGTTGGCTACTGTATACAGGCCACCAGGGCACAATACAGACTTTATCAAAGAATTTGCTGACTTTCTATCCGAGTTAGTACTGGCTGCAGATAAAGTACTAATTGTTGGTGATTTTAATATCCATGTAGATAATGAAAAAGACACATTGGGATTAGCATTTAGAGACATTCAAGATTCAAGATTCAAGAGTTTTATTTGTCACATACACAGTTATATACAGAATATACAACCGGCAGTGAAATGTAAACCGGGTCCGCTCCATGGACAGTGCAAATTCACAGTTAAAAACACAAGGAAGAAATTATAATAGAAATAGGATATAAAAAAAAGTACTATATATATATATATATATATATATATATATATATAATGTCTATATCTGTAGAATTATAAATAATCAAGTCAAGAAAAAAAAAGGTAACAAATAAGGATAAGGTGGAATGTGCAGTGAGTAAACTGTAGACTTATAAATATGTGGTTAACAAATGTATAAAGAGTATAATGTGCAAACAGGTTTATGACAGGTTGTTACACAGTAACAACGAGAACAGAAAGTGCAGTGCAATGTCAGTGTATCGATGTTTATCCTGGACGTGAAGTCACGTGATGTTAAGTTCAGGAGTCTGATGGCCTGGGGAAGAAGCTCCTCCTGAGTCTCTCAGTTTTGGCCATCAGGCTTCGGAAGCGCTACCAGATGGTAGCAGCGTGAAATGAGGGTTTGCAGGGTGATTAGAGTCCTTGATGATCTTGGTAGCTCTACCTTTGCAGTGTTTGGTGTAGACGTCCTGCAGAGACGGGAGAGCTGACCCTGAGATACGCTCGGATAAGCGCACTACTCTTTGCAGGGCTTTGCGGTCATGACTGGTGCTGTTCCCATACCACGCTGTGATGCACTGAGTTAAAACACTTTCTATCGCCCCTAAATAGAAAGTTTTCAGGATAGCTGGTGAAACCCTGAATTTCCTCAGCTGGCGCAGGTGGTACAGTCTTTGCCTGGCTTTTTTTCACCTGTGTCTGAATGTGAGCAGTCCAGGTCAGGTCCTCGGAGATGTTTACTCCCAGGTACTTGAAGCTGCTCACTCTCTCCACTGGTGACCCGCTGATCATGAGGGGAGTATGTCCGTTGCTGTCTCTTCCTGAAGTCCACAATCATTTCTTTGGTCTTGCCAACATTCAGAGAGAGACAGTTGTCCTGGCACCATGATGTTAGATGCTCCACCTCGCCCAAGTATGCCGCCTCATTGTTGTTGGAAATGAGGCCCAGGACAACAGTATCATCAGCAAATTTGATGATAGAGGTGGAGCTGTGTGTGGACAAACAGTCATGCGTGTAGAGAGAGTAGAGCAGGGGCTCAGGACACAGCCCTGTGGAGCTCCCACACTCAGGGTGATGGAGGTGGAGGTGGACTGGCCTATTCTCACCACCTGAGGCCTGCCAGTGAGGAAGTCCTCAATCCAGTGGCAGAGAGAAGGATTCAGGCCGAGATCCAGGAGTTTGGAGGTTAGCTTGGTGGGAACTATGGTGTTAAAGGCTGAGCTATAGTCAATAAATAGCAGCCTTACGTAGTTCCCACTTTTGCTGTCGATGTGAGTGAGGGAGGAGTGGAGGACATGAGAGATGGCATCTTCAGTCGATCTATTGGGACGATAGGCAAACTGAAGAGGGTCCAAAGTGTCAGGAATGAAGGCGCAAATGGTGTTTTTAATGAGTCTCTCAAAGACCTTCATGACTATAGACGTGAGAGCCACTGGACGATAGTCATTTAGGCAAGAGGGTTTACTGTTCTTAGGGACAGGGATGATGGTGGATTTTTTGAAGGAGGTGGGGACCACAGATGTAGCGAGGGACTCATTAAAGATAGATGTAAACAACCCGGTGAGCTGATCAGCACAGGACCGCAGAACACGACCTGAAATACCATCCGGCCCGGCAGCTTTCCTAACGTCCACACGCTTGAGTGCTCTCCGAACTTCATCCTCTGAGACAGAGATCACGTGATTGTTGCTGCTCTGAGTAATTTCCTCTAACGCGCCACTTGGCGGAGTCGCGTTGCCGCGGTTACAGTCAAAGCGAGCATAGAAAGAGTTTAACTCATTCACAAGCAACGGATCAGCGCTCACCTCTGCAGAGGATTTAGATCCAAAGGAGCAGATGGACCTCAGACCTTGCCACATGCGCCGCGAGTCGTTGAGTTGGAAATGAGACTCCACTCGGTCTTTATAACGGAGTTTTGCGGCTTTAACTGCTCGTCTGAGAGCATAGCAGGACGATCTGTATTCATTCATATTCCCTGAATGGAGACCGGCGTTGTAAGCAGCAGTGCGTGCGTTCACTGCCGCGCGGATTGAATTGTCCACCCACGGTTTCTGATTTGAGAAGGACGTTATTGTTATTGTTTGCGTGGCTTGCTCTGTAAGCGTGTCGATGAAGCAAAGCGCCACGTCTGTGAACTCGCTTTACGCCAGCTGAACTCGCCGAACATGTCCCAGTCTACATCCTCCAGAGCTGCCTGTAGCGCGGACTCTGAGTGGGGTGACCAACGCTTAACTTCCCGCCTCACCGGGGGTTCCTGGAGGAGCTTTTGTTTGTATTCGGGAGTGAGGAAAATGGCGGCATGATCCGATTTGCCAAACGCTGGAAGTGACCGCGCTTTATAGGCGTTCTTAAACGGAGAGTAGCAGTGATCCAGTGTGTTTGCTCCTCGTGTAGGACAGGAGACGTGCTGATGAAAGTTTGGCAGGACTTTCTTTAGGTTTGCTTTGTTAAAATCGCCCGCGACAATGAATGCCGCGTCGGGATGTTGGTTTATGACGCCGCTGGCAACATCATGAAGGCCAGATAAAGCCAGCGCTGTGTCTGCCTGCGGTGGGATGTAAACGCGGTCGCGACAACCGCAGAAAACTCCTCGGCAGATAGAATGGGTGGCAGATGATTGTTAAATGTTCCAGATGAGGTGAGCAGGACCGCGAGAGAATGGTGATGTTCCTGGTATCGCACCATTTCTTGTTGATCATGAAACACACTCCACCGCCTTTGGATTTACCGGCCTCGGCTGTTCTGTCCATCCGAAAAACAGAGAAGTTCTCCGACGGCGTCACAGCTGTGTCCGGGACCGCGGGCGTGAGCCATGTTTCAGACAAACAATAGATATTACAGTCTCTCATGTCCCGTTGAAAACTTATCCTGGCTCTAAGATCGTCCATCTTATTATCCAAGGATTGAACATTTGCTAGAAGAATGCTCGGGAGAGGAGGTCTGAATGCCCTTTTCCTCAGTCTGTTACGGATACCAGCGCGTTTCCCACGGTGTTTTCTTTGTTCTACGCCGCTGGCTCTGGCCATTGTTCAACTCGGCGTTCCGAAGAATCTCAGATGGCCACAGAGGATCGGCGAAAGTGTCCTGAAACAGTCCAGTGTAGAGGTAACCAATGTCCAAAAGAGTTTTGCTGTCGTAGTAGATCAATGCAGATGATAAGTTTGTAAAAACTGAGAGTAAAAGAAAGTAAAATAGTAAATAAAAGCACAGTCTTCGCGGAGCGACCTGAACGGCGACCAAACACAGCGGCGCCATTTGAGTAAAACTCTATTGGAGTAAGGCAACACGTGTCAGGACCCACTCATCGCCTTAATCATACATTAGACCTAATATTGTCACATGGAATAAATGTTGATCCCGTTGAAATTCTGCAGCAGAGCGACGACATCTCAGATCATTACCTAGTATCATGTATACTTAATTTAGCTAAGGTTGCAAAGCCGTCCCCTCGCTTCAAATATGGCAGAACTATCACTGCCGCCACTAAAAATTGCTTTTTAAATAATCTTCCTCATCAGTTTCATCTCCTCAGCATCCCAGATAGCCTAGAGGAACTTGATTTTGAGCACTTTAGACACAGTTGCTCCCCGGCGCTTAAAGAAGATTAAAGAAAATAGTCCAACGCCGTGGTACAACGAGCACACACGGGCCCTTAAAGCAGCAGCCAGAAAAATGGAGCGCAGCTGGAAGAAAACAAAATTAGAGGTTTTTCGTAATTCATGGAAAGAGAGCATGATCGCATACAGAAAGGCCGTAAAAACTGCTAGATCTGCTTATTTCTCAACTCTCTTAGAAGAAAACAAACACAACCTTAGGTATTTATTTGATACAGTGGCTGAGTTAACCAAAAATAAAGCTTCTACTTCTCATGGTTGTAAACAGCACAGCAGTAATGACTTTATGAACTTCTTTACGTGTAAGATTGATAATATTAGGAAGAAAATTATAACCATGCAGCCGTCTACTACAGTGTCACATGAGACAGAGCATTGTTGTGTCACTGAGAAAAAAATACATTCATTCACTGCTATAGGAGAGGAAGAATTGGCTAAACTTGTTAAATCATCTAAATCAACAACATGTATGCTCGACCCTATACCGACTAGGCTATTAAAAGAGATGCTACCAGAGGTCATAGATCCTCTTCTTAATATCATTAACTCATCTTTGTCATTAGGATATGTACCGAAAACTTTTAAGTTGGCTATTATCAAACCACTTATTAAAAACCTCAACTTGATCCTACAGAATTAGTCAATTATAGCGATCTCAAATCTACCCTTCCTGTCAAAAATACTGGAAAAGGCAGTGTCTTCACAATTATGTTCCTTTTTAGAAAGAAATGGTATCTGTGAGGATTTCCAGTCAGGATTTAGACCGTATCATAGTACTGAGACTGCTCTCATCAGAGTTACAAATGATTTACTCTTATCATCCGATCGTGGTTGTATCTCTCTATTAGTGTTACTCAATCTTAGCGCTGCATTCGATACTATCGACCACAACATTCTTTTGAATAGACTCGAAAATTATGTTGGCATTAGTGGAACTGCATTGGCATGGCTTAAATCATACTTATCTGACCGTTATCAGTTTGTAGCAGTAAATGAAGAGATGTCACACTGATCACAAGTTCAGTATGGAGTACCGCAGGGCTCAGTGCTAGGACTGTTGCTCTTCACCCTGTACATGCTACCACTGGGAGATATCATTAGGAAGCATGGCATTAGTTTTCGCTGTTATGCTGACTATACTCAGCTCTATATTTCTTCACGCCCTGACGAAACTTACCAATTCACAAGATTTACGGAATGCATAGCTGATATAAAACATTGGATGTCTAGTAATTTCCTGCAACTTAATTCAGAAAAAAACTGAATTTTTAATTATTGGACAAAAAAACTCTGCAAGTAGTAACCTAGAATACTGTCTAACACTCGATGGCTGCTCTGTCAAGCCCTCGTCGTCAGTTAGGAACCTGGGTGTGCTCTTTGATACCAATCTTTCATTTGAAAGCCACGTTTCTAACATCTGTAAAACTGCATTCTACCATCTTAAAAATATATCTAAATTACGGCACATCCTTTCGATGGAAAATGCTGAACAGTTAATTAATGCGTTCATGACCTCAAGGCTAGATTACTGTAATGCTTTACTGGGTGGTTGCCCTGCTCGCTTAATAAACAAACTAACTCCAGCTGGTCCAAAACGCAGCAGCTCGAGCTCTTACTAGAACAAGGAAGTATGACCATATTAGCCCGGTTCTGTCAACACTGCACTGGCTCCCTATTAAACATCGTATAAATTTTAAAATCTTGCTTATTACTTACAAAGCACTAAATGGTTTAGCTCCCCAGTACTTGAGCGAACTCTTAACGCATTATACTCCATCACGTCTATTGCGGTCTCAAAACTCTGGCCAGTTGATAATACCTAGAATATCAAAATCAACTGCAGGCGGTCGATCCTTTTCCTATTTAGCGCCTAAACTAATATGAATTAAGACCTGCTATGTTGCCAGAATTATAATCATACACTGTTTGTTCGTCTGCCAGAGGAGAACTGGCACCCCGACTGAGCCTGGTTTCTCCCAAGGTTTTTTTCACCATTCTGACCCTGAAGGAGTTTTGGTTCCTTGCCACCGTTGCCTCTGGCTTTTGGCTTGCTCAGTTGGGGACACCTAAATTTCATCTATATGAAATTTAGGTGTCCCGCATTGACACTATATGATACTTGAAATAAGCTGGATAACATCACCGTTTCACCAGAACGGCTGTACAAATTCTGTTGCATTATTTTCCTGTTAACAATGTGAAGCTGCTTTGAAACAATTGGACTTGTTAAAAGCGCTATATAAATAAAGGTGATTTGATTTGATTTGATGCTGTTTTATTGTAGATGATCGCATTATTTTTTGATATGCATCTGCTTACAGTTTTTTTTACAATCGCTATGACAATTTTTTCAATACTTTTAACAATGTTCCTAAACTCTTAACGCAGGTAGCACAACATCTGTATGTGTAGGCTATACAATTAACACATTTATTGTTGCTTTAACACAAAATGGATACAGTTAACACAAATTTTAAATGCTTTAACTTTTTTTACACACAAAAGTTTGCCAAATTTACCAATGCTTTAACACTGTGTGTCAGAACAGATAACACCATGTTCTAAACCTAACCTTATAGGCTAAAGTCAAAGTGAACAGCTGTTCATAATGTGAAGTGAAACACAAATATATCCCCTGTATTTTGTGCCATTGCTACTGAGAAACAGCTGATTGAAGGTTTGCAAATATATAAATCATAGCTGATTCCCATCTAGGAATTGTTCAGGTGTTGATGTTCTTTCGATCACATGACCATATGGTATACAGTAAAAGAAGGCCTGGGCTGATCTTGTGTGAAAAATGAACAATATAGAGCAACACAAAGAAAGTATGAGGGAGAGGAAGATGAGTACCAGGACAAGGGAGAGGAGTGGGACAAGGGCTAGGGAGAGATTGAGGAGTTAGAATGCATGGTGGTGCTCAAAGAAGGTCCAGAATTAGGTAACTGATGAAATAAGAGCTACTATCATAGACCATGTCATAAATGTCTCGGTTACGTATGGTAACCCTCGTTCCCTGAAGGAGGGAACGGAGACGTATGTCGGACGTCACCGGCGAATTGGGATCCCTTTGTAACACGCCACAGTTGCTACCACTTCCAGCGCCCTGAGAGAGCCCCTCAGACCCCGGCTGTTCCGGACAGGGAAATTCACGCAGGGGGGCCGCTGCGGAAGCCACATCATGCCCGGAGGGAGTTACCATGTGGAGAATACATGTATGGACTGGCCGTGGGCGGTGCTACATACGGAAGTCCCAGAGGTGGCTCCGGCCAAATTTTTCCACACCATACTGAGAGGGAAAGACACGAGCTCGCCGAAGGGAGACTTACCGTGGAGAATACACATATGGGACCGCTGTGGGGGTCACAACATATGGAACCCAGCCTAACACAAGTTCCACCAATGCATACGAGCGTTAGGCCTGGCGAGGACATACGTCGAACGTGACCGACTGAAAGGGAACCACAGGCTATCATGCAGAGAGGCTGGTGAATGAGTACAGCCAAATTAATTCAGGACACAGTGGCATCCATTATCCAGATTTTTCAAGAAACCAACAGGTAGGATATTGTATAAGGGCTTCTCCTACTGCAAAGTGTAAATACTTTTACCATATATTACAGTGACTGTATGGGTCTGGTCTCTAAAATGTAACTGTATATTGTCTATCTAAGAATTTAATGTCTGCCTCCTTCAGGGGACAGAGGAAAGCTCCTGAATGAAGAACAGGAACTTGCTATTGTCAACATGGTGATTGCTGATAATGAAATTAAACTGAAGGGCATCTCATAAATCTAAATCTACTCTGAGATGGGTCATTCATTTTTTTGTATTGAATTTCTGCAGCAAAAGAAACAAAATGCATGCATTTACTAAACCCAACAAAACAACAATGTGGAGAGTTTTCAAAAGACACAATCTATGATCAATAAAATACACTCACCTAAAGGATTATTAGGAACCTGTTCAATTTCTCATTAATGCAATTATCTAATCAACCAATCACATGGCAGTTGCTTCAATGCATTTAGGGGTGTGGTCCTGGTCACGACAATCTCCTGAACTCCAAACTGAATGTCAGAATGGGAAAGAAAGGTGATTTAAGCAATTTTGAGCGTGGCATGGTTGTTGGTGCCAGACGGGCCGGTCTGAGTATTTCACAATCTGCTCAGTTACTGGGATTTTCACGCACAACCATTTCTAGGGTTTACAAAGAATGGTGTGAAAAGGGAAAAACATCCAGTATGCGGCAGTCCTGTGGGCGAAAATGCCTTGTTGATGCTAGAGGTCAGAGGAGAATGGGCCAACTGATTCAAGCTGATAGAAGAGCAACTTTGACTGAAATAACCACTCGTTACAACCGAGGTATGCAGCAAAGCATTTGTGAAGCCACAACACACACAACCTTGAGGCGGATGGGCTACAACAGCAGAAGACCCCACTGGGTACCACTCATCTCCACTACAAATAGGAAAAAGAGGCTACAATTTGCACGAGCTCACCAAAATTGGACAGTTGAAGACTGGAAAAATGTTGCCTGGTCTGATGAGTCTCGATTTCTGTTGAGACATTCAGATGGTAGAGTCAGAATTTGGCGTAAACAGAATGAGAACACGGATCCATCATGCCTTGTTATCACTGTGCAGGCTGGAGGTGGTGGTGTAATGGTGTGGGGGATGTTTTCTTGGAACACTTTAAGCCCCTTAGTGCCAATTGGGCATTGCCTACCTGAGCATTGTTTCTGACCATGTCCATCCCTTTATGACCACCATGTACCCATTCTCTGATGGCTACTTCCAGCAGGATAATGCACCATGTCACAAAGCTCGAATCATTTCAAATTGGTTTCTTGAACATGACAATGAGTTCACTTTACTAAAATGGCCCCCACAGTCACCAGATCTCAACCCAATAGAGCATCTTTGGGATGTGGTGGAACAGGAGCTTCATGCCCTGGATGTGCATCCCATAAATCTCAATCAACTGCAAGATGTTATCTTATCAATTCTAAAGAATGCTTTCAGTACCTTGTTGAATCAATGCCACGTAGAATTAAGGCAGTTCTGAAGGCGAAAGGGGGTCAAACACAGTATTAGTATGGTGTTCCTAATAATCCTTTAGGTGAGTGTATACTGTCTATTGTATAAGGGCATACCTGACAAAAAAATAATGCAGTTTCTGTAATAGCACCTGGTGTTAGTGTTTTTATGACATTGTGCTATGATTGACTAAATGTTCCTGTTGATAGAGAACATGTGTTAGTGTTTTGGCAGACATAGTGTATTGTGTTAGTGTATTATTGTATTATGAAAATTAGTGTTGGAGTGTAGTTTACAATGTGTAATTTAGAGCATGAAATTAACTGTTTTGCCAATTGTGTGTTGTAGGTGTGTTAAGAGTTTAGGAAAATTGTTAAAAGTATTGAAAAAATTGTCATAGCGATCGTAAAAAAAACTGTAAATGCACTATATTGGCAAAAGTTTTGGGACACCTGCCTTTATATGCACATTAACTTTAATGACATCCCATTCTTAATCTGTAGGGTTTAATATGGAGTTGGTTGCAGCCATAACAGCTTCAACTCTTCTGGGAAGGCTTTCCACAAGGTTTAGAAGTGTGTTTATGGGAATTTTTGACCATTCTTCTAGAAGCACATTTTTGTGAGGTCAAGCACTGATGATGGATGAGAAGGCCTGGCTCGCAGTCTCCGCTCTAATTCATCCCAAAGGTGTTCTATCAGGTTGAGGTCAGGACTCTGTGCAGGCTAGTCAAGTTCCTCCACACCAAACTCGCTCATCCATGTCTTTATGGACCTTGCTTTGTGCACTGGTGCACAGTCATGTTGGAACAGGAAGGGGCCATCCCCAAACTGTTCCCACAAAGTTGGGAGCATGAAATTGTCCAAAATGGCTTGGTATGCTGAAGCATTAAAAGTTCCTTTCACTGGAACGAAGGGGCCAAACCCAGCCCCTGAAAAACAACCCCACATCATAATCCCCCCTCCAAAAACTTTACAATGCAGTCTCAATGCAGTCAGGCAAGTACCGTTCTCCTGGTAACAGACAAAACCATTGTTTCATTACCGTCTATCGGATTGCCAGACAAAGAAGTGTGATTCATCAATCTGGAGAACATGTCTCCACTGCTAGGGTCCAGTGGCAGTGTGCTTTACACCACTGCATCTGACGTTTTGCATTGCACTTGGTGTTGTAAGGCTTGGCTGCATCTGCTCAGCCATGGAAACCCTCTACGTACTGTACAATAAAGAGAACATGAACTGGTCTGGAAACTTTGCATAACAGAATAATTCATCTGATGTCATCATCTTTACCTTAAATGCTAAACACAATGTACTTCCCTTAGTTTCAAACAGATTGTTAAATTTGTAATCCCACACCGTGCAATATTTAGTAGTGAGGAAATTTCACGAATGGACTTATTGCACAGGTGGCAACCTATCACGGTACCATACTTGAATTCACTGAGCTCCTGAGAGTGACCCATTCTTTCAGAAATGTTTGTAGAAGCAGTCTGCATGCCTAGGTGCTTGATTTTATACACCTGTGGCCATGGAAGTGATTGGAACACCTGAATTGAATGATTTGGAGGGGTGTCCAAATACTTTTGGTGATGTAGTGTATGATATTGCTGGTTTCTGCTTCTTCCTTTCCTGTGTTTTGATCTGGAGATACTGTACTTGTTCAGGACATGTGTAATAGCGCTCCCTAACGTATAACAGTGAAAACCCAGAAAGTCGTAAAATCTCATCAATGGCAGGGAAATGTTTTCTCATAAAAGATGAGATAACTCATCAATGATGGGGAAAGAGTTAAACAGCATAAGCTATGCTGTCAGTAGGCCTAAGTCTATATCTCAGTAGACATACAGTACCAAACAAACAAAATGTGTAATCATCACATATGACTAAACAGTATACAAATATTAGACTGACCAATTTACTGTACATGCATTTCAGTCATGACAACTCTCTGAATAGTTTTAGCATGTTAATGAACTTAACGATTTGATCTTGGTGAAAAAGATCTGCTATGCATGCTACATGCGGCATCAGGAAGGCTAAGAGACAGTACTCCAGGAGGATTGCCCATCGTTTCAGCGACAGCAGAGACACAAGGAGCCTGTGGCAGGTTATTCAGACCATCACAGATTATAAGCCCCCTGCACGGACATGTGACAGCTCCACCCCCCTGCTGAATGAGCTGAACACTTTCTTTGCTTGCTTTGAAGCTCACAACAGCACCACTGCACAGAAGTCACCACCTCCTCCCGATGACCTGATGTTGTCACTGCCCAGGGACAGCGTGAGAAGATCCCTCAGAAGGGTCAACGCACGCAAAGCTCCAGGTCCTGACAACATTCCTGGACGTGTATTGAGAGACTGTGCAGAGGAACTCACTGATGTCTTCACAGACATCTTCAACATCTCACTGAGTCAAGCTGTTGTCCCCACGTGCTTCAAAGCAACCACCATCATTCCAGTCCCTAAGAAATCATCTCCATCCTGCTTCAACGACTACCGTCCAGTCGCACTTACCCCCATCCTTATGAAGTGCTTTGAGCAGCTAGTCATGCACCACATTAAGTCTGTCCTCCCCCACTCCCTGGACCCCTACCAATTTGCATATCGGTCTAAACGCTCGACCGATGACGCCATCGCCACCACCGTCCATTCAGCACTCACTCATCTGGAAAATAAAGACACTTATGTCAGAATGCTGTTCATAGACTTTAGTCAGCATTCAATACAATCATCCCTCTACAGCTCACTCAAAAACTGTCACAGCTGGGACTCAGCACATCGATGTGCAACTGGTTGCTGGACTTCCTGACGGGAAGACCTCAGGCAGTTCGGGTCGGCAGTAACTCATCCAGCTCCATCATCATGAACACTGGAGCCCCTCAGGGATGTGTGTTGAGCCCCCTCCTTTTCACTCTGCTGACACATGACTGCTCACCCATACACAACAGCAATCTCTTCATCAAGTTTGCGGACGACACGACCGTAGTTGGTCTCATTAGCAACGATGATGAGACAAACTTCAGGAGCGAGGTGAGCCGCCTGGCCAGGTGGTGTGGCGACAACAATCTCTCTCTGAACGTGGAGAAGATGAAGGAGATTGTTGTTGACTTCAGGAGAATGCACACCCAGCACGCTCCTCTGACCATCAACGGTGTGACCGTGGAAAGGGTGAGGAGCACCAAATTTCTGGGTGTGCATATCACAGAGGACCTCTCCTGGACCGCCAACACCACAGCACTGACCAAGAAAGCACAGCAGCGACTCTACTTTCTCCGCAAGCTGAGAAGAGCCGGAGCCCCAGCCCCATCATGCGCACCTTCTACAGAGGCACCATCGAGAGCATTCTGACCAGCTGCATCACTGTGTGGTACGGCGCCTGCAACGCATCCTGCCATAAAGCACTTCAGCGCATAGTGAGAGCAGCTGAGAAGATCGTTGGTGTCTCTCTCCCACCCCTCCAGGACATTTATAACTCCCGCCTCTCCCGCAAAGCCCTCATCATTGCGAGAGACCCCACCCACCCATCGCACAGCCTCTTCAGTCTGCTGCCATCAGGGAGGAGGCTTCGCAGTCTCCAAGCAAGGACCAGCAGACTGAAGGACAGCTTCATTCCCCAAGCTGTCAGGGCATTGAACTCCCTCCCGACTCTGCCGACCCTCCCTCTTCTGCCCCACGCACCTGATCTGGGAATCACCCCAGTTCTCCTCCCTTCATCTACCTCGTTATATTGTCTCTCTGAGGAATTGGTCTCCCCTCTTACAGACTCTTTTTTTTGCACACACTCTTATAATTTTATAATTTTATTTTATACCTGCACTGACTTAAATCTGAAATTGCACTATTGTTACTATTGTTTGCACTATTTGCCATCGCCACTTTACCTCTATAATTCACTTTATCCATCTTTTTTTTAATCTTTTTTTGTTGTTATTGTTATTGTTTTTGTTGTTGTTAGGCACCTATGGTCTGAGAGTCATAGAATTTCAATTCTCTGTATGTATGTACTGTACGTATGGCAGAATTGACAATAAAGCTGACTTTGACTTTGACAACAGATCAAGCAAAAATACTTGCTACAATATACAGACAGACATGCTGTTGTGAGAATGTAAGACATGCAGCTACACAATGTATGGATGGATGGATGGATGGATGGATTAAGCAATAACTAAGCGCATGGTTTTGGGGCATGATTTTTCATCTTTTCCATTCTTTTTCATGCTTGAGTTCATGATCTGCTATGGAAAAAAAGAGTGAGGGTAGAAATATGTTGGCTAATTCAACTGCTTGGGGGATGCAGCTGGGTGCTGCCCCAGAATGCTACGCTCAGTTGGACTGAAGACATCACACATGGTCCCTCCTGGTGCTTCAAACCAGCAGATAAGCCAAAAGTTCTCTAAGCTCCCGTGCACTCTGCCCTTTGCAACTTCTGGGAACATGATTTCCCAAATTAAATGTTTTGAAAACTCTCCTTTGTGAGTAGGGGACATTATTTGCTGGTATACAGATAATGTAGGATGCACTTGAATAGATAGTGTTTGAGTGCTTTTCCAGCAGATTTCCAGATAGAGGAAGCAATAACTTTCCCTGTCAGATTGCATAGTTTAAACACTATTGTAAACTATGTTAAAAGTCACTTTAAAATTGTTATTAGTAGTTTGCTGTTATAGAAGAGGTCAAGTGAAATGTATCCACAAGGAATCAGTGAACATCAATAGATAGTGAAACGCAGTGCAACATCAAGCTGTTGTTAAAAAACAATACAGTAGCCACTACTGGCACAAAACAGTGGACGGAGGTTTGAGGTGATGGCATTGTGGAAGGCAATTGTGTGGCTGCTTGCTGAGTCTGAGAGATGTTATACAACACAGTGATCCATACAGCCGATATGGATGAAAAAGGTAATTGTGTGGCTGCTTGCTGAGTCTGAGAGATGTTATACAACACAGTGATCCATACAGCCGAAATCCATACCCCACCCACCCCACCACCACTGTTGCTCCTGCCCCCACGCTAGCACTGTCGGAGCCATCCAACTGCAGGGAGTAGGATGAGCCTTAATTGAGCTTGGCATGATCTTATGCCTCTTATTTTCCTCAAAACAGTGCCAAGCTGCATCCAGCTGGAGAAGATATTTATGGTTTCTCACTCTTGTTTTGACAGGGTGACTTTGACAAGTCTCATCGTGATCATCTGACAGGAATCCACATTGACAATTATAATAGGGTCACTTTGCCAAATTCTCCCATTTCATCACAGAGTTGTGGCTGATGATGAATTTTTAGCAGAGCTGTAACGGTCATGTGCATCAAATAGTGTAACTTGGCCTGAAGTGAATGTAGCTCTCCCACATGTGATATAGCTATCTCCTCAGGCAAATGTTGGTTTGTTAATAAAATTAGTTTTCAGTGACTGTGCATTTGCATAATTTACAGGCTTCTGTGAATCCAGTGTCCATATTTGAAAAAAAAAATACATCAAAGCTCAACTGAGAAAGCAAACATATGATGTTTTTTGTTGCTTAATTTTAAACATTATTGCATAGAAGTTTTTGAGCTGCTTTTACTATACTAAAAGAAGCAGTGCATGCAATTCTGTTGCATTGCAAGCATGTAGGCCTACTGTGCAACGTGGCTCATGTAATGTCAAAGATGGAACACCCTTGAGTTACTGTATTATAATGTAAGTTGTAACACATGGAATATATTTTGATGAAAACGCCATTTAATAATAATAATAATAAATAATAATAATAATAATAATAATAATAATAATAATAATAGGGTCCTCAAAGTGCTTTACATGGAAGGGGCGGGGGGATCTCCTCAACCACCACCAATGTGCAGCATCCACCTGGTTGATGCGACGGCAGCCAGAACGCCCACCACACACCAGCTGATTTAGTGGAGAGGAGACAGAGTGATTAAGCTAATCTGTATATGGGGAGGATTAGGAGGATATGATGGACAGAGGCCAATGGGCAAATTTGGCCAAGGGGTTACACCCCTACTCTTTTTCCGAAGGACATCCTGGGATTTTTAATGACCACTGAGAGTCAGGACCTCGGTTTAATGTCTCATCCGAAGGATGGTGCTTGTTACAGTATAGTGTCCCCATCACTATACTGGGGTGTTAGGACCCACACAGACCACTAACACCTCTACCAGCAGCAACCTAGTTTTCCCAGAAGTTCTCCATCCAGGAAAATAAAATCTGTAAGTAAGGATTTACAAGGCACAGTTGACAAGGCAGGTTGACTCCTGCTGTAGTGCAGGTACAAATATGTTTCCTGATCCTGGGTTCTGGTGAAACTTATTTCATAATTAAATATTTCTTTTCATTTTCACTTTTCACTATTCATTTAGAAGGTCATAAACATGCTGTGATCTTTCATAAAAATATATATATTTCTATTCAAAACATGTATTATTCACCAGATCTTTGACACCTGAGGAAAAAAGGTCCACTGCTAAATAATTTTTTTAGACCTAACAAATTATTTAATTCAGTAGCAATAGAAATAGGGTGGATCGCTATTTTTTAGTCTTTGATATGTATGCGACTAGCTGAGAAAATCTATTTGCAGGCTTGTGCAGTTTGGAAGATACAGTTACACGTTTACAAATGTTGTAGAGTGGACAGAGTGGATTGATATAATTTAGGATAAAATTAGGGTGATTATATGATATCACAAAATCTAAACGTTTTAACAGATTCCTTTTCAGATTACTGCAACAAAACTTTACAACAGTGTAGGGACAAGAACCCTTATGATGATGTTTGCTTTGCAGCACAGAATATGTCTATGAATCCCAAAATAGTCCAAAGTTATCTCTTGTAAAACTGGTATGAAAGACTATAGATATACAGGGTATGTGTTATCCTCGTCTTTGGTCCGAATGCAATGATACGATGTCCTACCTGCCTGTCAAAGTATGTATTTTCATACCTCTGTGCACCCTTCTCACACGGACATCACACGTCATCAGTGCGTTTCATGCTATGCAGAGTTAGACAAATGTTAGTCACAAGAACCGCAGCTGAAACAGCAGCTGCCTTTTACAGTTCAAACAGAAAACAGAATTTATCACTGATCACAAAGTGGGTTGTTTAGTCTTTTAAGCATGATTTCATTAGTGCCATGTTCTCTTATCATTTATTCTAGCAAGTAATTTTTGGCTAAAAAGTTTAAAATTGTCACTTCTGTTACCATCAAACTCTGTTACCAAGGTACAGTAATGAAACTATGTAACAGAATCTCCAATTATAGAATCATTCATTTAGACCACTTAACTTAGTGATTATCAGGATGAGACTGAAGAGATGAGTTTCTGGAGCAAATCACCTGTTACACGTATTCAGTTTTGTTTGTTCTTAGATCTGTTTTCATGGACTTTTAGCTTGTATTCATCAGTCATATGTCTTAATTTCCCGCCACTCATCTGTTTCTGTGGACATTAAGCATCATCACAGCTGCTTATCATTCAGTTCATCACCATCATGTATGTCAGTCGATGTTTATGTTTTCAGTGGTACACGCACACACTGTTACACTATACCTGAATTTATTTTATTATTAAAAGACATTTCGTATTGAAACCTGTGGAATCTTCTTCATCATCTTCTTCATCTGGTGACAGACTGACCGATCAAAAAGATGGATTATGCAGCTAAGTTTGCTATGATTGCCCAGGAGGGCATTGATTTTTATTTATTTATTTATTTATTTTACTGAAAACTTCTGTCGTCTTGCTATCACAAGACCCTTTGACGACAAGACCCTGAAGTCTTTGTTCTGGACTAAATTCCACTATTCCATAGATCTCCCAGACACCTCTGGACTAAACTGGAGGGACGCCATCATCTGGTGTCTGGAGAGTATCTACCCCCATTCCAGATGGAGACTTGACGAGCTTGAAGTTAATATATAGTCCAAGCAGGTCCTTCGCCATCTCCATGCACTACTCCTAAGCCTCCTCCTCCTCCTCCTCCTCCTCCTCCTCCTCACCAAGCCGTCTTAGATCTGTTTTCACTGACTTTTAGTCACACGTGTCCTTCGTTTCCCACCACTCATCTGTTTATATGGACATTAATTATCATTCAGTTCATCACCATCATATATTTAACTTCCTTCCTGTGCACCCTCAGTTGTCGGTCAATGTTTGTGTTTGCGTTGTTGCACGCACACACTGTTACACTTTCTGTCTGTGAGTTTAATTTGTTATTAAAAGACATTTCATATTGAAACCTGTGGAATATTCTTCATCTGGTGACATCACCTACCCAGCCTTTAATAAATCATGTTTTCGATGCTTCTGACTTAGTGGTGGTTCGCTTTGCTTGTTGTGTTTTTTCAGAGAACATCGTACCTGTTCAATACTGTGCCGGCCCGGAGAGTAGAGAAAAGGGAAGTATGTCACGTGACTTACATCTTACACACACTTAGAGTTCTCTGTTAAACACATTAGGTAAGGAGCGGGTGCAACTCCTTGTAAGTTTTTGTTTTAGTCAGTTAAGCTTTAGTTATGGTGTGTTGAACACTGAAGATTAAAAACTGAACGTGTCTGTTCAATATAATGTGAGTGAGCCAAGCAAGTGTCACAGCACAAACACAGCAGGAGTCAGATTACATTCATCACGAGAGCGAAGAGCTGAGGTAAGCTCATTCACAGCGCGCGTTCAGTCTGGCGCGTTTTCAGATCATGACTATGGAAACTTAAATTTCATAGGAATTCATTTGAAAAGTTGAAACACTCACTTTGCTCTGCACCACTCCGTTTACATGAATGCCCACAGCTTCCCGAGCCGAGCACTGTGAGATCCCACCCCTGTAGGCAGGTTGAAAACACGATCATTCGAATATACTACCGGATTTCTACTGATACAAAGCTTAATCCTAATTATTGAAGTATCCCTTTAAGACATGACACTATTACATTCTTTTATTGTATGAGTCACTTTGATTTATCAAAACAAAAGCATTCAAAACATTATGATGGTTTTTCATTACAGAAATGTATTTGTTAAAATTGTTGCACTCTTTGTTAAAATAATGTAGAAACAAGTGCTTGCAATATGTTTCACACAGTGAAGATAATAATAATTAAAACAAACAAACAAACAAACAAAAGTTTATTTTCTCAGTTTAAGATAGAGTTAAAGGCAGTTTTATATCAGAGCAGTCTCAGTTCTAACCTATCTAGTTACATTATTTCCTCTAACATCAACAGATGACCCCAACCATAACAAGCCACCACCATTTCACCAAAGAAATAGCAATCAGATGCTTATGCACACATCCACATTACCATGGCAACACACTCACAATTACAGCCTTTGGGCCTAAGCCATTTTGCTATCAGTGATTATTGCTGTAGCAAAACCCTTTCTTCAGCGCTCTCTCTAGTGCAGTTGATTGAATTCAAGGCCCCCAAAGATTGCTATGGCCCCTTTGGCCCCGCCCCCGGTTGAGAACCACTGTCCATCTTAAGCTCATATTATAGATAAATGTGATTAAAAAATAGTCACCCTTTAGTGCAGCTGAACTGAAAATCTGGGTAGAGGTTCACTTAACTATTTAATCAAACCTGACACCCACTCAAACAATTCAAGTGCATATTAATAATGTATATGCCCTGCAGTAGGCATAAATGATTACATTATACAATACAATATAGTAATCTTTGGTTATGTTTCTATAGGCTAGATAACAATTCACTGCATTAAATATCAGATTTTCTGCATCTGTGATTTTTGATTTTGTAAGCCTAATGGCTCCATCACAATAACATTATTACTGGCTCATGAATTTCAATGCTGAGGTGGTGTGAATATTAATGAATGGTCACACTGTGAACAACTATCCCTTATATCTTGTGTCTGAATGTTTGCTTAAATATATTTTAGGTATATGGCCTACTTCATTACCTTCATATTGACACTTTTAAACCTATTTAAACCTCAAATAATCTACAACTAATCTACACTCCCCAATGAAGTCTGTCTAGTTGAGTGTATATAGGGTTTCTTAAAATCAGAGTTAGTGTTTAGCAGGCTCTGAATGTAGCTGAATGGTGAAATTGTGTTGCATTTCTGTTTGCATTTCAATTGGACTTGTAAAAAGCGCTATATAAATAAAGGTGATTTGATTTTGATTTGATTCTAGGCTGGTTGGGAAAATGAGAAGAATCATTCAAAATAATAAGCCATTGTAGTGTTTCTTCAAAGTGTCCAATACTACTCTACTCAAAGAGGCAAGGGAATTAGGGTAAAAACAAGGAAATGCACCAATCAATGGTAACTATTGCAGATGTTCATATGGTGCAATTACTGTAACGTCTCTAACAAATGCATATGTCAATTTGCATATTCAGTAGACCCACCCATTGTAAATGTGTTTGTAAATGCATCCCACAAATGCACATAATTTTGTGTCTGTAATTTAAATGTTATTCGTCACTCCAGAGAACACGTCTCCACTGCTTCTGAGTTCAGTGGCGGCGTGTTTTACACCACAGCATCTGACACTTTGCACTGCACTTGGTGATGTAAGGCTTGGATGAAGCTGATCGGCCATGGAAACCCATTCCAGTAAGCTCTCTACGCATTGTTCTTGAGTTAATCTGAAGGCCATACAAAGTTTCGAGATCTGACTCTGCAGAAAGTTGGCAACTTCTGCGCACTGTGCAACTAAGCATGCACTGACTCCACTCTGTGATTTTATGTGGCCTACAATTTTGTGGTTGTGTTGCTGTTGTTCCTAATTGCTTCCACTTTGTTATAATACCACTAACAGTTGACCATAGAGTATTTAGTAGTGAGGAAATTTCACAAATGGACTTATTGCACAGGTGGCAACCTATCACGGTCCCATGCTTGAATTCACTGAGCTCCTGGAGAGAGACCCATTCTTTCATAAATGTTTGTAGAAGCAGTCTGCATGCCTAGGTTTTATACACTTTTGGGCATGGAAGTGATTAAATTATTTGGAGGGGTATATATATATATATATATATATATATATATATATATATATATATATATATATATATATATATATATATACAAACCCAATTCCAAAAAGTTGGGACACTACAAATTGTGAATAAAAACAGAATGTGATGATGTCGAAGGTTCAAATTTCATTATTTTATTCAGAATACAACATAGATGACATATCAAATGTTTAAACTGAGAAAATGTAAAATTAAGGGAAAAATAAGTTGATTTTAAATTTCATGGCATCAACACATCTCAAAAAAGTTGGGACAAGGCCATGTTTACCACTGTGTGTGGCATCCCCTCTTCTTTTTATAACAGTCTGCAAACGTCTGGGGACTGAGGAGACATGTGGCTCAAGTTTAGGAATAGGAATGTTGTCCCATTCTTGTCTAATACAGGCTTCTAGTTGCTCAACTGTCTTAGGTCTTCTTTGTCGCATCTTGTTGTAATTGATGCAGTGTGTGGTCTGGCATTGTCATGTAGGAAAATGCAAGGTCTTCCCTGAAAGAGATGACGTCTGGATGGGAGCATATGTTGTTCTAGAACTTGGATATACCTTTCAGCATTGATGGTGCCTTTCCAGATGTATAAGCTGCAACAACTTGGGTTGTCCTTGTCCTCTTTAGTCCGGATGAAAATACTAATTTAGTAATACTAGGAAAACTAATTTCTGTCGCATTTATAGACATGTCCGTCACAATGCAATGTTTTTTTCAAAATACTGGTAAAACACCTGAAAATTCAATACAGAATTGAATTCACCCTATACACAATTCTTCAATCTAAATAATAAGCCATTGTAGTGTTTCTTTAAAATGTCCAATACTACTCTACTCAAAAAGCCAAAGAAATGAGGGGAAAACAAGGAAATGCACCAATCAATGCCAACTACTGCAATATTTTTTCTCAGTATCATAATGACATTCTGACATTTTCAGCACTGTCAATATGAAACATAATGATAAATACCAGATCACTGCTTACTCCATCAACATACTCCTATGGGATAACCCTATTGAACACCTTTGGAATGAACTGCAATGCCAACCAACATCATTGCCTGACTTCATTGATGTTCTTGTGTCTACATAGACACCAAAAGTTATGTCATCCCTAAAGTTATGTTCCAAAATTAGCAATCTAGTGGAAACTCAAGTTGAAACAACAAATCATAGAGCAACATAAGTATTAATTACCCTTTTAATGCCTGTGCATTTGCAAATAAAATGTTCAGCAAGCACATACTTTATGGGCACAATCTTTTCTAAAGAGCGATGTACAACTAGAGAAACATTTATCTGTTATTTCTATGTCAGAAATTCATTGTACAGTTCATATCTTGTATCTATGCTTGTAAATATATACTTTACCCAATGTAAGGCTTTTTTTAATACAAAAGAGGCAAAGTTCTTTTCTTGAGGACACATGGAGTGCTTGATTCACACTGCCACTGACATTATCAGTGCATGAGAGATGCGACAGTCAGAGTTTACTGCATATTCACCTATGACAAGCTTCCTGAGGGAAATGCCAGTGTCTTTCTATCAACTGTTTCCTTTCCACAAGTCTCTCCCATCTAAAGGCCAGAAATGACAGCATGCTGTCATTTCTAGTATCAGTGGGGGATCTAGAACATGGCTTGTGCATTACTGAGAGGAGCTGTTATTCTTCACACTAGAATTCGGGGGACCTGTGATGTATTTCCTAGCTTACTAAAAAATGTTCGATGAACTTGTTTAAACTAAGGAAAACTTTTAAATTAATTTTCATTAAATATAGTTGGGACAGTTGTTTATAGTCATGCTAATTAGGTAGGTAGTTAATAAGTCTCTGACAAAAAATAAATACATTTAAAAAAGTAAAAAGCTAAACTTTTCAAAAACATATATCCATTCTCCCCAAACTATGTGGAAAAATGCATTATGGTCTGATGAGACCAAGATTGAATTTTTTGGCCACAATTGTAAAAGATACAAAAACAGCATAGCACATCAGCAAAAGAACATCATAACATGAAGCATGGTAGTGGCAGTATCGTGCTTTGGGGCTGCTTTTCTTCAGCTGGAACTGTGGGTTTAGAGAAGGTGGAGGGAATTATGATTCATGAATAGCTCCAAGAATAGCTCCAAGAACCAAACAATTTAGGCACATAACCTTTTGGCACATGCTATAAATCTGGAAATGCAGATACTTTCACCTTTCAGCATGATAGTGATATAAAACAAATCTAAATCAACAGAAGAATGGCTTCAAAAAAAAAAGAAAAAAAAAAAAGAAAAGATGAATGTTTTGGAATGGCCCAAACCTGAATCCTATAGAATGTCTTTGGGGGGACCTGAAGAGGTATGTGCACAGGAGATACCCTCGCAATTGAACGTATCTGGAACATTTTTGTAAAGAAGCGTGGAAAAATATTCCCAAGTCAAGATATGCCATGCTGATGATAAAATCATTGGGTGCTTGAACTACAAACCTGATTCCAAAAAAGTTGGGACACTGTACAAATTGTGAATAAAAACAGAATGCAATGATATGGAAGTTTAAAATTTCATTATTTTATTCAGAATACATCTTCCTCTTTATGATGCGCCAAATGTTTTCTATGGGTGAAAGATCTGGACTGCAGGCTGGCCATTTCATTACCTGGATCCTTCTACACAGCCATGATGTTGTAATTGATGCAGTATGTGGTCTGGCATTGTCATGTTGGAAAATGCAAGGTCTTCCCTGAAAGAGACAATGTCCGGATGGGAGCATATGTTGTCCTAGAACTTGGATATACCTTTCAGCATTGATGGTGCCTTTCCAGATGTGTAAGCTGTCCATGCCACATGCACTCATGCAGCCCCATACCATCAGAGATGCAGGCTTCTGAACTGAGCGCTGATAACAACTTGGGTTGTCCTTGTCCTCTTTAGTCCGGATGACAAGGCGTCCCAGTTTTCCAAAAAGAACTTCAAATTTTGATTCATCTGACCACAGAACAGTTTTCCACTTTGCCACAGTCCATTTTAAATGAGCCTTGGCCCAGAAAAAATGCCTGCACTACTGGATCATGTTTAGATATGGCTTCTTTTTTGACCTATAGAGTTTTTAGCCGGCAACGGCGAATGGCACGGTGGATTGTATTCACCGACAATGTTTTCTGGAAGTATTCCCGAGCCCATGTTGTGATTTCCATTACAGTAGCATTCCTGTATGTGATGCAGTGCCGTCTAAGGGCCCGAAGATCACAGGCATCCAGTATGTTTTTCCGGCCTTGACCCTTACGCACAGAGATTGTTCCAGATTCTCTGAATTTTTGGATGATATTATGCACTGTAGATGATGATAACTTCAAACTCTTTGCAATTTTTCTCTGAGAAACTCCTTTCTGATATTGCTCCACTATTTTTGACCGCAGCATTGGGGGTGGTGATCCTCTGCCCATCTTGACTTCTGAGAGACACTGCCACTCTGAGAGGCTCTTTTTATACCCAGTCATGTTGCCACTTGACCTAATAAGTTGCAAATTGGTCCTCCAGCTGTTCCTTATATGTACATTTAGCTTTTCCGGCCTCTTATTGCTACCTGTCCCAACTTTTTTGGAATGTGTAGCTCTCATGAAATCCAAAATGAGCCAATATTTGGCATGACATTTCAAAATGTCTCACTTTCAGCATTTGATATGTTATCTATATTCTATTGTGAATAAAATATAAGTTTATGAGATTTGTAAATTATTGCATTCCTTTTTTATTCACAATTTGTACAGTGTCCCAACTTTTTTGGAATCGGGTTTGTAAGTATTAGTTCAGTGGTGTGCACAGTTATGCAGTTAATCATTCCAAGGTTTTTATTTTATTGAGTGAAATGTGACGCTTTGGTTTTCAATGGCATTGCATAGATTTGAACGTGCAAAAGACAATACATTTTTTTATCACAAAAACCTACTGTTTTTTTAACAGGGGTGTGTAGACTTTTTAAATCCATTAACGCAGAGTTCACATTGCATGATTTTGAAAGTTTCACTGTTCTTTTCACACTGCATGACTATCTGGGTAGCATTCATTCGCTGCTGTGTGCACATCGGCGACAAGAGGTTTCACGTTGCATGACTTTACAATAGAAAGAATCAGCAACAACTCTGGTCTGCAAACTACATTTCACAGCCAAACACACACGAGAAGTGATAAGGAAATAACGCAAGATTACACGTTATTGCGTGAGTCCGGAGTTCTTGTGTAAGACTGAAATTGTTATTAAAAACGATAGCCCGCAAGAAGCTTGCGATCCAAAATGTCTGTGCACTGATTTGCAGCAAAAAGGAGAAAAAGAAAAAAAAAGATTATGGAGAAGGAGGAAATGGTTGGGGAGACGTGGGGGATTGTGTGTTCTGCAAAGAGAGTTGGAGGTAAATAAATACTTTTTCAATATGCCGCTGTTGCGGCTGGTCATGCACATGTCTGTGCTTTGTTTCTGTCTGATATAATTGTAAATATATTAAAATACTGATATTCTGGTCTATAACTCCTCCTCGAACTTCCTGCTGCCCTTTATCTTGTCTGTCATTGGATGTAGGTCATCATTAATGTTGTTTTCTGTCAGAAAACATTTCACACAGCAGGATTTTCAGATTTCGTTATAGTATAGTGTAATGCATTTCATTGTCATTGCTCCAGAGACACCTCTCAGCATGGGTGTCAGACATTCCTCTGATCTCAGGATGTGAGAAGAGGCAAGGAGTGCTTTAAAATTGAACCAGACCACAGGATATCTCCCTTTGCTCTGTTGGATGATCAGAGAATATTGTGATGCAGTTCAGACAGTTGTAGGAGATTACAAGCTGTAGGAAGAATTGCATGATTGGTTAATGGGAATAATATGATGTTAAAGGAAAAAATGTATGCTGTTGCTGCTAGAAGTTAACTTGATGGAAGACACATCCCAAATGGGACTATTAAGAAATACAATCAAGCTTCTCAGTTTCATTAATGTCTATAGGAATCTTTGAGCAGATCAGGTGTGCCATGGGTGCGAGTTAACTGTAATTAATTCAATTAATTCCTCACAATGCAGAGTACACTAAAGAGCCGTGTTGGCTATAACACTGCTTCAGTTATCTGCAATCGTTGTTACTCTGTTGAAGGTTAGCAAAGCCGGACCTGCTAAAGACCACAGTTCTGTCACTCTAGTAATGACTATATAAAGTTATTGAAAACATTATCGCTTTTAAGATCATGAAACAGGAGATATCTCAAGAGCCAAGAACACATACAAGGTTTCTTCCAGCTCATCAGCCAGAGGAATACAAAGGTTGAATATTTCAGCCACAAAACCATGACATCATGGTGCAGATTTCACATGCAAAACACATTAGATAAAATTTGTAACATAAAATCTTGACACCACAAAGGGAAATCAATGAAGCTGTGCTCAGAGTTTTGTGGAGGGACAGAGTGATGACACAAAGGTAAATCGAAAAGGCCTTTTCATACTGTGCTTAGCCCCTGTTGTCATTCTAAACATCACATTTAACCCCAGGTATAGAGGATATTTTACACTTGTAATTTAGCGGGTTATGAAGACTTTTGCTGAGTTAACCTCCACATTGCCACAGTAGTGTTAAATGATGCAGTGTGAGAATGTTATGGCTAGATGCTTAGTGTCAAACATCTAATTTACCCAGAGTTAAAAGCAGGGCTTAGAACAAAGCTAACCCATGGGGTTATGTAAGTCCAGTGTAAAAAGCCCATGTGAAGCATTCCTTTTAACTTTGAATGTTAAACATGTACATAACAGAGTAATGCTTCACTTCTGGATATAACAAATATTGCCTAAGCAGCATATATATATATATATATATATATATATATATATATATATATATATATATATATATATATATATATATGAAGAGTTCAGATGCAAAAGCCTCTAAAAGCCACTTTGGTCAAAAATGAGATAAGACTCGCAAATAGTATACGTTCATAAAATACTTTCACTTCAAACCCACTAAATCCCAGCCTCAGCCCATTCAGAAGTGCCGGTACTTGGGTAGAAACCTATAGATGGAAGCCTATATATATATATATATATATATATATATATATATATATATATATAGTGCTTATATATATATATATATATATATATATATATATATATATATATATATATATATATATATATATATATATATATATACACACACTCACCTAAAGGATTATTAGGAACACCATACTAATACTGTGTTTGACCCCCTTTTGCCTTCAGAACTGCCTTAATTCTACGTGGCATTGATTCAACAAGGTGCTGAAAGCATTCTTTAGAAATGTTGGCCCATATTGATAGGATAGCATCTTGCAGTTGATTGAGATTTGTGGGATGCACATCCAGGGCACTGAAGCTCCGTTCCACCACATCCCAAAGATGCTCTATTGGGTTGAGATCTGGTGACTGTGGGGGCCATTTTAGTACAGTGAACTCATTGTCATGTTCAAGAAACCAATTTGAAATGATTCGAGTTTGTGACATGGTGCATTATCCTGCTGGAAGTAGCCAGCAGAGAATGGTTTTCATCATCAACAGTTTTCTATTTATATATTATATACTACTATGTTCCTATTTAGGTATTTATTTATACTTGAAATATACCTTTAACTGTACTTTAACGCTTTCCATTTTTAAAATCATTTTATTCTAGCTTCATGCATCTGTTTTTATCAACACTTAAATGTGGATAAGTTCATAAAAAACAACAAAACTTCCACTTGGGGTTCAGAGTATTTATTTTTTCCCACATTAATTTCTCACATGTCTAGTACAATGATGTGGTTTTGTTTCATTAATACAGTGTATACTTTTTCTTGATTTACCCTGAAAGAATGGAAGTGAAATGTGACAACATGCCCCATAGGTGGGGTACATTGTAACATGTGAGGGGGCACATGACCAAATGACAGCTTAAATCTTATCTAATCAAAAAAATATCTAAGACAAACTAAAATATTTTGTCAATAAAATACAATTAACTTTTTTTTAATCATTAAAAATATACACATTTTTGAGTTTGATAACAAACATACAGCTATACAGTATAGTTAAAACATAATAATAATGAATAATTTCTGAACATTGACTCTGTCATTATTCACCCTTTTCTCATGGTTTCTCAATAGAATTCATAAAAGTATAGAATATAATAGCCTAGTTCTAATAGGGGCTCACTGTAATCAAATCAAATCAAATCACCTTTATTTATATAGCGCTTTTAACAAGTCCAATTGTTTCAAAGCAGCTTCACATTGTTAACAGGAAAATAATGCAACAGAATTTGTACAGCCGTTCTGGTGAAACGGTGATGTTATCCAGCTAATTTCAAGTATCATATAGTGTCAATGCGGGCAGATCGGTAATATAGATGAAATTTAGGTGTCCCCAACTAAGCAAGCCAAAAGCCAGAGGCAACGGTGGCAAGGAACCAAAACTCCTTCAGGGTCAGAATGGAGAAAAAAACCTTGGGAGAAACCAGGTTCAGTCGGGGTGCCAGTTCTCCTCTGGCCGACGAACAAACAGTGTATGATTATAATTCTGGCAACATAGCAGGTCTTAATTCATATTAGGCAAATAGATATTTGTAAGATTATTCGAAAAATTGGAGTCATCACGCCGAAGACGGGTTTAATGAGGATGTCGTGTCGATGCAGCATTTACGGGGGGAGTTTATTTGACATGTTATCTGCAGACATTTCAGGGATGCGTTGGTCATGTCCAGGCGCTGGTCCACCATCTGATCTGGATACATCCCGGATCTGGCTGACTGCAGTAAACCTCGGGATAAACAGAGAGACTAACATTAGCGTAGATGCCATTCTTATGATGTAACGAGTACATCAGGTGTTATGGGAAGTGTTCCCGGTTCCGGCTGACCTAGTTAATGCAGCCTAACAATCATTTACTGATTTGAATAATAGAAATTGATAATGTTTTATGTGTAAGCCATAGTAAAGAGATGTGTTTTTAGTCTAGATTTAAACTGACAGAGTGTGTCTGCTTCCCGAACAATGCTAGGAAGACTGTTCCAGAGTTTAGGCGCTAAATAGGAAAAGGATCGACCGCCTGCAGTTGATTTTGATATTCTAGGTATTATCAACTGGCCAGAGTTTTGAGACCGCAATAGACGTGATGGAGTATAATGCGTTAAGAGTTCGCTCAAGTACTGGGGAGCTAAACCATTTAGTGCTTTGTAAGTAATAAGCAAGATTTTAAAATTGATACGATGTTTAATAGGGAGCCAGTGCAGTGTTGACAGAACCGGGCTAATATGGTCATACTTCCTTGTTCTAGTAAGAGCTCGAGCTGCTGCGTTTTGGACCAGCTGGAGTTCGTTTGTTTATTAAGCGAGCAGGGCAACCACCCAGTAAAGCATTACAGTAATCTAGCCTTGAGGTCATGAACGCATGAATTAACTGTTCAGCATTTTGCATCGAAAGGATGTGCCGTAATTTAGATATATTTTTAAGATGGTAGAATGCAGTTTTACAGATGTTAGAAACGTGGCTTTCAAATGAAAGATTGGTATCAAAGAGCACACCCAGGTTCCTAACTGACGACGAGGACATGACAGAGCAGCCATCGAGTGTTAGACAGTATTCTAGGTTACTACTTGCAGAGTTTTTTTGTCCAATAATTAAAAATTCTGTTTTTTCTGAATTAAGTTGCAGGAAATTACTAGACATCCAATGTTTTATATCAGCTATGCATTCCGTTAATCTTGTGAATTGGTAAATTTCGTCAGGGCGTGAAGAAATATAGAGCTGAGTATCGTCAGCATAACAGTGAAAACTAATGCCATGCTTCCTAATGATATCTCCCAGTGGTAGCATGTACAGGGTGAAGAGCAACGGTCCTAGCACTGAGCCCTGCGGTACTCCATACTGAACTTGTGATTGGTGTGACATCTCTTCATTTACTGCTACAAACTGATAACGGTCAGATAAGTATGATTTAAGCCATGCCAATGCAGTTCCACTAATGCCAACATAATTTTCGAGTCTATTCAAAAGAATGTTGTGGTCGATAGTATTGAATGCAGCGCTAAGATCGAGTAACACTAATAGAGAGATACAACCACGATCGGATGATAAGAGTAAATCATTTGTAACTCTGATGAGAGCAGTCTCAGTACTATGATACGGTCTAAATCCTGACTGAAAATCCTCACAGATACCATTTCTTTCTAAAAAGGAACATAATTGTGAAGACACTGCCTTTTCCAGTATTTTTGACAGGAAGGGTAGATTTGAGATCGCCTATAATTGACTAATTCTGTAGGATCAAGTTGAGGTTTTTTAATAAGTGGTTTGATAATAGCCAACTTAAAAGTTTTCGGTACATATCCTAATAACAAAGATGAGTTAATGATATTAAGAAGAGGATTTATGACCTCTGGTAGCATCTCTTTTAATAGCCTAGTCGGTATAGGGTCGAGCATACATGTTGTTGAATTAGATGATTTAACGAGTTTAGCCAATTCTTCCTCTCCTATAGCAGTGAATGAATGTAATTTTTTCTCAGTGACACAACAATGCTCTGTCTCATGTGACACTGTAGTAGACGGCTGCATGGTTATAATTTTCTTCCTAATATCATTGATCTTACACGTAAAGAAGTTCATAAAGTCATTACTGCTGTGCTGTTTACAACCATCAGAAGTAGAAGCTTTATGTTTGGTTAACTTAGCCACTGTATCAAATAAATACCTAGGGTTGTGTTTGTTTTCTTCTAAGAGAGTCAAGAAATAAGCAGATCTAGACGTTTTTACGGCCTTTCTGTATGCTCTCTTTCCATGAATTACGAAAAACTTCTAATTTTGTTTTCTTCCAGCTGCGCTCCATTTTTCTGGCTGCTGTTTTAAGGGCCCGGGTGTGCTCGTTGTACCACGGCGTTGGACTATTTTCTTTAATCTTCTTTAAGTGCCGGGGAGCAACTGTGTCTAAAGTGCTGGAAAAAAGAGAGTCAATAGTTTCTGTTGCAAAATCGAGTTCCTCTAGGCTATCTGGGATGCTGACGAGATGAAACTGATGAGGAAGATTATTTAAAAAGCAATTTTTAGTGGCGGCAGTGATAGTTCTTCCATATTTGAAGCGAGAGGACGGCTTGCAGCCTTTTTAAATTAAGTATACATGATACTAGGTAATGATCTGAGATGTCGTCGCTCTGCTGCAGAATTTCAACGGTATCAACATTTATTCCATGTGACAATATTAGGTCTAACGTATGATTAAGGGCGAGTGGGTCCTGACACGTGTTGCCTTACTCCAATAGAGTTTAGAATGTCTCTAAATGCTAATCCCAATGCGTCTTTTTCATTATCTACATGGATATTAAAATCATCAACAATTAGTACTTTATCTGCAGCCAGTACTAACTCGGATAGAACATCTGTGTAACACAGTATTACAACATGCCCAACCTGCACAGCTGGGATTTAAACCTCAGCTTGTGTCTTCTGCTGTTAGATCAGCATTAAAGAACAACTGTTAAATAACAGATATAAGAATAAAATAAATATAATAAAATAATTTAAAAAAATAAATAAAAATAAAATAATATCAGATTTGTCTTATTTTAAATAAACACAAAAAACAGTGATGAAAAATAAACTTAAGAAATTTACTTTTGCTATGGTTAAATAAATGTTCAGTAATAATTTTTTTAATTTTGGCACAATTTTTCTCTAAATAATGTTGATATGGCAGCTAGTAAATAGGCTACACGAAGTTTCGTCATCCTGGTATGTGTGGAAAGTTTTAAACCATGTGTGTTACAACTAACCCTTGGTTGTGCCCCGCGCTCCCCTACTTCTGGATTGGATTCAGATGGAATAGGTCGAGTTCATTACCCCCAAAGCTTCACAATTGTTTCCTCTTCAATGGTTCAACATTTCATTCAGTAACATTAGGTTTTAAGTTCGAACTTATGTGCTGTTTAATGTTCGATGATCACATTATTTAATATACTTATTTTCTTGTTTTTGCTTCTTCTTTTGTTGTGTTTTGATCCGGAGATTCTTTACTAGAAGATGATTAATAGCGCCCCCTACCGTATAACAGTGAAAACATGGAAGTACACATTCTTATTTTTAGTTTAAAAGAAGTATACTAATAGCACACTTCAGAAAGGTTTCCACAGGTGTGTTTGATCTTCAAACGTACCGGTGTGTGTTGCAGTGTTATATAACAAATCTCTCAGAGCTAAAGATAGAAACATACCGTATTAGTTTACAGAGCTGGACATAAATGAGGGATTGTAAAGCAATAACATCAGGATGATGGCTAAACCAGAGCTCTGATCCACTGTAGTCTTGCACTTCACCCCTGCACACTCACACATACATGCGCTTTCAAGCACAAAAAATGTTTAACCACATAAACACTGTTTATTATTCACAGTGATAAAGCACTTGAAAGACCTAATCACTCTCTCATTATGGTATGTTGTAGGCTATATGCATTTACCAGGAAAATTACTGCAATAACAGATGTGGCCGCTCACAGGTGACGTTTACATAAAAGGTGAGAACATATAGTATTACGCTACAAATTGATTTAGTCTGCTAATTATCAATGGTCATATCTGTTCTTTGCTCTGGTGTAATAAATAGAATCTGTGAGGAACATCAATGCAAAGTTACCATCTGCCACATGAAAAATGTTATTGTAAATAAAGTGTTATCTTGCTTGAAACGTCTAAGCATTTTCCCTGTTTAATTTGCTGGTAAAGGTAAAAATACAGATTTTTTTTTTTTTTTAATTCTTGTTTCAGACTTAGGTATAACGCCCAGAAGGAACCCTTTCTGTGGTCTCTGAGCCTTGAGTTATACCAACCAGACCTCAACAAATTTGAACAACAATAACTTTCAAAGCCCCATAAGCTTTTCAGCCTACAAAACAAAATAAATATGGTCTGTTCTACGGTTCTTAGCTATTCCTCTTGACCATAAAATATTAGTAATTTTCCATCAGCACAGTATTTTTTGATCAGTGTGCCAGGTGAGTTTGCATATGAATTTTGGAATCACAACTCTGATACATTTCTTTCAGTTTGTATCACTTTCTAATTTTCATGTTTGTACATTCCAGTCAAGACTATGATTATGATGTAAGTGAGTCATTGAATCATCCAATTAACCGATTTGATCACAAAACTGATGGAAAAATGGAAACCTCACTGTGTGTTGATTAGTTGAAGATTCTGCTTTCACATGATGGAGAAAAAACTGAGAAATTAACTGATAATATTGTGTCAAAAATCTTAGTTACTCAATACTACATATTTGTTTATTTAACATTTGCATAAAAAGTAATATCACACTCACTAATTGTGCTGCTTGACCCAGTATTAGCATGGCTGTGAATTACCTATGGCATGATCATGTTTGGAACACCACTGTTCTCATGTAATATTGCAAATGCATTTTTTGTCTGGTTAAAAAAATTAAGAACATTCTATATGAATTCTGAAAACCTTCTTTGACCATCTGAATAGCCTATGGACTGTCTATTGCCCCCTATTGATAATTTGGTAGTTTGTAAAGGAAGTGCCTCAGATGTTGTGGCTTTTGTATGAATCGAGTTATGAAATCATTACGCCTGCAAATCTGAATCCATTCATTTTGCATTTATATGAGTCATGTTTATCTATATTCAACTGATATCCCTTTTGTACATGCTTATGCAAGTCTGTGTCTGTGCATGTGTCAGAGACATAATGTCTGTCACCTCATTGAAGTTTTATTCGAGATGTAGCCACTTCAAACTTCCATTATATTTACAAATACAATACAGTCAGCATGTAATGCAATCATAGAATGCAAAAAAGAGTAATTTTTAATTCACTGTTGATTAATTCCACTCTCTAATCTTGATTTGCTTCCTCTCACGCAATTGCATAATCCTATTCACTTGATTAAAAAAAAACAAAAAAACATCATATACAGGACATACTGGTTGGTTGTGTGGTATATTGCCTTAGAGCAATGGAGTGATTTATGAGTCTACCAATAAGCTAATTCTTACAGCGAATGTTAGGGTCTAGATCGTTTTTAAGGTGGTTTAATAGTAATCATAATTGACATTAGCCCCGTGTCTGTAGGAACTGGGGTTCTGTTGGCTCATAGGTGCATTCTCATCGTAATGATGCTGCCGGCCCTGGTCATTTGATCTGGCCTGGTCCATCCAATAGGAGAGATCAGTCTCAAGTCTCTGTAAATACATAATGGTTGAATTAGAGCGGATATTACACTGTATGGGAAAGGATTTAGGTTACATTTTGGCTTTTTTATGCAGACACAACAGAGGTGGACAGCAAATTAATGAGGAAAGAGGGGTAACGGAATCAATACACATTGCAGACCAGACTCACACTCAAAGTGTCACAACTAAACATGTCAGCGGAAGCACATGCACTTACAGTGACATGACACCACAGCTCAGATTCAGACTCATATATAATACATATATATATATATATATATATATATATATATATATATATATATATATATATATATATATATATATATATTTGTGTTGTTGACGTTTGTAATATAAAGACATGAAAATAATAATAATAATAATAATAATAATAAAAACCTTTCTTGTATGGAACACAAAAGGAGAAATTTTGGACTAGAGCTTCAAAAAGGACACAAAGACGCCATGAATGTCTCATAAAATACCACAAGCCTTAAAGTGCTCCTATTACACTTTTTTTGGATATTACCTTTCGTGTAGTGTGTAATAAAGCTGTTTGTGAATGTAAAAGGTCTGCAAAATTTCAAAGATCAAAGTGCACGGTAAATGGAGTTATACTCTCCCAAAAGAAAGAACCGATTCTGAACTGCATGACACGGGTCATCAGTAATTCCAGTCTTACTTCCTGCATGAACCTATGTAGGGGTTTGTTACAAATTTGCATAGTGACAGCCGATATGGTCTTTATTGGCTTCCCATGAACAATGTCCAGTTTGACCCGCCCCCAAAAGTTAGTTCAGGAGCTGAATAATTTGGTTTGTGTTGTTTACATGTCGAGAAGACACTGTTTTCTGTGCTACAAATGCAAGTCCACTTTGCAAGCACTTCCAAAGGATGAGGACTCAGGCTTGAATTGATACAGTAAAACCGGCGCTGTCTTTACTGTTCATATCTCTGTGTAGCCTATACAAGTGCTGAGGAAGCATGGAGCTTGGTAATGGACATTTAGTTTCACTTGCTGTAAGCGGTATACAGTTACAACAGACTGGGCCCTCTGACCAATCAGAGTAGAGTAGGCTCTTGGAAAGAGAAACTGAATCTTTTATCGAACCATTTCAGACACTGTGAGAAAAAGAGGTGATGCTGCAACGTATATTTTGAGAAAACCTTGGACGTAAACCTATTGTTGGAGATCTCTAAAACAAAATTGGGAACCTTAAAAACAGCATAATAGACACTGTATCACAGGTCTTTTGAATTAATCTAATAGTCTTTGGTGAGGAACAATTGTAGGGTTTACATGACAATGCATACAGACGCAAATATTCTCTATCCACACAGATCCGTGAAAACAACTAAAAACGCTGTATTATGCATGCCAGACCAGTAGTTGGCGATGTCACTTTGTAAAGAAACACTACGTGCCTATAGACTGAACATGTAATGCGCATTTTGGAAGATTACACTGAGACGATAGCGGTATTGTTTTCAAAAATGTACACTTTTTCAAATGTTTTCAGCTCCCCAAAACGTTGTTGTTATGTAAATGAACAACTAAAAAAAAAAAAAAAAAAATGTTTTGTTGAAAATGGTGTCGTGCCCCTCAGAAAAAAAAGAAGTAAATTTTTGAAAAATTTGTGTTTAGGCCACCAACTGACATAGGCTATTTGACATAATTTGCATGATTACAGTTTTACTCACTGCCTCATCATAGCCCATATACATGAATTGCTGGATCCACTGCTGGACGTCGGGACGGCTTCGGTCCCACACGTTTCTCTTAGTCCTGTGAAGAGCTGACAGAAACTCTTTAGCCTTGGACTGCAACACTGCGATCTGTGCTTTAGGCCTGGCTTCCAGCGCCTTTGCTGTGTAAACAGAAAAGGAAACATTCAAGGTCATAGTCAGTGGAACGTCCTGATTTTGCCTAGTTAAACTCGTTCCTGGGTCAACTTATTTTGTTGATCCTGGAACAATATTCCTGTCCAAAAATTTTATCATAACCATATCCCTACCCCTAAACCTAACCCTACCCATAAGTTATCCCTAAAATCAGAGGGAAATAATTGATGAATAACACTGATCTAGAAGCACCTAACCCTGGTTGTAAGCCTAAACTTACATGAACTGTAAACTTGTCCCTCAGATCTGATTGGTTGATTGGAATGTTGTATTAGGATCAACAAAAATGTTGATCCAGGAACATGTTGCACTTGGTGAAATCAGGATTTCTGTTCCTCCGATCAAAAATGAAAATAATAATAATAATAATAATAATAATAATAATAATAATAATAATAATAATAATAAAACATTTATTTTGTATAGCACCATTAAAAGTTGCTTTCTCAAAGCGCTTTACAAGACAAGCAAGCGCAACAATATAAACTTAAACACAAAATACAAAATGACACAGGAAAATAAACAACAAATAAAAATCACTCAAAAGCAATCCTGAAATAAAAAGTTTAAAGACACGCTTTAAAACTCTCATATTATTATGTAATTGATTACTTGCTCACATGTTGCTCCAAACTCATAAGACTTTCATTCATCTTCAGGACACAAATTAAGATATTTTAATGAAATTGGAGAGATTTCTGTTCCTCCATTGAAAGTCTATTCACCCAAAACTCATGCTTCAAAAGTTCACAAAGAAATTGTAAAATAAATCCATATTAATTGAATGGTTTAATCCGAGTGACAATCACTTTATATGATGAACAGATTTAATTAGGCTTTTATTCACCTATAAACATTGATCAGTGAATGTCTGTGTATTTTGACCACAGGAACCAGGGTCTAAATGAAGTTCCGGGTAAAAATTTCCCCCTCAAAATGGCCTCGCGAGGTAGTACTTCTTCAAAGTTCAGGAACTTTTGGGGGTGGGACTTGGGCGCTGAACATGCTGATTGGTTGAGTTCACCCAGCATTTTATTTCAACCTAAAAGTCAGTTGCGGTGCGTGCAGTAAGAGTTATGTGCTATTCAAATAAACAATTAAGTTAAAAAAATACGACTGATGGACCGACAACGAGGTTCAGGCTTTATTAAGTGTATTTGTGGAAGAGAAATCCAGTGGTCTATGGAAAGTTGCATACAGCCCTACATCACCGGACTAATCTTCACGGTACATTAGACCGCAATAGAAACGCAGACGGCAACAAATTGTTCTGGGTAATTTTGGTGGAAACGGGGCTAAATTTGGTAAACAGAAGCTCAAGCATGCTTGCTTGATGTTGGACAACCAATGAGGTTCATTCTTGTGTAACACCTGCAAGTTTGAGCATATGCAAGAACCAGTTAGGTTCTCACATGTCAAACCAGTACAGTTGAGCTTTTGTTTACCATATTTGATTGTTCTACGTACGTTCACTGATCGGTGTTGAATAAAAGCCAAATGAAATCTGTTTATCATATAAAGCATTCATGTCTCTTAAGAAACCACTCAATTCATATGGATTTATTTTATCTCATTGGATGTACACTCACCTAAAGGATTATTAGGAACACCTGTTCAATTTCTCATTAATGCAATTATCTAATCAACCAATCACATGGCAGTTGCTTCAATGCATTTAGGGGTGTGGTCCTGGTCAAGACAATCTCCAAACTGAATGTCAGAATGGGAAAGAAAGGTGATTTAAGCAATTTTGAGCGTGGCATGGTTGTTGGTGCCAGACGGGCCGGTCTGAGTATTTCACAATCTGCTCAGTTACTGGGATTTTCACGCACAACCATTTCTAGGGTTTACAAAGAATGGTGTGAAAAGGGAAAAACATCCAGTATGCGGCAGTCCTGTGGGCGAAAATGCCTTGTTGATGCTAGAGGTCAGAGGAGAATGGGCTGACTGATTCAAGCTGATAGAAGAGCAACTTTGACTGAAATAACCACTCGTTACAACCGAGGTATGCATCAAAGCATTTGTGAAGCCACAACACGCACAACCTTGAGGCGGATGGGCTACAACAGCAGAAGACCCCACCGGGTACCACTCATCTCCACTACAAATAGGAAAAAGAGGCTACAATTTGCACAAGCTCACCAAAATTGGACAGTTGAAGACTGGAAAAATGTTTCCTGGTCTGATGAGTCTCGATTTCTGTTGAGACATTCAGATGGTAGAGTCAGAATTTGGCGTAAACAGAATGAGAACATGGATCCATCATGCCTTGTTACCACCGTGCAGGCTGGTGGTGGTGGTGTAATGGTGTGGGGGATGTTTTCTTGGCACACTTTAGGCCCCTTAGTGCCAATTGGGCAAAACACAGTATTAGTATGGTGTTCCTAATAATCCTTTAGGTGAGTGTATTTTCCTCTTTTTGAAGTGAATTGACTTTCAATTGACGGATTAGAAATCGCTCAGATTTCGTTAAAATATTTTTTATCTTTGTTTCAGAGATGAACAAAAGTCTTATGAGTTTGGAATGACATGCTGTCATGCAATCATCACGCTGTCAGAGAGCCATCGCTGTTGAGGGGGATCGCGGTGCTCAGGAGGTCAGGCAGCACCAAGCTGGTGGTGCTGGGGCAATGGAAGGACAGGTGGGGCAGAGCACTCACTGCCGTGCTCCTGGGTAGAGGTGGGGTGGCTGAAGGAGTCTGAAGACTGAGCAGTCTGGGAACTGGACCAAGATTTTTTAATTTTTTCTCCTCTCTCCTCTCTGTCATTTCTGTCAATCCTCATGCTTCCATCTCCTTTTCTCTCACCTCGTCTGTCCTTACCCCCAGGTGCCGCGGCCGCCATGACTGGCTCCCCTGAGGGGGAGTAGAGCACAGTCTCGGGAGTACCCCCTGGCCTGCGAGGGGCAATGGAGGTATGTGGCAAGCAGGGCGGGGCCGTGAGTCGTGAGAAAGCGGAACGAGCCCAGTGGCATGATTGCTAATGAGCGTCACTTGTGCGCCACCGGTCTCTTATCTCTCATGGAGGAGCTACGGAAGCATGAAAGGAGGAACGACGACAGTGAAGGACGAGAGAGGACCAGGCCTGGACTTTATGTTATGTTTTGTTTATGTGTGTCTTTTACTTTCGTTTTGTTGTTTGTTCATTTTATAATTCGGTTCCCGCCTCCTTCTTCCCTTATCATTGAACTGTGTTACACTCATCAATGTCATTTTTCATATTTCTTAATAAGATGGGGGAGGATTTGTATCACAACGCCCAGAATGCATAAAGGTGGTCAAATGTACTATATGGAATTTTTACTCATATGGAGAATTGACTCAAGTCACTGAAAGTTCACCTAAGAATGTCTATATATGTATCTTGTGAATCTCTGGTATTATTTTAAATGTCCCAGTGTGGTTGGTAAAATGGTCTCAATTTCACAGCAGTCACTTATATTATGAGAAAGATTGAAAATTTAGGAGAATTATGTTCTCCTGTTGTGTAGCACGACAGATATCTGATAATCATTGCTCCTCTCCCTTAAAACCAGGTGCAGCTCTTCGGGGCACATGAATAGGCCCAAACTCAATTCCAAAAATATTTGTGTACTAAATATTTACAGCTCTTTTGTTCTGGTTGGAGATTATAGGAAAACAGTCAGGGGGATTATGTAACCAAGGGGATTCTACTACATTCTATTACACAGAGACTAGTTGCGTTTATTCTTTAAAACACATGACTGCTTGACTGTGTTATATGCAATACTTAGGTTAAAGGCTGTAAATGCTATGCTTTCTAGACCTTTCTAGTCTTGTGTAAAATTGGAATAACTGTAACACTGGAATTGTCCAGCAATAAGTTGTGTGACTATTCTGAATTCGTTTGTCTCATACGTGGACCTGCTATTTCCCATATAACGGCAGCTGGCTACAATGTGATTCACAATTGCATTATAATTTTTAATTGACTTCTAAAAAATGTATTGTGCAATTGTGCATGATAGACGGATCGCACGGACGGAAAGCCATCTGTTCAACAGCGTCTCACAGCGTCTCTTTCACAGCTCAATGCTTTTACACGTGATGTTACATGATTCGACTGATTTGGATGTTACGTATGGTGACAACGTATGGTAACATCCTTTAAAGGAAAGGAACGGAAAGCGGCAAAAAGTTTTTCATAATCAATGGAAGCAACAACAACAACAACAAAAAAACACAGCCCTAAATAGCTGATTCTTGAGAGAAAGGGGGCCCCCTGGTGGTTCGGGGCCCTACGCAGCTTGCGTACTCTACGTATAGGGAGGATCGGCTCTGAGTAGATTAAAGTGGAGTCTGGTGTTACTGCAAATATTGTGTCCAGGATAGATCAAACTGAAGGCTCATAGGTTAATTGAGCATGGGGCACATCATCTGAGACCTTTTGAATTCTGTCTAACACTGAGACCCTGTTTACATCTGTATTAAGATGTGTTTTGGTCAATCGGATCACAAGTGGACGACACTAAATACAGGTGTAAATGGGGTCTAAAACGTTTTGAGCTTGTCCACTTTTGACCATTTCCAGAGGTAGTCGAAAACGCATTCAACTGGATTGCTTTCGTAGTGTAAACCCTCATGTGGTCGAATGTGTTCGAAACAGCCACAAAAGACCATCTACTCTCCGCCTACTAACTTAATGTGTAAACATAATGGGAAGTGTGCTAGCCAGACAAGATTTAAACGTTGTCGGCTGAAGACGCATTTTTCCGTCGTCTCCAGTCACGTGAGCTGATTTCATCCATTAGACTGAAAGATCTGAAAAAGATTATACATTTACCTGCCCATAGACCCTGCCCTCGAAGAAATCAGGACACAAATGGTTGAAAGTGGACAAAAGAGACGGGAATGTGTCTCCTTCGTCTGCTTGTGATCCCATCGACCAAAACGCATCTTAATACCAAGTGTAAACAGGGCCTGACTTAGCAAGTTAAATGTTTAAATATTAAATATTTTGTTTTTATATATATATATATATATATATATATATATATATATATATATATATATATATATATATATATATATATATATATATTTTTTTTTTATTTTTTTTTTTTTTTTTTTACGAAGGTTATATTTATTACTTAAAGGTAAATTCGAGCAAAGGTAAAATTGAAGCAAAATTCTTATAAATTAAGCGTACCTTATAGGAGCGCTGGTAAAAGACCTACACGCATTATACCTTTCGTCCACACCATTGGATTCGTGCGATGGGTGTCACATTCATGCTTGATAATATTCATACTTTACACATGCATAGTTTTTTAACAATCATGAAGTTCTTGACCAATAAGCTGGTGTGTGGTGGCCGTTCTGGCGCAGATGGATGTTGCACATTGGTGGTGGTTAAGAAGATTCCCCCTTCTATGTAAAGCGCTTTGAGTACCCAGAAAAGGCGCTATATAAATGTAAGGAATTATTATTATTATTATTATTATTATTATTATTATTATTATTATTATCAAATATAGAACCTACTCAGATAACTGCAGTATATGATTTCAGATGCAGAAGATGAGTAGAGAAAGGCCACAGGAAAGGACAGTTGAAGACCCAAACAAAGGAAGAGGTGAAAACTCTATCCAAATGTTATTGCCAAAAGGTGCCAATCTTACGTGAAATTGTCTTTTCTGTCTCTTTCTGAAAATATAGTTTTCACAGTCTGTGAGAAATGTGCGGAATGAAGGTTCAGACTTGAATACTCTACAGTAGATCTAAATTAGAGTTTAAGAAAAACAACTGCATTTTATAAAGAATAAATTGTATTATTTGTAATGCATAATATACAAGGAAAGTGGACAAGTACACATTTAATATATTAAAACATTTGTGCACCATCAATTATTTTAATAATTTCATTAACAGGACACCTTTTTTGTGAAGAAAACCATTCATTTAAATATGGAATATTTCAACCCCCTTTAAGCATTCGTGTAGGTTTTTTGGTTCATGATTTCTAAAAGATCAGGCCCCAGGCCAGTTTAAAAGAGAAACATGTGTTTTAAGCACAGAGGATGATAACAGCCTAAAGCGACAGCACCCCTGCCCAATTATCTTGCGCTGACGATGATACACAGAGACTCGACCCAATCTACAGCCCAAAGCTTCTGCACCTCCATGTTATAAATATCAGCAACGTCTTTAGTTTATAATCATCCATGTTATCTTCCCTTGGAACATATCAGCCATCAATCTCTGTCGGTTTTAGAGGTCAGAAGCTGATGGGGAATTCTGGACAAGTGTGAAGAAATTTATGGAGTAAAAAAGGCATCAGGCTATAATTAAAGATTCATGGTAAATGACTAAACTGCTGGCAAGATGGACAGGGTGGGTGATTAGTTGGAATATGCTGGTAGAATGAGAGTGTTAATAAACCATGTATCATTAACCAGTAAAATGTATATATTGAAGTTGACATAATCTCACCATCTCGTTTCACGAGGATCCTGTGAAGTCTACTCTCAGATGAACCACCTAAAAACAAGCAAACAATGTTGTTTAAATATATTGAAATTAAATCACATTGATTTACATAAATGTAGACCTGATATAATATAAAATATATATCATTAACCTTCTTCCAAAGTCCAAGCTTCAGGACACTTAGTGTACATGCTGTAGACAACTGGACATTTAGAGGACACAGGTCAAATTACACTACAGAAAAAAAAAAAAAAAAAAAAAAAAAAAAAAAAAAACAACAAATTCCAAACCTGTTCTTTCAGTAAAATTGAATTTAGCATGAATATTCTTGTATAAGTACTTACATGTCCTAATATTACGCATGACAATATTATCATTCAATTCAATATCATTATATTCAATGTTCAACAGCCAATACATTTTTGTGTGACTGGCCAATGGCTATGAAACTTGGTGTATACAGAGTATGATGCATAGAAACAACTGAAACACACCAAATGTATACATTTGTTATGCAAAGGGTGCTATATCTATCAATGATCTGCAACTGTGAAAACTGAAATTTACCAACCAAACAACTACAGCATTTACAGCAGCATCTGTTCTTTCAAATGTTGCTATTTTTGTTCTCCACACGTGCATGAATCCTGATCATTGCAGCTTGTCGCTGTATTGATTTTGTGTGTGTGTGTGTGTGTGTGTGTGTGTGTGTGTGTGATTCCCTTGTTAGACACTGTAGAGCTGACGTTAGATTTTATAATTTTGAAATTTTCCCATTTAAATAGAAAATGTATATTTTAAATAATATACTGTAAAACGATTTTATGCCCAATGAAATATTGTTGTACAAGTTGAAATCTGTTTAAAAAAATTAAGATATTGAGTTCTAAAATGCAATGCAATAACTGATTAAAGAATATACTGAACTTTTTTTATTTTTTTTTTATTTAAATTTATGGGGCACGGTTTCTCATGCATTGTAAAACACTGTTGAGTGTTAAGTTCAGAGTCTAACATTTTACAGAGTTTCAAGCCTTTACATTTCGTCACACTTCACAAAACCTGTTTACAGGGCTTGTAAGTTCACTACACCCTCATTAACTAATGAAGCCACTTCTGAAATATGGCTTCTAAAAGCCCAAACACACTATGGAAAGCCTTAAATGACATACCTGAGGGTGAGCAGACAGAAATGATGCTTATGAGAAGGATGGCTTGCACACAGAGGCTGTGGAGTGACATGATGTTGTTCTGTCAGCTGTGGCTGCACTGTGAGGTGGGGAAGGATTTGGTCTGGGGTGAAATGAACAACGAGGCACCATCCTGGACGAACAGGCAAACATTCCTACAGGCGACCTGTTAGCGCTTGTGGAGGAATGTGTAGGAAGCCAACAAAGCCCTCTACCCCTAAAAAACACCACAGTGTGAATGATCAGTTTTTGTATCAGTTGTTTCAGAGTCTCAAGTTTTTAAGTAAACTAAATTTTGGTAAGCTTTGTGATCAAGAGGATTTGGTAACACCTTAATTTACAGTGTCCTTGTTACATATGTTACATGTAAAAACAGTAAATTATGTGTAATGCAATTAACCCTAACCCTACACTGTCAGACAAAAATTTTACCTTTAAGGGGAACAACTGCTTGTCACTGGGGCAGTACTGTTAAAAGGACATCGTTGTACCTGGTTTTTTACCCTTAAACGGTGCATATTAGTATCTTAGAGTAGCAAAATGTACCTTAAGGTACTACTTAAAACCTTCTGGGGTAAAAGGCAAAGGTACAAAGATGTCCTTTTAAGGGTACTGTCCCAGTGACAAGCTGTGGTACTCCTAAAGGTAAAATTTTTGCATTTTTTCTGACAGTGCTATTACTCAGCAATTAAATGTATAAATGAAGAGTTCAGATGCAAAAGCCTCTAAAAGCCACTTCGGTCAAAAATTAGATAATGATACTGAGTGAATGCTCTCCGTTTATAGTATAAGTTCATAAAATACTTTCACTTCAAACCCTCTAAATCCCAGCCTCAGCCCATTCAGAAGTGCCGGTACTTAGGTAGAAACCTATAGATGGAACCCTGACAAAAATGCTTATTTTAAAGAAAAACGTCAGACGGATTTAGAGGCTTTTGCATCTGAAGTCTTCAAATATATTGTAACAAGGACACCTTTAGATAAAGTGTAACTGGGGGTTTTCATCATAAAGTTAGTCTTCTTGCTGTAAGAACAATTATCATAAGCACGAGCAGTAAACAGCTTATTTATTAATATCTAACCGGAATATTCATCAATCACTTAATAAACTGCCCAGTTACAGCAAACAGGCTGTTGAATATTTATTTTATGCCGTCAGTCTAGCAATCCTATTTTATGCTCATTTTTCTTTCCTGTTTTTCTAGGGGGTATATTTCGAGGCAAAAGCAGCAAAACAAGTTGAGAGGGAGACAGATGTTTCTCCAGATGCAATGAACATCTTTCTTTTGCTTTCTAACTCAATTTCCTGCCACAGCTTTGAAGTGCCTGCACGCTGTAGGACATCAAGCAAGGCTGATGGCTATTTCACAAATAACTGTACGGCAGTAGCTTCCTGGTTGTATGTTTATGCGTATGAACCTGCAGAGTTCTCATGTCGCACAATGCACCAAATGTTAGCCATTTAATAAAGTTAGTGGAACCCATGGTAGATTTCCATCCTTTATCCAATTATGACGTCTAAGTGTAGTGGGTTAAAAAGATCAATATGGTTAACTATTACAAGTGATAACTATTATCAGGTTAAGTTAACTGCAACAGTGCTAAATCAAAATTATTAATTCATAAGGTGATGTTTATTATTGTTCTAATTATGTTGGTTAAGTAAAAAAATAATTAGATTTAATTCAAGGAGTGTCCAGTAGGGGGAACTCAATGGCTGCCGGGAGTAGCTGACACGAACGATGCCGTGCGTCACAGCCAATACAGCTCAGCGCAGTCCATGTCCTTATATTTATTGATATATATTTTCCCCTTTTTCAAGGTATGGAATTTTTATTAATGCCTTCCTTGTCATAAGTTAAAATTGCACAGTTGTTTGTAATGTTGTTTATTTTTGAACGTGTGTAAAAAGTGAGGTTTGATGGTTTGATTGTCATGTTAACCATGCTAACCAGAAGGAATGAACATGCTAACCATACCTAACTGTAATGTAAAAAAAAAAATCATTTTATTTTGTGTTTCAAATAAGTCAGAAAAATGGATAAAGAGGACTGAATGCTTAGAAATTTAGGTTTAGTGTTATTAATTATAAGACTGAAAAGTTCGGAAAATGCCCAAAAAGAAAATGTATTTAAAACTACAGTGTTATACTGACTATGATACATTTGCATTTGTATCTATTAATGTAATGTTTTAACTGGAATTTAATGTTATATGGTATGTGCTGATTGAAAGAAAATACACATCCTATACAGCTCAGCACGCAGACTACAGCACGAATCCATGTCTAGATTAATTCATGGTGTAAAACATTAATCTATAGATCCATAAATGCTGCAAAATGCTGAATTTTTATTCATCATATCTAATGCATTAACTATTGTTAATGAATTTAACCTTATTGTCAAATGTTACCACAAAGTAAATTAATGTCCAAAAGCAAAACAAAACAAAACTTTTTTTTTTTTCATATGAGTTTATATTTCCTTGTATTTTCTAAAAGCTTACACTTATGATAGTGTACTGATCCAACATAGTATACTGGAGTTTTTCTGCTGCAGTCAAACAATAACATGTTACTGCATATATACTTGTCCTGAGGAGATGACCCTTTTTCAGAGGTCATCTCTTAGCACCTGGACTGCATTCCCACCTGATAACTGAACACCTGCCTGCTCTGTTGTGCTGCTGAACAACGGCTATTTGCCCTTCTGCTATTACTGTGTATACATGTATATTTAATTTATTTTGTAGCAAGTACAAATGCATAGTGTACAATTATTTTAAAGTGCCCCTATTATGCTTTCTTGGATATTACCTTTCATGTAGTGTGTAATATAGCAGTTTGTGAATGTATAAGGTCTGTGAACTTTCAAAGATTCAAGTGCACGAGTCATTGTCTCTCAAAAGAAATAACTAATTCTGAATATCTGAAACGAGTCGTCAGTAATTCCAGTCTTACTTCCTGCACAAACCTATGTAGGTTTGTAACGAATTTGCATAATGTCAGCCTATGGTCTTCATGGGCTGCCCACAAACAATCTCTACTTTGACCTGCCTTCAGATACTGTATTGCAGCTGAGGCCTGGAAGAGTTTGGTTCGTGTTGTCGACATGTCGAGGAGACACACTGTCAAATCCACATTGCAAGCACTTCCAAAGGATGAGGACTCAGGCTCATATTGATGCGGTAATACTGGCTCTGTTTGTACTGTATATATAAGTGCTGAGGATGCCTCCAGAGCTGAAATTCAGATATAGTAATGGGTGTTTCGCTTCCTACACGTTAGACCAATCACAACACATGGGCCATCTGACCGATCAGAGCAAAGTTCTTGGAAAAGAGGAGTTTCAAGAGACTATGGCCGTTTCTAAATATGCGTTCCTGAGGACCATGTTCTGTTCCAATTCAAAGTTCACATCTAGCCAAGTACGGTTCAAATCCCCGGATCTGCCCCTTTTATCGAGGATGCATCGAGAGGTGACTTGCGCGGATTTGAGACAGCCAGGTATCCCAGAATGCATCTCGCACCAACCAGCAAGCATCAATAGCGGAGGAGAAAAGCCACATAATTGAAAAAAAAAAATACTGTTATTGTGTGACGAAATGTAGTTTTAAGAGTTTTTCAGGCAAGAATGTACTTGTTTAAAGATCAACTCTGGTTTATTTATAAAGATAGTGCCTGTTAGCACTCATTAACCCCGACTGGAACAGCCTTACCTCATCTAGTCCTTCTGATGTTTGCCGCTGACTCTAATGTTTCTGTAGTGGTTAAACTAGATATAATTCATCTTGTATATATCTAACAGGTGATCTTTGGTCTCATAAATCTATCAATTGTTCCCTGGCAAATCGTTTTGGCTGAGGGCAAAGTGAAGTTTCATAACTTTACATATTTAGGCTATTTAAAGGGATAGTTCACCCAAAAATTAAAATATATTTTAATAAAGGTACGAAATTTGTGTAAGAAAAATATCCATATTTAACATGTTATAAAGTAAAATATCTAGCTCCCGCCAGACCGCCTTCACTGAAAAAAATGATTTGTCATCATCCCATGATGTTGAAGTTACATGAACAAATTATGTTTGTTTAACTCAACTGATTCATTTGGGACCGATGTACACAATTAAATCATGTAAATCCAACACACTTTTTTTTTCAGTGATCCGTAATCAACTTCACGAATCGAAAAATATATCATTTTATTGTTGCATTAAAAAAACAAATACATACAGAGATAACTTGGATGCATGTAAACCTACTGTAGGAGACCTCCAAAACAAAATGAGTAACCTTTAAAATATCATATAGGGCACTGTAATAGGGGCACTTTAAAGAAGAACCAGGACAAGAATTTATTCTTTCCAAGCAATAAAAAAACAGTTTGTGAACAGAACATTTTTACTTTGTTTAAATGCTGTTACATAACAGGTTTTATGTAAAAATTGAACCAAAAAAACTAAATTAACCTTTCTCAGTCTATCTTGCCTTGGCTTAAATCAAGTGTAGCAGAATAATAAAGGCTGTTTGTCTCTTTTTCCAAGAGCTGTGCCATAATGAAAGGGGAAAATGGTCTCAATAATACAGACTCAGACTAAGACGGTGTTATTCTTCTGGAGCGGGAGGGTCGTAACCCAGGCGGCTGGCAGAAGGGAAGTGAGCCCAGTAAGTTCTGGCCAATTCCTCAATCTTGTCATAACCAGCATGAGAACGCAGCTCTTCAATCCAGCCGAAAAAGTCTGAAGATGTCATCGCCCAGTTAGGCACACTCCTTTTTCCCTTGATTCAGCTGTGAGCCAAACAAGAAAGCAACAAGGTCAACAAGAGAGATATAAGAACTGATCCAATGTGATTCTGGACCACAGAACCAGTCATAAGTTGCACGGTTATATTTGTGCCAATAGCCAACAATACATTGTATGGGTCAATATTATGGATTTTTCTATTATGCCAAAAATCATTAGGATATTAAATAAAGATCATGTTCCATGAAGATATTTTGTAAATTTCCTATACTGTAAATATATAAAAATGTATTATTATTGGTAATATGCATTGCTTGAAAGGCTATTTTCTCAATATTCTCAATAACCCTCAGATTCCAGATTTTCAAATAGTTGTATCTCGGCCAAATATTGTCCTATCCTAACAAACCATACAATCAAACTTTATTTATTCCGCTTTCAGATTATGTATAAATCTCAATTTAAAAAAATGTACCCTTATGACTGGTACATGATGAACATCAATAATGGGCTTTCCTGTAGCTCAAACAATAAGAGCGTGGCGCTAGCAATGCCAAGGTCATGGGTTCGATTCCCAGGGAAAGCAAGAACTGACAAAAATGTAAAAATTTGGATAAAAGCGTCTGCCAAATGCATAAATGTAAATGTTAATCGTTTACTATCGGGTAAAAGGCCTTCCAACTTTCAGAAACCATCACAGCACTTTCCTAAATATCTGTTTGTTTTTATGCACTGATGATAATAATGTAAAATGCTGTAGATTCAAGTAGGCAATTACAATTATTGGAATTACCACACACATACAAAAATTAATTAAAGTTCTTTTTGTTGTTGTATTTCAATATGATTAAACCAACAGATTTTCAGTAGATGTGGAACAAGAAGACAGCTGTGGTTTTAAAGACCTACTGTGGTCAGAAAGGTCATTAACAGAATATGTATTCACAGAATACCAATTAATTGCTCTCCATAAGTGGGAGGAATGGATTTGTTGTGAAAGATGTGCAAAGTGATACACACTGGGATTAATTTGTGAATTACTCATTACTCTTGCTGTCTTTATTTCACATGAATATAGATTATTTAATATAAACAAACTATTTAACATTTTAGATTATATATCTTATATAGCTTATTTTATATATACTTTTATATATATATATATATATATATTTTTTCTCCAATTGTCATATTTTAGGACCCCATTGCACCCATGCATATATACAGGCTACAAATTATATAATTTAAAAAGTGATTCAAAACTCACCTTGGTTTTCCTCTGCCCCTGTAAGGGAAACAAACAGAGCAACATTGAATATATAATGAATGCATATGTACCAAATAGCAACACCAAAAAGAAGGTATAAGGCAAGAAACCAATGGTATTGGTGAAGCACTAATAGAATGTGGCACATCTGGTATGAAAGCCGACAGCAATGTGACTTTTGAATTACTGCACTGATCTTAATTTAAGACTAATCATTCCAACAAAGCCCTGTTTTTGGTCAATCTAAATAAAAGAACAACCAAGATTTTAAACTAAATGATAGCTACACAGAGAGCAGCAGTTCATGCATATACAGTGCACAGAGTGCTTTTGAAGGTCTTGATTTAATGCCAAGGATGCCACATTATTTATAAGCTCCCATTCATCTGTTATCCTTGTCTGTTACAGCTTCAATGTTCACAGCAGCTGACTGGTAAACTGGCACACACTTACTCTCAGGTAAAAAGAAGCAGAACTGTCTGATTCGGTAAGCAGTCCCATGTTTGAGAGGAACAGTTGAGCTTTTGCCTGCTCTCAATGTTCTGCCAGTGTTCTTTCAGGGGTTTTAGACGGTTTGACAAAGCCAGAATGTTTCAGCTAAACAAGTACATCAAATCTGACAGCCTTTAGCTGTTTTTACGTTATTTATGCAATTTTGCCATTCTTGTCTAGCTTGTATCTTGAACCAAATATAATGGCTCCAACTTGAGGGCTAAAAAAATTGTGTTAACACTTTCTATTAAACCTTTTTTTATAATGCATTATAATAGTATTCTTAATGCATTATAATGCAAACATAAGGCTAACATAAGGCTGCGCGATTCAGTTTGGTTCAAAAAACCCATCAACATTGAAAACAAATGTTTATTTATGCTGGAATATATGTGTCCCATAGCCTGTGGCCTCTTAAATAATGCTCTTGGACTATGAGGGCTCCATGGAACTTGTTACTGTTGTACTATGTGAATCGAAGGCCCCAAATCCTCTTATAGAACTATTATCCCATCCTGTTTCAAATTAAATTTATTTGCTTCTTTCTTTGTGTGAAAGGTATTGGAAAAATAACTATTTATTACATTTATTTATAACTGCATATTTTCCTAAGTTGAATTGAGACTACATTTTAAAACATTGCCAACATTGTTTTCTAAATGATCCAACAAAATGGGCCTAGAGAGAGCAATAGAGTATTTTTAGCCAAAAAATATTATATATTAAATATTATTAAATATATTTTTTATAACTGTATATATAATAATAATAATAATAACAGAAAAAAAAAAAAAAACCTGTACCTGTACACGTGAGAGAAAAACATAGGGATTATCATACTTCAAATTTTCAAACTATTACTTTTCCTATTTTTAGGACTGAGCATTACTGAGTGCAAAAAAAACCCAAAATATGTCTGTGTTTACTGGAAGTCAGAAGGCTATTAATTTTGCAGAAACTCCAAATATGCCTCACATAAGTAATATAACTTATGACGTTCCAGGAAATCCCTAATATGGACAAATGCATCAAGCTGTCGCTGCTGAGTAAAGAAAATAGAAATGCTTTGACTGATTAAACATAAGACAATAAACATAAGACAATAAACACACAACTGCGAAAATATATAGTTTATCTGTGTTCTTCAAGCCTTCTCGGGTATTTTCACAAGAATGAAGTATATTTATAATGCAATGCTAATCAACATAACCTGTAAGCTATCACTGTAGAGTATAAAATAATATATTCTATGACGAGCCACACCAGCTCACAAAAGGAGCACCAATTTGTGGGGGTTCTATATATTCTATTATCAGTGTTCTAGTAGTTTTTACAGTACTTAAATCTGCATATTTGTGATATTTACCTCAGGGCATTATTTGCCTTTAAAGAAAATAAAGATTTACCTTTTTTTACCTTATTAAATATATATGCATCTTTTTTCATGTCACATTCTTATATTTGATCAATAAATTCAGTTATAATAATAAGAAACTGGCTGCTAACAAATCAAATTAAATCATTTACACTGCAAAATTACAATTGCAATAAATAATCTTATGCGATTAATGTTTTAAATAAATGTTAGAAAATACAAGACAAATGCAGACACTTGTTTAAACATGAAACTATATCGCCAGATGGTGGCAAGTGACCATCTTAATAAGTGAGTCATTCATTCAAACGATTCGTTCAAAACACTGAATCAAAAAATAAAAATAAAACCCCAACATTTTGAATTTTTACCTCAGTATGTTTGTTCTGTGAGTTTCTTGTGTGTGCTGTTATGCTCATTTGTTTCGATTTCTCCACGAAAGTCTCTCACAAAGAGACAGGCAGTGCGAGCCTTGACAGCACAAACTTGTTACCAGAAATAGACATTATCAATCGCTGTTTACACCGATAATTGGCCCCAGGGCCTTTGCCAGTCATAATCCGTCCCTGATCAGTTTTTTTTTTCTTTTCAGAATGACTAAACCAATAGATATAATAATATAATATAATACTTTATTGTCAGACAAGTCTATGTTTACAACAACCAACAAACATTTAACATTGACATACACTTAATCCACCTTCACAATACTGTGGATTTCTACTTAAGTGATTTATTCAACTCTAACATAGCCTGATACACAAAAGAGTGTTTCAGCCTCACTTTGTTGTTAGATAGCTGTGGAATAAAGAGACACAGCTGTGGTTTTAAAGGCCTACTGTGCTCAGAAAGGCCACATTCGTGGTTTAGTTGGCAGAAAAGATGATTCAGAATACCAATTAATTGCACTGTTAAATTATTTAAACTGCAAACCGTTTAATTTATCCCAATATTCAAGGAGAAGGAACTGGATAAAAATCCTGAATGACATCAATCTGACTTGTGATCCAGGCTGGAATTAAACCACATGTTTGTTCATCTGGCCAGAGAAGACTGTTTTTTTTTTTTTCATCAATTGGAGTTTGCCATTGTCGCCTTTCGGCTTACTTAGTTGGGGACTCTTAATATTAAGCAATATTACTGACTTGACTGAATTGACACTATTGGATGAGAACTGAACTGAGCTAAATTATGACATCATGTTTTCTGCAGAGCTGCTTTATAGATGAATTGTATTAAGCAAGGATGTTTTAAAAACTTTTACATTGTTATTCTAAAACCGTATCATGGATTTCAAAACGAGACTAAGCCACAAGCTGTAATCAGAAATGTTTCTTGAGCATCAAATCAGCATATCATAATGAATTCTGAAGGATCATGTGACACTGAAGACTGGAGAAATTATGCTTAAAATTCAGCTTTGCCATCACAGGAATGACTGTGATGGCAGTTATTTTTACTTAAAAGGTTTTTACTGTGTTTTTGGTCAAATAATTGCAGCCTTGATGAGCAAAAGAGATTTAAATAAATGATAAATAAATAAATACATTCACAATGACCTCAAACTTTTGAATGGTAGTGTACATCAAAGTGTCAGGTTTTCTTACCTGTGAGACAGAGCAGTCCAAGACAAACCACACACAGGAAGAGTGAGAAATACAGACGAAACATGGTCACCTACTGAAAGTAGCACAGCAACAGACTCAATATAAGGCTCTACAGTCATTTTCAAACTTCAAACAGATTTAAAAAAAAATACACAAACAAATATTGTATTAAAGGAACCACAGAAAGGAATCTTACATCAGTTTGTCAGCCTAAGGTTACCTGCAGCTCTACTCCTGGATCCGACTGTGGTGTGTCATGGAGCCTAGACCTTTAAGTAGAACACCAAGTCAGGGCTGAAACTGTCTTGTTTACCTTTCACATGGACCTTTCATATGTCATGCCTTTCATTTCTTTGCTCGTTCACTCTATAGTTCTTTGTTTGCAAGGGATTCTCACACTTTTCTGCAGAGCTGAAAGAATCCCTTGTTCAAGCAGCAGCCTTACGGTCCAAAAATTCTCAGACTAATCCGAGAAGCCTTTCTGGGTTTCCACCTCTCCTTTTTAGAATAGCCTGCCCTATGTAGTTGTATGTATGTGTCACAGTTCCAAATAAACATTTTCTGTTGAAATATCTCTACATGTTGTACACTCCAATTCCAGAATTAGCCTAGGTTTTGAGTGGCAGTCCACAAAAGCCTATACTGACAAGTACAGTTTTAACATGAAAAAGTAGAGGAGCGCGGGGCACAAGCTAACGCGGGGTTAGTTGTAACGCATGGTTTAACACTTTCCACACATGCCAGGATGACAAAACTTTGTGTATTTACTAGTTGCCATATCAACACTATTTAGAGAAAAAATTGTGCCAAAATTAAAACAATCTTTGGAAGATATCACTGAACATTTATTCAACCATAGCAAAAGTACATTTCTTAAGTTTATTTTTCATCTCTGTTTTCTGTGTTTATTTAAAATAAGACAAATCTGATATTATTTTAATCTTATATCTGTTATTTAACAGTTGAGATGGTTCTTTAATGCTGATCTAACAGCAGAAGACACGAGTTCCGCAGGTGAGGTGTGTTCTAACACTCTGTGCTACAATGAGCCCCTATTAGAACTAGGCTATTATATTCTATACTTTTATGAATTCTTTTGAGAAACCATGAGAAAGGGGTGAATAATGACTGAGAGTCAGTGTTCAGAAATTATTCATTATTATTATGTTTTGAACTATGCTGTATAGCTGTATTTAGCGATAAAAATAATAATTTATTTTTATTATTATTATTATTTTTAATTTTAATTGTATTTTATTGACTTTTTTTTTTTGTCATGGATATTGTTTTGATTAGATCAGATAACATTTTAAGCTGTCATTTGGTCATGTGACAATGTGCTCCTCACATGTTACAATGTACCCCACCTATGGGGCATGTTGTCACATTTCACTTCCATTCTTTCAGGGTATATCAAGAAAAAAGTATACACTGTATTAATGAAACAAAACCTCATCATTGTACTAGACGTGTGAAATTAATGTGAGAAAAATAAATACTCTGAACCCCAAGTGGATTTACACAAACTGAGACAGTCAAAAAGCATTAGGTTGTGCCCCGCTCTCCCCTATTATCCTAAAGCAACGTGTAGCCTACCTTAGATCACCAAAGCACTAAGGGGAAAAAAACTGCGCCGATATTCAGAGATAGAAATGTTTAGCTTATGAATGTAGCCTATTAGTCTGTTTTCTCATTTCATTATTTTCTGTGAGCTTAGTCAAACTTAGCCTATAAAAATCTTACCGTCACGGAATAAAGAGTAGCCTATATAATTGCGACTTTTTATCTCTCACCTCGCCGGCCAGAATTGCACGTAATACAGTCAGAATTGAGAGATTTAAACTCGCAATTGACGTAAGTTTATATCTCACAATTCTGACTTTATTCCTCGCAAGTTTGTACTACCTTGTAATTCTCACTTTTTCCCCAGACTGAAATGTGAGATATAAACTCGCAATTGAGAGAAAACGTCAGAATTGTGAGACAAAAAGTCACAATCACCTTTTTATTTTTTATTCACTGGTGGAAAAGCTTCCACTAATCTCTGTCCTCTGAAGCAGGGAATAGACTCAAATTTGGGTAAAAATGAAATGAAAATGGTAGTGTGTTCTAACACATTAATTACTTAATACAGTTTCTATAGCTTTCAATATGTGGTTCATTTGCTGGCAGACAAAACCATGAATCCAGAACGTTCCAAAAAGTTGCCAATCTTTGATAAACCTGTTAAATGATATACTTCAGCGCCCTCCAGTGACCAGTAGGCCTATGTGTAAACCCAGACTTATTTGGAGGCTACACTCAACACTATTAGTAGTACTAGTGTAATTACAGTAGTAGTGTACTGTGCACAATATGCAAATAATATTCATTATGTATGTACGCAGAGAGAGCACGGCCTATGAACTCCCTGTGAGACTTGAAGCTGGCTTCTGCTGATGAAACTGCAAACTATTCTTCAGTAGGCCTAAATTTCTCTTTAATGAATCGCACTCTTGATTCTTGGTCTTCGTTCCTCGCATCTGGTCTTATTGTCCCCAACAATATTAAGTGTGACATTATAAGTACAACATATTGTTTCCGAACTTAAATTGGCTATATGCTTAATGTTGGATGCACAAACCCTGAAGAAGGACATTTTCAATTAAAAATTATTTGTATATGCAACTTTTACAATACTTGTATGTAAGAAGCTTAGGCTATGTGCTGCGTTAAGAATACTGCCTTACAACCCCAGTGAGCAAGACAAAGAGGGCTATGGTGAAGAAAAAAAAGAAAAAAAAAAACTTACTAGAAAGATACAAAGCAAACATATACAGTTCTGGAAAGTATGTATATGGCAAGAAAGGAGATAAACATTTAGAACCGAAACAGAATGTTCGGTAGACTATCTATTTTTGCTTTGTCTTTTTATTCTCTGAAATTTTCTGGGGACCCCTTAGAACCTTCTGGAGGACCCCTGGGGTACCCCAGACCCTAGTTTGAAAACCCCTGATTTAGAACCTATCACTTTATTAATTCCATGGTGGCGCGTCATTGCTTGTCACGTGACACACTGCAGTCACAATAGTGCTGTATGACTGATTACCTTTTATTTAATTTCTCTTTTTATTAGATATTCAAACATTTGTTAACTATAGCGTGACATATCTGGTATTCCGATTGTCAAACATGGGCTGTTACAGAGTGAGCTCTTGTGGATTGACCCGTAGGGGGCAACCTAATGCTGTTCGACTTGGCTTAGAAGCAGCAAAGAACTTGTTATTCTTGCATATGGAGTCCGCCTGGCTGCACCGCTTGCTGCTTATTTCCCTGAGTAAAAAAAACACCTTGAACAGATCCGTCTCTAGCAAGTTATTACAGTGGATGTGTTTTGTTGTTTAAACATCGTATAATAACGATCGCGTTATTTGAGCTATATGCGCCATTTTAGTTCGTGCCGCAGTTCAGAGTATCGGATCTATTGTATTTACAACACGTGAAATCATCAGCTTCTCCCGAAATACATGAAAGTAGGTGGCCGGTGAACTGGGAGAATAACTGAGGAAACGCTAAAGTTACTTACACAATGTGTATCTGATGTGAAGAAAACTTGTTGTCTAAGTTTAATGGAAATTACTATTATTGCCGCGTTTATAGACATCAGTGTGTATTTTACAAACTCTAAATCAGTGGTCGGCAACTGGCGGCCGTGGGCCAAATTGGCGCGCCAGCAATATTATCTGGCCCGCGCCCGCAGGGCAAAAATAGAACCTACTGGAGCAGGAGCGATTCTAGGATCTTAATTTTAGGTGGGCTCAGCCCCCAATAAGAGTATGAAAAAAAAATATTTTAGTTAAGTGTCAAATTTTCACTATTAACTAGCTTATTAGCATGCATATTACTAGAATATTGACAGTTTATTAGTACTTATAAAGCACATATTAATGCCTTATTCTGCATAACCATATTATACATCTCTTAATCGTACCCAGAAATACAGTAGGCAGGATTTTAAAGTCACCATGGTCCCAAATGTGACAGGAAAGTCAAGTCAAGTCATCTTTATTTATATAGCGCTTTTAACAAGTCCAATTGTTTCAAAGCAGCTTCACATTGTTAACAGGAAAATAATGCAACAGAATTTGTACAGCCGTTCTGGTGAAACGGTGATGTTATCCAGCTAATTTCAAGTATCATATAGTGTCAATGCAGTAATATAGATGAAATTTAGGTGTCCCCAACTGAGCAAGCCAAAAGCCAGAGGCAACGGTGGCAAGGAACCAAAACTCCTTCAGGGTCAGAATGGAGAAAAAAACCGTGGGAGAAACCAGGCTCAGTCGGGGTGCCAGTTCTCCTCTGGCCGACGAAGAAACAGTGTATGATTATAATTCTGGCAACATTGCAGGTCTTAATAAGGTAAATAGATATTCGTAAGATTATTTGAAAGATTGGAGTCGTCACGCCAGAGACGGGTTTAATGAGGATGTCGTGTCGATGCGGCATTTACGGGGGGGGAGTTTATTTGACACGCTCTCTGCAGACATTTCATGGATGCGTTGGTCATGTCCAGGCACAGGTCCACCATCTGATCTGGATATGGCCCGGATCCGGCTGACTGCAGTAAACCTCGGGATAAACAGAGAGACTAACATTAGCGTAGATGCCATTCTTCTTATGATGTAACGAGTACATCAGGTGTTATGGGAAGTGTTCCCGGTTCCGGCTGACCTAGTTAATGCAGCCTAACAATCATTTACTGATTTGAGTAATAGAAATTGATAATGTTTTATGTGTAAGCCATAGCAAAGAGATGCGTTTTTAGTCTAGATTTAAACTGACAGAGTGTGTCTGCTTCCCGAACAATCCTAGGAAGACTGTTCCAGAGTTTAGGCGCTAAATAGGAAAAGGATTGACCGCCTGCAGTTGATTTTGATATTCTAGGTATTATCAACTGGCCAGAGTTTTGAGACCGCAATAGACGTGATGGAGTAAGAGTTAAGAGTTCGCTCAAGTACTGGGGAGCTAAACCATTTAGTGCTTTGTAAGTAATAAGCAAGATTTTAAAATTTATACAATGTTTAATAGGGAGCCAGTGCAGTGTTGACAGAACCGGAATAATATGGTCATACTTCCTGGTTCTAGTAAGAGCTCGAGCTGCTGCGTTTTGGACCAGCTGGAGTTTGTTTATTAAGCAAGCAGGGCAACCACCCAGTAAAGCATTACAGTAATCTAGCCTTGAGGTCATGAACGCATGAATTAACTGTTCAGCATTTTGCATTGAAAGGATGTGCCGTAATTTAGATATATTTTTAAGATGGTAGAATGCAGTTTTACAGATGTTAGAAACGTGGCTTTCAAATGAAAGATTGTTATCAAAGAGCACACCCAGGTTCCTAACTGACGACGAGGACTTGACAGAGCAGCCATCGAGTGTTAGACAGTATTCTAGGTTACTACTTGCAGAGTTTTTTTGTCCAATAATTAAATTTTTTTTTTTTTAAATTAAGTTGCAGGAAATTACTAGACATCCAATGTTTTATATCAGCTATGCATTCCGTTAATCTTGTGAATTGGTAAGTTTTGTCAGGGCGTGAAGAAATATAGAGCTGAGTATCGTCAGCATAACAATGAAAACTAATGCCATGCTTCCTAATGATATCTCCCAGTGGTAGCATGTACAGGGTGAAGAGCAACGGTCCTAGCACTGAGCCCTTCGGTACTCCATACTGAACTTGTGATCGGTGTGACATCTCTTCATTTACTGCTACAAACTGATAACGGTCAGATAAGTATGATTTAAACCATGCCAATGCAGTTCCACTAATGCCAACATAATTTTCGAGTCTATTCAAAAGAATGTTGTGGTCGATAGTATCGAATGCAGTGCTAAGATCGAGTAACACTAATAGAGATACAACCATGATCGGATGATAAGAGTAAATCATTTGTAACTCTGATGAGAGCAGTCTCAGTACTATGATACGGTCTAAATCCTGACTGGAAATCCTCACAGATACCATTTCTTTCTAAAAAGGAACATAATTGTGAAGACACTGCCTTTTCCAGTATTTTTGACAGGAAGGGTAGATTTGAGATCGGCCTATAATTGACTAATTCTGTAGGATCAAGTTGAGGTTTTTAATAAGTGGTTTGATAATAGCCAACTTAAACGTTTTGGTACATATCCTAATAACAAAGATGAGTTAATGATATTAAGAAGAGGATCTATGACCTCTGGTAGCATCTCTTTTAATAGCCTAGTCGGTATAGGGTCGAGCATACATGTTGTTGATTTAGATGATTTAACGAGTTTAGCCAATTCTTCCTCTCCTATAGCAGTGAATGAATGTAATTTTTTCTCAGTGACACAACAATGCTCTGTCTCATGTGACACTGTAGTAGACGGCTGCATGGTTATTTTCTTCCTAATATTATCGATCTTACACGTAAAGAAGTTCATAAAGTCATTACTGCTGTGCTGTTTACAAACATCAGAAGTAGAAGCTTTATTTTTGGTTAACTTAGCCACTGTATCAAATAAATACCTAGGGTTGTGTTTGTTTTCTTCCAAGAGAGTCGAGAAATAAGCAGATCTAGCAGTTTTTACAGCCTTTCTGTATGCGATCATGCTCTCTTTCCATAAATTACGAAAAACCTCCAGTTTTGTTTTTTTTCAATCTGCGCTCCATTTTTCTGGCTGCCGTTTTAAGGGCCCGGGTGTGCTTGTTATACCACGGCGTTGGACTATTTTCTTTAATTGTCTTTAAGCGCCGGGGAGCAACTGTGTCTAAAGTGTCATTCACTGCTATAGGAGAGGAAGAATTGGCTAAACTCGTTAAATCATCTAAATCAACAACATGTATGCTCGACCCTATACCGACTAGGCTATTAAAAGAGATGCTACCAGAGGTCATAGATCCTCTTCTTAATATCATTAACTCATCTTTGTTATTAGGATATGTACCGAAAACGTTTAAGTTGGCTATTATCAAACCACTTATTAAAAAACCTCAACTTGATCCTACAGAATTAGTCAATTATAGGCCGATCTCAAATCTACCCTTCCTGTCAAAAATACTGGAAAAGGCAGTGTCTTCACAATTATGTTCCTTTTTAGAAAGAAATGGTATCTGTGAGGATTTCCAGTCAGGATTTAGACCGTATCATAGTACTGAGACTGCTCTCATCAGAGTTACAAATGATTTACTCTTATCATCCGATCGTGGTTGTATTTCTCTATTAGTGTTACTCGATCTTAGCGCTGCATTCGATACTATCGACCACAACATTCTTTTGAATAGACTCGAAAATTATGTTGGCATTAGTGGAACTGCATTGGCATGGCTTAAATCATACTTATCTGACCGTTATCAGTTTGTAGCAGTAAATGAAGAGATGTCACACCGATCACAAGTTCAGTATGGAGTACCGCAGGGCTCGGTGCTAGGACCGTTGCTCTTCACCCTGTACATGCTACCACTGGGAGATATCATTAGGAAGCATGGCATTAGTTTTCACTGTTATGCTGACGATACTCAGCTCTATATTTCTTCACGCCTGATGAAACTTACCAATTCACAAGATTAACGGAATGCATAGCTGATATAAAACATTGGATGTCTAGTAATTTCCTGCAACTTAATTCAGAAAAAATGAATTTTTAATTATTGGACAAAAAAACTCTGCAAGTAGTAACCTAGAATACTGTCTAACACTCGATGGCTGCTCTGTCAAGTCCTCGTCGTCAGTTAGGAACCTGGGTGTGCTCTTTGATACCAATCTTTCATTTGAAAGCCACGTTTCTAACATCTGTAAAACTGCATTCTACCATCTTAAAAATATATCTAAATTACGGCACATCCTTTCGATGCAAAATGCTGAACAGTTAATTCATGCGTTCATGACCTCAAGGCTAGATTACTGTAATGCTTTACTGGGTGGTTGCCCTGCTCACTTAATAAACAAACTCCAGCTGGTCCAAAACGCAGCAGCTCGAGCTCTTACTAGAACAAGGAAGTATGACCATATTAGCCCGGTTCTGTCAACACTTCATTGGCTCCCTATTAAACATTGAATAAATTTTAAAATCTTGCTTATTACTTACAAAGCACTAAATGGTTTAGCTCCCCAGTATTTGAGCGAACTCTTAACGCATTATACTCCATCACGTCTATTGCGGTCTCAAAACTCTGGCCAGTTGATAATACCTAGAATATCAAAATCAACTGCAGGCGGTCGATCCTTTTCCTATTTAGCGCCTAAACTTTGGAACAGTCTTCCTAGCATTGTTCGGGAAGCAGACACACTCTGTCAGTTTAAATCTAGACTAAAACGCATCTCTTTACTATGGCTTACACATAAAACATTATCAATTTCTATTACTCAAATCAGTAAATGATTGTTAGGCTGCATTAACTAGGTCAGCGGAACCGGGAACACTTCCCATAACACCTGATGTACTCGTTACATCATAAGAAGAATGGCATCTACGCTAATGTTAGTCTCTCTGTTTATCCCGAGGTTTACTGCAGTCAGCCAGATCCAGGCCGAATCCAGATCAGATGGTGGACCAGCGCCTGGACATGACCAACGCATCCCTGAAGTGTCTGCAGAGAACATGTCAAATAAACTCCCCCCGTAAATGCTGCATCGACACGACATCCTCATTAAACCCGTCTTCGGCGTGACGACTCCAATCTCTCGAATAATCTAACAAATATCTATTTGCCTAATATGAATTAAGACCTGCTATGTTGCCAGAATTATAATCATACACTGTTTGTTCGTCGGCCAGAGGAGAACTGGCACCCGACTGAGCCTGGTTTCTCCCAAGGTTTTTTCTCCATTCTGACCCTGAAGGAGTTTTGGTTCCTTGCCACCGTTGCCTCTGGCTTTTGGCTTGCTCAGTTGGGGACACCTAAATTTCTTCTATATTACCGATCTGCCCGCATTGATGCTATATGATACTTGAAATTAGCTGGATAACATCACCGTTTCACCAGAACGGCTGTACAAATTCTGTTGCATTATTTTACTTTTAACAATGTGAAGCTGCTTTGAAACAATTGACTTGTTAAAAGCGCTATATAAATAAAGGTGATTTGATTTGATTTTGATAAAGTGCTGGAAAAAAGAGAGTCAATAGTTTCTGTTGCAAAATCGAGTTCCTCTAGGCTATCTGGGATGCTGAGGAGATGAAACTGATGAGGAAGATTATTTAAAAAGCAATCTTTAGTGGCGGCAGTGATAGTTCTGCCATATTTGAAGCGAGGGGACGGCTTTGCAGCCTTAGCTAAATTAAGTACACATGATACTAGGTAATGATCTGAGATTTCGTCGCTCTGCTGCAGAATTTCAACGGTATCAACATTTATTCCATGTGACAATATTAGGTCTAGAGTATGATTAAGGCGATGAGTGGGTCCTGACACGTGTTGCCTTACTCCAATAGAGTTTAGAATGTCTCTAAATGCTAATCCCAATGCGTCTTTTTCATTATCTACATGGATATTGAAATCACCAACAATTAGTACTTTATCTGCAGCCAATACTAACTCTGATAGAAAGTCAGCAAATTCTTTGTTAAAGTCTGTATTGTGCCCTGGTGGCCTGTATACAGTAGCCAGCACAAATGTCAAACGGGATTTATCAATTACACTACATAATGCTACATAAAGCACCAAAACTTCTAAATAATTATATTTAAACCTAGACTTCTGAGTAATAATGAAGATATTATTATAAATTAGAGCAACCCCTCCCCCTTTACCTTTCAGACGCTGCTCGTGTTTATAACAATAATCTTGTGGGGTGGACTCATTTAAAGTAATGTAGTTGTCAGGTTTTAGCCAGGTTTCTGTCAAACACAGCACATCTAGATTATTATCTGTAATCATATCATTAACAATAAGCGCTTTTGGGGAAAGGGATCAAATATTCAACAACCCAAGCTTTATCATTTGATTATCTGTATTATATCTGTTATTTATTTGTTGGACATCAATTCAGTTTTTACTGTTGAATGGTCTTGATAGTTTTTTGTATTTACTAATTCGGGGAACAGACACAGTCTCTATGTGATAATATCTAGGTGAAAGAGTCTCTATGTGTTGGGATTTATCTGACTTCTGTAACAGGAGACAGCTAGCAGACGGTCAGGTAAGCCAGTCCGTCTGCTTCCTGACCTGGGCCCCAGTTAGTCAAGGTTTAGCTCTAAGACTATATGCCAAATTACTAGAGAGAAGAGCAGCACCACTCCAAGAAGGATGGATGCCGTCCCTCTTCAAAAGGTCAGGTCTGCCCCAAAAGCTTTTCCAATTGTCTATGAACCCTATGTTATTTTGCGGACACCACTTAGACAACCAGCCATTGAGTGATGATAGTATCTCATCACTCCTTTTAACAGGGAGCGGACCAGAACAAAAAAGTGCATCTGCCATCGTACTTGGGAGTTCACACACCTCTTTAATGTTCATTTTGGTGATCTCCGACTGGCGAAGTCGAACATCATTAGTGCCGACGTGAATAATAATCTTAGAAAATTTACGATTAGCTTTAGCCAGCACTTTTAAATTTGCTTTGATGTCAGGTGCTCTGGCTCCCGGTAAACATGTGACTATGGTGGCTGGTGTCTATTTTCACGTTCCGTGTAATAGAATCACCAATAACTAGGGCACTTTCAACAGGATTCTCAGTGGGTGCGTCACTGAGTGGGGAGAACCTGTTTGATGTTCTAATTGGAACGGAAGAGTGGTTTTTTGATCCGCGACTATGCCGTCTGATTTATCACATGTGAAGCCCTGCTCGCCAAGATACACTAAACATGAAACATGTGAAAAATGGCGAAATTAGACAACTGTTTATTAGTTTGCCTGTTATTTTTGTAATTTAACATTTCTGACCTAAAGTAGCTGTCAAATATGAAATGTTTAGTTTAGTTACTTACATTCCTCGCACTTGACTGCTAACTGAAGCAGAAATGCTAAAATTCACGCTCAGCTTCTGTGAACATAAAGCCCGCCTACTCTGATTTGATTTGTTTTCTCAAATATTTTGACATTGACGAGCGGTGACAGACCAATGAGGCTCAGATAAACGCACACACCTTGTCCTCTGCTTCCGACGTGCGCTCTGCTCGGTGCCGCTGAGGATGGAAGAACGCGCTGACTAACGCAGACTAAAATACGGCACGGAGCTGAAGCCTGACCACTTTGAAATGATTTTTTTTGATACGGTAGCATGGATCGATAGATATAGATATAATTTTGCGCTACGGTAGGGAAATCTGAAAAGGTAGGACAAATCAACAGAACACCGTCATTTCTCCCCTTGGGTTTTAGGTTTGGGGAAAGGAAAAAATTCCACCCCGTCCAAACTTATAGGATACCGGGTATCATATTTGCACAATCTCTAAATACAATGCTTCGGCATGTTTCCCTCGCTTGAAAGCTTGACAGACCTTCCGTGCCTAGTTACGGTTGTTAAGCCACGATTGGCCTGTGGCGGTTTTCGGGCGTGGCTTAGTGAAGGGTCAATTTAGCTCAGAGTATCAGAGTACAACTCAGAGTATCTTGGTAATTTGGCCCAAACGAATGACTGAGAGTCAATGTTCAGAAATTATTCAATATTATTATGCTTTAACTATGCTAGAGCTGTATTTAGCGATGTTGTCAAACTCAAATTTTTTTTTATTTTTAATTATTAAAAAATGCCATTCTTTTATTTAAAAAAATAAAATAATTGTATTTTATTGACAAAATATTTAGTTTGTCTTGATTTTTTTTTTATTTTTTTTATTATTATTATATCGGATAACATTTTTAGCTGTCATATCATATAGTCATGTTACAATGTACTCCACCTACGGGGCATGTTGTCATTTAGTTGACTTTCCATTCTTCTTTGTATGCCCCATTTTCGCTGTCGACGTAATCACATACCTCCAGCACACAAACAATTAAAAAATGCAGTTTGGTACGTAATCGGATGCCAAGGAATAATTCTGAGTGTAAAAGAAGGCAACATCAAATAATTATTACAATAAGTTAGCCTCCATTGTGTAACAAGCAAATTAAAATACACATTTATTACTCACAATATGAGGAAATAAACTATTCGTTAAGAGCATGACTCAAACATGTCATTAATGGGCTTATTCAAGTCCTCTTTTAGGAGTTATTTTTATCCATTCCGCATCTCCCACATATGTGTGTTTTAGCAAGGCGGTCTGTGCTGCAAGTTGGTGAATGAAGATATAGGACGTTTAAGTCTCTTTCGTATTGGCTTCAAGAGAAACTGGGGAGGTTGCCGCTTGGTGGAAATTTATGATTATCTATTTTCTCTTAGCCAATCAGAACCATTCAACCTGCAGTAATGACGTAGCTAGACCTTGAAAAGAGTATAATTGTGTTGAGAAAAAACTGTAATAATTTACTGTAATAAAATGTAAAATGTACTGTAATAATTTAACAGAATTTTCCATATTTATTTTTCTTTACAGGTGTTTTACCTTATTTTGAATTTTGCACTATTTGTTAATGGTAATGTTCTTACAATTACTGGATAATGTCCAGGTAATAAACTGCCAGTACTCTTTCTGTTATTTTACAGATTTTTAAAATATTCTTTTTACAGTGTATACATGTATTAAATAGTAATATTTTGCAATTGTACCATTTTACTGTATTTTTAATCACATAAATGCAGCCTTGGTGGGCATAAGAGACTTCTTTCAAAACGGTAAAAAAGTCCCCAAACTGTTCAAAGGTAATGCATGCTGTCAAGAAGAAACAAAAAAAAAACATAAAAATCACACAACTTTGTAATTTCTCTTGCAAAATGTTTAATTAAACTAAAGTATTTAAACTTTTGCACAGCTACATGGATGTGAAGCTGAAGCTGAATAGCTTTTTTCTCTCCTTAAATAAACATGGTTTAAATAACAATGCTCAGTAACATTCAGACGTACCATACTTTTATAAAAGTTTGGAAAGTAAATGATGAACAAACTCATTTGTAAATAGACAAAACCATTCTTGTTGAATGGTCTTTTGAAATCGAATCTAACAGTGTTTTGTTGTAATAAGGTCTATGCCAACACTTTAATATTGATACAGATGTGTGAATCTAAATGAGGTGGACACAGTTCTCATATATATATATATATACATATAAAATGAGCTGTCCTTGAATGTGAAGGTGGCACATTTGGTTAAGTATCTACAAAACATTCATCTTATAAAGACCATCCTGTTGGCATTTCTCAGTTCATCCAGCAGGGGGCAACTCTCTCTTTGGCAACTCCTATGTACATACAGTTTCCTGTAATTCCTCTGTGTCTATATCCTTGCACTTGTCCCGTGACGACCTTGTGCTGCCAAAATAGTCTCAGGCTGTATCAGATGAAGGCCGTATCTGTTGGCTTTCATGTATCTCGATGTCGGTGAAGTTTGAACAGAAATTGAGCTGTAGGTCAAAAGGCAATGGGCAAGTGCTTATATTATCACTTGGAAAAGGCGATGTTTATTAGTAGCCCGCTCCAGGTAAAAAGATAATCAAAAACAAGTAACATGGAGACAGAGTCAGAAAGGATACGTCACGTTATTACTCTAAATCAACAGTAAAGTTAAATCCTGTGATTTTCCTGTAGGTTGTTATTCGGCAAGTCCCCTCTTTGCTGGTGAGAAATGAGCGTTAAGTAGGAGTTGCAGATCACTTGGCTCAGTGTGAGGTCAGATCTGGTCTGGTTGTAAGGCTCATTTGTGTGTGGAAGGTCACTGGAGGGGTTTGATCAGGTAAAGCTTTTCTCCATGTTCGCTAGTGAAAATGGGAGCTTTCTTGTAGTGCTCTAACAGTTCATCCATAGTATTGAAGCGCCGTTGACCGATACAGTAAACTCCATTCGACAACTGCACCTTGAAGTGTTTGTTCTTCCCCACTGCTTTCAGAGACACGGAGAAATCACTTGGCTAGAGAGAAAGAAACAGAATATTCATTAGTGAACTTCAGCCTACAGATGGCGCCATAAGCCCCTAGATTTCTGGCGTCTCACCTTCACAGCACATTTTTGATGTCTCCTTTATTTAACACAGCTGAATTAACACATCAGCTGATTGGTACAGCACTCAATGACCTGAGCTGGGTGTGTGCAATAAGAGAAACATCCCAAATATGCAGTAACTGTTTGAAAACAACTGCTCAAGATCGACAAGCACTTTCAATGACGTGTCCATAATAAAGAAATGTAGGGGAAAGCGGGGCTGTCTCAGTTTGTGTAAATCCACTTGGGGTTCAGAGTATTTATTTTTTCCCACATTAATTTCTCACGTCTAGTACAATGATGTGGTTTTGTTTCATTAATACAGTGTATACTTTTTTCTTGATTTACCCCAAAAGAATGGAAGTGAAATGTGACAACATGCCCCATAGGTGGGGTACATTGTCACATGACCAAATGACAGCTTAAAATGTTACCTGATCTAATCAAAAAAAATATCCAAGACAAACTAAAATATTTTGTCACTAAAATACAATTATTAACTTTTTAAAATAAAATAATGACATTTTTTAAACATTAAAAATATACACATTTTTGAGTTTAACAAACACATTGCTAAATACAGCTTTACAGCAAAGTTAAAATGAATAATGAATAATTTTGAACATTGACTCTGTCATTATTCACCCTTTTCTCATGGTTTCTCAAAAGAATTCATGAAAGTATAGAATATATCAGTTCTAATAGGGGCTCATTGTAACGCAGTGTTAAAACACACCCCACCCGCACAACTGGGATTTAAACCACAGCTCGTGTCTTCTGCTGTTAAATAGAACATCTCAACTGTTAAATAACAGATATAAGATTACAATAATATCAGATTTGTCTTATTTTAAATAAACACAGAAAACAGAGATGAAAAATAAACTTAAGAATGCTATGGTTGAATAAATGTTCAGTGATATCTTCCAAAGATTTTTTAATTTTGGCGAATTTCTTTCTCTAAATAAAGTTGATATGGCAACTAGTAAATGCACAAAGTTTCATCATCCTGGCATGTGTGGAAAGTGTTAAACCATGCGTTACAACTAACCCTGTGTTAGCTTGTGCCCCGGGCTCCCCAACTATAAATGTCAAACTTTTAAAAATGTACTCTTTGCAATCATGCTGGAACAGCTTTACAATTTTCAAGAAATTTACATTTAATAGTTCTAAATGTCATGTAAAAGTAACATTTGCAAAGGTAAAATATAATTTTTTACAAATATCAATTTAAGTTTTTTAAAGATTCATGTAGTAGGCCACATGACATTTTACAACCTGAACTAACCAACTTGTCGAAGTCAAATTATCTCATATTTTGACTCAGAATTATGACAATAAAGCAGTCAATATTTTTTGATCTGTGACTGCAGTACTTTCGGCAGGAATTTAATCCCTTACCAGTACCATGAAGCTTGTTGAACAAATTTAATTTATTTTTAGTTCCGTTTTAGCTTAACATTTCCGAAACACACTTAAAGTGATTGACCAATCACAACACACTGATCCAGCCGTTCAATCAGAGCACATTGTGTTTTTCAGAAGGAGGGGCTTCATAGAGACCGGAATTAAACAGAGCGTTACTGACAGACTAGGAAGAGAGATGCTGCAACAATGTAAAATATGTGAAAAATAATGTGTTTTTTTTTACATTAAAAGCATGAAAACCTATTCTAGTAAACCCCAAAAACAAAACCAAGACTTTATAAAAGGGAATTATAGGTCCTCTTAAAAAGAAAAAAAGAAAAGAAATGCTTATATATTCGAGTAACAAAAATATGTTGTGGTCAACCATGTCGAATAGTACCAGAATTGATGTTTTGCCTGTATCAGTATTTAAGCGAATATCATTTATAATCTTTATGAGTGCTGTCTCTGTGCTGTGATGCGGTCGGAAACCAGATTGAAAATTGTCAAAGTATCCGTTTGAGCTTAAGAATTTGTTCAGCTGATTGAAAACAACTTTTTCAATGGTCTTGCTTATGAAGGGGATATTTGAGATTGATCTGTATTTGCTCAATATGGAGTTATCCAGGTTTCTCTTTTTCAGAAGAGGCTTAACTACTGCAGTTTTAAGGGAGTTTGGACTAGAGAAGTCCCATAGACAAGTGAGGAGTTTACCACTTCTAGGAGATCTGCTTCTAAACAGTTAAACACACTTTTTAAAAAGAAGTGGGGAGTGTATCAAGGGCACACGTTGAAGTTTCTAAAATTTTACCATCAATTGCTTTGAAATCAGACATGACAAATCTGTCTGACCCTCTGGGGGGGTTTGTTAGTCTCTCTACAGTAGTGAAAAGAGTGTACGTGTTTATGTTTCTGATTATAATATTTGAGAAGACGGTCTGTCTAGCTTTGCCTAGTTCCACACTGAAAGCATGAAGGCTGTCTTAGATGTTATAATGGACTACAAGCTTTGCCTTCCACCACATGCGTTCAGATTTCCTGCATTGTCTTTTCATTATTTGCACTGCTGTTGAGTTTCTCCAAAGTGCTTTATGTTTGCCACTCTTTTTCCTGACTTTCAGAGGAGCAATATCATCAATTACACTCTTATGTAACAGTCTGCAGATATGCTTGGTGTTAGAGATAGCCTTCATAAACAGCACATTAGTGTTCTCATTTAAGCGTCTCTTTTTGACAGGGACAGATCTAGCTTCAATGGCAGGAGAGATCAATATATTAAAGAAAATACAGAAATGATCAGACAGTGCCACATCCTTAATAACAATCGATGAAATGTTTAGACCCTTACTGATAAGTAAATCTAGAGTATGTCCATGATCGTGTGTGGGTCCATGTACATGCTGTGTCAAATCAAAAGTGTTAAGAACAGTCATGAGCTCTTTTGTTGTACTGGATTCAGCATTGTCTATGTGAATGTTAAAATCCCCAGTAATAGCAAAACTCTGAGGAAATTGTTGATAACAGCTCTGTAAAGTCCTCAACAAAGGCTTGGGAGTATTTCAGAGGCCTGTAAATAACGAGAAGCAGGATGCGTGGAGCACCTTTTAGCACAATACCCAGATATTCGAGAGACAAACAGTCACCAAATGATACTTGCTTACATTGATAGACATCTTTAAAAAAAAAGGCAACACCTCCACTTCTAACCGCTCTGCAGACACTCTGTTTCATTGAGGACTGTTGCACTGCAGTTTTCTTCTAGCCACGTTTCATTTAGAAGCAAAAAATCTAGGTTGTTTGTGGTTATTATTAAGTTATTATTAGATGATAACCCAGCAAATTACACCATGGACACTAATAACTGCACAGCACTCAAGTGGCTATTCACAGCTATTAAAAGCTGCTATCTGGTCACTGCATTTTGATTAGATCCAAATAAAGACTTACAGAGGACTCGCTGTCTCGCACAAGGAAGTCTCCCTCCACCCCTCTCTCGTTTAGCGCATACTCAGCCTGGTGCCGTGTCACGTTGCCATAGTACCAGTCCCTTCCGGCGAATTTTCCCGTGTGGGAGGGCCCCATGTGGCTCTTCTGCCGGGAATGGGTGCCCAAGGCTGTCGTTAATGGACCATCGTTGAGCACAACCACATAGTTCTTTGGTACCAGACCCACCTGCCCACGGCAGTTCTTACACCTCCACCATTCTGGGTCATTCTCTGGTTTCTCCAGTACCTCCATCGTCTCGCCCTTTTCAAAGTTCAGCTCCTCCTCCGTGACGGAACTGAAGGGATAGAGCGTCTGAACAGTGTGAAGGACTCTGGGGCCCTGACCGTTACTGAGACCCAGCTGTGAGGAGAAGACAGCGGGAAAGTCGACCGACATGTCCTCCATCTCCTCCTCCTGGACATAGTTGGAGGGGAACCAGCCCATCTGACCGTTATAGCTGCCCCTCCACCAGCCGTCACTGCATTTCTCCATCACCATCAGCCGCACCCCCTTCACCAGGCTGAGCTCATCCTCCCGTTCCGCGTTGTAGGCAAACTTCACCACGGCTGGAGTGTTCAGGTCATATATTCGTTCAGCCCCGCCCCCATTAGAGGAGTACTCATCCGTGCTGGGAGTTGGAGAGGCTTCCCGTGTGCTCGTTTTGCGTTTAGTTTTTCCCAGGCCTGAGAAAGAGAAAGACAGGTATTAGACATCAGACACAGTACTATTGTAAAACTCGAGCCTTTGAGCTCTGCTAATTAGAAGTAGAAGAGAAAGGGCAGGGATATTGATTAACGCTGTAAACTCATCAATACTAATCATTTCCTGCTGAAAGAATACATGTAATATAATTATTGCTGCCCACCACATTTCCTCTTAGTCTTCCTTTCTCACATTCTTAAACCTCACCTATCACATGTTCTGTTGCTCCCAGCCAGGCAAATGCTATATATTTTCAAAAATGAAACACTTGCACAAATGCTTCTGCTACACAGAGCCATACCTCTTATGTGGGTATTGTGAATACTGCGAATGGCCAGCGAAATGAATATGCAATGTGATACAGATCTCAGCATTGCTGCTTATCAGAGTATAAACATAACGATCAAACCAAACAAGAGAGATGTTGACCCATCACTTAAAATAGACTCAGTTGTGTATAGTAAAGAAATAGACATTTACATGTGTGCACACAGTTACACACAACCACAAACATCAGTACCCAGCAGTTTCCTTCCTGTAGCAGATGATCCACGCACCTGGTTTCACACAACCATCTCACAATTGCTTTGCTTACTCCGTAAACAACACACAAACACAGTCTTCCTCCAATCCTACACCCTTCCCCCCTCCATCTCAATACACACCTGCAGAGCATACAAAAATGACAATAACTTCCTCTCTATACTACGAAAGAATAAGAGGAGAGAGAGAAAGAGTGCAGGTGTTCACATGTGCGCTCGACTGAGGAGAGAGTGAAGGTGGCCTACTTTTAAGAGCAAAAAGCAGCATGATATACTATGTGTGTATTTGTGAGACAGGGGTGCAAATGATGATGGTTTACATTCACATGCTGCATTTCCATTCAAATGAGGAATGTGTCTGGTGTTGTGCATTCCTAATGGATGGAGCTAGATCTAAGCTAAATCTAAGCAACTGTGTGTGTGTGTGTGTGTGTGTGTGTGTGTGTGTGTGTGTATGTGTGTGTGTGTGTGTGTGTGTGTGTGTGTGTGTGTGTGTGTGTGTGTGTGTGTGTGTGTGTGTGTGTGTGTGTGTGTAGTTTTTTGTTTATGTTTTTTTTTCTTCAAAACTGATATTAAATATAAATTTAACCATTTATAGGTAAGGGCATTTAATAATTAAGGAAATTATTTATTCCATCATGGAGACACATGGGTCAATGACAAGACTCATGACTCTGGATCTTTCAAAAATACATTAACTGTATTGACTGTTTTTATATTTTTGGTCAAAAATGACAGGGTGATACAAATTTCCTGATATCATAATGAATAAAAAGCCTCAATAGAATTATGAAATTCTTGAAAAGAAAACCTTAAAAGGCAGAATATGTAATATTTTTGGATTAAAATATCCAAAACCACTAGAACAATGTTATATTTTGTTAACTTGTGTACTTGCATAGACTTTTGGATACATTCATTGATAGAAAACGAATCATTGTTACATAGCTCCACATGGTTAGTCTTATTGTTCAAAGTCCCTCTGTTGTCAGTTTTATCCCTTAAAACTCATATTTGAACATGAAAATTACATATTTAAAACTTTTTTTCTGTGGAAAAAAATAGTCTTAAAATAGCTGTGGCTCTGTGGTCTTAAAGTAGCTTAAATGTAACCTCACATACTTGCCTAATTTAGTATACATGGATTCATGAATATGCAAATGAGACCCACCACCACTCACTCGCACAAGCTCAGAAATACAGTCAGCCAACTTACTGAGGTAAATGCTGCACAATGGCGCTCTACAACATTGGACGCATAATGGTAATTAATGATTATCCTTTTGCTTGACTACGTTATTAAAGGAGGAGGGGGTCTAGTGCCATTTCATGCATTCTGATTTATGAATTTGCACATGGTTTGTCTTAAAGCATATTAAAAACACCACACAGACATATAAACAACATTAAAAATGTGATTTTAACCACAGGGGGACTTTAAATCTCGTTTTCTTGATTTACCGTGAGTACCATGTTTTACCATGCCTAATATCGATCTAGCTTACTGCAGTGTGCAACAAGTGTTAGTAGTTGTCAAGCGAATGCACAGAGTAGCTGAAATGGCACTGCGTTACTCCACATGCGCATGTCAGGAAGAAGCGGAAGCGGTCGTCTGCGGCATAATAAAAGCTCCACTGCTCTCGAACTGTGTGTGGCGCTCTAGCAGCCTCTCTCCACTCCAATAGCTTTCTGCCCCACCCTGCTTCATACTACAGTAAAGTTAGTACATCTTTAATACATTAGCTCATCTATGAATATGATTTACGTCCGAGTTCCGTCGGATTCTGCATTCTGCGTCGGATTCTGTCCCATGATTCCGTGAAATCCAGACATCATCAAGCTACGCCTTCATTTTGAATAAGCAACCTCTAACACACGAAAAAATTACATATTGTGCCTTTAAAGGGATTGTCCACCCTAGAATTAAAATGCTGTCCATTCTGCAGTGTCATTCCAAGCCCATAAGACTTTGGTTAATCTTTGAAACACAAATTTAGATATTTTTAATAAAACCTGAGTGCTTTCGATCCCTCCATTGAAAGTCCAGGTAACACAAACCTCAATCAGTTGCTGAATGGATTGAGGTAGATCAACTGAATATGAGCTTGCAATCGTTTGTAAGAAGGGGCGGGCTTTAAGCAGACTAAAGGATTGATGAAGTCTGACATACGTCACCAGAAAGAAGTCGGTTGACCAAAAAAAAAAAAAAAAAAAATGTGAAAAAAGACTCGTTTACACAATAATGATGTAAGTCAATAAGTATCTTAAATAATAGATCATTTTCCATTTTTATCAGTAACAAACAGGAAGAGAAGAAAGACAAAACCAGAAGGAAGCAGAAGTCTCTCAAAGGACACATTTATAAAGAGAAACATTTAACATTTTGTCTCTCAGGTATGATGATCTCAATGGTTCATTAAAGCAGTGATGTTCTCTATTACCATACTGTGACATGAGAAAGTTCTGGCGTAAAAAAAAAAAAGAAGAGTGGGAATCCTCTAAAGACAGAAGCTCAGAGGCTTTAAAGGTCAAAGTTTTCCATGGAAACAGTTTCTCAGGACCACAGGATGCAACTCGAACAACTGGATTTTGAAGTCACACTAAAGCAGGGCTCCAGACTAACATTTAAGGGCAGTAGCACCGGTGCCACTGAGTTCTACTGTCAGAAACGGTTTGGAGAAAAGGGAGTGAGGACTTAAATGCAGGAAGAATGGAGGTTTATTTTAAATAATAAAATAAAACGAACAAAAACACCCACGAGGGAAAACTAAACTAAGACACGACACGACACGACACGACACGACACGAGGGTCAGGAAACATGAAGCAGGGCAAGGAATCAGGATACATCAACCACGGAACAGAAGATAACGAACCAGCACAGCAAACACAAGGAGACTAAATAGATTACAAACAAGGCAGGTAATGAGGGAAGACAGGTGGGGCAAATAAACCAATAATGAGATGACAAGAGGGGCGGGGTCAGGACAATAGACAGGAGACATGACATAACCAAAACATGACAACCCAAAGCACATGGCTAGAAAATAACAAAACACCACATGTGCTCAACAAGACAGGACAGAAATGTGACATCTACATGGTGACACCAACACCTGATTTGGTTGTACAAACCCTCAAAAGGTTGTACGAACCCTGAAATTAATAATGTAAAAACATGACTATTTCTGCCACCATACCATGGTTGCAGTTAGCATTACTACATTAAATCCATGTTGAATGTTGGTGATTGTGGACTGAAAAGCCTTCTATAACTTATTCACAGAGTTGTGGGTTACTTTAAACATGTTTTCCAATACAGTTACAAATTACTTCATAAAAAAGTATTCAGTAACGTAACCCAAGCACCACAATATCAAAGTAATGTAATCTGATTACTTTTGGATTACTTCATGGTCACGTGTAAATAAAGTCAAGTAAAAAGCCCTGCTAAAGCTAGTGTAACATCTATGGTCTCACTGATTTATGTGAAACAAAACTCAATACATACATAGTTGAGACTGAAGTTGGAAATTAGGCAAGGTGTTTTGAGCGTGTTCTCTTAACACTCATTGTAACAAACATTAGTCTGTCTGTTTAGGGTTGGTTGGGGAGACTGAGTCATTCTGCTGCTGTTTACAGGCAAAACAATGATCAAGCCTTTCATTCATATGCCCTTCTGTGATTTCATTGGCTACTATAAATTCAAATTGGAAAGAACAGGACGTCTTATTTTCTCAACTCACATCATCCGGCAGACTTTTCCAAACAAGTGAATTTACTAAATTCTGCCACAACAGAAACATTTAACACAAGATGCAATGGTTTTGATCAGCATGGCTGATAAATTACAATTTCTCAGATTTGCTACAAATCTGGCACCAAGTAGCGTGTCATGCACCAGAGGTGTGTGTGGTGGAAGAGAGGCAAGCTGCCAATCACGCATGTTCAAACAGGGGTGCAGACAAGCACAAACCTCTCATGCAACAGAGGAGAACATGGGTGGGAAAATCAACCTTCAACGCAGGCCAAATACTTTTAACTGTGATGTTATTTATGACTATGTGCACTATACAGTATTTCATAAAGAATGTGCATGAAACATTAGAGCTTATCCAAACACACTAAAATTAATCTATTTGTCATGTGTTCCGCTAGTATGCATGACACATTAAAACCAAGGAATAAAACCTGAATGGGTGTCACAGAATCTGTGTAAGAACAAGAAGTTAATGGTCAAGTATAGTGGAGAATTGCAGTATGACACAAAAAGCCAGACAGTTATCTTAAAGGAATAGTAAAAAAAGACAAGAAAAAAAAACCCAAAACACTGTCATTCATTTACCCTCATTTTGTTTGTATGATGAATACAAGAGTTATATAGTAGAATGTTAAGCATCTCTTTTACATTGAATCTAAGCCAGTGGTGCTCAACCCACACTCTGGTTCATCTGCTGTAATGACAAAGCTTGTTTTTTGTTTTTTTTGGTGCAATTTTTCAGATACTAGGACCGTCCATATATAGTAAAATTATAAGTAAATAAATAAAAAGTAAAAATAATTAAATTGCAGAACTTTTAAGAGCTGAATGTTATTTATGGTTCCCACTGTTTTTAGCCAGTGAATCTACATGACCTTTCCAGTTGCTTGTGATTTACTGAATAAGTATTATACAAGAAATATTTCAAAATATTTTGCTCACAACTGCCAATTGTGACAATTTTTTTTTTTATAAAGTGCAAATAGATGCTATTTACACAGTGTAAATAGCAACAGAAAGTATTTTCTTTGCACTAAGTGTAACTAGTTGTTAGATGCTATTTATGCTTAGATGCAGATACTATTTGCACGGTGTATTGTTTTATATTTAGAAAATAGTATGCAATAAATTCAGTGTATATGATTCTATTTATTAAAGTCATAAATGGATGCTGCCTTATTGGAACATTACTCGTCCCCATCCCTAAAGCCCTACACCTAACTCTATCCATTAAAGGATACTTCAGTGATTAGCATTAAGCTTTGTATCAGTAGAAATCCGGTAGTATATTCGAATGATCACGCATTCTAGCGGTATGTTATTCCCAGATAACAACCGCCAAAGTGAATAGCACACCGCTCATCCAGGTACTATGAGTTATCTTGACCGGTACTACTTATGTGCTTAACGTGTCACTCCGCTGTCGTTGACTGTCTGGCGCCATCTTGTGACTGAAAAACACTTAACCACCACGGGTTACAATGGAAGACTTCAAGTGTTAGTTCACCCAAAAATGAAAATTAGCCCATGATTTACTCACCCTCAAGTCATCCAAGGTGTATTTGACATTCTTCTTTCAGATGAACACAATCCGAGTTATATTTAAAAAAGTCCTGGCTAATCCAAGCTTTATAATGGAGTAATTGTTGTTCTGTTTTTTAAGTCCACAAAAATGCATCTGTCCGTAAAATAACGTGCTCCACACAGCTCCGGGGGTTAATAAAGCCCTTATGAAGCGAATCGATGAGTTTGTGTAAGAAAAATATCCATATTTAAAACTTTATAAAGTAAAGTTTCAGCCAATCGCCTTCCGTATTCAATTTATGGGAAAAGTGTTGAAAGTACCTCTGCAGTTCAAAATGCTTACACTACCAGGTACACTCGTCAGACTAAGCATTTTGAATTGCGAGAGGCACTTTCAACACTTCCACGGAAGGTGATCGGCCGGAACTTTACTTTATAAAGTTTTAAATATGGATATTTTTCTTACACAAACGCATCAGTTCACTTCAGAAGGCCTTTATTAACACCCCGGAGCCGTGTGGAGCACGTTATTTGACAGGCCGCTGCATTTTTTATAGACTTCAAAAACAGAACTACAACTACTGCTATTATAAAGCTTGGATTAGCCAGGACTTTTTTAATATAACTCCGATTTTAGTTGTCTGAAAGAAGAATGTCTTATACACCTAGGTTGACTAGAGGGTGAGTAAATCATGGGGTAATTTATATTTTTGGGTGAACTATCCCTTTCAGCATTAATTTCATGGTAAAAACAAATCTTTTCAGCAATAGATAAAGGCTTAAAGAAGTGTTTTTCTTCGCGGAAGCTTTGCGTAAGAGCTGATAAAACATTTAAACTCAAGACAATATTTTGTGTCCAATTTACTTGAGACAAATAGCCGTGTAATAAGCGGGATAATGTAATGTAATGTAATGTAAACCCCTTCAGAGTGATGCAAGACCCCTCTGCTTCACGTCGGGGTTCTGATCACTCTGTCGGGGTTTATTCTGCGATAACAACCGGCTGGATGTACATTATCCCTTACTTATGACTTGCTCATACATCCAGGCTTCGAAAAAATAATACAGTTATGGAGGGGTGAATTAGAAAAATAAATAAATATTTTTATAATGTTTTAACTTATTTTAATTTGGTTTGATGTCAATGATGTCAAGTCATTGGTTATTGCATGTCTTGTGACCAAACATCATTGAGGTCAAACCTGCCACAACAAATCTTGACATCATATATTAATGTATAAATAGCGAACAACTTCACAAACAATTTCTATCCGTTCCTCACGTACAGCTTCAGAAGTCAACTGGACTACTTTTATTATAGTGTAGTGATGTTTTGTAACTTTTGTCCATCCCCTTTCACGGTCATTGTATTGGAAAGGGCTGCACAAACGTTCTTCAAAATTTCTCCTTTTGTGGACCATAAGTTTGGAGCCACGTAGAGATGAGTAATGATGACAGAATTTTCACTATCCTTTTGTCCAAGTCTCAGCACGCAGAATTCCCTCACTGAAAGAAAATCTTTATACACATATGAAAAAAGATCTGGAAAAGACTGAGGAAAGGAGAATAAAAATAGGGAGAAAAAGAAAGAAGAAGGCTGCCAGAGAAAGGGTAACCTTGTCACAATAGACGAGCAGAGAGGGGAGGTAACCTTGATAACTGCAAATCGGGTTCAGGGATGAAAGCAGGAGCTGTATGCATGAGCAGCATTGACTGAATGACCTCAGACACAGATGAGATTATGAGGCCAGCAGGAGAAAAACACCAATACACCAGCACGTGTTTGTATGAGATGCTCGCTCGCACACGCACACACACACCTCATTTATGTAGCCCATAAACACACCTGAGTCTCACCTCACAGAGAGCGGATGAGCACATTTATCAAAGCACACTGAAAGAACAAAGAGCTTGTGAGAGAGCTGTCCTCGTCAGAGGATCGATAGGCCAATAGACTGGGAAAGAGGATGTGCTTTTAAAACATGACACCCGAGGCCAAGCATTGAGGCTGTCTGTATGGTCATGGCATAACTTTTGATTTGCTTTCAGTGGCAAGTAAAAGATCCATTAGAGGTTGCAGAGTGTACAGTGTATTTTTTGTTAAAGGAAAAGTGATAGAATAAATGAAAAATCTGTCATTATTTATTCACCTTCCTCTCAAATCCAAACCCTTGTGGTTATGTAATTTTTTTTTTTTTGGTCTGGTTCAAAAATCTGGCTCTGAACAGTTTATTCACAAATCTGACTGATTCCCCAAAGATCTAATTTCATCTCAGTGGCTCACACACCTTTTCCCCCTGAAATATGTATTCCTAGTGCCAGACCCGGTTCTCAACCCAGTTTGAGAAGTGGCATGCACCAGGAAACATGTCATTAGAAATGGGAGTTCAGTGATCCAGTCAGTGGTTCTACAGTTGACAATTCATTGATGGCAAAGATTATCAATGAATAATGACTTAAAATTTCACTGCTTCTCACACAAAGCTATCTTGTGACTTCAGAAGACTTTCTAGCAGTCCTAATGACTGCTTTTATGATGTTTTCTGAGCCTTAAGCAATAGTTCACCCAAAATCAAAAATCTAAATTTGCTCAATTTAACGTCATTAAACCTTTCTTCAGTTGAACACACAAAATACATTTTGAAGAATGTTGGTAACCAAAAACACTGAGACATGTCTAAAAGTATCTTCTTTTATGTTCCACAGAAGTCAGTCAGTCATACCGATATGGAACAACACAAGGGTTCATGGCAGAAACCACGGAAACCACTCGACTTTAAAGAGCTCAAGCATTTAGCGGCAGACGACAAAATAAACAGCACATTACTGTCCATTGGTGTGAATGCTAATAGAGTTCTTATACTTAACGTTTTTGGTGTGAAGATTAGGCATCTTGCTCACTGGCACAATAGTGATGATCTCAATATTCATTTTTTTGAGGGGTTTGAATCCAATAAACCCAGATCTTTCACAACTATACTACACAACCTCCACCATGCTACAGTTAGCTTGATGAAAATCTCAAAAAAAAAAAAAAAAAAAAAAAACATATAAATTTAGTTTTTAGATTTAAACTACAAACAATGAAATCCTGGGTGGCATTTTATTAAGCTGGCAAGCTCTACTTTTAAACCGTTCATGTTCTCGTCCGTCTGCCAGTGACCAAATAAACCACAACCAACCAAGAGCCATCAAAACAGCTATTTAATAGTGATCTTAAATGTACAAGAAACAGTGACAGCCTGCAGAGTCCTCAATCCTCCCATTTCCTGTCTTGGACTCCATGCAGAGATTCATGTGTCAGTAATTAAGAGTAGCATGTAATATGCTTCATAAGAAAAGTGAGGGAGGGGAAAAAGGATGTTCTAGAGAGGTTAAGGTCAAAAGGGTAGAGAGCTGGGGCCCATTTACCCTGACAAGGAAGCGGTGGTGTAGTCTGCGTGTGTGGACATCTTACAAATAAATGTCAGCAGGAAAGCAAATGGAGTAGAGGATGTCCTTAATTGCTCTGTCTGTCACTGGAAGTGATGATTTTGCACTCAACAAACATCTCTTTATATGTGTAGATATCTTAATGGCTGCCAAATCTGCCTGCCTATCTGAATACTCAACGCATGTACAAAACAATGTCTATCTGTAAAAAAAAAAGTTTAGAATCAATATTTTTTGAAAGTCGTCTCTTATGCTCCTGCTGCATTTATTGATCCAAATACAGTAAATATTGTTAAATATTATTACAATATAACTATTTTCTATTTGAATACATTTTAAAATGTATTCCTGTGATGTCTTCAGTGTCACATGGTCCTTCAGCAATCATTCTAATATATGCTGATTTGGTGCTCAAGAAATATGATTACAAACTTTTGACCATAATTGTACATGAGATTCGAAAACATAAATTAAAATAAAAGACTCTCCATTTCAATTTAATTTAGCCATGAAATGGGCTTGCTTAAACCACCATATAGTTGATATGAAGATTAAACAAGACGTAACTGCCATTAACACGGCTCATTTCCTTTAGCTTGTTCATCCCAGGTGGTTAAACCAAGTGTGACCAGTGTTGGGGTAATGCATTACGCGATACGTAATCAGATTACTTTTTTTCAATAACTAGTAAAGTAACAATACTTTAAATTTTACAACAAAATATCTGAGTTACTTTTTCAAATAAAATAACACAAGTTAGTTACTTTGTTTTCCCATTTATTGACTGACAGCTTTCCTGTCTCCAAGTTGAGAGAAATCGAGAGTTAGTTGTAGAGGCGTTCTGCGCTGACTAAACATGATGCTAATTGTAGTTCTGAATTACATTACTCTTATCACTTGCACAAAAACAGGTTAGGAGGTGTCGGAATCCACTTTTGCTAGTTTAACAATGAGAAAAAAAAAAAAGAAAAAAAAAACAGTCGGCGTGCCAGGCGCATGGTCCAAAACGGATGTACCTAGTCTCTTAATGAGTAATGAGTGTGTTTTGGGCGTAACATGCAATAAACCAATATGAGTCTCATCTCCCATTCCCTTTAACTCTTTACCCGCCAGCGTAAAAAAAAAAAAGTTGCCAGCCACCGCCAGGGTTTTTGATAATTTTCACAAAAATGTAATGACCCATAGACCCATATTTTGTTGTATGAATACCTGAACATGCAATATATCAAAAGAAAGAATAGACCATCTGCTTTAAAAAAACATTTTATTCTAACTTCATGCATTCCTTTTTTATCAACACTTGAATATGGGTAAGTTTCATAAAAAAAAAAAGCAACATTTTGAACATAAAGCTGAGAAAAATCACGTTTTTGTCAAAGACTACATCCAGATGAGATTCAGAACGATGATCAAACACAGATGGAGTAGATCGAGTCCATCAACACCCCTAATGCTTGCACAGTCCTGGGTCTACATTTCATTCAGTAACATTAGGCAGTTTTGATTTATATGATGTTTAATGTTGATGATCACGTTATTTTACATATGCATCTGCTTGCATACAATCTCTTGTTTTTTTTGCGTCTCCTTCGCCTGTGTTTTGATCAGGAGACTCTGTACTCATTCAGGAGATGCGTTATAGCGGCCCCCTAGCGTATAACAGTGAAAACACAGAAACCTGGAAAATTCAGTGTTTGGCAGGGAAGCGTTTTCTCACTAATAAAAAGTTAAAAGCCTGTTGCGTTTGCAGATTCGCTATTTACATGGAAGAATCTGCGAGAGCGGAAAGACTGAATGCTTCTCCAGAGAGGAATCCTTTTATTTTAATGTTTAAAAATATTTGTGTGCTGGTGTGCGTCCCTGTGTATGTAATAAGCAGAGTGTACGCGCGTTGTGCACCTGCCTATAGGAGCATATTACTAAGATGCATAAACGAGTGCATTTGCCATTTAAACAATTAATGGACGTAATGCGTTGGATGTGAAAATGATAACTGAGTCGGGCTGAAACTAGCAAAAAAAAACACTTGCGTCGTGCAAGTGGGTGCATGATAGGGCCCTTGGTGTGAAAGGGCCTTTACATTTGCCAAAAATGTAAATGTAAAATTTACATTTGTTGTATTAAAAAACAAACAAGCAAGTACAGCCCAGATGAGAAAAAAGAATGCAAAAGTAACGCATTACTCTCCATAAAAAGTAACTAAGTAACGCAATTAGTTACTTTTTTATAGGGTAACGCAATATTCGAATACATTCCTTTTAAAAGTAACTTTTCCCAACACTGTGTGCGATAATTAGACTCTCCACCACAATAACAACAAAGATGTTATAAAAACAAAACTACTGTGCGAAACAAAGCATCATGGGTGAAGTTCCTGCAGGGGCTATATGACAGTACTTGACACCTCCCAGATATCAACACATGATTCTGCAAATAACAGCATATTAGCTCTGACGCCAACCATAGACCCATTAAACCCGTCAAAAAGAAGTCAACACTGTATGATCGGCACTGGAAATTCTGGGACACATTAGTCTCCACTTCACAGTCAGGATAACCATTCTAAACTCACACATACATTAAGCCCCAAGACACAGCTGATCGATCGGTTCACCTCTCTCCCCTGTGATTAACAGATGGGAAACTAATTAGGTTTTACAACAAAAGCCTTTAAATTAGTGCTTCCTGCTTACATGCCCTCGATGTTGAAGGTTTTATTTCTGCATTTCTGAAGGTTTTGAATTTCTCACATGAAAATAGGCAATAATCCAGAAATATCAGAGAGATGGCACTATAATAATGAAGAATAAAAGTCTCATTAAAAGAATGAAATCATTGAAAAGAAAACATTAATTAGTTATGCATATTCTGACATATTCTTTTTTATTTATAAGAAGAAAAAAAACATTGCTTATTAATATCTGAAAACGTCATGTGGTGCAACCAGCATGCAGAAACAAAAACACAGGAAATTATATCATAGAGGACCCTTGCAATTGTTCCACAACTCTAATGAATACCCAATATTTATAAGCATGTGTTTTAAATCAGACTTATAAAATATTTTTTTTATTGTGTACACTATTATTTGTCATTGTGTCAGGACATTACAAATAAATGAATAATTTATAAATAGATTAAGTAAATAAATCTCTTACCAAGTGTGTCTTTGAGATTTTTCACCAGAGAACCTTTCTTCAGACTGTTCTTGCGTTCAACATAATTGGAAGGAACATAGCCCGTTCTGTTGGATGCATTTCGCACTCGCCACCATGTTTTTGAGTCATCGAGAAGCCACAAGCGCTCATTTTTCCTAATGTCAAGTTCCTGGTCTTGCTGTGCCGTATAGTCCCACTTGGCAATAACAGTCGCCTCCTCTGACATCTTTCATGGAGTCCCTCTGAAATATAAATTTAAAAAAAAGAAATTAGAATTCTCATCCAGCCAAATGACTTTTAATAGACTAAATGGAAAGTCCTGGATTTGTCAACAGCCATGAAGATTGTAGAAAAGCGTGCAGCTCTGCTCTATAGAGGCTATCCCTAGACACTGAGCAGCAGGAGTGACAGGACGGATCAAGAGCCCTGCTAGCCAGGAGGTAAAGCTTGTTTCTGAATGAACAGCCCTAAAATATGCGAGACTCTCTCTCTCTCTCTCTCTCTCTCTCTCACACACAACATGAGGGCTACATTTACACACTCCCCACGAATAACAACCTTGGCCCTCAAACAGCTTTTAAAGCCTCCCCTTTTCACCTTACCATCTTAAACACAGTAAATTATTCAGCAGATGCAATGAAGGAGAGAGAGAGAGAAAAAAAAGAGATATTGAAAGAAGTGAATAATCATGTTTTGGAATACTATAAGGAATTAATTAAGGAATTAATTAATTATATATATTATATAATTGTTTTAGTCCATCAACATGACCAACATTATCAATCTTCAAAAAGTATATATATAAAAAAAAAAAAAAAAATCCATATATGTAGTTTATACAAGTCTTCTGGAGAAACACAACTGCTTTATATAAAGAACAGATTTGAACCCTTGCATGCATGAATTATGGAAAACATTATCTAGATTCAGTTTGTGGCGCGTCAAAAAATCCTGGGACGGTTTATAGCCGAGTGTGAAGCGGCTGGGATGAGAATCTGCACCTCCAAATCCGAGGCCATGGTTCTTAGTCGGAAAAGGGTGGCTTGCCCACTTCAGGTTGGTGGAGAGTTTCTGCCTCAGGCGGATGAGTTCAGGTATCTTGGGGTCTTGTTCACGAGTGAGGGAAGGATGGAACGGGAGATTGACAGACGGATCGGTGCAGCTTCTGCAGTAATGCGGTTGATGTACCGGTCTGTCGTGGTGAAGAAGGAGCTGAGCTGTAAGTCAAAGCTCTCGATTTACCGGTCAATCTACGTTCCTACTCTCACCTATGGTCATGAGCTGTGGGTCATGACCAAAAGGACAAGATCCCGGATACAGGCGGCCGAAATGAGCTTTCTCCGCAGGGTGGCTGGGCACTCCCTTAGAGATAGGGTGAGAAGCTCAGTTACTCAGGAGGAACTCAGAGTAGAGCCGTTGCTCTACTCGAGAGGAGCCAGTTGAGGTGGCTTGGGCATCTATTTCGGATTCCTTCCCGGGGAGGTGTTCCGGGCATGTCCCACTGGGAGGAGGCCCCAGGGAAGACCTGGAGGGATTATGTCTCCCGGCTGGCCTGGGAACACCTCGGGGTTCCCCCAGAAGAGCTGGGGTGAGGGACGTCTGGACGTCTCTGCTTAGACTGTTGCCCCCGTGACCCGGGCCCGGATAAGCGGAAGATAATGGATGGATGGATGATCTAGATTTTTTTAAGATTCTTTTTATTACTTTAATATGATGCTAAAATTAAAATCCATTTTCATTTTAATTCAGTTTTATTTAAAAATTATTTAACTGTCCATGCAACAAAGGCATAAAATGGGACAAAAAGCCAGAGATGACAACATGGAACATTAGTTCCATGTAGACAACATGGAACTGAGCTGATAGTATATCAGCTCAGTTATTAAAAACATTAATATTACAATATAACAATATAAAACATTGTAGGAACTATAATGGTAGTTACATACTCCTCCTCACAGCTTTCACTTTCACTGGATATTCTCTATTATTCTGTGCTTGTGCTTGACCTGTGCTGTCCCTATTTGGAAGGCAAAATGCAAATCTGTCTCGGTATGTAAGCGTAACGTTGCCATTTAATGCCGTAATATGTCATTTTTAATGGTTATTTATGTTGATATATTTGTTAAATGTCTGTTTTATTACAATATAAGACAATTCAAAACATATTTGCACAAATAGAAAAATCAGACTTTATGCAATCTGACTCCACTGTTGCATGACATCCCCATATACGTGGACAGTTAGTTTTTGGTGTATAAAAACTACATTTTACTAAATTCCCGATTCCAAAAAAATTGGGACACTGTACAAATTGTGAACAAAAACAGAATGCAATGATGTGGAAGTTTCAAATTTCAATATTTTATTCAGAATACAACAGATAACATATCAAATGTTTAAACTGAGAAAATGTATTATTTTAAGGGAAAAAATAAGTTGATTTTTAAATGTCATGGCATCAACACATCTCAAAAAAGTTGGGACAAGGCCATGTTTACCACTGTGTGGCATCCCCTCTTCTTTTTATAACAGTCTGCAAACGTCTGGGGACTGAGGAGACAAGTCAAGTTTAGGAATAGGAATGTTGTCCCATTCTTGTCTAATACAGGCTTCTAGTTGCTCAACTGTCTCAGGTCTTCTTTGTCACATCTTCCTCTTTATGATGTGCCAAATGTTTTCTATGGGTGAAAGATCTGGACTGCAGGCTGGCCATTTCAGTACCCGGATCCTCCTTCTACGCAGCCATGATGTTGTAATTGATGCAGTATGTGGTCTGGCATTGTCATGTTGGAAAATGCAAGGTCTTCCCTGAAAGAGACAATGTCTGGATGGGAGCATATGTTGTCCTAGAACTTGGATATACCTTTCAGCATTGATGGTGCCTTTCCAGATGTGTAAGCTGTCCATGCCACACGCACTCATGCAACCCCATACCATCAGAGATGCAGGCTTCTGAACTGAGCGCTGATAACAACTTGGGTTGTCCTTGTCCTCTTTAGTCCGGATGACATGGCGTCCCAGTTTTCCAAAAATAACTTAAAATTTTGATTGGTCTGACCACAGAACGGTTTTCCACTTTGCCACAGTCCATTTTAAATGAGCCTTGGCGCAGAGAAAACGCCTGCGCTTCTGGATCATGTTTAAATGTTTTTTTTTTTGACCTATAGAGTTTTAGCCGGCAACGGCGAATGGCACGGTGGATTTTGTTCACCGACAATGTTTTCTGGAAGTATTCCTGAGCCCATGTTGTGATTTCCATTACAGTAGCATTCCTGTATGTGATGCAGTGCCGTCTAAGGGCCCGAAGATCACGGGCATCCAGTATGGTTTTCCGGCCTTGACCCTTACACACAGAGATTGTTCCAGATTCTCTGAATCTTTGGATGATAGTATGCACTGTAGATGATAACTTCAAACTCTTTGCAATTTTTCTCTGAGAAACTCCTTTCTGATATTGCTCCACTCTTTTTCGCTGCAGCATTGGGGGAATTGGTGATCCTCTGACCATCTTGACTTCTGAGAGACACTGCCACTCTGAGGCTCTTTTTATACCCAATCATGTTGCCAATTGAACTTACAAGTTGCAAATTGGTCCTCCAGCTGTTCCTTATATGTACATTTAACTTTCCCGGCCTCTTATTGCTACCTGTCCCAACTTTTTTGGAATGTGTAGCTCTCATGAAATCCAAAATGAGCCAATATTTGGCATGACATTTCAAAATGTCTCACTTTCAACATTTGATATGTTTTCTATATTCTATTGTGAATAAAATATACGTTTATGAGATTTGTAAATTATTGCATTTCTTTTTTATTCAGAATTTGTACAGTGTTCCAACTTTTTTGGAATCGGGTTTGTATATAATTCCTATATTTAGTTCCCATTAGAGATGTACTGATGTATTGGCCACAATATTTATCGGCCAAATTTTGATCAATTTAAAACCATCAGCATATCAGCTATAGTTTATTATTAACTGCATGAAGGTGCAGAGTTCTGTTGCACAATTCAATGTTTTTCTCTGGGTAAAGTGTTGTTAATTTAGTCTTATTTGGATTGTTTGTTTTTGGGGTTTTTATCTTTGTTGGTATGTTAAATGTTGAATGGATCCAATTCACATTCAATGAAAATGATTTGATGATGCAGCAATAAACTAGCTAGTATACCTTCTTGCATGTGCTTTTGAACTTCACTTTAAAACATGCTTTACAACATTATCAAAACAGTAATCAAAAGTTCAAATAAGTGAGAAAGTGACAAATATCAGTTTTGAATATGCCAGTAGTTATTAGATAAAATCTGTATTGGAGGAAATAGGTTAATGAATTAAGTGTAAGATATAAAATATTTTATTATATATCTTGCATTACACATTTTTGACCAATCAAAATGCTGACTTGAATAAGTATGCACCTCTCTTTAACATCACCTGCCAATGATCATCAAGTAGCAAATCATGGTTCATGACTTAACTATAGCCTATTGGCCCAAACTTCCCCTTTCAATAAGAAATACATCCACACACACACACACCATATACCTGTGCTTTCTTGTCAAGCGGGTTCTTTAAAAACAAGCACTCACAAGTAGCATTCCCTCAGACTACCTCGTATGTGTGTGTTTGAGAGAGTGCGTCAGTGAAAGAGGCTTTATAGGACCATGATGGCACTGTGATGAAGGTGCTTTCTGCTCCAGGGACACCCAGGATGTCATTGTTGAATCACTCTGACAGCTGCCACACACAGCTCCAGTTAGCAGTGAAAAGCAGACACTTCATGATACTGTACACAAACACCAGCCACTTCATCATTAAACAGCCCCCTGCCCGCCTTATCAGTGACAGCAGGCTACCTCATCCATAATGCAGGCACAAAATGGCGAAATGCGAGTCTGTTAAAGTGGTGGGCCGACCGTAATGCCACAAATCACAGGTCTTGTTAACTACTCTCAGATATAAAATGAGAGCTTGCAAAAGACAGCTAACCTCAGGTATGACTATAAACTGCTACTTTAGAAGTTCAAGTGCTAACAAACACAGCAGTCACCTTCTAAAACCACTGCCAGGTCTCCATGTTCCACTCTCTCCCGTTCCCAGTGGAGTAGGGAAACCTGTCAACTCACAGATAAAGCTGTCACATGTCAACACCTGGGTGATACAATTACAATGACTGCCTGACGGCCAGCATTTTAAACAGCAAGGGATAAAATCTCCTCTTCAGTAAACAAGCATGTCAATTCCTAGATCTTTCCATTCATTGTGTGGTGCTGAAAGAGAAACCTGCCATGAGTACAGAGTGGAATTTTTTTCACCTGTCAAACTGGGGTCTGGGTAAACAGAGGACACCTCTTGCTTACAATGCAGTGTTATATCCCTGTTACTTAACCATGGTGCTAAGCTCATACAGCCACATTGTCTAAAATCATAATCTGGTTATGCAACATGATTATGGATCCAAAATACACTTTTTAAACGCATTCACATTGGACAGTGGAGTGGTTAAAAATCAATCTACATTACCGCTAAACGACAGTGCTAATGACTGACTAGGAAGGGCAGAGCTACAAAACGAATAAGCACATGACTTCAAATGATGTTACTACATAACTACTATTTTTAGCATTCATTTTAAATCCGCTTAGTCATAACCATCAGTTATGACTTAGTCATAACCATCAACTACTAAATAATAATCCCTATACATTTTCATAGGAAATGCATTTATAGATGAATGCATTTGTCATGTTTTCTATAACCGTGTTTTAATTTTTTACAGCCATGGACTCAACTTATGCTTGATGCGACCCATCACAGGTGTCACACACACACGCCTCACATTTTGCTTTATACGTTTTACACAAGCAGCAACCTTCTAGTCTCTCTCTTGAATCCAACATGAAAGTGACAAACTGCAATTCATCAACTAGCCATTAGACACAGGCTCCAAAAGGAGTAAATCCCATATAGTCCCCATGTTAAAAAGCCCAACTTTACAGCAGAAAAAAAAAAAAACATGTTTACAGCCTGGTACAAAAAGTGGTTTTGGTCTATACAGCTAATTTTGCCCTTCATGACAACTGTGAGGGGGGTGCATTTTTTTATAACTCATCTGTTTACATTATATAAAACCTTAAAATTCTGCATAATTAAGGGCGTGGCCACTTGAGTGACAGGTGGATTGCCGCTGTTGGTTTCAGCAACTAGGCACCTGAGCTCCACCCACATCTCGCCTCTTTGCCCATTTTCGGTTATTCAGGAGTGACGCTCTGCAAATACAGGCAGCTAATTTATAATATCAGCTTATATAAAATCATCTAAACCGGCTAAAAAACAAGTGAGACAGTTTGTCGAACATTACATTTAAGTTTCAAGTTTATTTGTCATTACACATGTACAAGTACAGTATAACGAAATGAAGTTTGGAGCAAGCCTCCGGCCGCAGCCTTTTCAGGCGCCGCCACACACTCTCCAGAAATACAAGAATGCAGTTGGGCATTACATAGCAAACACAACAAAACATAACATAACAGTACATAACACAGATTTTTGTATGGAGTGGGAGAGGAGATAGATAAGGACAGGCAGACGGATGGAGGGGGGCTGGGATCGGGATCGGTTGTGTATGGTGCGAGTGAGTCTGAGATTGTGTTGTGTGAGAATGTTAGCCATAACTTCAGATGTTTTCGAGTTCAGTTCTATGGTTTGTCCTTGAAGGGAGATAAGGCAGTGCACAGGGAAAGATAGCAGACCAAGCTGTCAGGCTGACCTCCCAACCGAGAGATAGGGACAAGTGAGGTTCGGTGGGGTAGTTGATTAGGTCAGGCAAATACAATTTTTTAATCCATTTGATGATCTTCGGTAATTTGTCTGGATCATAATCAATCAATCAGTTCTGGTCCTCAGCATTCGCGTCCGGTCTGTGCAGTTTCCCTAGACATTACGTCCAGCCTCATGGCCAGACCGGTTACAGTCCGTAAAAGTTCACCGATCTGACCCCCGATGGAGCCCACTCTTCCCTGCGTATCCGCAGTCCGGACTGCGTTGTTACGGTTCAGTTCCTCAATTCGTATCACTCTCTGATCTAATTCCTTCAAACGGTCACACACAGCCCCGAAGCATTCCTTAATTTCCACAGACAGCGGCTGGGTGAATTTGCTTGCAGCTGTCTTACCAATCTTCCGATAGGTCAGGGCAATCCCAAAGCCAAAGAATAGGAACCCCGCCATCAATAATCCAATCATGTATAAATCTTCCGCATCCTCCACGAACAGAGCCTCCAGGCACAGGACTTGCCAGTTGTTCCATGCGTCCCTCACGTACCCTGCAGCAAAGGTCCCGTCCGGGCAGGTGGGTTCTCCCGGGGCACCCTTCCTTTGTGAGAAAATCCTATCGATCGCGCTCATTGACCAGTTAATCAATTCCATTTCAGTATTTTCAGGAGTCCAGCAAGCAGCGGGTCAGAGAGAAAAAGAAAGACAAAATAACAAAGCGCCAGAGCACAGCGGGAGCAGAGAGAGAACACGTCTGCACTGAATGAAGGACAGAGTCAAGAGTTTTTTATTTACCTTAAAAAATGGTTTGTTTGGGAGTTAGTTGCATATAATTATGCATAATTTACTGTTATTACTATTTTAAGTACATGTTACATATGTAACAAGAACACTGTAAAATAAAGTGTTACCACAATTTCTAATAAAAAAATATACATGGCATGCACAGACTTATTGACCCTTCCATGTAGCCAATGAGCTGTATGCTGCTCCTTTTATTATCATTTAAATAGTCTTGCCTTGTGTTTGCTTCCTAATAGCACAGAAAGATGCTTTTCAAATGACAATGATCTCAGATCCCTATACAATACTCTCACACAAACTCAACACACACACACACACACACACACACACACACACACACACACAAAATAATAACACACTAATCCAGTTCTTAGAGTCGGTCTTCTTCATTGCCATAAAGAGATTGACAGCATTAAATCGGCTCAGGTTTAGAATAAACGCAAGTCGATTTAATGCTCTCAGTCTCTTTATCCCTTTATGACAGGAAGAAGAAAAAGGACAAATTTAACAGAATTACAACTAGGGTCACACACATACGAACATTTCAGGAATTGATAATAACCAGTAAAATGTCATATTTCTGACAACTATTCCGACATCAGAGCAAACTAAACATATATTTTATATATATTTTATATATATATATATATATATATATATATATATATATATATATATATATATATATATATATATATATATATATATATATATATATATATATATAAAAATAAATGCAATCTATATATAAAAGGAGTAATTTCTTCCTGTGATCAAAGTTGATGTTGATGATTTTCAGCAGACATTATTCCAGCCTTTGGTGTCACACAATCCTTCAGAAGTCATTTTAATTACTGATTTGCTCAAGAATATTTTTTTAATTATTACTACAGATGAAAATGCTTGTGCTGCTTAATATTTTGGGAAAACCATGATAACCATGATTTTTATGATGAAAAAAATGTATTGTGATTTGATAGAATTATATAATTCTGATTTACTAGAAAGGTAAAAAAACATTTATTTGAAATAGAATTTTTAGTCGTTACTGTCACTTTTGATCAATTTAATGCATCCTTGCTGAAAAAATAAATCTTATACTATATAATGTATACTTCATACTATATAATAGTATATTATTACTCATATTATAATAAATACTAATATTAAAGTCCCCTGTAGTCAATGATTTTATCCTTAAACTTCATCTTTGATCACCAAAATGTCATATTTAATCCTTTTTCATGTGAAAAAAAAATTTCTTCATGCCTTAAAATAGCTTGAATGTAACACTACACCCTTGTTTCACGTATACGTGGAGCCATGAATATGTAAATTAGCCCCGCCTCCACTCACACCAGCTCCAGATCCACTCCAGATGTAGTAAACGCTGCACGGTGGCAAGTGGAAATACTGGTTTAAATCAGTCATATATGTTTGAACCAGAAATGAATTCAGAAGAAGTGATGAGTGAATTATAAAGGGTCGTCTACAAGTCGATGTATCAGAATGGTAATGTGTTTTATTAGTGCTGGGCGGTATACCGGTTCATACGAATAACAGTATTTATTTTTGTCATGATGTGAATTTTTAATATACTGCAATACCCGTGTATGACGCTTAAACAACGTTCGGAACGGCACAGCTGTTGCACTGTAGTGAGGACACAGCCGAGATCGCATTACAGCTGAGAATTCAAACAACGCGTGAAAACCAGAGTGCATCAATGCTCACTATGTTCCCTTAACAGAAGTTCTGAAGCATGAAACGTCAATCATGTGAGCCAATCAACTCACTACACCAATAGATGTCAGACAGCTGCCTTCTAACAACCAGCATCCTTAGAAACGCTTTGAACAACTCAGAACTTCAGTGGAGAATGACATAAGGGCATAAAATCGTAAATATACATCATATACATAATTAAATTCACCCACTCTATTGCTAAATGTACCCGATTTTTCATATCAACAGAAAATTATACCGGGATAACTTGGCTTCTCTTGAGACCCCCTGATTCGTAGTATAGTTAATGATATGCTAAAGCCCATCCGCAAGTTGACTGAATTGGTGACAACATTTTTGTGACGTAGAGAATGACCACGTTTTTGAGACCATCTTTGGTTCACTGCAGTTAAGGAGAAAATACTCAGCAATGGTGTTGATTTATGAATTCACACATGGTTTGCCTTAAAAGCATATTAAAAATACCACATAGACATATAAACAACATTAAAAACTTGATTTGCACCACAGGGTGAATAAATAATAAATGAAAAATGTAGCCTTCACATAATAAGTGTCAATTATAAACACTGCTTCTGTTTTTCCAAGTAAACAGTCAGTAATAAAGAACCAGAGCAGTAAGCATTTTTCTTAATTTTAGTCATTTTAAACAACATAACAGACAGTATCAGAGATGCTGCATTTACATTGCAAAGTCTAATGCACAGATCTGATCATTTCCAGAAGATCGGAAACATTAAAGTTTTTTGGTTCTGTCTGGTTACATTCCCTACCCACTGTTGTTAGTGTGTTTACATTAATACCTCACCCAGAGGGAGATTTTTATCACGAAGCACATTTGATCACTCATGCATGCATGTACGCATTGCTGTGTTCAAAAATAGCCGCCCTGCAGTCAGACAACACTTAAGGACTGACTGAGTTTACTAAAAGTAGCAGAACTAAGAACTAAACAGAAGAACTAAAAATAAAGAAAAAAATCATGAGGTTTATCAATTTGTGCAGTGTGTCTCAAGGCTACAAGAAGAGAGAGATATTAGTTGTGTGCTGTGTAATATTTCTTGCTTTGTGCTTGTTCAGGGTATGCATGCACATGTTGGTAGATAATAGAACTGAACGAATAATCGTTAAAAGGTCGCGATCTCGATTCAAACACCCACCAGATCTCATTCCTAAATGACAATGATTCAGCTGTGTCTATTAAACCTATCAACCATACAGCATTCATTATTTCTGTTACAAATATTTGAATTATCACATTTTACTAGGATAAAAGTTTATACACTGGAAAGAGGTGCATCAGTTTTGGTCAAAATCTTGTACTGACAATGCAGGAGATGAGCACTCATCCCAAAGACTTTCAATGAATTTAAGGTCTGGACTCAGGTGCCAATTCATGTGTGAAAATGATTCGTCATACTCCCTTCTCAACCATTCATTCACAATTTGAGCCTGATGCATCTTGACATTGTCATCCTGGAATATGTCCATGATGTGTCTTCCTACATGGTTGTCTAAGAGACAAAAAGCTAGGGTTACTACCAACTGTTGCCAAACATATAACATGCTAGAAACATAATAATCACTGCAATAATAGACTCTTAAGCATTTGCCTGATTTAAATCCAAACAGCAACTTTTTTGGCCAGGCAGTGCAGTTCAGATACAAGCACAGATGTCTATGGTAGTGATCAAAATAGAGCATATTCCCCTTTTTGAAAGTAACTTGGAGCTTCAAAAAATTATTGTATCAATTACACCATTATACCACACTAAGTGGTAACAAGTGACTTAAAAATGGATGCCATTGAATCACTCATTCAACACGATTTTTAAAAATAATTCATTCAAATTAAGCATTTTAAATAGACTGCAACAATTAACATTTTGTCCGAACAATTTGTCATAACATTTTATTTTGTTTAGTTGTCTCTTGTCTGTTCAGAATGGTGGGAGAATCGTGATCTCTATTTGAAACGAAAAAAATAGTGATTCTCAATTTATCCAGAATCATGCAGGTCTAATAATTTGCATAAACATTGCATTGTGGGTTGTGAAGGTGATGTTGTACATTTTTGGCAGTAGTACTTAATTTTCACTGCAGTCAGTTTATTCTGTGTGTGTTTATGTGCGTTTTACCTCTTTATTGTGTGTATTTGTGTGCATTATTGACCGTAGCTAGTGTCTCTGGATTATTATTTTATTTATTTTTTTAAATTTGAACCATGTGACTGTGCACTCTTGTAACCCAGTTGCTGGGAAAGCCTTGACCCTGAGGTGAAGAAGGGATAAAGAGAGAGGAAAACAGAGAGAGGAGGGGGATAGTGAGGCCACATGGGCCAGCTGTGACACACAGGAAGACAGAAATGTGACCTTAAAGTTATAGTTCAGCCAAGAATGAAAATTCTGTCATTATTTACTCATCTGTAAATTTCGGCAAATCCGTATGACTTCCTGTTTTTCCATTTAACGCGAAAGGGGCTGAAAAATGCTCATAGAGACAGAGCGTATTTAGGCCACGCCCACACCGGGGGGGAAACAATCCAACGCTCTCAATTGACTTTGTATTGCGTGAAGCGGTCGCATTGTCATTTTTGACTTATAACAAAAAACAGAACAATGTCTAAAAGCTGATATGTGACAAGGTGTACAGAAAACAAGCTAATAAACACAACTAAGGTTGTATCAGCTGTCAACCCCCCAAAAAACAAGTGTTTAAGGAGACAAAAGTGGATACAGGCAATAAGAGGTGAAGTAGGGCTGCGTAATATATCGTAATTATCGAAATATCGCAAATGTACATATTGTGATATGCATATCACAACGGCGCGCAATATTTTAATGATTTTAATAGGCTACTTCAACATTGTGAAAAGTGCACTTTTTAGGTCGACGCATATGGCAGAGAATAGACTGGGCACACAACTGTTACTTATGTGACTTGCTTAAACGCAATAACTTGCGAAAAACAACTCCTTGCAGCCTCACGCTGTCAGCTGTCTGACACACACACCTAAACGTGCGCACAAGCCGCCTCTCTGAAAGCGAGTGATGTGATCCCTTCAGTTCTGTTTCGTGTCTTGTTACACACTCGAACTGTCAAATACACACACAGTTATGTCAAAATGGCTGTCTTGAGTATTCATGTTAACACAGTCAGTTATGCTTTAAGTGAATGATATCAGTTGGGGAAAGAAACCGAATGCGTGTCAATAGGATCCGTGCATTAGTTCTTAAAGTGACAGCCTGCTGATACAGTAAACCTGCCGCTGTCTGTGAACAAAAGAAAAAGAGAAAAATCACTCCGTGCTCTTGGCTGAATAACCTTTGTAGCCTTATTATGCATCAGTGTATATTTAATTCATGTGAAGACTACTGTTTTTAGTCCTTATTTTTAATAACAAAGATAAATAATAAAAAAATAGTCTGTTTACCTGGATGTTCTTGATAAGTTTTAGGTTGATATAACTATATATTACCAAGTCAAGCAAAGAGTTTTTTTGCATTTAAATATTTTTCTTTGTGTACATTGATGTTAAAATTATATTGTCAGATTTGTGACCTTAATTTTTGCTAAAACACTGCTGGTCACTTTCAGAAGTTGTAGCCATGCTTTCTTTTCCCAGAAAGACTGTGAAACACATACAATTTTATCATTCTCAGTTTTTAAATACATTTTTCAATATAATTTAAATAGATTTTACACACAAAGCAATATCGTATTGCATGTTAAATATCACATTTTTAACTAGGTATTGCATATTGCATATCGCATTTTTCTTGAATATCGCACAGCCCTAAAAGCATCCGCAGGAAGAATGGGTAAATTTTAGGATCCTGAAACTCAGTATGCCTACATGTGCAGTAAACATTGTCACCGTTAAGTCAAATATCCAAACGTCAGTTTTATTATATTTCCTGTCACTGATTATGTTCCCCTCCAGTGGGCGTAGTTCTCAGTGTAATATAACATGTCGTGCTCTGTCTAACATTGCCTGTATCCAATTTTGTGTCCTTAAGCGCTCGTTTTTTGGGTCGTTTTGTTTTTTTGTTGTTTTTTTTAGCTTGTTTGCTGTACACCTTGTCACGTATCAGCTTTTAGACATTGTTCTGTTTTTTGTTTTACGTTAGAAATGACAAGAAGGCCGCTTCACGTAATACAAAGTCAATGGAGACAGTTGGTTTGTAAAGTAGTAAAAAGTAGTAGTAAAAAGTTACAATTTTGTATAGCTTTAAAATACTTGGAATATAGTGCACACATCATACGGGCCAATTTTACACTACTGTTTAAAAGTTTGGGGTCAGTAAGATTTTTAAAGTTTCTTATGCTCACCAAAGCTGCATTTACATGATCAAAAAAAAAAAAAAAAAGCAGCAGTAAAACAGTAATATTGTGAAAAACTTTAACCATTTAAAATAACGGCTTTATATTTTAAGATATATATATTAAAATTTAATTTATTCCTGTGATAGAAAAGCTGGATTTTAAGCAGTCATTACTCCAGTCTTCAGTTTCACATGAAATAAATCATTCAATGTGTTTTATGGTTCTCAAGAAAAATGTCTTATCAAGATGTGCTGCTTAATATTTTTTGGTGGAAACTGTGATTTTTCCCCCTGTATTTGTTGATGAATTGAAAGTCAAAAAGAACAACATTTACCTGAAATGTAAGTCTTTTGTAATATTCTAAATGTCACCGTGGCAAGCAGCGAGGCCGAAGGGCCGTGAGAACGGGGCGATGCCGGTGGCGTGATGATAATGTGCGCCAGCTGCACACCATACTGATCTCGTGTCTCACGGAGGAGCTCGGGACGCATAAAAGGAGGAGCGACGACAGCGAAGGATGAGAGAGGACAAGACCTGGACTTTACGTTATGTTTTGTTTTATTATGTGTGTGTGCGGCAGCCGTACGCGAGGAGCAGCCTGCGTTTTACTTTCAGTTTGTTTATTTTGGATTAAAGTGTTGAATGTTCGCCGGTTCCCGCCTCCTCCTTCCCATATCAACAAACGTCATTACAGTCACTTTTATTCAATTTAATGCACCTTGCTGAATAAAAGTATTAAATTCTTTATTAATCATACTGACCTCAAACTTTTGAACAGTAGTGTATGGTCATTTGTCGTCCTTTTTTGAGCTTGATAGCTTCTGGTCGCTGTGTAGCTTGTGCTGTATATAAAATAATGTGAATATACCATCAGATTCTTCTATACTTTTTTTGTCCCACGCAATAACTTAATGTAGAATTTATTCTTGACCAGTATATTTGGCTCAGCGCTGCAGTTTTCTTTATTAGCAGAAAGGAAAATTTGAGTCCAAGTCAGCCTTCATGGCCTGTTAGCTCAGTTGGTTAGAGCGTGGAGCTAATAACGCTAAGGTCGCGGGTTCGATCCCTGTACTGGCCAGAATGTCTTCTTTTTTACATTTCACTGCCAGTTGTATATTCTGTATATAACTGTGTATGTGACAAATAAAACTCTTGAATCTTGAAATGAAAAAAATAAATAAAATCATGTAGAATGGAAAAGGATAATAGCAAGAAGCTGTTCATGCTCTCCAATTTTCACTGAAAACACTATCATTTCAACTATAAAGTGCAGCCTATTTGTCCAAACACAACAGATAAAGGCAGAAGAAATTACTGCTGGCTAGATCCATATCTTTGACAAACACAAGCTGGAGTAACCTGACACATTGCAGCTGAGGGGAAGAGAGATGAGGCTTATTATTGACCTTCAAGAACCCAACAGCATATTTTTTTAAGAGTCAAATGAGCAGTAAACTTCCTATTCCTAATTCAAGCCTATTACAACACCCTTCATTTCTGAGTAATTCTTGTTTTGGTTTGGTTCTCAGACGTCAAGCCCACAAACCGACCACACAAGAAAGTCGAAATCTGATTTGCTGACATCTAGGATTTACGTGTGCCTAGTGTCCAGCGATCTTTGACAGTCCACCAACGAAACCTTGATAAGATACAAGACTTCAGCAATGAGTAATTTAGGGGAGCAACTAAACACTGGATTTGAAGACATCTAAAAGTTGTCTAAGGCTAGTGGCATTGGTAGGTTTACTGGGCCCCCTGTACTGGGTGCAAAACACGTTCTGGGGTTTTGTCCCCCTTAGTAGAAATCACATTCATGTCCCCTTTCAGGTCCCTCTGTACACAGTCCCTCTTTTCCCCACACTAGCGACGCCATAGTCTGAGATACTTAGCTGAATTTAAAATAGAATTTTACAGGGCCCAACTCTCTGAGAAAGGAATATCTGCAGCAGTAGGGATGGGTAATATCTTATCGTTTGTGATATATCGGTAAAAATTCTCCCTATGATAAGAATTAGTTTTCCCACGATAATAACGATAAAGCCTAGTTGATGACACAACCCATTCACAGCCCACGTGCAGAGAGAAAACAACTATGGCGGAAGCTGTATTTTTCTGTATAATAACGCTGTCCGTTTGGAATTATTCAGCCTTTATGAACAAGAAGAAACTAATGTGCAAACGGCAATCTCATTGGCTGGTGGTCACCTATTACTGTCCCTATTTTGATTTCAGCAAATCAGTTCGAGCGAACGCAGACAACGTGATTAATATTCATGAACCCAGCAGCTTATCAATCCTTAGTGTGGTTTATATTGTTATTAGTTATAGAATTCATAGTATTATTATCTTATCAGTATTATTATTATTTTCTACAGAAGCACTGAATAACCAACAATGTCTTAAGCACCAGTCCAGTCAAAATGAAAAATATACATTCATACGTTTTCATTTGCACGTTTAAGTTTTAGTTAAAAAAAAAAACTTACATTCTATCATTAAATTATTATATGCAATTGTTTTTTGTTTTTTTTGTAATCTGAAGACATGTTAGGAATTATTTTTACTGTTTGCACTGTATTTTGCCACTGTTTGCACCATGAAAATATGAATAAATACAGAATCTGTGTTTACATTTCAAACTTGTCATTGATTTGAACTATTGTTTGTATTGTGTGATATTTTTCAATCACAGTTGCACTATTTAAACATTACGAATGTTTAAATAGTGCAACATTTTACATTTACATTTTATAAACTAATTAATCACATTTTTCAGTCAGTTTTCATGACCAAACTTCAAACATAACGGTATTTAGCACTGCAAACTTTTGCTGCTGTGTGAAAATAGCTTTCGTGACATTTAAAGTCCTGACACTTATAATCAGTGGTCTTTTGCGGTCTCTCAGTCTCTGTCTCACCCTGCCTCTTCCATCTCATCTCTTTCTCACTGCATCGTCTCTCTCTGCCACGGTTCCCTTTGCAAATTCCCACGGTTTTAATGCACGAGGGATGCAAAATCTGCTTCCCCAGTTTAATACTTGACTGCATCCCAATCTGGTAGTTCAAACCGCAGATCCCTTAAGGTCCAGCTGCAGTGTCTTGGCACCAGTGTCGTTCCCATCCTGATCTATCACGCAGGTGCAGACAACAGTCTTGCAGCACTGTTGCCCTAACAGGAAACTAAAAAGTTGACAAATTTGATTAACACAACATTGCCATCCAGAACGCTTAGAAGCGAGCACTTTAAATCTGTCACAATCTCAGCAACTGCACCAGGGAAAAGAACTGATGTGGAACTCGGGACCACGGTGTACTTGGCATTCAGATTACAAACAGCTGTCAAGAATCAATTTTCTGTTTGTCTGTTACCTCTAATGGTTCATTACATTTATAGTTGCATATTTCCAATTGATATGAAGGCATTGCTTGAAGCTCAGAAGCAAAATGGCTACTGCAGTTCCCTTTGCAGTTGTTTGCCTATCAACAAGAGGCGTCCTACCCTTATTTATGAAGACATGCGTAGAATTAACCTAAATGTGAATGCAACAGTTCCAAAATGTTCATACGAATGGTTTAAAAACACCCATGCACACAAAAGTTTCCTTTTTTGAATATACAGTCAAACCACAATTCATTCAGGACACATTCTCACATTATCACAGTTTATGCACTATCGTTTAGAAAATGGTGATAAAATATGACAAGAACTCAAACACAAAATCATCTTGATAATGTCAGATAACTTTGATAGAATGGTATGCAATGGATTACAATCAACCAATCAGCTGTCAGCTGTTCAATTTAAGTACACAGTTTAGATAATACCAGTTTAGGTCAACCAATGACCAAGCAATGCTTCATTTTGTTCAGTCTGTGGCGTAAAAGGTCGCATTAGCAATTAAAGAAAAAACACTTAAGCAAAACATGGTCGGGTCAAAGTGTCTGAATAATTTTGGTCCCAAATTCTTATCAATTTTACTGGTAGTCCACTGTATGAAGAAGTTTTGGGTATAATGTGTCACAGTTTACTTTATTTTGCTATCCTCACTTACATAAATGAACTATAGTGTCTAGTGTCTGAATAATTTTTGGTTTGACTGTATAATGAATTTGCACATACAATAATATTTAAGCATTTTTAGATGTGTTCTAGCATCTTTAGAAATGCTTTAGAAAGTCTATTTATCTTTACATTTTAATAAACAATGTTGGATTATTTTAATTATAATTTGACTGCAGGTACTGCCTTTATAAATCCCGATTTTCTCCTCACTTTTGCAATAGGATGAAATCTGATCATATGTTCGTTTAATAAATGAGGCTCCTTCATATCTCAGTGAAATCAGAGTTGTGGATTTCTGCATAGTTTGCTTGTGTTTAAGTTTGTTTGTGTTCTTTTCCACTTTTCCAATTAGGAATGGAGAATTCAGATTTTCCATGTTGAATAGAAAGCAGCATATCTCCGCTTCTGTTACTGTATATAAATAAATCTTTCCACAGTGAATTCTTGATGTAAATGCTAAGAAAACTATAATCAAAACATTTATAGACATATAACATCCTCCCAGACATGGAAACGTGCTATAAAATAAATATAAATAAACAAGTATAAAGCCTTCACTCATTTTACAGATGGCACATTTACGTTCATAATATATGCTGTAGTTCGCCGTATTTTCACAGGCAAAATCCAGTCATTTCAATAGGAATCCGTACTATTGGGAATTTCGTGTGAGGGCAAAGGAGAGATGGTGTGAGAGAAAACGGGGTAAGAACATGCAAAAAAAAAAAATATTGCAATATTCCAATATTGCATCATAATCATTCAAAATATGCTGCAGAGCTGAAGTGTTAAGAATGAAAAATTAGAATGTTTCAGATTGTTCTTTGTTTATGTCAGCTTTGTCAACAGAATGTGGTCGGAATGCATTGCTCATTTGAACAAACACAGCCCATCCTTTGGAGGGAATTAATGTGCAATCTCTGACATTTGCATAAAAGACAAGCTAAAGTGAACATTACGGCAACAGTGTGAAAGAGCAATCATGTAAAATGTTTTTCATGTTTCACATTTTGAAACTGAAAATTGTCTGCTACCATTTGCTTTGTATAATATCCATTTCCACATCAAATATGAAAAACATTTGGTGATTAAGGTATCATAATGATAGAACCGAGATCAGCATTTCAGTAACTTTTAGCATAATTTTCTTGTTCCTCAGGAATGCCTGGAGCCAACAGAAGCAAAATAGACATTGCTGCATGCAGTTTCCTCTCTTCTGTCTCCTCTCAAAAAGCGTCATGGTTAAATGACTAAAGATCATATGCAGTCCAATCCGCATGCCTCTTTGCTCCCAGAGTGAGACAAAAGCAGATCAATAACCCAGAGGCAGAACGTGTTCCCTTCTGGTCACAGAGCCCTCAAACATTGTAGAAGGCAATAGCTTTCTGAACACAGAGTAAGTGTGAATGTGTGCGTAAAAACATTATTTGCATGAGTAAAGACACAAAGTGTGTGAGTCAGAGATGTCGTGACTGTTGTCACAGCTCTCTCAGAGGGATGACTAAGAAGAACAATAATTTTTAGGCCCCGTCAAAGGGCCACTAGAACACGTTTGTCCATTTTAGGTGATGCCACCTTTTGTCAACAAGTTTTTCCCTATAAACACTGGCAGACAGCCAGATATTCATATTGTGAGCTGACATTTAGAGCAGTAATTCTTAATTCATCGGTCATCACCCAACCAGCCCATACAGGCCAACACGGAGATAATGATTGAAGCAGTTAATGACTAACATGTAATCAGGCGGTCCTACCTTGATTGATACTGTATGTCCAATAATTGATTTGCACTTTTCTAGAACTGTTATGAGAGCAGAAACATTTGCATCCAAAAAGCGAGTTCAAGCCCTGGAGCTTTTAGATAATCCAAACCGGGGGTGCCACAAACAACCAAAAATCTAATCCTTTTTATGCCGTTTAATACATCTTTCTCAATTGGTCTGATGTACCAAGCTAACAGACCCAAAGACAAGCAAAATGTACATTTATGGTATATGGTGTCTGGTGATTTATTTTTAATTTTGAGTATTAGAGTGTGCTCACATCTGTAGTTCAATTCGCATGGTTCTTTTGGTCCGGACCAAAAAAATTGCTTGGTGTTCGCATTGGCATTTTAACACCAAACCTAAAGGAATATGGGATGTGTTCACAACCTGATTGGTTGGCTTTTATGACGTATATTTCACAGCAAAACATCCAAAACAATGCTGTGTGCTGGGCTAAATGTGCTCGTTGTATGTGCATAGCCTATATATAATGTTTTTTGAACAGCTGAGAACTTGTGAAGAGTGAGTCAAAACAGCGGCAGGAACCCTTCCATCACACACACACACAAAGATCTCCTGCGAGGAGACACGGTTCTGATGCCTGTACTGCACTGTGAAGAAAGAAAAAACAGGTATGCTTGATTGTTTTGTCCTTTTTAGGGTCGAATCTTGTGATATCATATTTTTGGTTAGTTTACATGTCTTTGGGCCATGTCGTGTTCATATTTCATTCTGCACCAGAATTTGTTTGGAAGCGGACAGAGACCCATCTTTTCAGTGGTCTCAGTTTGCTTGTTTGGTGTGTGCCAGGGTTCAGCTGGCAGAGTTCATACTTATTCAAATGGACAGAGCAATCCCACCAGGGCGCGTAACGCACCCTTAGCAAAAGAAAAAATCTTATTTTTAAACTTTTAACATAACATTAACTTTGCATGAAATCAATACCTTATTTGATAGCTAATAAAAAAGTAAACACTTCTATCTAATGACCAAAAACATATTTTCCCATATTTTGAGTGCAACCGTTACTGCATGATTCTCTGCCTATTACCAAAAATGGAGAATTCCTTAAAATTGAGAAACAAAAATGATCTTTTACGCAAACTGTAGCATTGAGCCTGTAATATGACTGAAATATTAATATTTTTCTTTAATTTGCGAGAAATACTTATCAATACTGAAAATATATCCATATTTATAAAGTTTATCAGTAACTTGGTGCCCAATGCCCATTTGACCTGATTAGGCTAATTTTAGTTTTATTTAGGATAAATGAGCATCCTGTCATAGTTTTTTTTTTTTTTTTTTTTTTAAAGAATGTTGTCTATTTAATTATGCTTTATCATAAAATGCAAAATCACATTAATCAGGTTTTGAACCTGTATTTTGAACCAAATGGCCCCAAAAGTTTGTAATAAAGTTAAAAAAAGTCTCATAATATTAAGTTTCACAATACATATTTTATTATAAAATGAAAAATCCTATAAAATGTCTATTCTATTCATGAAAAGTGCCACCAAATAACATTAAAAATGCATTAGACTCCATATTGATTGTCTGCTCGGTATCCTTTACGGATTCCACACATGCTTAATTTCAGTTTAGTGCTCATGTACCACACACACAAGTGTTTGTATCACACTGTGATGACAAAATATGGTTTGCAGGCTTCCTCCCACTCCTCTGTTTCCTGTGTGATCAGAAAAGATGTGGTTTCATTATATGCAAGCTAATAAAAGAATAACTGAGAAGAGCAAGTCATGCCAGGAAAGCAGTGGCGTAGCAGTTGAGCACAGGTTTAAGCATGTTTGTTCTATAGGTGGAATGGATCTTTTACTGACATTGGCACATGCAACAACAAGTTATTGCATCATGTTTTCAAACACTGATGACATACTGGCCAAGAAAGACATTGGAAAATAAACCAATTTAGAACAGGAAAAAAAAAAAAAAAAAAAAAAATGGCCTGAGATCACAGCAAAGACTTAAAATGTAGCATACATGTGTAAACATTTAGGAAATCGCACAGCATGAGTCACGCAAGTATGAGTATGACCCATGAAGAAAGTGGTACAAATGGATGAAAAGTATTATGTATTATTATAATGTATTATGTGCAAAAAGATTGCTAATTTCTCATCTAGTGAATTCTTAATGTGAACTAATGAAGACATCAGCTGGCTAAACTAAGCAGGAAAGAGGAACATCAATGATTCAAGGGTGGGTAAGGATTCTTCTTACTCTAGTCTAGTCTAAGACTTTACAAGCAGGCAAATAGAGTAACGGTGCCTGAGAGGGGAAATCAACATTCAGCAGTAGGGCCGGCTAAAAGCTACCACTGACCTGCTGGAAGTGGAACTCTTGCAGTCAATGATCAGAACATCACTCATCCATCATTTCCTCATTTTCTTTCTAGGGATTAAAAAAAAAAAAAAAACTGAAAGGATAAAAGACTTGTGTACAAGACTTGTGTACCAAACTTTTCAGATTAGAGATGCACCAAAATTTCAACTGAATAACCGGAAACGGCCAAAAATATATGCCACCGCTCAGTGTTCAGCGCTCAGGTTTCACTCTCGCTCGTGCTATTATCACTCCATTCAGTATTCTGCTCTATGCACATGTGCTTCCATCAGTTGCTCACTGCCCATGGGAACGCTCCACTCATGTACCACTCATACTCATTGGAAAAGAAAATCCCGCTCAAATAAGATACCGACATGAAATTTCTATGCATACTTGTTTCTGTTTGCAATAGCCCTACTGTGCTGTAACATTGTGTTCCATGCTGGACAATGCTGATCCGACTGGTCTAAAAATAAGTCTGTTAAATCTGATTATGTTCTATAGAACTGAAAAAAGAATAATGTATTGATATTTAATATTAATTAAATCTGCCCTCCACACGTTGGCAATCCTGCAGGTCTTCCAAACAATACTCCTGCGATCCCTGGACGAGGACCCAGAGTCAGTCCGTAATCTGCGTGTAGCAGCAGACCTTGGATTGGCCGCTTCTAAGAAGGTGGCCCAGGGAATTGGCCGCAGCATGGGCAGCCTCGTTGTCCTGCATCGACATCTCTGGCTGACGCTTACCGAGATGCAGGATGCAGAGAAGCAGCAGCTCCTCGACACACCAGTAAGCCCACAGGGCCTCTTTGGTGTCGCAGTGGAGGTGTTCTCTGAGAAATACACAGAGGCACTGAAGCAATCTAAGATTCTGCAGCATCTTCTCCCCAAGCAATTAAACGCTACCCCCCAGGGCGAGGTCCAGAGCGTCAGACAAGTTACGCTGGGCTCACGTCTGTCCCGAGTGTGAGCTCGCGCCGCGAGCCGGAACCGGCACTTCGTCAGAGGCAGTTCAGGAAGCCCCGTTTCAGGGTGAAGTCGGTCCCTCAAGGTCGGCAAGCGGAGAAAAAAAAAAAAGAGCAGCATTCCTGATGCTTGTGCCAGGAGGAAGAGAGCGCAGTCTGCGCACGACAGTGGACCAGCGGCCAAAAGAACGCGTTCCCGCTCAGAGTTCCCTTCAGCGGCCAACAGAGAACCCAGAGAATGTGCGTTCGAATGCTGGGTTGAATACAATGTGTTGTGTTGCAATAAAACGTTACATGCCTCACTAAAAGAGCTCTTTTCCTCCTCTAACTACTGTCCGCGAAATAAGCAAAACCTCTCTCTCGGGAGATGTTTGGCAGAGCGGGAGCTCAGCGCAGCCCGAGCATTCAAATGCATATGTCCCCGTGCGACAAACCGTGGATGTGTCACATGCTTCTCACCCATTTAACGCACCTAGGCTTGTCTGTGAACATGCAGAAGAGCACGCTTCAGCCCTGCCAGTCGATTACTTTTCTGGGTATGGTTTTGGACTCACAAACGATTGCGCGCTTATCGACACAGAGAATCCAGTCCATTCACAATATACTGGCCTCATTTGTGCAAGGCAGGGCAGTCCCTTTAAAAACGTTTCAGAGACTACTGGGTCCTGCTGCAGGATTTTCTTCCGTTTCTGAAGGACCGTCAGAACCGAGCCGTTGGCCCACAGTTCGGAAATATGCATTTCCCCCAGTCAAGATAATCTGCTAGTGCTGCAGAAGATCAGGGAGGAGAGGCACGCTCTGCTTCTTGTAGTGCAAAAGTGGCCCAACCAACCATGGTTTCCGGAGTTGGTAAACAATGTTGTTAACTCCTCCATGGCGGATCCCGCCGAGAAGGGATTTACTGTCCCAGACGAGAGGCTCCATATGGCACCCCAGGCCGGAATTGTGGGACCTAGATGTCTGGCAAGTCAGTATGGAGTGAACCAGTTGGCCGTTTCACACCGAGTGTTGCACACGTTAGCAGAGACCAGAGCACCATCAACGAGGTGTTTATATGCAAGGAGAGTTTGCGAACTGATGTGATGGCAGACATGAAGACCCTATGAGCTGTGATATCTCTGCTGTTTTAACCTTCCTATAGGAATGTCTAGATAATGGCAGCTCTCCTTCTACGCTGAAGGTTTACGTGGCCACTATCACCGTCTCTCATAATATGCTGGAGGGCCGCTCAGTGGGTAAACACCCACTAATAACGAGCTTTCTTTGGGACGAGAGGCAACTGAATCCTTCCCGTCCTCTCCAAATGCCAGTATGGGACCTATCTTTAGTACTCAGAGCGCTGTCTGACACACCGTTCGAACCAGCTGAGTCTAGCAACTTGAAAGTGCTCTCATTTAAGATGGCGCTGCTGCTCGCACTAGCATTTGGGAAGCGGGTAGGTAATCTACACGCTCTCTCAGTTAACAGTGCTTGTATGCAGTTTGGCCCAGACGATTGTATGGTCAGGCTCATGCCTAGACACGGCTACACGCCTAAAGTGCTCTCAACTCCGTCCAGGGCCCAGGTTGTCACAATACAAGCGTTTTGCTCCACAGAGCCAACCCCCGATCCAGCATCATAGAAGTGTGCTCTGTGCCCCGTGCGTTCGCTGCATGCTTATGTAGACAGAACTAGTCAGTTTCGAACTTCAGAACAGCTCTTCATCTGTTTCATGGGCACCAAGAAGGGCAGCCCGCTGTCGAAGCAGAGGCTGTCGCACTGGATTGTGGAGGCTGTGCGCCTAGTTTATGATTCCCAAGGGCTTGACTGCTCAATAGCCCACTCTACTAGGAGTTTGGCATTTTCATGGGCGTGGGCTAAAGGTATGTCTATTCAAGACATTTGCCTCGTGGCAGGCTGGTCATCTCACAACACTTCTGCGAGTTTTTATAATTTGGATATTCCCTCGTTCGCACCACACGTTCTGTCAGTGCAGGAGGAGAAGGCTGAGCAGCCATTGGACGACTGAGTCACCTGAAGACACGCCCCACCTTAAGCATGTGTTCAGCCGTGGTTTCAACTAGGTCATCTAGGTAGTGCGAGACGATACCATGTCAGGTTAACTATCTTGTGGCCTTTAAGTGATAAGTAAAAAGCACACATTTTACCCCCATTATCTATGCCCGCTTATTCACGACGGCTGTATATAATATATATATATATATATATATATATATATATATATATATATATATTCAAGCACCAACATGTTTGTTGCCTTTATTCGCCCCCTGAATTTCACTAGTCCAGTGCTGCTCGACTGTGTACAGGGGAAAACGCTGGCAGTGTCAACGCTGAGTTGGCTCTCTGCCAAAGGAGACACTCTGCATTTGAGTGTTTCAACCAGGTCCGATACTCAACCTGGAGGGGGAGGGGCGAATGCGCTGATAGTACTGGCTACTGCCTTAGCGCCATTGGCTCGATTATACCGGGCCGACTCAATTTTTCACACGCCGGGATTTTATATGTAACATTGAGACCGACTCGATAAGGGAATGTCTCTGGTTACTCAGCGTAACCTTTAGTTCCCTGAGAGGAGGGAACGAAGACATTACGTAAACTACCAGGTGAAAAGCCTCCTCATAGCTCATAACGCTTATGTAGTGGCTGGGCCAGCCAATCAGGCGATTGTCAGGATGCCATTGGCTATTGCATTGCTATTGCATAAAAACATCTATATCCATATATCTATATCCATATATATATATATATATATATATATATATATATATATATAAAACTCAATTGTGTTCGTCTGAAAGAAGACAGTCATATACACTGAGGAAGGGATCATTTTAATTTTTGAGGGAAGCATATATCATATACATTTTATTGTTATTGTGGGATTTTTTTTTTACTTCCAGAACCCAACACTTGACTGACTAAATTAATGACTTGAATTACTAAATAAATAAAGGTTTCCCAGTAATCATCTACAAAAAAAAGAAGAAAAAGTAATGCTGAAAATTAGGGAATAAGTTATGTTCAATTAAATGAAAATGGTCAAAATGTTTTTGGTTGGGGACTGCTAATGTCTGAAGAGGCTTCTACACCACTTTTCAATTATGATGCTTTTCATAAGCTATTTTGGACAGAATGACTAAGTGTGCTTCAATCAGTTATTACATATGCTGTGGTTGTAAAGGGTCTTGTCTAAACATGTGGCTGAAATTACCAAATATGAAAAGATTTGACTAATAATGGGGAAACTATTTCCTTTGAAATGAGGGCCAAGTGAGAAAAAAATGAGTAATGATAAAAATGATAAATAGAAAAAAAGAAACATTCCCAATTAAAGATAAAAAATAAAAAACACTATGGGAAGATGTTGTGATAGATTTTCCCCTACGCACCTGACTTAAGTTTACCTGGGTCGTCACCTAATCGACTTCCTAAACGTCACCTGATCAACGTTTAATTACATTTATCGTGTAGTACATCTTGACCCCTATGAACTCTATAAAGTTTGGAAATAAGATTTCTAGTGCTCCACAACCTTGCTGTGCAACAATGAACAAGTCAGACTCCAGCAAAAACCTTCTAAATGCTTTAATCAGCCGGGAGAGTTCTCAAACAATCTCAGAGAATCTCACCCAGAAAGTTTTTATAGAACAGACATAACAATAGTAAGAACAACATAACATTACTCATGATCATCTGGCAGAGCAAATTTAGATATCAAAATCATAAAAAAAAATAAAAAAAATTCATAGAGGTTAGTAGTTCAGTTGATTACTCAATACGTCAGACTATTTACGACTAATATACTACTTTGAGACAGTCTAGCCAGCTTCTCAAATGTTCCACTGTTTCAACATCAGTTTAGAATACATTTCGTTCTGTTCTCAAGTGTTAGAATGTTAGGCCTGTATGAAAAGAGAAATGTTAGATGTTAGTTAATTATGATTAGTTTAAAAAAATCTACCACAATGTCAATAGACAAAGTGGTAATGAAAATCGTGAAATATTGGTGATGCCTGTAGCCTCAACTGATGTTGTTACAGTCAGGACTCAAAAACACACAAGCCCCTTTCACACAGTCTTTACAGTCAGAAATGTGAAAAAAAAAAAAAAAAAGGTTTTTATTCAGTGGTGGAAACACACGTTGTCAATCATAAAAAGTTGTCAAATTAGTGAAAAATAAAGCACTCAACTTTGTGAATAAGAGAATGGCACAACATTTAAAGGTACTTTCCGATGACTGAAATCACAGAGTTTACTGGCATTTTGTTACTGATTTGTAAATGGTATGGTAAATGGTAAAAGTCAATCTAGTAATTTTGTAAGGGGCTACATACTCTTTATACTGCAAAGTTTACCACCACAGTATTACTACTATGCATTATCAACACTCACAGCACTGATTAAAAAAAATAATATGTTCATATGTACCAGGTGACAAGAAAAGACGAGGAACATTCAAAAGCTTCTGTTCAGTTTAAATCTCTTGAAGCCTGTTTTTTAATGTTCAAGGAAAGACAGAAATCAAAAGAGATTTAACATAACAGCATCATTTTCACAGATTGGGCCTTTACATTATCAAACTTCAAGAGGGTGAGAAAGTAGGTCTGTGCTCGTCTCACTGAAAGCAGCTAAGGTTATTTTACCTAATTATGTAATTTAAAGAGTCAGCAGCCTGCCAACACTTAACACTCAAGTGGGAGTGGGAAAGAGCGAGAAAGAGCCAATCAAGGAGACAAGCAGTAATTTTGTTTGACAAGCTGTTTTATGGTCAGACAGGACCTCTTTTTCAACCTCTCCTCACATATGAAAAACGCTTGCCCTCTCCAAACAAAGGTCATATTCTGGAGCAGTGGTCACACAAACGCATATTACGCAACTAGGTGCAAAACAGGTTGACCAAGCTGGTGGTGATGTCTCTAAAATGCAATAGAAGCCTTAAAAAGGTAACGCTTAAAAATTTCTTTTTAGATCACAAAAGATGTGCTTGCAAGTCACAGGAGCGTTTGAAAGCAGGCTGTATATTAGGGATCCGCTGATAGACACCTGCTTTCAAACGCTCCCGTGTGCGTCTGTGCAAGCGCTCGGTTAAGAGCAAAGATGTCTGTTTACAACATGTTTTTGAAGCATTGTTCATTGTTGCCAATCACAGGCATATATGTTGAGCACAAGAAGTCAGCAGCCAGTCAGAGGTGTTTAAGAATCCATTCAACAGCGTTCAAAATGCTAGAGGGAAATGCTTCTATTGTCACATTGTTATATACTTCCATAAACCATGCATAAACAGTTTGGACCAATGAGGCAACAGTTTGTTCAGTCTGTCTTCTTCCTATGGCTTACTATGAAATATGAGTAACGGTAAATGTAAATCACAATGAGATTAAATAAAACCACAGGAGAATGTCTTCCAAGTCATCCAAGTTGCTATTATGTGAATAAAATGCCTAAATTAAATCTGTTCATCATATAAAGCGATCAAGTCTCATCAGAAAATTTGGACTAAACCGCTCAATTCAAATGGATTAGTTTTACGATCTCTTTATGAACTTTTTGAAGCGTCAAAGTGGTAGTTGCGTTGCTGTCAACGGAGAGCCAGAAAGCTCTCAGATTTCATCAAAAAGATCTTCATTTGTGTTCTGAAAATGAACAAAAGTCGTAAGGGTTTGGAACGACATGGGTGAGTAATTAATGACAGAATTTTCATTTTTATGTGAACTAACCCTTCAACAGAGAAGATAATTATGTTGCAGTGTCTGTAAACTGTAGGCACAAACTGGGATATCTCATGTAACCACAGCCATGTACTGTTATGTAGAGCCTTGTGAGTTCACTGTAATATATACTGATAATAATCTATCTAAGATTAAAAATCTCACATAAATCCTATAATTTGTAGAGAAGATTACCACTCCCTCACATAAAAAAGACAAAGAAACTTGGCGGTTTGGTTAACAAACATTAAGTTATTTTTTAAGCAGCAGCTTGAGGTACCACAAAAAATTATGATTGTTTCTAAAAACTTCTACCACTCTATCAAACTGCTCTGATGTTGTTCAGACAAACAGGTAGATCCACCCCAAATTCACGCCATAGGCTGATCCAAAAGTAAAATGATTATTTAAACATATAAAGCTTACTGCATCATATTTGAAGCACAAAGTCCTCTAAATTATCATCATCATCAAAATTTTGCTGAGAAAATGCGTTACACAATCTACCACCTTCTGTCATCTAAATAATAGTTTTTTTTAGCAGGAAAATTAGAATTCTAAAAATGTCCCCCTTACAGCTGGCCCCTAATAGTCGACTAATAATGTTAAGTAAAGAATAATGTACACCCAGCCGTTTTTAATCGCAGAATAAACCCCGACAGAGTGATCAGGATGCCGATGCGAAACGGAGAACAATGTTCTAAAAACAAAATAAAAAAAAATTGCATACAGATGACAACGTTGTCAAAACGATCCAATTAAATGACTATAAATGCTTTTGTGAATTATGAATGCTAGGCCAGTAGATGGCGACGTCACTTTGTAAAGAAACACTACGTGCCTATAGACTGAACACATAATACGCATGCGCATGACGTCACTTTTTTTTTTTTTTTTTTTTTTTACAAATTCGCACTTTTGTAGTTTACACAGAGACCAGAACAATATCTTTTTCAATAATTTAAAGAAACAGTTCACTCGAATGAAAATGATCCCACAATTTATTCACCCTCAAGCCATCCTAAGTGTATATGACTTTCTTCTTTCAGCCAAATAATATCCTGGCTCTTCCCAGCTTTGCAATTGCATTGAATGGTCCCAAAGTTTTGAAACTTCAAAGAGTGCATCCATCGATCCATCATAAAAGTAAATCATACGGCTCCAGTGGGTTAATAAATGCCTTCTAAAGAAAAGTGATGGGTTTTTGTAAAAAAATTCTATCCATATTTAAAACTTTATAAACTATAACCATTGGCTTCCAGCAATGGCTGTACGCGCGTTCACAAGAGTTGAGTTCCGGCGGAAGGGTGCCCTCTGACCCGACGTAGCTCCTTTTCTTTATATCGACATTGTTCTTGAAAATTTCTCGTTTTAGACTTCTCATCACCGGCGGTTTGTTTTGCTCAATCCTCTGTGCTTCTGCGCTCATCAATTCTCACCTAAAATTACACTACGCCTGTATCATACATCCATGAATCGGGTCAGAGGGTACCCTTCCGCCGGAACTCTAGTCTCCTGTGAATGCATGTTTATGTATATTTATATTATAGTTAATAAAGATTCAAATATGTATATGTTTCAAACACATCACTTCAGAAGGCATTTATTAACCAACTGGAGTTGTATGAATTACTTTTATGATGGATCGATGGATGCGCTTTTTGGAGCTTCAAAAATTCCGGCATTATTCAAATGCCATTACAAAGCTGGGAAGAGCCAGGATATTATTTAATATAACTCTGTGTTCAGCTGAAAGAGGAAAGTCAAATACACCTAGGATGGCATGAGGGTAAATTATAGAATAATATTTGTGATAATTTTAATTTTTGGGTGAACTATTCCTTTAAATTCCCGTTTTCAAATGTTTGCGTTTTCAGGCCCCCAAAACAGCACTGTTGTGTAGTGTAAATGGCCCCTTAGTCAACCATTTTATTGGTAGGTTGGACGCTGAAAAAAAAAAAAAAAAAAAAAAAAACTCCACAGGAAGTGCCAAAGTCCCGCCGTTTGTGAAGGACAAATCATCCGGTCCATGTGGTAATTATGTCAGGCAGGAAATCCACTTGAAATGTAGTAGCCCAATTTTAGCCACTTGACATAGCCGCTAGAGTGAACGTTAACCTGGAAAAATGTTCACTATTATTAAGTGCATACCAAGTGTTCCTACTGAATGTGGAAGCTAAATTAGTACCCCGCTTACTGGATGACATTTAAATGAACATGCATTTCTCTCTCTATAGGCACATCCACAATACTGCAGAAATTACGAGTCAGCATCATCAACTTTATCTTAGCAACCCACACGGACTCAGAAAACACATGGTTTAGTATTTGTCTTATGTAGAACAATGTCAGCAGTGATAATATTAATATAATATTCTTTCTCAGCCCTAAAACACAAACCATTTTCTGATGGTTTCCATATATAGAAGTAATTAATGTAATATCATAAACACAAACAGGGTTAAACAACTTTACAGCACAAATAATACATGCTGTTAAATCCTCCAAAAATAAGTCCCAATTAAGTGCCTTGCCATAACCTCTATTTAAAAAAATAAATAAAACATAGGGATGAGTTGAAATTAAACCCAGAAAATTCCTTTTAAGCCCCTGACATTAGATAATGTTGCTACAGGGCAGAATTAATCACATGGGCAACTGGGCATAATTGGGGCACCACGTTCAAGGGACACCATGCAGGTGTGTATAAATATTTTCAAATAGTGGGAGATGTGGTGCAATGGCCAAAGATCAGGGGCCGTATTCACAAAACATTTTATCTTAGCACTAAGAGTTCTTCTAAATAGCAGTAAAATTCTTAGTTAAGAATTCTCTCTTAAAACCTATTCCCAAAGCTGCTGAGACCAACTTTTACTAAGGAATAGAGAGAAGTCTTAAGTTAAGAGTAAGGGTGGGGTTGACCTTGTTGCTATGGATGATGTCATCACACTTCCTAACTATGGCCACAGTGATTGGCTGATAGGGAAGGGGTCTCTGTCAATTATTTAATCATAGAAATGTTGTAGAATGAGGCATCATGTTACCATATTCAAATAGAGATTTTAAAAAGTAGGCTAAGTGTCACTAATTAAACAAGTATATGTTCAGCTAATTGTCAGCCTCTTACATGTCTTCATCTCGAGAGATTGCAGAATTCAAGCGGGATTGTTTGTGATTTGGTCTTAGTGACTTAGGAGTCCTCTTGTTAGTCCTCCCAAAATGTCACAGATTTAGGAGCTGGTTTTAGCACTAAAATGCTTTGTGAAATGCTCTTAGAGCAAAAATGTTGGAGTCCTAATATTAGGACACGCCTAGAGTTCTCCAAAATCGGTAAGTTAGGAGCTACTTAAGATGTTTTGTGAATTCAGTCCCAGAACTATCGGTTTCATAACATTATTTGCACTGTCAGTCATGTTGGGACAAAAAAGTATACATTGAGTACACTGTCATGATGCTTCTAATGCACATCACGTAAAGGACATTGTGTAATCTGCCACTGTCAAATCTGAGATTCAAAATCAGATTACAGTGCATCAACAACAATCTTTTCATCAACAATCATCAAGCGGTCTTTCTGTTCCAATTATTTTGAGCAGCACAAACAGTACCCAAAGTTAGGTACCTTTCTCAAGGTCTTTTCTGAGATTACTGCCCAGCAGCGGCTCATTCTGGAGATCCAGAGTTTTAATAATGCCCTGTCAGAAATGAGTCGTCGCAACTCATGTAATTTGTCCTCTTCATGGTAACTTTTAACAGAGCCTATTTTTGGAGGGCTTCATACTTTTTCCTGGCACAGATGACAAGTTGTGCACTGATGAAATATTGAGATGCTACATTTTCCCAGACTGTTAATAAAATATGCATCATCCACACTGAGCTGCAAATTGCTCTGTTCCTGCTCTGCATGGGAGAGAGCATAAGACTGTAAAGAGAGAATTTTCTTAATGACTATAATTTAAAGTTCACAATTCTTTACGCACAGCAACTGAGAATTTAATGTTTTAGTAAGCAGGGTTGGGGAAAGTTACTTTTAAATGTAATGCATTACTCCCTTAAAAAGTAACTAATCGAGTTACTTAGTTACTTTTTATGGAAAGTAAGTTTGTTTGTTAAGTTTTTAATGTCATGTTAACACCAAGACTATTTACATGGCAAACACAAGGTCAATATCACAATCCATACAATTTAAATTATATAAAACATTTAAACTTGACATAAGATAGAAAAATCAAAAATACATTTGGGTGAAACATTCTGATATATTCCATATAAACATGTTTATGAATAAAAGCGTTTTCTAGCAGTATCATAAAAATTATAGTCCAACAGAATTATGTTTAAAGGTGCAGTGTGTAGTATTTATGAGGATCTATTGATAGAAATTCAATATAATATACATAACTGCTGTCTCAGACGACGACATCTTCCTGTGTGGGCCACTGTAGCTTCTCTATATGCTTGAAAGTGAGGGGTGAGCGGTTGCAATTCACAACCTCACCACTAGATACCACTAAAATTTACACATTTAATCTTTAACAGTCAAAGGTACTTGACACAAGAGACAGGCAAATTTCCTCCTTTATATCAATAGAAACCCATGTGTAAGTCTTGAGTTACCCAGTCAGCACCTATAATGAAGATGACTTTGAAGTTATGGAAGACACTTCTTTTATACTGGGGTTAATTTCATACCAGTTTATAAATTTTTTTTTTTAAATTCCTTCTCCCACTTGTTAGTGATGTTAATTAAAGGTCTGAAATCAGAAGGTAGCATTTGACAGTCAGATATATCCAGGTCAAGCGCATCCCTGGCAGCCATGTCCGCTCTCTCATTACCAGTCAGTCCAATGTGACTTGGAACCCAGCAAAAGATAATACAAAAGTTTTCCTTCTTTGAAAAATCTAATTTAGTTAAAATTTCAACAATTATGGGGTCAGTCTTAATGGATTCAAGTGCTTGAAGACAAGACCTTGAGTCAGAGGCAATTAAAAAGTTCTGTTCTTGGCCCTTCTCATTCTCAATATTTTCCAGAACCAGGATTAATGTTTGAGCCTCAGCTGTGAAGACAGAGCCTTGGTCTGGAATTCCAATGCCATATTTTTGATCTCCTATCACTGATGCTGCTTATGGAAAATAAGTAGTGTGTTGCGTTACTTTTGCCTTGCTTTTTCTTACTTGGGCTGGGCTTGCTCGTTTGTTTTCTTTTAAAAAACAAAAAAAACTTTTGGCAAAAGTAAAGGCCCTTTCACACCAAAAATCAAATCAATAAGCCTCAGGCTGAAGGAAATGCAAATGTACATATGGCATATGTACAGTAGTGCACACAGCTCAAACAAACCTTTCAGCGGTGTTGCCATTCTGGATTGCAGGAGAAGAAAGTTCAACACTTACTTGCATTTAAAAAAAAAAAAAGAAAAAAAAAAAGAAACAAATGTATAACTAAAGTCATTTAGTCATTATTATGTCAGTCAATAAATGGGAAAACAAAGTAACTTGCATTACTTGTTTAAAAAATATATATATTTTACTGTAAAAATAGTGTTACCTTACTAGTTACTTGAAAAATGTCATCTGATTATGTCACTCGCAACACTGCTAGTAAGACAAGTAAGAGTGTCCATGTTAAAGAAAATTTAAAATCTTTTAAAAAGTAGCTTAAAACGAGGCTGTGTGAAACTAGTCAACTAAATCCTGCTGCTAGTCAATAAATGAAATATTTGTTTACATTAAACTAGTTGTTTACATTTTAATACTTAAAAAAATGTATTTAAAAACTTCTATGCATAAAATGCAGTGTAAGCAATACTATGTAAAAGTAATAGGATATTCTCCTTATGATGTGAATACATGTGAGTGTATACCTTTTATTCATTATTAGAAAAAGATTTTTAAACATTTTTCAAAGTAAAAAGTATTTCACAAATATCATAAGCATAACATAATAACATACATTTTAATTCACAAATTAAAAACATGATAATCATTTAAAAGAATTCTGTTACTGTTTGTATGAATCTTAATGTATTTTTGAACTAATTAATAGCTTATGACAAAAAAACATGTCGTCATTAAACTACATCCAAAAATGTCATGTACACTAAACACCATCAAACACTGTGATGGTAAATATTTACCACACCCGTGGTGTATAACACAGTGAGAGGATGAAATGAAGGAGGACATTTGACATGAGGACATTTTCATTTATTGTGTTGTCACCCGGGGACGGGTCTTCAGCAGCTCGGTTAACAAACGCCATCTCTGCATATGTTGGATTTTGGGTTGCTTATTATAATCATCTGTGAGCGCAATGCGTGTAATTTCACCAGATTTGTAACATAAATAATTTATAAACTTATGCTAACACAGGAGAACACATCAATACGTTTTTAAACATGCAAACTGATTCATCGCGATTTCGAAATAAGTTTAAACCTCTATCTGAGTTTGCATGTTTTGATGTCCACATATTCAAGAAAGTTGCAATGATCTTCCGTGGGTCTGCCATTAACGAAGTGGAAAGGCAAGGCAAGTTTATTTATATAGCACATTTCATACACAATGGTAATTCAAAGTGCTTTACATAGGAGTTAAAATAAAATAATTACAACAGATATGAAATAAAAATATGAAACGTTAAAAAAAAAAAAAAAAAAAAAAAGATACATAAAATGCTAAAAAAAAAAACAGTCGAATATAGTGCTCATTCAGTAAATGCTGAACAGATGTGTTTTGAGTCTGGATTTGAATGTGACATGCATAAAAATAATAATAATATATTAAAAGAACGTCAGTCTTTCTGTAGTCAATATTAAAAGTTAGCTCCCCAGTCAAAACTACACAGTCAATGCAAAACTACTGATTCAAAATACGACGACTATTAGTGGAAGGGGCTAACCAATACATATAATATAATGTATAACTAATACATTATTAAAATCTTGTTAACATTAGTTAATGCACTGTGAACTAACATGAACAGCTGTACAAACCCGATTCCCAAAAAGTTGGGACACTGTACAAATTGTGAAAAAAAAAGGAATGCAATAATTTACAAATCTCATAAACTTATATTTTATTCACAATAGAATATAGATAACATATCAAATGTTGAAAGTGAGACATTTTGAAATGTCATGCCAAATATTGGCTCATTTTGGATTTCATGAGAGCTACACATTCCAAAAAAGTTGGGACAGGTAGCAATAAGAGGCCGGAAAAGTTAAATGTACATATAAGGAACAGCTGGAGGACCAATTTGCAACTTATTAGGTCAATTGGCAACATGATTGGGTATAAAAAGAGCCTCTCAGAGTGGCAGTGTCTCTCAGAAGTCAAGATGGGCAGAGGATCACCAATTCCCCCAATGCTGCGGCCAAAAATACTGGAGCAATATCAGAAAGGAGTTTCTCAGAGAAAAATTGCAAAGAGTTTGAAGTTATCATCATCTACAGTGCATAATATCATCCAAAGATTCAGAGAATCTGGAACAATCTCTGTGCGTAAGGGTCAAGGCCGGAAAAACATACTGGATGCCTGTGATCTTCGGGCCCTTAGACGACACTGCATCACATACAGGAATGCTACTGTAATGGAAATCACAACATGGGCTCAGGAATACTTCCAGAAAACATTGTCGGTGAACACAATCCACCGTGCCATTCGCCGTTGCCGGCTAAAACTCTATAGGTCAAAAGAGAAGCCATATCTAAACATGAACCAGAAGCGCAGGCGTTTTCTCTATCAATGCTGAAAGGTATATCCAAGTTCTAGAACAACATATGCTCCCATCCAGACGTCGTCTCTTTCAGGGAAGACCTTGCATTTTCCAACATGACAATGCCAGACCACATACTGCATCAATTACAACATCATGGCTGCGTAGAAGAAGGATCCGGGTACTGAAATGGCCAGCCTGCAGTCCAGATCTTTCACCCATAGAAAACATTTGGCGCATCATAAAGAGGAAGATGGGACAAAGAAGACCTGAGACAGTTGAGCAACTAGAAGCCTGTATTAGACAAGAATGGGACAACATTCCTATTCCTAAACTTGATGTCATATAACAGCGATGTCATACACATATGCAGAGCTACCGCAAGAATGGAAGTTCCAAAACAAAATTCTAAAGATGGCTGCATGCTTGCTTCTCTGCGTGTAAGGCATTCCAACAACAAGTTAACAGAATTTCATCTTACATTTGGGACATAAATATCAGTATTTTTGCTTCACTTGGGTCTCTGGATAAAACTGAGGTGTTTTTCCTCCTCAAATATGAGCTCCATTAATGGGGTTAATGTTCCATTGTAAAAGATTCTGTTAAGAGCCACAGCTAATTCACTTGCTTGGAGTGATAATGTGTTTTATTAAAATCCAAAACTGACAAGTGATGGATTATACAGCATAATATTTTTACTCCATGACAATGCCATTTTTACATGTACACAAAAATTTTAATTGAGCTTCAATCTCATCTGTGAAGAGGAAGTCTTTGAGTTAACAGCATCCGATCCTGATGCAAGTTGACCAATTTAGCACACTCATCCTATGATATTGACGTACTTAATGCATGTATGACCAACCGGATTTCCACTATCGACTGCAGCCCGCAAATGAAAATACCAAGGGAAATGGTGCCAGCTCATAATGCTTGCTCTGTTCGTAGCAAATGAGAAAACTACAGGATTTAGAGAAACAGTCCAATTCCGTTATCTCCAGAATGCACACTGTCTAGAATACTGCTGAGAGAGCCAGGGATGCTCCCTTCCACAGAAATATCACAGGAGGGTAGAGGCCGAGTAACAGAGTGAGAGACAAACAGAGCATTTTGACCGATATTGTAATTCGATATTCAAACTTTTCTACTTCAACTGTCAAGTATACCAATCAATTCCATATGGTGGGTCCCTAAACACCAACACCACCAAGCAACAGCATTAACACAATTGTATGTTCAACAGAAAGCAAGGGCAATTACATAAAAGTTATTAATATTGTATTGTGTTGTTTGCAATAAATGATTAGACTTTAGGCATAACTGCCATTCAAGCCATTCACCCAAAAAAATAAAAAAATCTGTCATAATTTACTCACCATCGTGTCCAGACCTGTACTGCGTTCTTACTATTGTTGAACACAAGTCAATGGGGTCCAAATTTGTTTCGGCGCCAATGTTCCCCAAAATGTCACGTTTTAGGTTCCGCCAAGTAAAGAAATGCATACAGGTTTGGAATGTGGGAGAGTATGATGACATCATTTTTATTTTTGCTGAACTATCCCTTTTAAGCATGATTTTTGTTTTAAGCAATAATAATTTTTAGATGAGCATGACATATTTTCATTTAATGATGTATGGTTTGTTGAGACTAATTACATAATTGAATGGCAATAGTATGCACTGAGCAGAAAATGTACTACAGTTTCAGGAATGTATGCGATCTTTGCAACCGAACAGTTTAACTCAAAATATTATGAAATATTTATAATAATGCATGTTTTTTTTTTTTTTATTATTATTATTATTATTATTATTATTGTACCATAATAACCAAGCCTGATTATCATTCATCAAAAAAAAAAAAAAAAAAAAAAAAATCAGTTCTGTATAATATTGGTAATATCAGTATCTGTTCAAAAAAAAAAAAAAAAAAAAAAAAACATTAAAATGAAAAAAACAACAACAATATTATATTATATTATATTATATATATATATATATATATATATATATATATATATATATATATATATATATATATATATATATATATATATACACACACACACACACTTCCTAAGAAATGTACACTTTATAACAATTGTGGGACCCACAGGTACTGTCTCCCAGTAGTGACCCAAAAACATCACAATTGCACCTTTCTACGATTGCAGTTTGAAGAAAAAAACAATATCGCACCAAGTCAACTGGTTGACCATAACAGCTACGCGCTCTGATTCGCAAGGAAAGATTCGAAGACTCGGTTCTTATTAACCTCGCTGCTATTGTACTGGCGCGAGCACACAAAAGCTTCATTCAGTATTTAACCAGCGGCAAATTCAGAAGACAAAATCACTGTGTGTAACTTAAAGAGTCTTATGTGGGGTTATAAGTGAATTAAATAAGGCTTTAGCTTTTCGGCAAGACTTTTTCCTCTCGAAACCTCTATTGCAGTGAACCACGAAACACCGAATACACACCTCCCGTGAAGCTGCCAAACACACTCACGGCACCAACTTTACGCGCTCGTCGTTCTTTACCTTTACAGGTTGCCTCTGGACAGATCTGGGGGAAACGAAGGGATGCGGGTGGAAACGGCCTTTCGGAGTGGGCGCATGCAGAAGAGGGCGATGGAAATCCCGTTCCGACTGCTTTTCGTTGTCCTCCTAGTCCTTCGTTCGCAGGCCCTATAGGAACTCCACCGCAGCGTTCTCGCGCTTTCTCTCTCTCTCTCTCTGCTGGCTGCTCGATGACGTCAACGCTGCCAGGGATGGACTTCCCAGGGCGAGCACTTCGTGATTCAAAAACGAAAGGATATACAAGATCCACATGCATTGTCAATTTCATTGTTTGCAATATGGTTCTGTGTACTAAAAACCTTGTGAGATCTCACCCATACTCACAACCAACACAGGTACCTGAGTTATAAATGTATAGTTTAAAAAAAAAAAAAAAAACACTTTATAATAACTTAGGCCTTGTTAACAGTTAGAAATGTCATGAAAATTTAGGCCGATCCTGTTTTTCTGGCCTTCATTAGATCAACGTGAAAGACATACAATGTAAAAAAAAAAATATATATATATATATATATATATATATTAGTAAGTTACCTGGTTGCCTTAAAATTTTAAGTTCATTGAAATAAAAATTTGAGTTAATACAATTATTTTTTTGAGAATTGACATCACCCTTTATTCAAATAGTATTAAAAGATTTAAGCATATTTGCGCAATTGTGTTTTATTTGTTATAATACAGTGAAACATGCCAAATTTGTGCTATTTTCATGATTTATCACAACATTTTTTATTTTATTTATGTGGTTCAGATACAATAATATTTTGAGTTTCTATTATTAAACCCATTTCCTTGATTCTATTAACTCAAATTTTTATTTCCAAGTTACTTACTTTTTTTAAGTTAAACCAACAATATTTTTACAGTGTAAATTTAATCTGTACAATTTAATTCAGTTTGCACATTCAGGATTTTCCTAACATTTTGATGATGTGTTTGTTCATATACACTCACCTAAAGGATTATTAGGAACACCATACTAATACTGTGTTTGACCCCTTTTCGCCTTCAGAACTGCCTTAATTCTACGTGGCATTGATTCAACAAGGTGCTGAAAGCATTCTTTAGAGATTTGTGGGATGCACATCCAGGGCACGAAGCTCCCGTTCCACCACATCCCAAAGATGCTCTATTGGGTTGAGATCTGGTGACTCTGGGGGCCATTTTAGTACAGTGAACTCATTGTCATGTTCAAGAAACCAGTTTGAAATGATTCGAGCTTTGTGACATGGTGCATTATCCTGCTGGAAGTAGCCATCAGAGAATGGGTACATGGTGGTCATAAAGGGATGGACATGGTCAGAAACAATGCTCAGGCAGGCCGTGGCATTTAAACGATGCCCAATTGGCACTAAGGGGCCTAAAGTGTGCCAAGAAAACATCCCCCACACCATTACACCACCACCATCAGCCTGCACAGTGCTAACAAGGCATGATGGATCCATGTTCTCATTCTGTTTACACCAAATTCTGACTCTACCATCTGAATGTCTCAACAGAAATCGAGAATCAGACCAGGCAACATTTTTCCAGTCTTCAACTGTCCAATTTTGGTGAGCTCGTGCAAATTGTAGCCTCTTTTTCCTATTTGTAGTGGAGATGAGTGGTGGGGTCTTCTGCTGTTGTAGCCCATCCGCCTCAAGGTTGTGCGTGTTGTGGCTTCACAAATGCTTTGCTGCATACTTCGGTTGTAACAAGTGGTTATTTCAGTCAAAGTTGCTCTTCTATCAGCTTGAATCAGTCGGCCCATTCTCCTCTGACCTCTAGCATCAACAAGGCATTTTCGCCCACAGGACTGCCGCATACTGGATGTTTTTCCCTTTTCACACCATTCTTTGTAAACCCTAGAAATGGTTGTGCGTGAAAATCCCAGTAACTGAGCAGACTGTGAAATACTCAGACCGGCCCGTTTGGCACCAACAACCATGCCACGCTCAAAATTGCTTAAATCACCTTTCTTTCCCATTCTGACATTCAGTTTGGAGTTCAGGAGATTGTCTTGACCAGGACAACACCCCTAAATGCATTGAAGCAACTGCCATGTGATTGGTTGATTAGATAATTGCATTAATGAGAAATTGAACAGGTGTTCCTAATAATCCTTTAGGTGAGTGTGTGTATATATTGTGTACAAATTTTAAAAAAATTTTTTTAAATGGCAGAACGCAAATGAAGCTTCATTTTCCTAAACTAATATTGTAAACACAAAACAGAAACTACGTTGGTTTCAGGAATTGTTTAAAATTCCATTATTCTTTTTACCTTCATACTTTCTGCAGTCTATGTACATTACAAAAGTATTATGTCACAACATTCAAAATACTTAGACATTCTATGATTTATTGCAGTAGAAGGTAATGATCTATTGGTTTTAATCTCAAAGTGTGTAATGATTAAGTGATTCGGTGTACATTTGATAGCAATGTCTAAAAATATTAAATTAATTTGAAGTTTTTGTTGTGTTTATGTCTTAGCATATATGAGAAAACTGTAAATATATTTACTTTTAATCATTAAGCAGACGCTTCTATCCAGGGGAGAACAACAGAAGCAATCAAAATAACAATAGGGCAACAGGGTCAAGTGTTGACAAAAAAAAAAGCAGTTTCTTGAAAATGGCTAAAGACTTGGCTGTTCGGGTTGAGTTAGGCAGGTCATTCCACTAGCAGAGAACAGTCAAGGTAAAGGTCTATGAAAGTGATTTTGTGACTCTTTGGGGTGGCACCACAAGGCGCCATTCACTTGCAGAACGCAAGCTTCTGGAGGGCACAGAAATATCACAGAAAAGGCTTGAGAAAGAGACTACATGACTAATGGAAATAGTGTTTGCTTTTCCATGACCATGAGCTTTATGTCATGTTGTTGGCATTTGTGTGAACACTGTTCATCCTTGACTTTGACTCTTTTTATGCACAGATTCTCTCTGAGGGGAGTGTGTGTGTGTTTGTGGCTGGCAGCCCATAATCCAATCTCTGATCAGCTCAGTGAGAGAGTGAGTTGAAATGCTATTGACTGAGTGCAGTGTTCCTGCTGCTAGCTCATGAGGGGTGCCACAGTCATCAGAGAGATGGGCCTTTCAATGTCATCTGAAGGACAGAAAACTGCTCGCTCGCTCGCTCACTCACTCACACACTCACTCACAAAGCTGACTGCTGACAAGCCAAATAACAAAATTTAGATGACAGGAAATCAATGAAAGCCAAATTATGATTTGTGAATATATACCGGATGGAACATTAAACACTAAAAGGATTAATTCATGGCATTGTTCCAGGGTTGGCTCAGTCATGCAGACACGCAACTTATATTGAATTTTCAGTTACTTTTGAGTGTTCAGTTTTAAAAATGTACAAAAGAGAGACACTTTCAGTTGCAAATTGGTGTCTCATTACTTTTTCAAAGAAATAAAGCTATACATTTCCTGTTACTTGTATATAGACAAATAGTGTTGCATTCACAAATCCCAACCATTCAACCATGTTATTATAATACACAATCACAATAACACACAGAATATTTAAGATTTTTTTTTTTTTTTTTTTATGAGCAAAGCAAGTACATTATTCTTAAATTATGCATTTTGTTTGTGTGTGTGTGTGTGTGTGTAACTGCAACTCATTTTCACTACCGAGCTCTTATAGGCTAAATGTCCAACCCTGTTTCTGGTGGCTTTCTTTGTTTTAGTGTTAAATGTTTAAAAAAAATAAAGAAATTGCACAAATAAGGCTTCCAAGCTGTATTCATACGTCCCAATTTTTTTACTTATTTCAAAGCAGATCAGATTCAAAATTGATCTCAATCTAACAATATTTTAGAAATGACTGTAAAAATCGAAATGTGCTGCGTAAGAACATTTACATCTTTAGAGCCACCCTTAACAGCAATGACAGCTTTAAGTTTTTTTTTTTGTTTTGTTTTGTTTTTTTGTATTTAAGTTTTGCTTACGGTTGACATCGCCCCATTCCTTCAGGCTGGTTTGCGCCACAATTGTTAAATAGAACTACAGATTTTAATTCGAACTGACATGTCTTATGTTCTTAAGATACTTAACTTATATTCTTGAGCCACTTCAATGTTAAATTACAAATTCATGAAGTATGCATCTGATGTCTTACCTACCATTAAGTTAAATATGTAATTCTTCTGTACAGTTTATCTCATCTTTGTTGTTGAACAAATAGCACCCTCTGGTGTCCGAAGATAATACCAAGAACAACACATTGTAGATTTTGTTTCAGAATTCATGCAGCTCAGCATGACGTTGTAGATTCATATTTTAACATTGCACACTCTTAGGAAAAAAAAAAAAAGTTTCAGTGGGCTATGGTTCTTGACTCAATTTTAAAGAACCCTTTTTGCCAAAAAGCTTCTATATAAGGGAAATGTTTTATATGATTGCATATTACTTTCACGTTTACGACAATAATACAATAATACATATTTTTCTTTCCAGTGATAAAAGTTTTTACAAGCTGATTAATTCATAACATTTAAATAAAATACTAAATGAATTCAAACCAAATTAAATAATTAAAATTAAATCCATTAAATGATCCTATGATGGGGACCCATAAAAAGGATCTAGATGATTCTCGAGGTGATTCTATAATTGCAGGCACATTTGGTGTCCAAAGTCATTATTTTTTCTGCTTTTTTCAAATGGCTATATTTTTTAAATAATTTTAATAATTTGTTACTCATTGTCATGGATCACAAGATGTTACTGGCCATAACAATATAATATTTTCTGTATAAAGTGTTGTATAGCTGAAAATCATAATTTATTGTTGTCCAAATAAATGTTTTGGTTTCACTTTATTTTGATGGTCCCTTTAACATATTCTGTTGACTATAAGTAGCGTTGCACCTACATGTCCACTAAGTATCATTAGAGTGTTAGTAGACTGGTAGGGTTAGGGTTAGAATAGGTTAACATGTACTTGAAAAGTTACTTATAGTCAGTAGTATGTCTGTTGGAGGACCATTAGAATAAAGAGTTAGCAGATATTAAGCAGACAGTCTACTAATACTCTAATGAGAGTTAGTTGACATGTAGGTGCAACATTACTTATAGTCAACAGAATGTTCAAAAGGGACCATCAAAATAAAGTGTTCCCAATTTTTTTTCCATCATGTATCGTGTAATAAAAATATGTTTTTACTTTTAGTAAAATTTCATTTATTTTAATTATAAAAGCCCTAAATAGTAATTTTCCTAATTCTACACCATTAAATTGTTTAAAAATAACTTATAAAAATGCCCATAAAACTATACTTTGCCTTTAAATTGGTGGAATTATCTCTCACAACTATAAGATACAAGAAATTATGTCACTTTCCCTCACTGATAAAATCTGACGCACTGAAAGGTATGTGCTCTTTCTGAGAAGATATTTTAATCTATGAAGTTCTTACACCAACAGTTATTTTGTAAAATGTCAAAACTGTTACCACAATATCAAAAGGAAAACCAAAAGAAAAAGAATGCATCACTGATGAGCGTGGGTTGTTTAAGTCTTTCAATCATGACATTAGTGCCATGTGCTCTTAGTATTTATGTATAGTAGTTCCATGCTAAAAAGTCAAAAATTATCAATCCTGTTACCGTCAAACTCTGTTACCAATGTTATTTCTACACACTGCCTAGTATTGACAAACGATACTATAAAGAAATTACTTTTTGTTAAAAGTAAAAAAAGTTTGTCACCGAATTATTAAAACTGAATGTTTTCAATAAGATACTGGAAAGAATTTCTGTTAGTGAACATTTTTTCCTTAACTTTTTGAAATGCAAAATGGGCAAGACTAATATGAATTATTAGAGTTCATCCCTTGAAGTTTGTGTTACCTTCATTGAACTGACTCTTGCTGGATACTGAATGTGTGCGGTAAGGCATGCACTGTTCTTAGTCATTCTCAGTTCTGAAAATGAAGAAGAAGAAAAAACCTGATCTGACCTGGCAAAACATGTATAAAATGATGAAAAATAGTATACGAGTGAGTTGAAATGGAGCAGCAGGTGGTATTTCAGTAAGAGCACCAAATTACATCCAGTAGAACCAAAAGCCGCCTACTGATCATGAAGAGATCCATTCATACATTCAGTATTGCAGCATGTTTTCCATTCCTGAAAATTTTATTTTCAAACAAGAACAGAGCATATTTTAAAAAGGTTTTTTTTTAAAAAATAAATAGCTTTAACAGAATAGTAGCCTACTTCATGTGCAAAATCTTGGCGCAAAACGTATTAGTCAATGAGGTCCAGTCAGTTCCCTCACAAAAGATCTGCATATGTAGTGAGTAACTGTGAAATGACAGATGTGCGTATTAAGTCCATTCTCGGAGCAATGAATCAGGTGGCGGAGTCATGTCGATATCTCAGCTCTGGGCCAGCTCTAGTTTGTTTTCTGACGTCTTTGGTGCTTCAATTACTTCCCCACACATGAACTGCTCCTACAACAAAAACATTAGCTTTTAAACAAACTAACATGACTCCGAATAACATTTCTCAGAACATTTAAAGTCACCATGAAAACAAAAAGGACAATTCTCATTTTTTATGGAACATTGCAGCATTTATTATAAATGATTTATACATGCACATGATGGGCTCGACATTAACAACCGCCAACCTGCCAAATGCGGGTGGATTTCAGCAGTGGAGTGTAATGCAGTCACTTTTGTTCGCTTGAATCCTTATTCTGTGTAATTATATAATATATAGAATGCTGTTCAAAAGTTTTTGGTCTGTAAGATTTCTAATGTTTTTCACAGTCTGTTCTATTCTATATTCTATTCTATTCTATTCTATTCTATTCTATTCTATTCTATTCTATTCTATGTCTTTCGAAGTCTATTCTGCTCACAAAGGCTGCATTAAAAACAAAACAAAAAAACAGTAATATTGTGAAATATTATTAAATTGTAAAATAACAGTTTTCTATTTGAATATATTTTTAAATGTTATTTATTTCTGTGATGCGAAGCTGAATTTTCAGCATCATTCCTCCAGTCTTCAGTGTCACATGATCCTTCAGAAATCATTAGAAGATGCCGATTTGCTGCTCAAGAAACATTTATGATTATTATCAATGTTGAAAACAGTTGTGTACATTTTTTCCAGGTTTCTTTGATGAATAGAAAGTTCAAAAGAACAGCATTTAAAATAGAATATTTTGTAACATTATAAATGTCTTTACTGTCACTTTTGATCAATTTAATGAATCATTGCTAAATAAATATATTAATTTCTTTAAGTCCTTCTTAAATTCTTATTGACACAAAACGGTAGTATAATGTTGCAAACACTTTCTATTTTAGAGAAACACTGTTTTTTTTCTTTCTATCCATCAAAGAATCCTAAAAAGTTTTACACAACTCTTTTCAACATTGATATGATTGGTGATATTATAATGATTTCTGAAGGATCATGTGACACTGAAGACTGGAGTAGTGATGCTGAAAATTCAGCTTTGCATCACAGAAATAAATTATATTTCAAAATATATTCAAATAGAAAACAGCTGTTTTACATTTTAATATTTCACAATATTACTTTTTTGTATTTTTAATAAAATAAATGCAGCCTTGGTGATCATAAGAGACTTCTTCTAAAACATTAAAGGATTAGTTCACTTCAAAATGAAAATATCCTGATAATTTACTCACTCCCATCTCATCCAAGATGTTCATGTCTTTCTTTCTTCAGTCGAAAAGAAATTAAGTTGAGGAAAACATTCCAGGATTTTTCCCAGTAGCAGTATTAACATTAAGTGACATGGCATCTGACGCACAGAAGTCAATGGCACGTGTCGCTATGCGTATTGGCACATCCGGTCTTCACTGGCATGTGTCACTGACATTATCGCGACACACTGACACTGACATGACACCTGACTGACTCCGAGTCGCAGTACATGTCACTGTGTGTTGTGACGCCTCCAGTAGTGACTGACAGATTAATCACGTTTGAAAAAATATCACTGACTTTAATGCCTTTTATTGATATTTAAAATATCACAAAATTAGGCTATTTATTTAGGATTTTGTCACAATTTCGTCAGTATAGGTGATCGATTAATCTGTCAGTCACTACTGGAGGTGTCACAACACACAGTGACATGTTCAGTGACTCGGAGTCAGTCAGGTGTCATGTCAGTGTCAGTGTGTCGCGATAATGTCAGTGACACATGCCACCATCCACTGACACATGACAGTGAAGCCATATGTGCCAATATACATAGTGACGTGCCATTGACTTCTGTGCGTCAGATGCCATGTCACAATGTTAATACCGCCTCTCATTTTTCTTCACATAATGGTTTTCAATTGCAACCAACTGGTTGAAGGTCCAAATCAATGCAGTTTTAAAGGGCTTCAGAGGCTCTGCGCAATCCCAGATGAGGAATAGGGTCTAATCTAGCGAAAGCATCTGTCATTTAAAAAAATAAAAATTAATTTAAATATATTTTTTAACTTAAAATGTTCATCTTGCGCTGCTCTGCGACATGCCAGTGATTGCGCAATCACGTCGAAAACGTCACACTAGACGTATAGGTGGAAGTACCGCCCCCATGTTTACAAAGCGCACATGCGAAGACTAACACAACCATACTTCAGCAAAAAAAAGGTAAAACAACGATGTCGGACGATTTTTGAAAAAGAATGTCTAGTGTGACGTTTTCAACGTGATTGCGCAATCCATGGCACATCATGGAGAAGTGCAAGATGAGCAGTTTAGGTAAAAAAAAGTATATTGAATTTTGAAGACCCTATTCCTCGTCTGGGATCATACAAAGCCTTTGACTCCATTCAAAGCACTTTGAAAATGCATTGATTTGGACCTTGGTTGCAATTGAAAACCATTATGTGAAGAAAAATCCTGGAATGTTTTCCTCAAAAACCTTAAATTCTTTTCGACTGAACAAAGACATGAACACCTTGAATGAGATGGGGGGGGTGAGTGAGAAAAGTTAAAGTGAACTAGTGAAATTTTAAAGTGAACTAGTGGTAAGATTTTAGTGTTGTCAAAATATAAATTGTCGATACTGAAACATTGTAATATATAATATATATTATTGATATATATAATATTTTTATATATATGTATATATATATATATATATATATATATATATATATATCTACAATATAATACATACATATATAATATACATATATACATATATATACATACATATACATACATACATACATACATACATACATACATACATACATACATACATACATACACACACACACACACACACACACACACCTAAAGGATTATTAGGAACACCATACTAATACTGTGTTTGACCCCCTTTCACCTTCAGAACTGCCTTAATTCTACGTGGCATTGATTCAACAAGGTGCTGAAAGCATTCTTTAGAAATGTTGGCCCATATTGATAGGATAGCATCTTGCAGTTGATGGAGATTTGTGGGATGCACATCCAGGGCACGAAGCTCCCGTTCCACCACATCCCAAAGATGTTCTATTAGGTTGAGATCTGGTGACTGTGGGGGCCATTTTAGTACAGTGAACTCATTGTCATGTTCAAGAAACCAATTTGAAATGATTCGAGCTTTGTGACATGGTGCATTATCCTGCTGGAAGTAGCCATCAGAGAATGGGTACATGGTGGTCATAAAGGGATGGACATGGTCAGAAACAATGCTCAGGTAGGCCGTGGCATTTAAACGATGCCCAATTGGCACTAAGGGGCCTAAAGTGTGCCAAGAAAACATCCCCCACACCATTACACCACCACCACCAGCCTGCACAGTGGTAACAAGGCATGATGGATCCATGTTCTCATTCTGTTTACACCAAATTCTGACTCTACCATCTGAATGTCTCAACAGAAATCGAGACTCATCAGACCAGGCAACATTTTTCCAGTCTTCAACTGTCCAATTTTGGTGAGCTCATGCAAATTGTAGCCTCTTTTTCCTATTTGTAGTGGAGATGAGTGGTACCCGGTGGGGTCTTCTGCTGTTGTAGCCCATCCACCTCAAGGTTGTGCGTGTTGTGGCTTCACAAATGCTTTGCTGCATACCTCGGTTGTAATGAGTGGTTATTTCAGTCAAAGTTGCTCTTCTATCAGCTTTAATCAGTCGGCCCATTCTCCTCTGACCTCTAGCATCAACAAGGCATTTTCGCCCACAGGACTGCCGTGATACTGGATGTTTTTTCCTTTTCACACCATTCTTTGTAAACCCTAGAAATGGTTGTGCGTGAAAATCCCAGTAACTGAGCAGATTGTGAAATACTCAGACCGGCCCGCCTGGCACCAACAACCATGCCACGCTCAAAATTGCTTAAATCACCTTTCTTTCCCATTCTGACATTCAGTTTGGAGTTCAGGAGATTGTCTTGACCAGGACCACACCCCTAAATGCATTGAAGCAACTGCCATGTGATTGGTTGATTAGATAATTGCATTAATGAGAAATTGAACAGGTGTTCCTAATAATCCTTTAGGTGAGTGTGTATATATATATATATATATATATATATATATATATATATATATATATATATATATATAAAATATATAAAAAAATTGTACACAATGGTAATTAAGTGATTTACATAAAAATGAGAAAGAAATTAAAAGGTAGTAAAAAGTAGGAACTAGAAACAAAATAATTTAAATTAGAATTGATTACCAGGAGATAAAGTTAATGAAATGGGATGGGGATTTTATATTTTATTCTGGACGGCAAGGGCAGTGACTGCATCGAGCGCATTTCATCTGTTTTCATTATGCTCTGAAAATTCTTCAAAAAGAACACAAAGAATGGCCTTCTCGGCTGCCATAGTTGCAACTCTTGCATCGTCAGAACTGGGTGTTCAACGCACCACCGTTTCCATTTAAAAAACGTTTTGTAACGTTTTGTCGAGGCTGAACGCAGCCCTGGGGTCCGTTCTTCGTACCTCGCTTAATACATCTGAGATGACTTGACAGATCCCAGATCTTTTAATCGTGATAACTGATCTCTGCCTAATTTGCGGATTGGATTAAAATATCTGGATTAAGTTATCTAAGATCACTGTGTGTTCTTGTGTTCACTGAAGAGGGCAGATGTATCGATACTCGAAACCACAACAGTAAAGCAGCGATTGGCTGGCGTCAAGACGTAAATGACATCATATAATTAAAAAAGCCACCTGGCAAAAAAAACTTGACAAATTACACAAAAAAACCCCACGGATTTCTGGACCTTTACAAGGAAACAGCCAAACTACCAAACAGTTATAATAGATAAATGATAAATGTGTTTTTTTTTTTAAAACATGATTCCCAATTATTTATATTCATGATTTTATAGTATTTGTACACCCTTTACATTTTTATTTCAGTGTTGTAATTAGAAATCCATTTAATTTATAAGTCAATTTGAAGAAGATTTGTTACATGACAGCATTAATTAAAGTTTCTTAAGGGTCAAGATCAAGTTTACATTTATGCATTTGGCAGATGCTTTTATCCAAAGCGACTTACACTGCATTCAAGGTACACATTTTTACACTTTGTCAGTTCTTGCTTTCCCTGGGAATCGAACCCATGACCTTGGCGTTGCTAGCGCCACATTTATTGTTTGAGCTACAGGAAAGTTCGCTGCTTCTCCTGCGCTGCATCAAGCCATCCCATAATATCCGTCATCACTCAAATTAATGCATGGCTCAGATTGGCATTACTGCATGTGTTTAAGACTCCAAGAAAATTATAAAGTAATTATTCCATCACAAATAAATCTCTCAATCAAGTGGCTGTGTCAATTGTATTATACACCTTTTACACAACACTATAATATTATTTTCAAATAAATTTTTATATTATTATTATTTAAAATTAGTAAAATTACTAAACCCCTGGTTCAGTATTAATAAAGTAGCAGTGGCTGGGAGAAATTTTAAGTATCACCTCAAGATGCAATCTAATCCTGTTTACATGAAATAAGCCTGCTCCCGAGCAGGTTTAAGTTTACGGACCTGTTGCTATGACAGCAAGTCCAGGATGAGCTTTGAAGAACCAAACAATCCGAGATCATGCCAAATCGTCAACAATCAAATCCAGCTAACTGAGTTGGCGACGTACGAAGAACGGACCCCTGGTTCGGTTGAGCTTCTGTTGATGTAAATGACCAAGCCAAGTTGGACACAGATCAGAAAATACTAAACATCTTACCTTATCATAGATTACTTTTACTATTAGTGAGCAGCTCGGACAGGTGGCCACTTCTTCACCATTCTCAAGATCCTCCTGAAAAACAAACAGTAGGTATTTTTCAGTTCACCTATAGATATTTGCCACTAGTTAAACTCTCACACTCTTGAGCTTTGGTTAATGGTATTTTGGTTAATCTCTTGTAGTTGAATCCATGAACCAATACTTTATTCGCTAATATAACCAATGTTAAAAGCAACAACGACTACAGATTCAAATACAATTCTTCATATAAATAATATGTAATGTAATATAAATGTACACACATTTATATAAAAATGAAAAAATATGAATCTGGGAATTATTAATCCAGTAGGCTAGTGAAAGTAGATTCTGCTAGAACAACTTGCCTTCGTTATCGCGAATCTGTCACCACATGGACAAGGAAAATAATATGTTTCTGTTTCTTCATCATACTCAAAATCTTCTATTTCAACCTCGTCGTGAAACACCGTCATGTTTAATCAGTTAGTGGTTTAAAATCCCTCGCCGGTGCCGAGCTGATCCAACGTGCGGCCGCTGTGACATAAGTGGCGCACAAATTTGACGTGGTCAAAGCGAATTACAACAAACAGCTGTTCACAATTTAGCCACCAGGAGGAGACAAATTTCTATCCACTCGATGCTACAAACGTCTCTTATAGCTTGTAAATAGTTTCTGTAACATTACAGTTGACCTCGACTGGGGTTTTCGGTATGCACTGGAATATTCACCATGCAGTCGATGTTATCCAGTCATATGTGCATGCAGACAGACCTAATTTCCCAACGCAAGATTTGCTTCCATTCAAGTCACTGAGTAAGGTTATGTTGAAATAGCATACCACATGTAGGCCTATACTGTAGTCAAGACCACTTAATCCGAGACCAAGTCGAGACAATGACCAATGTGTGTTGAGACCAACACAAGACCTGATTAAATCCATAAAGATCCACATTACTGAATGAGAAGTAACTTATTGTTAATCAATAAATATAATTAGAATAAGACACTATATAGAGCTGTTACCAATCAAATGATATCATTAACTACAAAATTCACCTTTGCGCTGCAGAGGTGGTACAGAAGATGCATCTGAATTGGTAAATTACAAATGACGTCATGCTGTTTCTGAAGTACTTTTGGTCCATTCTTCTTTGCAGAATGCCTGAGAGATTGTGATAAATCTGAACTGCTCTTTTAGAATCACAGCACCTTATCTCCAGGCCTATAGGCCACTCCAAAACATTCATTTGTGTTTCTTTTAAGCCATTTAGATGTGGAATTGATTCTGTGTTTTGGATCACTGTACTGACCCAAATACAGCTTTGTACCACTCTCAGAAAAAAAAGGTACACTGCTGTCACTGTTGCGGTACCCTAAGGTACAAAAGTGAAAAGGTACATCTTTGGTACCTTACTCACCCCTAAATGGTTCATATCAGTAGGCTACTTTAAGAGTACCTACTATTAGTACCTTAAGGGTACATATAGTACCTTTCCGGTTTTGTACCTCAGGGTACCACCTCAGTGACAGCAATGTAGGCCTACCTTTTTTTCTGACAGTTATACAGATGATAAGAGGACATTCTCTTTAAGAATTGTCTGGTATATTATCAGAATTCATGCTTCCATTAATGACAACAAGTCTCCATTTTCCAAAAAGCATACCAAACATCCCCACAATCACACAACCACAAATGCTTCATTGTACTACACTATAGGATATTTGTTGTAAATAAAGATTTTGGAGAACATTTTACAGGAAAATACAAAAATTCTAAATTTCATTAATAGAGCTGTTACCAGTCAAATTAAATCATTAACAACAAAATTAATCTTTGCACTGCAGAGATGGTAGCCTACAGAAGATGCATCTGAACTGGTAAATTACAAATGCAGACAGTAAATCATGTTGAGATTGAGAATAATGTTTTTCTGTTATTTATTATTTTATTTTTTTATGTACTGAATTTTTATATAAAAGCAATATAATGTTTGCAAATGCTCAAATTTCTTGCTCTTGTGATATTGCTTAATTATATCACATTAAAATGTAAAAATCCACATCTCATACAAGTACTTTTCTGCAACAATATCTTGAATTCTGTGAGTATTTGTATTAATTTTGGTGCCATTTTTGACACTATCCCTCATTAATTTCTGAACCGCCACAATAAATAAATCAAATTAGAAATAAGTTCTTGACTGCATCAGAAGCAGTACGTTTTACATCCAATCACATCAATAATGTTAATAGATAAATCAGACAATGCACTGGCAATAGTTGGGGTCTTGAAACAAAATCCAGAGTCCTCTAAGTCTGAGACAGAGACAAGACCGAGTAAAAAATGAGACAGAGACAAGATCAAGACCTTCAAAAATTATCTTAAGACCAAGACTGGTTTTGAGTACTACAACACTACTGTGCAATGCATTGCACGTTCAAGCCTCATTTGAAGTGTTACAAATGAACTTTAAGCAATATCAGCCACAATCTTTTGACACCTGTTTTGTGTATTATTTAACATATTATTAGCCTATGTTAAAATGTAAGCAGTATAGGCCTACTGCATTGCATGAGGTGGGCATATTGGAAGCGATTTATACGAGCTGAATATATCCTTTCTTACTTGAATCACATGTACCCTACACAAGACTTAAGAACCTAGACAGCATTTTTGGCATCAAACTCTTGTGTAATTGGCAACAGGTTTTCACTCTTCCCATGTTTTCCAAAAAATCATCCCAAATTCGGTGAAAATCCAATGTAATTTTGGGAAAGAATTTAGTTTAGTGTTGAATTAGATTTTGCGATTTAAAGCTTTCACTTACAGATGAGTGAGTCTCCATGACGTAACTGGAGTAAAGGCTCAGAGACAAGCATTCATTCTTGCAATGCAAATGGGATTAATTTGGGCTATTTGATGAGATAAAAGAGGAGAACAAGATTTTCCTAAGAACTAGGCTTTCAAGAGGCCACAGGCAAAAATGACGTTGCCATGAAAAGTATTTGATATTAAATCTTGAATGCATGTTATTCGCTAGTTGCATATTATCAAGCAAAATGCAATATTGAATTAAGGGAACTGTGGTAATGACACAATGCAGCATTTTTATGTAACAAGTAAATGCCCCCTTAAACCAGTTGGACAGCAGCAATAAACACTACCTGTATTTGAAATGAGCGTTGCTGTTTCTGAAGTACTTTTGGTCCATTCTTCTTTGCAAAATGCCTGAGAGATTGTGATAAATCTCTTTTAGAATCACAGCACCTTATTTCCAGGCCGATAGGCCACTCTAAAACATTAATTTGCATTTCTTTTAAGCCATTAAGATGTGGAATTGATTTTGTGTTTTGAATCACTGTCCTGACCCAAATACAGCTCATGTACAGATGATAAGAGGACATTCTCTTTAAGAATGATCTGAATTCATGCTTCCCTTAATGACAACATGTTCCAAAAAGTATAGCAAACATCCAATCACACTACCACAAATGCTTCATTGTACTATAGGATATTTGTTGTAAATAAAGATTTTGGAGTACATTTTACAGGAAAATACAAAGATTCTAAATTAATTCAGCATATTACTTTTGTTGACTTTGGTCAACCTTTGGTTGTGTTTAAATGTGCTCTACAAGTAAACATTGATTGATTGATTGATTGATTGATTGATTGATTGATTGATTGATTGATTGATTGATTGATTGATTGATTGATTGATTGATTGATTGATTGGTTGCTTGGTTGCTTGGTTGGTTGCTTGGTTGGTTGCTTGGTTGCTTGGTTGCTTGGTTGATTGATGTTTCATTCACATTATATCATAATTTGTTCCAGTTTTCTTTAGCATTTTCTATTCTAAAATTAAATACAAAACACTGGATCATCTTTTCTGTGGCAACAAGGAGAGACACAGATCCTCGAAAGACTTTTATTTATGCGAAAGCTTAATATGTCACAGAGCTTCTGTGTGCACTGAACACAGAGGAGTTGTTTAAGGTGAAAAGAGTGAGAAGACCGTCTGAAGGAGTAATTGCATAATAGGTGTCAGCAGGGATTTATTTGTGAATTAAGATCTGAGCGATCTTCAAAAGCTTGGTTAAAGATGTATTTAAATGCTATTAACTACAAAAGCAATGCTTGAGTATCTTAAAACACCTAACAACACTTAAGGATAATATGCACAAGTAACAAACACAAGATGTCTTTGTACATCAACTTAGCAAAAGATCTAGCAAGTCATGGGCACAAGATATAAATATAGAGGATCATTTAGGGTCACTTAATTTGAATTCTGAATTTGTTGGTTAATGCTTCTCTGGCTTATACTCTGGTGACATTTAACACAAAAACAAATTAGTTCAATCAGTTCAGATGAAAGTCTTTCATCATTGACCTTGCGTTCAACATAGGAAACCTATTTTTTCATGTGCCTCATGTTGTTTTGACCTTTTACCTTTTAGTAAAGAAGTCACTTAAACTGAGTTTCTGCCCTCTGTCATGTGCCCTTTTTAAAAATGAAGCCTTAGTCTTAAGTTAACACAGTTGTTTAACTAATCCATAATGTCTCTGTTAGTCAGTATGGAATTCTGGTCCACCCCCCAAATAATTCAATATGAACACACAGAACAGCAAGGAACTGTTTAATGTAATTAATGTAATTCAAGTAATTTTCTTAAGTTAACATCTTTGTGGTAAACACCCATATGGTATTTTAAATGAATGGGGACAGAATGTGTGCTTTCAAATTACATCATGGGTAAGAAGATCTCAGGTCAGTGAATACTAAGCACATGCAACTTAGCTGGAAGTTGCATGTACTGGTTTATCTGAGATCATATGTCAAACCAAGAGGATAAAGATACAGTTGTGGTCAGAATTATTGGCACCCTTGGTAAATATGATCAAAGATGGCTGTAAAAATACAGATGGTTGTCTAAATCACATTATGAAATACATTTTCTCTCTCAAAAAAAAAATTAAATTGTTGGACACAATTATTGGCACCCATGTTTTATAAGTTAAATATCTCTGAAGTGTATTACCATTATTTTATTTTATTATTTTTTTACATTTTGTAGCACACCAGGGTGATTAGGAACATGAAATTGTCTAGCTATGACGTCTTGTTTCACAGGAATATAAATATGAGGAAACTTCCCTTAATCATTCATCACAATGAGTAAAACCAAAGCTCTGATGTGCAGAAGATTGTTGAGCTGTAGGAAAGTGGCTGTAGGAAAAAAGCATTGAAAATTCCCATTTCCACCATCAGGGCAATAATTCAGAAGTTTAAATCAATTAAAAATTTTACAAATCTGCCTGGAAGAAGATGTGTGTCTATGTCATCCTAATGCACTTTGAGGAGGAGAGTTTGAGTGGCCAAAGACTCTCCAAGGACCACAGATGAAGAATTGCAGATGAGTCTTGAGATCAGAAAGACCAAAAACAAATGATCAAACAGCACCTGCATCACCACAAGTTGTTCAGGAAGGTTTCAAGAAAAATCCTCCTTGCTCATCCAGAAACAAACTCCAGCATATTCAGTTATCAGACACGACTGGAAATTCAAAGGGACCTGGTTCTATGGCCAGATGAAACTCACCAGAACCAGAAACTAAACTAGTAAACCCACCAGATGGGTTTGGTACAAACAGGGATAAATAGTACCCCATGCCCACAGTTAAATATACAGCTGGATTTTTAATCTGGTGGGCCTATTTTTGTTCCAGAGGTCCTGGACTTCTTGTTCAGATACATGGGATCATGGATTCTAGCAAGTATCAACAGATACAAAATCTAAACTTGACTGTCCCAGCTAGAAATCTAATAATGGGCCGTGGTTGGATCTTCCATCAGGACAATGTTCCAAAACAAACATCAAAATCAACACACAAATGTGTCATTGAGCACAAAATGAAGCTTCTGCCATGACCATCCCAGTCCCCTGAACTGAACCCTATAGAAAATGAGTGGGGTGAACTGAAGAGAAGAAGCACCAACATGGAGCTGGGAATCTGAGATTCTGTAAGAAGGAATGGTCTCTGATCTCCTCATCAGGCATTAGAGAAGACTCAGAGCGGTTATCTTGGGAAAAGCACCTTGAAAAACAGGATTGTTTCTCCACATTTTAAATTTCTTTACTTCAATGAAAGGTTAGATTTTTGTGAATTTCTTTTAAATAAAAGATCTATTAACAATGCAGATTTATTTTACAGGCTTCTTTGTTCGTATTTACTAAGGGGCCAATAATTCTGACCACAACTGTATAAAATGCTGTGTGAGAATATGTACCACCATTTAGGCCCACACTCATGTTGTTCGGATTTATTTCACAAGGGTTCCTCTTATGAGAGCCTTATTACAAACATTTTGATGCCAAGGACTCACAAACTATGACTTAACAGACATCACGATCCTTGTGTGAGGGACCCCCTTCCTAAAATATACAGGTAGCTAGATATTTTCATATATAAAGACCTACACTATCTGAGAAAAACACAGCTGTTCTAAAATTAAATACAAACCCGATTCCAAAAGAGTTGGGACACTGTACAAACTGTGAATAAAAACAGAATGCAATGATGTGGAAGTTTCAAATTTCAATATTTTATTCAGAATACAACATAGATGACATATCAAATGTTTAAACTGAGAAAATTTATAATTTTAAGGGGAAAATAAGTTGATTTAAAATGTCATGGCATCAACACATCTCAAAAAAGTTGGGACAAGGCCATGTTTACCACTGTGTGTCATCCCCTCTTCTTTTTATAACAGTCTGCAAACATCTGGGGACTGAGGAGACAAGTTGCTCAAGTTTAGGAATAGGAATGTTGTCCCATTCTTGTCTAATACAGGCTTCTAGTTGCTCAACTGTCTTAGGTCTTCTTTGTCGCATCTTCCTCTTTATGATGCGCCAAATGTTTTCTATGGGTGAAAGATCTGGACTGTAGGCTGGCCATTTCAGTACCCGGATCCTTCTTCTACACAGCCATGATGTTGTAATTGATGCAGTGTGTGGTCTGGCATTGTCATGTTGGAAAATGCAAGGTCTTCCCTGAAAGAGACGACGTCTGGATGGGAGCATATGTTGTTCTAGAACTTGGATATACCTTTCAGCATTGATGGTGCCTTTCCAGATGTGTAAGCTGCCCATGCCACACGCACTCATGCAACCCCATACCATCAGAGATGCAGGCTTCTGAACTGAGCGCTGATAACAACTTGGGTTGTCCTTGTCCTCTTTAGTCCGGATGTCATGGCGTCCCAGTTTTCCAAAAAGAACTTCAAATTTTGATTGGTCTGACCACGGAACAGTTTTCCACTTTGCCACAGTCCATTTTAAATGAGCCTTGGCCCAGAAAAAATGCCTGCGCTTCTGGATCATGTTTAGATATGGCTTTTTTTTTTTTTTTTTTACCTAAAGAGTTTTAGCTGTCAACGGCGAATTGCACAGTGGATTATTGAGTCTTGAGATCAGAAAGATCTCAAGACTCAACAATCAACTCAACTCAAAATGGAAATGTCTTACTTTCAACATTTGATATGTTATCTATATTCTATTGTGAATAAAATATAAGTTTATGAGATTTATAAATTATTGCATTCTTTTTTTATTCACAGTTTGTACAGTGTCCCAACTTTTTTGGAATCGGGTTTGTAATTGGCTTTTATATTGTCTGGAGCAAAAACCAAAGAAAATAACGTTATCTTTAAATATTTTATATCGAATTACATTATTCATTCTCAGTCTTGAGTAATGTTTAAAATAATAATAATTTGTTTTCTTCCCGTTAAAATCTGAGGCTGTAATATTTTACTTTGACAGCACTGAATGTCGTTCTCTTAAATTTCTGCAGACCTCCCCTGGGCCCCCGTTTTAAAGCTCTTTGTGTAGATTTATACTCTACGACAATGAAATTACATAAATTAAGTAAAATTCATTAAACACATCATTTTGTAAGAATGCATCTGCCAGGAAAATAAATACAAATATGAGATTATGGAGATTGAAAAGAAAAAAACTAGGGCTTGCATGGAAAACACAGAGTTCCATTTATCTTTTTAATGAGTAACCAGTGGTTCTTGGGGTGATATTAATTTGGTTGGTTCCAAAATAAATCCTACAGCTCATCAAAATCACTATAATGAAGTTACATGGTAAATAGTCTACTCTTATATCTTTGCTTATTTTAAGTCCAAGAAATGGACATTTACAAACCAATATTGCAAAGAACAGCAATGAGCATGGAAAAAATATGCACAAGCCTAAATGTGTTTCTTTTGAAAGTCTCACGAGACTATAAAGTTTCAGTAAAAAAAAAAAAAAAGGGGGCAATGTCATGAGCAACTAAACCTCTCCTAACTTAATTTGCATTGACTCCAGACTTGTGGTACTTTTCAGGACCCAGAGTAGTCAATGGGAAAAACTAGACTCTAATAATGTTATGCTGTGTACGTCAAATGTATCAAGGTCTTCTGTTAAGGAGTTGTAAGCTGGAATGTTGTACAGTCACTGGGAGATTTAGATATTGTTGCTGGACACCAGTGGTCTCTTAGACTAAGCCTCTATGGGGCTTCATTTCATGCGTCAGAGACCTCTTGCATGTGCTGCCTCTGATGAACAGCAACATTATGTTCCAAAATAAAAGATAATACAGTTGCCAAAGATCCAAACCTGAGTTGCCCCAACAACAGATGGTTCAGAACACATAATGTATGAGTTTAAAACATCAGCTATCATAAATTTATCCATTAAAAGAGAATTTTCACAAAAACAGACATCAGCAAAATTGGATAAAATGATTTTCACGCCATACATGATTAAAATGGAAATGGACAAAGTTTGCACTGTTGGTACGCAGTAGTGGTTGGACATCTGAGTTGATTGCTTTCATGTGGTTTTAGATGGCATTTTAGATGTTATTTCATTGTATGTTCCATAGTGACCTTTAAACGCCTTAAAAAGGAACATCCTGTAAGATACATGTGACATTACTTAGCATAGAAGAGTGTAGCATAGAAAAGTACATACAGGTCAAAAAAAGGGCAAAATATTTGGTGTGTTTGCACATTATGTGAATGTGTCTTTTTACAGTGTAATTACACAATAGTAATAACACTTTATTTTGCAGTATCCTTGTTACACGTCATATTTAGTTACTATATTAATAACTATAAAGTATGCATAATTACATGCAACTAAGCCTAAACCAAACTTAATCCTAACCTAGCCCTATAGCAAGTACGAATTAATATTACTCAGTACATAAATGTAATTACAGTGTAACAAGGACACTTTAAAATTTATTTTAAAGTGTCCTTGTTACACTGTAATTATACATTTACAAACCCTATTCCCAAAAAGTTGGGACACTGTACAAATTGTGAATAAAAAAGGAATGCAATAATTTACAAATCTCATAAACTTATATTTTATTCACAATAGAATATAGATAACATATCAAATGTTGAAAGTGAGACATTTTAAAATGTCATGCCAAATATTGGCTCATTTTGAATTTCATGAGAGCGACACATTCCAAAAAAGTTGGGACAGGTAGCAATAAGAGGCCGGAAAAGTTAAATGTACATATAAGGAACAGCTGGAGGACCAATTTGTAACTTATTAGGTCAACTGGCAACATGATTGGGTATAAAAAGAGCCTCTCAGAGTGGCAGTGTCTCTCAGAAGTCAAGATGGGCAGAGGATCACCAATTCCCCCAATGCTGCAGCGAAAAAGAGTGGAGCAATATCAGAAAGGAGCTTCTCAGAGAAAAATTGCAAAGAGTTTGAAGTTATCATCATCTACAGTGCATAATATCATCCAAAGATTCAGAGAATCTGGAACAATCTCTGTGCGTAAGGGTCAAGGCCGGAAAACCATACTGGATGCCTGTGATCTTCGGGCCCTTAGATGGCACTGCATCATATACAGGAATGCTACAGTAATGGAAATCACAACATGGGCTCAGGAATACTTCCAGAAAACATTGTCGGTGAACACAATCCACCGTGCCATTCGTCGTTTGACAGCTAAAACTCTATAGGTCAAAAAAGAAGCCATATCTAAACATGATCCAGAAGCGCAGGCGTTTTCTCTGGGCCAAGGCTCATTTAAAATGGACTGTGGCAAAGTGGAAAACTGTTCTGTGGTCAGACCAATCAAAATTTGAAGTTCTTTTTGGAAAACTGGGACGCCATGTCACCCAGACTAAAGAGGACAAGGACAACATAAGTTGTTATCAGTGCTCAGTTCAGAAGCCTGCATCTCTGATGGTATGGGGTTGCATGAGTGCGTGTGTCGTGGGCAGCTTACACATCTGGAAAGGCACCATCAATGCTGAAAGGTATATCCAAGTTCTAGAACAACATATGCTCCCATCCAGACATCGTCTCTTTCAGGGAAGACCTTGCATTTTCCAACATGACGATGCCAGACCACATACTGCATCAATTACAACATCATGGCTGCGTAGAAGAAGGATCCGGGTACTGAAATGGCCAGCCTGCAGTCCAGATCTTTCACCCATAGAAAACATTTGGCGCATCATAAAGAGGAAGATATGACAAAGAAGACCTTTTGAGCAACAGTTGAGCAACTAGAAGCCTGTATTAGACAAGAATAGGACAACATTCCTATTCCTAAACTTGAGCAACTTGTCTCCTCAGTCCCCAGATGTTTGCAGACTGTTATAAAAAGAAGAGGGGATGCCACACAGTGGGAAACATGGCCTACTTAATTGGTTTGAGCAGGACAAACTTAAATTAAACAAATTAGTTCAGTTAAATATTAGTATTTAGTATTTAGAGTATTTAGAACCTTCCTTTTCTTTTGAGTTCACACTGACATACACTATATTGCCAAACGTATTGGGACACCCCTCCAGATAATTGAATTCAGGTGTTCCAATAACTTCCATGGCCACAGGTGTATAAAATCAATACCTTAGCATGCAGACTGCTTCTACAAACATTTGTGAAAGAATGGGTCACTCTCAGGAGCTCAGTGAATTTAAGCATGGTACCGTGATAGGTTACCACCTGTCCATTCGTGAAATTTCCTTACTACTAAATAGTCCACGGTCAGCTGTTAGTGGTATTATAACTAAGTGTAAGCAATTTGGAACAACAGCAACTCAGCCACGAAGTGGTAGGCCACGTAAAATCACAGAGCGAGGTCAGCGCATGCTGAGGCATATAGTGCGCAGAAGTCGCCAACGTTCAGCATACCAAGACATTTTGGACAATTTCATGCTCCCAACTTTGTGGGAACAGTTTGAGGATGGCCTCTTCCTATTCCAACATGACTTCACATCAGTGCACAAAGCAAGGTCCATAAAGACATGGATGAGCGAGTTTGGTGTCGAGGAACTTGAATGGCCTGCACAGAGTCCTGACCTCAACCTGATAGAACACCTTTGGGATGAATTAGAGCAGAGACTGTGAGCCAGGCCTTCTCGTCCAACATCAGTGCCTGACCTCACAAATGCGCTTCTAGAAGAATGGTAAAAAATTCCCATAAACACACTCCTGAATCTTGTGGAAAGCCTTCCCAGAAAAGCTGAAGCTGTTATTGTTGCAAAAGGTGGGCCAACTCCATATGAAACCCAATTGATTAAGAATGGGATGTTATTAAAGTTCATGGGCATGTTAAGGCAGGCGTCCCAAAACTTTTGCCAATATAGTATATTTGAAGTAAACTAAACTATTTCATTGTTTTGAGTTGTATGAACTAATTTCTTTAATTTAGACTAACTTAAGTTTAACTGAAACTGGACTGGGATTTTTATTTCCCAGCATGATTTGCCCATGGCACTTGAAAGGGAGAGTAAATACTAAAATTAAGTGTTATTTATTTATTTATTGTGTGTGTGTGTGTGTGTGTGTGTGTGTGTGTGTGTGTGTGTGTGTGTGTGTGTGTGTGTGTGTGTGTGTGTGTGTGTGCAAGATTAAGGGTAAGGGAGATTTAATAGAGATTCATGTTTGTTATGCTAATAAAGAGTTTCTGTTAATGTGGGTTTTTGGTGAGTTACCATGGTGACAAGTGGTGCATGCAGCTTGGTTTGAGAGCAGGTCAATTACATGTTTTCTGTACTTATTTAGTAAGTGCTATACCATGCTATTGTTAGCAAATGAACAAACTAGCATTTTCTGAATTAGTTTGTTATAGCTAGCATAATATTAACTTAACTTAAAAATCTCATTACAGTGAAGTAAATAACTCATTTGATTTGCAAGGGTACTCAAAATACCAAAATAATTAATTGCTATCAAAATGTATGAGTTAGCTAACTCAGTACTTCAAGTTAGGAGTAATTAACATGCATGACTACAAACTCAAAATTTGATAGTTCTGCTTACTTAAAATTGGGAACATCATAACTAAAAAAATGTATGTAACAAAGTTTGCTTTTAATGATTTTACATTACAAAAAGCTTTTTGTTTCAAAACATTTGCCATTATTTTACTTCCACAGAACCCTATAGTAAGTACATGTACACTGTAAACCCAAATAAGTTGGGCTAACTCAAAAAAATCTTAGGTGAAAAAATATGCATTGCATTAACCATGCATGGTTTTTAGGAAACCATGTATTTTTAGGGCTTGCATTTTTATGGGCTGAAATTCAACATGGTTGTATATTTAATATGTAAATATTTTAATTCAAAACATTTCACACACAGATTTTCATTATTAAAAATTCAATAATCCATATTCACCTCTTAGATTATTTCACTTCCAAAATATTAATTCTGTTTAAAAATACAAAATCCGGTCCATTTTATTTCGCTTTACAAATTCACTTCCACAAATTCAGTGGTTCAAATTCAACAGAACATTTTACAGTTCACATCCGGGAACTGCAGGAATAGCTGTAGATTACCGATCATAATGACAGAAAAGTGACAGAAGCCTAAAAATGTAACTTAGCATTATTTTACTTCCATAAGTGTGCATAATTTACTGTTGTTAATACACTCTGTACATGTAACATATTTAACAAGGACACCGTGTTACCCTTGTGTGCTGTAGGTTTGCTGCAAAAATGTTTGTACCATATAAGATTAATGTTCTCAGAAGAGCTCATCTGGTTTTGAGAACCGGACTTAAACAATGAGCAAATACACACAGAGTTACATTGCATAGAGATGTGTTATGGACCAAACACTGCACTATAAAAGTACATCACATCCTGACATTAACACATCTTTTTTAGCTATGTACACTGTTGTTTGACCGGTCAGATCTGGCAGAGCTGGGTGATTTACAGCCAGTATGATGGCCCAGGAGGATCACTGCTGACCTTATAGAGCTTGAGCTGTACCTCTCATACTGTAATCTAGACAGTTGCTGGATTTATCCAAGGCCTTATCACTGGGCAGAGAGGCTGAGGTGTGTGGCACTGCCAGCCCTGCGTACGTGTGCTAATCAGCCTGGCCTGTGCACTTATGGTGGCATCAATGGTTCTGTCTTCACATTCTCGTGTTGTATTAATGGTATATGAACTATCAACACCATGACGTTCAAGAAGTTGGGTTTCCCTCTGGTCCGCAGTTGGAACAATCAGCTAGAAATGCTTGAACGTTTAGTGTATCACTGAAACTAATATCTCTCTGATTGCTTTATGACATTAAGGCTATATTTGGCCAGTGTATCAGGCTTGTATTATCATTGTCTTGAGTTCAAGTTTAATAATGTACTTTGGATGACTTTAATTTTCTACTGCAAAACCACTTCTGTATACAGATTGTTATGGAAAGGTATCTGCGTTTCTCTTCAAAATAACTCTCAGCTGCTTGTTCTGTCAGTGGTGCTTTTTTATTAGATGGTATAACATCTTTTTTTTTTTTGTGTAATAATCATTAATCATTTCAGTTTTGTTGCACAGAAAGTGTACATGAAGGAAATGTGCCACATAAACAAATCATTATCATTAGCAATATAGAATGGTAATGGCTTTTGTGCAGCCTAATTATATCCCCTAGAAATAATAGTCACAGCCAGAAATAAATAACGCCTCCATTTGCAATCTGATCATGAGAATTCAAGTGTTAATTGATGACTGGCAGAAGATTTTGGCTCTAGCCATAAGGAAATCTTAGTACCCATGGGAGTGACAGATGAGAGAGGGCAAAGTTTGGAGCAAACAGGTGTTGGGCCTCACCATCTCATTGTGAACCATCAGCCAGTGTGACGAAAGCTTCCCAGAGTTCCCTTCTAAACAGTTAAGCAAAGTCAAGGTCATGGATTTGATTCCCAGGGTACAGTATGCATGAACCGAATGCAATACAAATTACTTTGGATAAGCATCTACCAAATGAATACATTTAAAACAAATAACTTTTGTGGGTTGGATGGACTCATTTAGAAGCATGGGTAAAACTTTTTCTCAAGTGTTTCTCATACCTTTAAGACTACCTAATCATCACCTTAAAATAAAAAATTTTATGACCAATGACAACACTTACATTTGAGAGTTTTTACTTTGAGAGTTTTATATTTACATTTCACATAGTTTCTGTCTCAGTGACGTAATAACCAGTCTGTGTAATTTTTTGCACTAGGACAATTCAAATGCATCTGTGGTACCTTTACCAGACAAATCTCCCTAAAGATAATTCATACTTTAGGACGTTGAAATTTTTGGCTGCTAAAATTGGTCTGTGCTTTCAAATTTACAAATTCCCCCTAGTGGCTTGTACGTTCACTGCTGCACATTCATGTGACACTGGGCAAGGACTTTGTTCCTTCAATATATTGTATGTGACATCAAAGGTAAAACACACCCACATTTGAGTAACACTTAATATACTTCTAACCCAAACTCAGACAGTAGAGAATAACATTCTTTTATTACTTGTGTGCAAATGTAATGTCTTGCATGTGATGTAAAAGTGCAATTTGAAATTATGATTAATAAAAATTAAAACTTTTACAAAACTGGTTCAACATTAGGTGGAAAAACATGTACACTCACCTAAAGGATTATTAGGAACACCTGTTCAATTTCTCATTAATGCAATTATCTAATCAACCAATCACATGGCAGTTGCTTCAATGCATTTAGGGGTGTGGTCCTGGTCAAGACAATCTCCTGAACTCCAAACTGAATGTCAGAATGGGAAAGAAAGGTGATTTAAGCAATTTTGAGCGTGGCATGGTTGTTGGTGCCAGACGGGCCGGTCTGAGTATTTGACAATCTGCTCAGTTACTGGGATTTTCACGCACAACCATTTCTAGGGTTTACAAAGAATGGTGTGAAAAGGGAAAAACATCCAGTATGCGGCAGTCCTGTGGACGAAAATGCCTTGTTGATGCTAGAGGTCAGAGGAGAATGGGCCAACTGATTCAAGCTGATAGAAGATCAACTTTGACTGAAATAACCATTCGTTACAACCGAGGTATGCAGCAAAGCATTTGTGAAGCCACAACACGCACAATCTTGAGGCGGATGGGCTACAACAGCAGAAGACCCCACCGGGTACCACTCACCTCCACTACAAATAGGAAAAAGAGGCTACAATTTGCACAAGCTCACCAAAATTGGAGTACTTTAGTTGAAGACTGGAAAAATGTTGCCTGGTCTGATGATTCTCGATTTCTGTTGAGACATTCAGATGGTAGAGTCAGAATTTGGCATAAACAGATTGAGAACATGGATCCATCATGCCTTGTTACCACTGTGCAGGCTGGTGGTGGTGTCATAATGGTGTGGGGGATGTTTTCTTGGCACACTTTAGGCGCCTTAGTGCCAATTGGGCATCGTTTAAATGCCACGGCCTACCTGAGCACTGTTTCTGACCATGTCCATCCCTTTATGACCACCATGTACCCATTCTCTGATGGCTACTTCCAGCAGGATAATGCACCATGTCACAAATCTTGAATAATTTCAAATTGGTTTCTTGAACATGACAATGAGTTCACTGTACTAAAATGGCCCCCACAGTCACCAGATCTCAATCCAATAGAGCATCTTTGGGATGTGGTGGAACGGGAGCTTCGTGCCCTGGATGTGCATCCCACAAATCTCCATCAACTGCAAGATGCTATCCTATCAATATGGGCCAACATTTCTAAAGAATGCTTTCAGCACCTTGTTGAATCAATGCCACGTAGAATTATGGCAGTTCTGAAGGCGAAAGGGGGTCAAACACAGTATTAGTATGGTATTCCTAATAATCCTTTAGGTGAGTGTATGTTTCATGTATGTTCATGTTGATCTTTGCAGTGTAAACACTACTGAAAAGAGTGCAGTTGTTGTCTTCTGGATGGGAAGCCAGAGTGTTGGCATTTCCCAAGCTTTAGAACTTGCATCTTAACAAGCAAGACTTTCTTTATCATCCAGTATGGTATGGTATGGGTGGAGCAAAGGAAGTTTTGTTGAATATGAAGAAGCTAGTTGGTTGAAATACCAATGGAAAACTGTCTTTTCAGCTTGAAAGACAACTTTGTGATATATACACATCGCTCTTAAAGGGATAGTTCACCCAAAAATGCTCACCATCATGTCGTTCCAAACCTGTAAGACTTTCGTTCATCTTCAGAACACAAATGAAGGATAATACATAATTTGGACTAAACCGTTGTGGTAGTTGAGTAGCTATCAACGGAGGGACAGAAAGTTCAGATTTCATCAAAAAGGTCTTAATTTGTGTTCCGAAGATGAATGAAAGTCTTACGGGTTTGTAATGACATGAGGGTGAGTAATTAATGACAGAATTTTCATTTTTGGGGGAACTATCCTTTTAAGTTTATGCATGTAATTATTAGATGCACATCAGTTTTCAGAAATTATATGCATGGACTATGGACTATTTAAACATTCTGTTACTCACAATGTCTATATGGATTCAGTGGAAATATACTTTTACTGAATTGTTACATAAGAGCATGTATGGTCAAGTACTCTGTGCATGCAGTTGATTTCGTGGCTTAGTGGTGTCTATGTATTTATAGTTCCTGATAAAGTGTCCAACCCATTTCAATCACCCCATTGCCCTTCCACAGGGGGAGTAATCCAATAAAGAGGAGCACAGGAGTCGCTCCTCCATCTCTCTTTCAAGAAGCAAAGACGCACAGCACATCACATCACGGCACAGGACAGGCAAGTTGGGCATCGAGAAAATTCTCTTCTCTTCTCTTCTCTTCTCTTCTCTTCTCTTCTCTTCTCTTCTCTTCTCTTCTCTTCTCTTCTCTTCTCTTCTCTCTTCTCTTCTCTTCTCTTTTTATTAGCATCTAATAAACTGCAACTTTTCAATCCTCACTGAAACTTTACCATTTTTTTCCAGAAAACATCTGATGTTACCGTTATCAATCGATTTACTGTATTTCATAAATTCTTCAAATGCATACATAGCTGCATTCTCCCTATTCTTTTTGTTGTCTATCCTGTCTATTCTGAGCAATTTTGATTGTAATGCATGTAAATTAATTTCTGACTATCCATGTACAGATGGTTTAGTTTCAGGCGTGATGGTTTCAATGCTTCTGACCATATTTTAAAAGCTCAATGTGGTTTATTTATTAAATTAAAACACAGTACAGATGAAATATGTCCTTCAGACTAAGGATTTACAGTGGAAAGTAGGCTGCATTTGAAAACTGACATTACTGAAATGTAAGAGCATTTGTGGACATGCCAAGATGAGTCAGTCTGTATTTTTAAATGGATGTGGTTAATCTTCTGGGTTTGACATTTATACCTGGAATAGTGCTATAATACTGGTATTAAATGTTTTGCTCTGTTTTTTGGGTTCATTGTTGGTATGGGGATAAATAAATGTGTCAGGCATCTCCACAGCCACCTGTCAGTCCTTCATCTTATGGCTGAAAGGTTCCACAAACAGAGGCCCTCTTGTCTTTAATTAGCTGCACGTTTCACTGCATCACTCATGGGTTAATTGTAAATGTGTGGGTTGGTTTGGGGCTTCATTGAGGTAATTCACATGACTCATTAAGGTAATTCACATGACTCAAAAGATTCTCCAGCAAAGCTCCTGCTTGCCTCAGTCTTATTTAATCCCTGGGTACTGCATGTGTATGTCTATGTCTTTTTGAGACTGAGGGGACTGAGGGAGATATGTCTCTTTACTGATAGTAAGAGATACACTGGGGACAGCTGGAACCACTGAGACTTCTCTTGATCTGATGCCCAGTGTTAGTGCCAGCCTGCCAGGCTGAGGACAGATCAAAGAATCCATTCAGAAACAATAGTGTGATCTGACAAGTGTTCACAGTGCAGATTTAGCTGACTCCACTACCTCTCTATAGGAGACATACAGAACATAAAGGAATCAATGAAGTTATAAGTCACAAACACACAATGAGATCATGACCTCACTTTCGTGTGGCTATAGCTCAGGGTTTATTTTGATGGTCCCCTTTATACATTCTGTTGATATAAATAACGTTGTACCTACTTGTCAACTAACTCTAATTAGAGTATTAGGACCAGATTTACTAAACAGGGCAAATTAGCGTGGGAACGCAATTCCAAAAAAGCGCAGATGGGAATGGAAAGTTCTGCGTGTGATTTATGAGCTTTCCTGTAGCTCAAACAATAAGAGTGTGGCGCTAGCAACGCCAAGGTCATGGGTTAGATTCTTTGGATAAAAGCGTCTGCCAAATGCATAAATGTAAATGTTATGACTGCACGCAAATAATATTAAATAACACAGACACAGCCGTTTCCATAATGACTAACGCAATTACATAATGAGCCATTTCCATAATGACTAATGTAATCTACCAAGAGCAGTGCAAATCAGCATCTGGTTTAAGACATGTTTTTGGAGCGTTAAATAATGGCGCAAATATCAGTAAATTGACTAGTGCAAATCTTAGTAAATCCCCTTGCATGATTCATTTAAATACTCTCCTCCCATAAATTTTGTTTCTGGTAGGGAAACTCCTGCAAATGCATATGCAATAAGGTCAGTCGCCTGTCCATGTCTTTTCAGCGCTAATTTTTCACTGCGTGTCCTTTAGTGAATCCTGACAGTAGTTTTTTAATGCCATTTTAATGAGGGTTTACGATGGTGCAAGCTTTTAGTAAATTTGGCCCTTAGTTGAAAATTAGTAGACTGTTAGGGATAGGGTTGGGGTTAGTAAAATAAGTTGACATTTGCAAAGTTACTTATAGTCAGTTGAATGTCTGTTGCGTGACCATCAAAGTAAAGTGTTAGCATTAAGCAGACACTACTAATACTTTTAATAAAAGTTGTCATGTAGGGCAACTACTTATAGTCAACAGGGGTCAAAAGGGGACCATCACAATAAAATGTTACCCAGAAAGCTGCTATATTTTCCATATAATAGGTGTATTTTGCAACAATAACTCAACATTTACAACTCCATCAACCTCTACCTACATTTTTGCAAAACCCTACAATTCACGGCAGCTTCCAGCTGAGATAAACACTAGATTCATTATAATAACCTCAAAACACTTTTACTAGTACAACTATGTAAACTAATACAATTTCATGTTTGTATTACATAACTACCTCCATTTTCTAATGGTGCTCTGTAGCTCACCTGGTACAGTATTGCACTTGTAAAGCAGAGTGCTCGGGTGCGAGTCCCATGAAATACGACTAGGATACTCCATTTAAGAGCTCAAAGACTTGTAGAAGCAAGCTAAAATAACATGTTTGCTTCAGCAAATGCATTTTATTTTGTGCATTTTTATTGTGATTAATCTCATGAAGAAACAAATCTCATGAACAAATCCTATAGGCTTGTATTGAAGGAGGGGCTGGAGCCACATTTAGAGACCAGAATGCCATAAATTGAGTGTGAGCTCTTTACACTAAAGCCACCCAGAATACCTTAGCAACCGCACAGCAACACCTGGAATTATGAGCTGGTTCCATGGTTTTCATTGTGTGGATTCTTTCCCGCTCTCATATCTGAGGACCCATTTGACCTATTCCATTCGTAGGGGATATTGTGATAATGAAAATATGAACTTGGCAAACTAATAATTTTTCAAACTTTTGTAAAAATGTAACCTAAATGCAAAGGTGATAACGGTTGAATATTGCAAAGTTAAGAAACCTTGTAGTGCACTTTACAAAGTTTACTGACTCAGACGAGCTTTACAGAGACTTTTGTTGCGTTAGAATGAGACTCCGAGAAAATAAGCCACAGGATTGGTGTGGAGCTCAGAGCGGGTAAGCTTTGAGTGCACAGATGCTAGTCTGGACACAGTTCTGAGGGATAACGCAGGAATATTTGCAGGGCTTTTCTGAGGAAGACACAACAGCTGGGACTAATACATTGGCACGGCTTCCACTCTTGCTTTAGAAAGTTTGCGTCATATAGTTAGCCTTTATCTAGAAGAGGTTAAGCACTGGTATTATAGGCCTACTAGTTAAGTTTCATGCCTAAAATGTCTCCAAGCTGTTATCTGAACAGCATTTTCAGTGACCCCCTCAACCTGTCCGCACAATTTAAAACATGTTTATCTTTTAGGAACCCAAGATGGCGGAGCGTTATGACTGCCACTACTGCAAGGAGTCTCTGTTTGGGAAGAAGTATGTTCTGCGTGATGACAATCCATACTGTGTGAAGTGCTATGAGAGCCTGTACTCCAACACCTGTGAGGAGTGCAAGAAACCCATTGGCTGCAACAGCAGAGTATGTTAATCTTCACAGTCTCTACTTTACTAAATGTTTTACTAAAAGACACAATCCAAATGGTAAAGAAGTACACTTTAGCATACTTTACTTATTGCGAAAATAATTATGCTTTGAAAGAATATATATTTAAGTGCGAACCGAATGTAATGTTTTCAGACACTTAATTGCATGTTAATTACAATTAAATAAAAATGTTTTAGCTATAGTTTAAATTTATATTAAATGCAATTAGCTGAGTGTTTTTTGACCCACCTAAGTAGGACTTAAACATCTTTAAATGTAATTTCATAATTACTTCTATTGTCTAAAGTGTAAAGTGTACCATCAAAAGTATACTGACGGTAAAATAAAATAAAAAATACTTTAATGTAATTTCTATTGAAACTTGTATTTCTAGTGTTTAAATATATCTGTAATTATGGTAAAGATATAGCGCTTACATTGTACACACTGCAGGTAAATTTATAATCAAGTACTTTAAATGTGCTTTAGTGTTAGTTAATGATTTAATTATTTAAACTGTACTTTAAAGTAAAAACCTTTACTTACATTATTGCGAAGTTCACTTTTTAAAAGTATACTTAAGTGTGTTAATGTTTTATCATCTGCAAGTACAGGTTTTTTTTTTTTTTTTAAATATACTTTTAATGTTTCAAGTACACGAGCACATTCAGTGCAATTAAGTGCACTTCTTTTTTAAGTGTGCTCCAACTTAAATAGGAGGAATTATTCAGAAATATGCCATTTTATTACCATTAGAATGACAGTTGTAGCGGACTGTACACCATATCAGAGTTCAGTATCCAGATCGACATGGTCTTAGTGCTGACTGTTTGAGCATTTTTATTTAGTAACACTGTGCACAATGATTTGGGGCTCTGTGTGACCCTCTGAAAGCTGGAGAGCGGTGAGGAATAGTGTGAATGCCAGCTCATGCACTCTGGACTGAACCCAGCAGGAAATCAGTGCTGGGGAGTGAGTCCAAAACCGAACAAAGAGACCAGATGAGCTTTTGTGGAATTACCCGCACTCATTCACCTTGGAGACAGAAACACAGGGGTTGGGTTGTTTTTAACCCAGCATTTTTTAGAGTGTAGGATTATTATAATTTATTAGTACAGCTTTAAATATAATGATATATACACTCACCTAAAGGATTATTAGGAACATGTTCAATTTCTCATTAATACAATTATCTAATCAACCAATCACATGGCAGTTGCTTCAATACATTTAGGGGTGTGGTCCTGGTCAAGAGGCGAAAATGCCTTGTTGATGCTAGAGGTCAGAGGAGAATGGGCCGACTGATTCAAGCTGATAGAAGAGCAACTTTGACTGAAATAACCACTCATTACAACCGAGGTATGCAGCAAAGCATTTGTGAAGCCACAACACGCACAACCTTGAGGCGGATGGGCTACAACAGCAGAAGACCCCACCGGGTACCACTCATCTCCACTACAAATAGGAAAAAGAGGCTACAATTTGCACAAGCTCACCAAAATTGGACAGTTGAAGACTGGAAAAATGTTGCCTGTTGAGACATTCAGATGGTAGAGTCAGAATTGGGCGTAAACAGAATGAGAACATGGATCCATCATGCCTTGTTACCACTGTGCAGGCTAGTGGTGGTGGTGTAATGGTGTGGGGGATGTTTTCTTGGCACACTTTAGGCCCCTTAATGCCAATTGGGCATCGTTTAAATGCCACGGCCTACCTGAGCATTGTTTCTGACCATGTCCATCCCTTTATGACTACCATGTACCCATTCTCTGATGGCTACATCCAGCAGAATAATGCACCATGTCACAAAGCTCGAATCATTTCAAATTGGTTTCTTGAACATGACAATGAGTTCACTGTACTAAAATGGCCCCCACAGTCACCAGATCTCAACCCAATAGAGCATCTTTGGGATGTGGTGGAACGAGAGCTTCGTGTCCTAGATGTGCATCCCACAAATCTCCATCAACTGCAAGATGCTAGCCTATCAATATGGGCCAACATTTCTAAAGAATGCTTTCAGCACCTTGCCACGTAGAATTAAGGCAGTTCTGAAGGAGAAAGGGGGTCAAACACAGTATTAGTATGGTGTTCCTAATAATCCTTTAGGTGAGTGTATATATTAGTATAATGTAGAAATTAATATTAATCAAGAATAAATGGTGTAAAAATAAGGCAAGCATCACTTTTACCCTTGAACTCTGGGAACATATTAAGGGAACAGTTCACCCAAAAAAAATATAATTCTGTCATTTACTCATGTTTATTCAAACCCATACGACTTCAGATCATCTTCGGAATACAAATGAAGGTATTTTTAAAATCTCATATTTTTTTCTATCCATTTAAAAGTCCACACAACCCAAATAGTCACATTATAAAAAGGACAAAAGGACATTGCATATGCATTGACCAGTATTTATATGTGAATAAAAGCCGACCGTGTCTCTTCATGAAACTTTGATTAAACCGCTCAATTCAAATGGATTACATGTCTTTTTGTACTTTTTGAAGAGTGAAAATTTTGGTTGCATGGACAACATCTTTCCCTCGGCTTCACAGACAACGCTTAAGCCTTTAACTGAAAGCAACTTGCACTGTGTCTTAAAATATGTCAGTGCCATTGCTTTTCTCAAGATACACACCAGTAATGTTTTTTTTTGTAAGGCACATTTATAAAAGCTACTTAAATGTAAACTAAACTAAGGCCTAATCATGGTTTAATCTAAGCCCTGTCTGTGAAATCAGGCCTATAAGTGTGTGGAAGCCTTATGGGTTTGGGACAACATGAGTTTGGGTGAACTATCCCTTTAAATTCTATGCTACAGACTTGTGCTATATAGATGAATCATACATCAAGTTGTGCAGCTTGTTGAGAATAAATGTGCTCTTGCATTTTAAAGCAATTTAACTGAATAATAATACACATCACAGATGATAAAACTGGTGAAAAATCCCATCCACTTGCATTAAATTAGGGAGCTGAGCTTATAGGTACTACAACAGCAACAGCATGGCACAGTGCTAAAAGCCACAGAACACTTTAACTACAGCAGAGCAATGCCCTAAAAACTTGTTTCTTGTAAGAAAAGAAGAAAGAAAAAGAAATTGGAATATATAGACTTGTGGTGCTTTTCTCTCTACAGGCTCCTGTGAGTTTCTGTTAGTGTCACATTACATGGTCATTAGTCCTGATAAGGAGGTTGTCATCGGTTTCGAGGACAGGCCTGGGGTGGGGCCACATCTGTGTGGCATGTCCTTGGCCCATTTAGCCACCGCTCCCCCCTCTAGTAGCAGCCAATCAGCATGACCTCATAGCACCTTGGGCCAGCGATTTAACGAGCGCACACTCTCTCTCTCCAAATTGGTGGATAATTAAAGCAGTGGTGTCATACACGCATCCTGAGGCGATGTGTGCTCACAGCCCAGGACAGACTCTCACACCAATTGGCAGATCACACTGCGATTGGTCGCAGACACCAGCACCTGCGGCTCTCATTGGAGAGTAACCCGCTGTGAAGCTGACATTGAGGATCCCTTTACCCTCCCTCTCTCTCTAATTAGCTCTTCAAAGGCTGAAAAAGACCATCGAGGCCAAGCACATTCTCCCTTAACCCCAAGTTTAATGCATGCGAGACAATGGAGGTTCAAATTGTCCTTACCTGTATGTGCTTGTCCTCAGGATCTGTCTTATAAGGACCGTCACTGGCATGATGACTGCTTCCACTGCTTCAAATGTCACCGTTCTCTGGTGGACAAGCCGTTCTCCACCAAGGACGAGCAATTACTGTGTACTGAGTGTTATTCCAATGAGTATTCCTCTAAATGTTATGAATGCAAGAAGACGATCATGCCAGGTAAGTGAAACATTTGCTTGTCATGCTCCTCACACAAGTTCTTAGTCTTTTAGAAACCTGAATGATGTTGACAGTATCTTCTGACATTATCAACCATAATTGTCATAGGGTGTCATACACGCCTCAGGATGCGTGTATGACACCACTGCTTTAATAACGAAGTATATTCTGTATATAACTGTGTATGTGACAAATAAAACTCTTGAATCTTGAATCTTGAATTAACTGTGAGACATATGAATAAGAAATAGCTGACCCAGAAATGAAAATCCTGTTATCAATTACTCACTCTCATGTTTCGAAAACACAAATGGAGATATTTTTAATGAAACATGAGGGATTTCTGTGCCTCGTTTGAAAGTCCGTTCCACAAGATTTCAAAAAGTTCAACAAGTTCACAACGTTGTAAAAGTAATCCATATTCCAGGGCGGTTTAAAGTCTTTTGTAAAGACATGATTGATTTAGATTGCTTTTATTCACATATAAACATTGATCAACACACATACATTGAGCACATCAAATATGGTGAACGGAAGCTCAACCGTTGTGCTTGATGCTCGGAAACAATCCTCCCTGGTTCTTGCGGAAGGTCAGATGTGTTTGCATGACATGCATGAGCAAACCTTGGATTTCTTTTACAATGTCTTTATCAACTTTTTGAACCCTCAAAGGCATGAATGTTTCGACGATCATTATTACACTTTCGGGTCTTTGGCGACCCGTATCTATATCTAACACAGATGGATGGATCTACCTATCAAGATAATATAAAACTCTTCTGATGTCAGTTGTGTTTGAATGACACACAAGAACAAAACTCAATGTCTTTATCAACTTTTTAAGTGTCAAATTTTTGGTGGAATCAACTTTCAATGGAAGGACAGATATCTCTTTATAATGTCTTCATTGTGTTTCAAAGATGAACGAAAAGTCTTATGGGTTTGGAATGACATGAGGGAGATGGTGCGTTCCAGTAAAATTGGAAAGATTGTATATTTGTGATTTGAAAGCGCATGAACATCAACACAAAGTCGTATTTACGAGTGGGAAACTCTGGATTTTCTTTAAACTCTTGCTATCTGAGTTGGGGGCCTGTCAGTGAGAAAACATTTCAAATAGATGCAGTGTCTGTATTAATTGTAAATTTGTTAAGTCATATGTACAAAATACCATAGTACTGCTTAATTTACAGCACCTTCATAAATTGAATAAAAACATAAAAAAGCAAAAACACACAGATGCACATTCTTTATCTATCATTTTGTAGATGTAGAGTTCCCAACTCATAAATATGAACTTCCTCAACAGTACTTTTTGATTATTTTCAATTTTGGGTGAACTAACCGTTTAATACATAGGCTATAATCCATCCTCATTATTATCCGCCCAAGTTATGGGATATTTGTTTGTCTGTCTGTATTTTTCTCTATATCTCTCAGGCTCCAGGAAGATGGAGCATAAGGGGAACAGCTGGCATGAGACTTGCTTTACCTGCCAGCGCTGTCAGCAGCCCATTGGAACCAAGAGCTTCATTCCTAAAGACAACAGTAACTACTGTGTGCCCTGCTACGAGAAGCAATTTGCACTGCAGTGTGTGCACTGCAAGAAGGTAAGAACAGCTGGAATGCAACATTTGGCTTTGAATATATGAAAAGTATTAAATGATATCACACCTTTTTTGTTTCCTCTCAGCCAATTACCACTGGGGGCGTGACCTACCATGACCAGCCATGGCATAAGGACTGCTTCCTGTGTACTGGCTGTAAGCAGCAGCTGTCTGGCCAGCGCTTCACCTCTCGTGATGACTTTCCCTATTGCCTCAACTGCTTCTGCAATCTGTATGCCAAGAAGTGTGCTGCCTGCACCACCCCTATTAGCGGTATGAGCATCCAACACATTTAGCCTACATCTCCTTATGTTTGGAAGGTGCTTATCAGAACCAAATGCAAGCTTATAATCAGTATAAACATAATATTTGTACTGAAAGTTGCAATGAAACAGAAGTAGTGACAGATCTTTTCTTATCTATTGTATGTACTGTATATCTGAATGAAACAGATTATCGAAAAATAAATTAAAAAATTGATTAAAAAACAACAACAAAACAAAAACAGTTTTAAATGAAACGTGCATGGATGAATAGTCTACACTCTAAAAAATGCCAGCGAATGGGTTGTTTTAACCCAGCGATTGGGTTGTTTTAAGCAAACATTTAACCCAACATCTGGATTAAAACAACCCATTTACTGGGTTAAAACAACCCAATCGCTGGGTTAGTCCATTTTCAACCCAACTTGGGTTGTTTTTAACCCAGCATTTTTAGAGTGTATAGATAGGGTGAGTTTTTATTTCATGCTGACTTTAATGTACACACACACACACACAAAAAAAAAAATCACCCTATTAAAGGTGCAGTGTGTAGTATTTATGAGGATCTATTGACAGAAATGCAATATAATACAGTGGTGTATAAAGACCTTACATAATTAACCGTTATGTTTTTATTACCTTGAATGAGCCATTTCTATCTACATACACCACAGGTCCCCCTTTCAGTGAAGTCGACATTTTGCGCCATCATGTTTCTACGGTAGCCCTAAACGGACAAACTTCTTTACAGAGCGCTAGTCCCTCTCTGCTGTCTCCGACGATGACATGTTTGTCCTGCATCTGCAACCATAGCTTCTCTATGTGCTTCGAAAGGGAGGGGTGATCGGTGGGCGGTTGCAATTCACAACCTCACCACTAGATGCTGCTTAAATTTACACAGTGCAGCTTTAAAGGAATAGTTTACTCAAAAATGAAAATTCATTATTTTACAGTTGTTTCAAATCCATAAGACTTTGTTTATTACACAAAACTAGATTTTTTTAATAGAATATCCTGGCCACTTTTATCAGTAAAAGTGAATCAGGACTGAGGCTATAAAGCTCAAATTGACAGAAAAGCTCCATGCATGAATTCCAAAAGAAGTCAATATGATAAATGTGCTATATTACTTTTATTCTGAAGCCATACAATGGTAATTATGTGAGAAACAGACCATAGGTGATGCCTTCTATTAGCTTTCTATTAATTTTTTTTTTTTTTTTTACTTTTGGCGCTTTTTGTCCCTAACTGATTATATTGAAAAAAAAAAAAAAAACACCTTTAAATATAAAGGGGAAAAAAGAGCGTCATACAGGTTTGGAACAACCTTTCTGACCTCAGGACCTATGAGTCTCCCAGCAATCTTCTTGTCCACACTTTAGCAAATAATAGCCATATTTCTCATGACAATATTGCTAGTGAACAGGAGCTTTGTTATTTGTTACTGTCATATCCTTTGCAGGTCTGGGAGGAAGCAAATACATCTCATTTGAAGAGAGACAGTGGCACAACGACTGCTTCAACTGTAAGAAGTGCTTGGTGTCTCTGGTGGGCCGTGGCTTCCTGACGGAGAGAGATGACATCCTGTGTCCTGACTGTGGCAAAGACATCTGATCGCACAGCATAGCACTGCAATTCCTAACATTTTATTCTTTCATCACAGTTAAATATCAAAGCTTTTATCATAGCTAATATATTTGTCTAATAAAAGTTGTCTTTAGATAATTAACTTTAAAGGGGCCTATGTGTGCCAAGGCCTATTATATAATATTGTGTCATGTTCTTGTGGTAGGGTTTAAAAATTTGCCAACCAAAAGAACGATATGCAGAGTGAAAATTGTTGAATGTCTTTGTTTAAGACATAAAGAACACAAGTGTTATTGCCTATTTACCTTGTTTGTGACTAACATTTGCATTTGACTCATCAGTCAATATTTGTAATTTTAGTCTGTGTGACGAATTTGCTGTAGATCATAATAAACTTCTTGAAAAGGCATTCATGCAAGCCTCAGTACTGCTTACAAGAGATGACTATAAAAAAAGGAAAAAAGACTGACATTCAACACATTTACTCTAAATATGCCTCAGCTGTTCTTTCTTGTCTTTCAGTGAAATCTAAAACAGAACCCAAAGGTCTTATTCATCATGCATCTGTCTCTGTAGCTTTTATTAAAAGCAATGTAAGTTTATTCAAATCTATTCTTACCAAGGGTTCAATGTATTATATGGAATAAGATTTCATAGATCAACATCTCCAGTCTGGACACATAGCGTCAAAAATAAATAAAAAACACATGGCCATGGTGTCACGCAATAAATATAATGTTTTTAAATGACTGAATGAATGAATGAATGAACGAACGAACGAACGAACGAACGAACGAACGAACGAACGAATGAACGAACGAACGAACGAACGAATGAATGAATGAATGAATGAATGCAAGATCATGGATGTCGTCAGATGTTGGACTAGAAGAAACTGACCTATGGCTCCACCTTGTGGTAAATCTATTCTATTTTCATCAGCTATATGCAGAAACACACACACACACACACACACACACACACACACACACACACACACACACACACACACACACACACACACACCCATTAGAATCAGAGGAGCATATAACTTGAAATTGACCTTTTTCTTGTTTTAGGACTACAAATTTAACAGTCTGCTGTAAAAATCTAACATTCTAACCAGGCGACACAAATCAAGAATATTTTCTTATTTAACGACATTAGTACAAAAGCTGAATTGTAACCAGTTTCGCTTTGATATTCAATTTTCGTAAACGCTTTCGGATAATAATTTTAAAAAAATAAAATAAAATAAAAAAACACCCTCATCACGTGGCCGGATGTATTTCGGCGGTGAAACAGGAAGCGCTACAGCAGGGAGAGAGAGCGAGAGAAGGAGGTGGAGTGGGGCTCTTGAATGAAACTGGCAGGCCGTGAAAACGCTGCCGTCTCTCAAATCAGGACCGCACTGGCCAAGGCTGTGGTACGATATGCGCTCGGCTTTCTTTCACATCACCTGTCGCGTCACCTGCGCTGACTGCATGCCGCAACACACAGACATACACCCGACCAAACACGTAGGCTGTTTTAAAACCTAGCGAGCTGTCTTCCAACACAGCTTTCATGACATAATAGGTGATAGGCATCTCACTAGGTTTTGAAACACTCCCATGAGCACCCGTAATCAAAGCACTGTCTGTCGTTCATATAAATGCTCATACTGGGCTGTTTGCGTGGATGTGAAGCAGGTGCTGGTGCTTGAAAGAGGAATCGAGTAAGTGTTGGTGCATCTTATGATGGTTTTGCTAGCGTGGCCTTTGACTGGTTGGACAGAAAATTATCTTGTAAATGACTTTCTAATACTGAAGTTTAGAAAGTCTATAAGTAATGCAGCTGTGTGGAATACAAACCACAGGTAAAAAGGCACCTGTTTTGTGCTTGACTGTCAGAGCTGTGATTTCTTGCTTTAGAATATTCTATCATGATGAAGTATACCAATAAGTGGCATAAGAAACCATTTTTCCTTTACTCTTTATATGGATGCACCCAAAGGTGTACATGCATTATTCAAAGAAAATATTCTTTATATTGTTTGTCTACTACATCTTTTTTAAAGTCTTTGTATTCTTATTATTCTAATGTCTTCATAATATGCTTCATAATAATATTTCTCATATTTGTTGTCAGTGTAAGTCTAAACTGAATGTTTCTGTTTTCAATTGCTTAAGATGCTAAAAAGTACAAAAGGCTTGTACAGCAAGGCAAAAAAATTAAAATATTATTTTATAATATTCTCTTTTTTAATGTTTATAGTATTCTTTAAATTATTACTTTAATATAATATTCTTTATAATATTGCTCAAACTCAAATTCTTTTCTTTTTTTTTCTCTCACCGTAGATGTGGGTGGCACCATGAGCGTGAAAGCTTTTGAGCTGGTTCCCGCCGTGGAGCGGGAGCAGGTGATGGGCGAAAAGGTGCGCATAAACATCGAATGCATAGAGTGCTGTGGCAAACACTTGTACCTGGGCACCAATGACTGCTTCATCCATCACTTCATACTAGAGGAGCACACGACAGCCAAAGGTAAGCTGGCCTACAATGCCCAGAAGCTCCTCCACAAATACCTGGGCCTGAAGAAGCCAGTGGCCGAACTAAAGGCCGCCTCTGCTCTGGAACGTCTAATCGTCCTCTGTGATTCAACCATCACTGTTGTGGACATGGTTACCCTGGAGCCTGTGCCCTTCGGGGGCGCTAAGCTCAAAGGTGTGACTGCGTTTTGTATCAATGAGAATCCGGTGACCGGGGACGCGTTCTGTGTGGAAATGGCGGTGGTTTTGGCACGCAGGCGGGCTGTCCAGATCTGTACGGTCCATGAGGACAGAGTGCAAATGTTAAAGGAAGTCGCCACACCAGAGCAGCCCTGTGCCCTGAGCCTGGACGGGTACAATATCTGTCTTGCCCTGTCCACACAGTATATGATTCTGAACTACAGCACAGGAGCCTCTCAGGACCTGTTCCCTTATGACTGTGAAGAAAGGAAACCCATTGTTAAGAGGATCGGCCGGGAAGAGTTTCTTCTGGCTGGCCCAGGCGGGCTTGGTGAGTTAAATGACCAAACACAACACTGACCTGTGACCAGGGCCCGTATTTATCAAGCCTCTGAGAATTACTCACAAGAACACTGTTAAGAATGGACTTAAGAGTAAAACAATTCTTGGCTCAAAGCTGCGCTTAAAAGTTAGTTATCAAGCATCTCAGTCATACTTTAAGTGAAGTGTGGGACTAAATCTTAAGTGTCAGTTTTAGAGATGATTTGCGACACTTTGCTGGGCCACAAACGGGATTTTGGATGACGACATAGGCATGGACCAATCACTGAATAGATTTCCTTCATTAAGAATATTCACAGATAAATGTACATTTAATGTTTACATTCAACACACCATAAAGAATTTTCAAGAGAATACATTATGATTGGAAATGAAAGATAAACACGTTTTCCACCATGTCGTACAAATTACAAATTTTAAACCGGTGTGCTGTTAACTGACCTGCCTATACATAGCCTAGATTTTACAATATAATCAGCCACCATGGATTCTAAAAGAAAACCGAATTGGCGGGAGGAAGAAGCGTTGCTGCTCGCTGAATTAGACGAACAGCAAGTTCGAAAGGCAAGTTCAGCCCGACATTAACATTGAGCGCTGAAAAAGATGATGTCTGCTCTGTCCAAACGCTACTGTTTGATTAACTGCTTGCTGTTGTCAAACATTTCAAAAACATTCTTCCTCTCCTGAAAGATTTGCTCACGTCTGTCTCCTCAGTGCCATCGCAAGCCCCTACTGGCAACTCCTCACCACTTGAGACCTCTCGAGCTGTCCTAAATAACTGGGAGAGTAAGAGTGATTAGCTTTAAGAAATTTGATAACTTGCTTTTGTACTTAAGTTTGAAAGTAGGAGTAAATTTCATGAATTTTCAGCACTTAAGACAAAAAAGGCAGTTTTAGAAGCTTGATAAATACGGGCCCAGATTTCTTTTATTATTATTTTTTTTTCTTTCTTTGCCATCATCAGTTTAATGGATCAGGAGATATTAATATAAATTATAAATGTCTCTCATTCTATAATTTTGCTACAGTGCAGTGATGCCGTATTTTTGTAGAACAACCCAGAAGTTTGGATTTTTCCTATTTTGTAGGAAAATTTTGTTGTTGTCCCCTCCCCCCCATCATGATAATCTTCACAAATCAAGTAAAAAGCTAAACGTAGGTTCTAAACAAACTTCACCACATCAACTCTTTCAGTCTTTATTCAAAAAAAATTTGCTCTGTTAGAAGTTAGAGTAGTTTCAAGAGAGCAATAACTTACACATTGAGGCTGTAAAGGTGGATTAGTAGTGATTGATAGTGTTAGGGAATGTAACGTTTTAAAGTAATTTGTTAATATTATGTTACTTCCTAAAAAAAGTAACAAATTGTTACTTATTTTTAGGGATGTGTTTTTGTTTTTTGTTGTCCCTGCCCTGAAAAGTATGATCCACATGTGTGTCGGGGGTTGGGTGGTGGTGGTGTGGTTACTGAATGTTGATTGAAAACCCGAAATGGCCGTAAATCATTACTAAATAAACTGCAAAATGTTTCGTTTTCAAATGCATTTATTTCATGCACAAATTGCTTCTTGACAGCACTGCACAAGCTTGCGGCACCATTGTTCGAGGTGCCAAATGCGAGTAAAAATCGGTCATTTTTTATGAATTTTGACAATACATGGTTGTGACAATGTGACATGGCTTAGTACAAACGTCAGATGGCAACGGTTGTGATGTAATTATGCAAATATATATGCTGATGTGCCGTATGTTTCAGCGTAAAGAACACCACTGTGTTCATTTTCGGTTTAGATTCACAGTAAATGCTACTCTGCGGGTACTGTGTATTTGAGCTTATGATTTGGGAATGCAACAAGTGCTAACCATCTTCCCAAATTTGTAATGAGAATCGTTTATAAATCAGTTATCAACAAAGAGAAGCGTTAAGGTCTCCCTGTGGTTTTCCATTAAAATAAAAGCTCAATGGTTTAACTTTTGAAAGCAAAGAAATCAGGACAACCATAAATGTCAGTGTTGTATTGTATCAGTCAGGTTTTACCCTTTTTTTTGTCTTTCGCTGATCACATGCCTGTTTTATGGAAAGCAATGCATTACGGTATTTCACCTGGGCTGGGCTTGCTTTTGTTTTTTTTAATAACAAAAAAGTTATATTATTGGTAAATGTAAAGGCACTTTCACACTGAAAGTGAAACTAGAAGCAAAGGGTAGGGTTAACCCTAACCGCCACAGGAAAAAAAAAAAGATAATGTTTTCGTGCATTTTTATTGTTTGTTTTTGTGTGTGTGTGACCAATGCTATTTTTTCTATTCTAATAAATAAGCTTATTATTACAGCAACATTTTACTTAAGTTAAAGTCCACAATAAGCAACACAAGCAATAGCACAAATAAATCCGGTTTCAGGTTTGTAGGTGTTCAGGTACACAAATTGAATAATTGAATGCCAAGGGTCTCCCTCTAGTGGACAGTATTGCTGCACTAGAGGGGGCATTTTTGCTCAGCCAATGCAAGTCTATGGGAATTTCAGTGTGAAAATTGCAAGTCTGATCAGAAAAAAAAAAATTTTTAGCAACACACTTCAGAACAGGCCCAAGGTCTGTGGTGAGTTTGGTGCTCATAGCATTAAAGCTCTAGGAGGGGTAGCAGTCAGAAAATGTAGTCTCAGAAGAATAATATTAAGTTTAAATAGCATTTCAGTATGTTCTCAAGCCGTCATAATAATAAGCCTCAGGCTGAAGGAAATGCAAACTCATCCCTTTACAGTAGATGACACAGCTCAAACAAACCTTTCAGCTCTGCTGCCATTCTGAATTGCAGCAGAATAGGATGCAGGAAAAGAAAGAAACTATTTCTTCAGCAAAAAAATTTTTTTATTTAAAGTCATTTTTGCTCATTAGTATGGTTTAATTGGATGATCCAAGGTCAGCAGCAAAGACATCGGTCAATCAAGTGAGATTAAATACATTAAAGTATATTTGTATTTAACATTTAATTTTACTGTTTTTATTCATTTTGAGGAATACCGAATCTATTTTTTTGTGCAAGTGAGAAGAGTAAACCATTGTGTATGCATTACAGTAACCACAACCATTACACAGCGCACAGCGCCTCTGCTCCTTTACGAATTCTCTCAACATGGCGACAGGAGTGGTGTCAATCAATAAATGGGAAATTAAAGTAACTTGCTTTGTAGGTGTTTGAAAAAGTAATTGAGATGCTTTTTTTTTTGTAAGTTTAAAAGTAATGCATTACTTTACTCATTACTTGGAAAAAAGTAATTTGAGTACATAACTCACGTTACTTGTAATGCGTTCAGCATTGATAGAACTCGTTTCCTGGTTTTGGTCTACAAATATGTCATCCCTGCAGCACACGATGCAAATCACTTTTTTGCAAAGCAAAATGTTTTGGAGGAAATTTTCCCTTGTATGACCCTTTTATGTCTCTTTTTTAAATATATTTTTGTTTGTGCTTTTTATTATAAGTTCAGCCACACACCACCTGAGATATGTCTGTAGTCATGGTGATCATTTGTGATGAGTCATGCATCTTTCTGTATCTTTATCTCTCAGGGATGTTTGCTAATGCAGAAGGCATATCTCAGCGTGCTCCAGTGAGCTGGTCAGAGAGCGTGATTGCGGCTGCTGTGTGTTTCCCGTATGTGGTCGCCCTGGATGAAAGCTTTGTGACTGTTCACAGCATGTTGGACCAGCAGCTCAAACAGACACTGTCATTCAGAGATGGACACCTTCTGCAGGATTTTGAAGGTAACAGTGCTGTCCCATACATTTAGCATTATTTCATCCTTAGTGCCAGTTCACACAGACCGGATAGAAGGGCTAACAGTACAGTCCATTTAATATGTTGTGCTGGTTAAACAGACTGCATTCTGTATTCAGTCAACAAAACATTGAAAATGTGTCTTTCCACTAATTTCCAGCATTCTAGAGATTTATTGACAATTAGATGGGACCTAGGATCAGTACAGCATATTAATAGACTGTACCTCTTCTCATAACCTTTTTCAGTTATGTAAAGTTAAATGTGGTGTATGGTCTATTTATTATAGCATCTATAGTCCAGGGATGCATGATATATCGTCTTAGCATTATCGCGATGTACACATCTGCGATGTCAAATATAGGGATCGTAGTTGATCCTTGATCTGTATGGGCCAGCTGCACCCCAGCTCAGAAAGCATGTGATTCACGGATTAATTGCAAAATTGAACCATCATAGAGTGAACGTTTATCATTTAAGTCGAGTCAGACATCAAGTGCAAGAGTACTTCTTTCTTCTGTTGTATTTATTTATGCTTGTAATGTGTTTATTATTTTCTATGCCGTTGCACTCCCCAACAAAATCAGCCCAATTATTCTAGAATGATTAATTATTTTCAAATAGAGCTGTTCAAATCCTCTGATAAAGTTGTTTTTATACCGCAATATATATTGCAGAAAAACAAAAAAGTTTTTTTTTTCCCCAATATCGTGCAGCCCTACTATAGTCACATTTATAGTTGAGCAAGTTCTCTTCACTTTCCATACTTGAAGGATCTGTATGATTTTCATTTGGAAAAAAAATAATAGATGAAATCTTACATTCATAGATCTTATTGTGAACAATTCATCCATGCATGTGCTTAATTATCTTCCCATTTTTAAAACAAAATGAAAATGGCAGACATCTGGTGACGTATGCTGGACTTCTCCCATCAGTAAATCCCTGAGTACCTCAGCTCAGCTTTTCAGTGCAGATAAATATGATGGTTTGAGGCATACTGGTGTGCCCATGGTTGCCGGTGATCATTATGTATAAATAAAAATAATGTTTTTTGAACTATTGAAAGCAATTCTTTTAAAATATTGTTATAAAAGTAAAAAAAACCACTGACATTCAATATAACGATGGCTTATAGATATCTTGTGTGTCAAGCAAGACATCGGTGTAATTTTTAAATAGTATTTTTCTGATTTGTCGCCATCTTTGAAAGCCCAGTGCAGTGTTGATCCGAGCTCTTTCACTTTCCTTTTTTGCTTGTAAACTCTTCTCTGAACGAGGTTTCTTTGTTTTAGCAATGGATGATTCCTCAGATGGTTGATGGTCCATTGTGTTAATAATGTTGCTCATTAGTTATGGCCACAAGCTGTCAGAACTAACACACCTCCGACCTTCTGTATTAAGTATATTCTACAAAACAAAATAATTCACACAAATTGTGCTGTCAAATGAATAAATGTAAATATGTTTTGTCAGTTAGCTTCAATAAAAAAAGCTATATTTATGATCCCTCATAATAATAATAAAAACATTTTTGTAGTAGACATGTAAACTAAGCAGAACAGTATATCTGTGCCGTGGCCTTTTCTTCATTGAAATACACATTCACCCAATATTGATTAGCTGATAAGATAATCAGACTGTCATTCTCAATCTCAGTTGTCATCGGACTCAATCAGTTAGACAACGTATTTCTACCTGAATCAGCTTGCATCTGACTCACATGGGCGGAGGACTTATTTTTGAAAGCAATAAAGATGCAAATTTGTACGGTTAGTAAAACTTAAATCGGTCTGACTGACTTAAGAACATGTAGTTAAAGATAGAAATCCACAAGATAGTTTCCAAACAAAATCTTGTAGGAACCTCGGTAAAGAAGCAGATGAAAAATCACTGATTTAGGCAGATATAAATAAAGATCTTCAGTGTCTTAGTTGGTATTCCTTTAGATTGCTAGTGCTGCAGTCTAGTGTTTACAAGTATTGATTTCTCTGAAGTGCTGAGGTAAATTTCCCTACAAAGAGGCAGGGAAATTTTCTCCTGTCAAGTCTTGCTAAAGCTTTGATAGTGCTTGAATTGGGATGGCGAAAACCAGACACATTCACGTTTAATAAAGCAAGCTGTGCAGAGAATGTAGTGAAGGCAATTTACTCAGGAGCACCTGATGTAATGTGTTATGACAAGCTCAGATCAGGTCAGTCACCATACGTCCCGCGTCAAAAACTCATTATTGTGCAGATCACAAGCTTGATTTATTTTTCAGCTGTTTAATCATGTACAACCTTCAGTCTTTACACATTCTCATGTCTTATGAATGTGCTGTACTTTATGCTATAACATTTATTTTCATGAAAGTGGCTTTATTTCCATGGATGCGAAATTGGTGTTTTATGTCAGTGCGTTATCCAGTTTACATCCATCTCAATGGAATTAAGCCTCAGCTATAGCGTTCAAGTAATGTGGTGCTCAAAGAACAGAACAGCCAATGAATGTCTTTTTTTGTCAACTTTTAAAAAGCCTCTAATTTCTTTATTTCTGGTGCCCTCTCTCAGGTAAGGTGGTGTTGGCCTCATCAAAAGCGGTGTATATGCTGGTGCCTCTCCCTCTGGAGCGTCAGATCCAAGACCTGTTGGCGAGCCATCGAGTCGAAGAGGCCCTGACCCTCACCGAGGCCGCAAAGAGAAACATTCCCAAAGAAAAATATCAGGTACATCGAACTGCTCTGACAATGGTGAGATATAAGAGTATTTCTCTCAAATGGAGAGAGGATTTTAATTGATAATTTTCTCTTTTTATGTTTTAGATATTGCACAAAAGAATTCTCCAACAAGCAGGATTCATCCAATTTGGCCAGCTTCAGTTTTTAGAAGCAAAAGAGCATTTTAGGTGAAGTGCATCCTTTTGTCATGTAATTAATACTGTTAATTGCTGCTCAGGCCCAGATGTTTCAGAGGATGACTGAATGGAGTTAATTAACTTCTTTTGCTAATTGCTTCTTATCCCTCTGCGCACCTGACCCTAATCGCCGTATGCTAATGGATGGAGAACAGAAACTTGTCTAATAACTGAATAAATGGCTGACATAAATATCAGTGGATATGTACCATGTTGAATTCGGCATGTATTTTAAGCTGCTACATCTGTCTTACAGCAAGAACTATTAACCCCTTTGAATCAAAGATTGCTTGTACTATCATAATATTTCAGATGACAAGTAGAAGGTGCATCTGGAATTATTTACTATATATGCGAACGGACATTTTCAGTGTTATTTTACTATTATTTAATAGTATTTATTAACATTTTGAATTGGCTTTTATTGAATTGTTTTCTTTTACTTATTTTTATTTTTTTATTTTGTTATTTGTTTTTGTGAATTTTATTAGTTTTTCTTATTTTTCTTTATTTTTAGTTGTATGGAAGCTTGTTTCTGCCACAGAATAAAACAAATTGAAATGATAATAGTTTACATCTTGCAATTCTATATTAGAATTCAGTGATATTTTCTCACAATTGCGTGTTTGTTTTTTTTTCTCGTTATTACGAGTTTATATCCCGCAATTGACGACTTTTCTCAGAATTGCGTGATCTAAACGTGGAATAGTGAGTTATAAAGAATTGTGAGATATAAACTTGCAATTGCGATTTTTTTTTTTTTTTTTTTTTTTTTATAAAATCCAATTTTGAGGAAAAAAAAAGTCTACTCACAAGACATTTTCTTACAGTTGCGAGGTTTATATCTCATAATTCTGACTTTATAACTCACTATTGCACATTTATATCACACAACTATGAATTTTTTTGTAAACTCGTAATTGTGGGAAAAAGAGTTGCACTGGAAGAAACAAGCTTCCATACACTGTAGTACTTCATCTTTAACTTAAACGTATACTTATTTCAGGTAGTTACCAAGGCAACATTTCTCATTTTTGTTTTGTTTCATCTAATATTTATATTTATATTTTATTTCAATTAACCTAAACAATTTTAGTGGTTTTAGTTTTAATTAACACAGGATTCCACTGTAATGTTCATTTTATTATAATATGACTGAATTTCTTTTTAAATTAAAAATGACTTTAATAAAATAAAATAACCTTGTAATGATGATGATGATAATAATAATAAAAATGTTGTTTTATCCGTTTTATTCAGGAAGGGACAGCTGGACGTACGGGAGCTGATCTCTCTTTATCCGCTGCTCCTGCCCGCTTCTTCCTCTTTTACACGGTGCCATCCACCACTTCATGAATTTGCTGACCTGAACCACCTGACGCAGGGGGACCAGGAGAAGGTACAGCGCTTCAAACGCTTTCTCATTAGCTACCTACATGAGGTGCGCAGCAGCGACAGCGCTAATGGTTTCCGTGAAGACGTAGATACGGCGTTGCTGAAGCTGTACGCAGAGACCGGCCACGAGAGTCTTCTGGACTTGCTGGCCTCCGATAATGCCTGTCTCCTGGCAGACAGCGCCCCCTGGTTGGAGAAGCATCACAAGTGGGTACTCGCTTTTGTATTTCTTTGAGTTGCCATTAAAAATAATTGTTGACCGTTTATTTTTGCAAGAAACCTAAGAGTGCAAAAGATGATGATTTCGATGCCTTTGCTGAGCTTCACGTTTTGTATTATTTTGGTTGTCTTGTGAACCGTCATGATGCATTAATCATTGATGCCTTCTGTCTTTTCATTCACTGCAGTTGTCATGGCAGCACATGAATTAAAACTTTAATAAATGACAGTGTTTGACCAACTTGCTACATTCCTTAATATGTGTGTAATTTGACTGTTTATGGTGTTTCTCTCTGTTCAGGTATTATGCTCTTGGGCTTCTATATCACTACAATGGCCAGGATTCTGCTGCTTTACAGGTGGGTTCTGTTTGAACATTCTGATTGTGGTGACAAGCTATTAAAAGTTTGCTGCCAATTTTAAAAGCAATTTCTGAATTCAAATACAATTTAAGGGGGCAGGGGGAGCCTAACAGGCAAATGCTCATTACATACTGTATATAATAATATTAACAATGACAAAGCAGATTTGGTGCTCAAGTAAGCACTTTTATCTTTTTTATGTATTTTATTTAATTTCTGTTAACATCTGTTATCAATGTTGAAAACATGTGCTGCTAAATATTTTTGCGGTAACCATCGTAGCTTTTCCACTGTTGGGCTGAACGGTTCTAAGAACGGAGAGTAACTGTTTTGGTTATATCTCCACTTGAGCCTGGTACTTCACGGCACGATTAAATGAAGGTGACCTTGACTTTATTACAAACTGTTCTCGGTCCGGAATTCTCAGCGCAGTTAACTGTGCTGATAGAATGCCTGTAGTGATGTCGCCACTCAGGATTGGTGACTTATTTGTTGCCTGGCACCAATTTCTCTGTAGTTTGCCAAGCAAAGAAGAAGACGTAGTGTTATTTGAGTGAAGTAAACACAAGTTAATAATAGAAATATCTGATATTCCTCCATAATGTGGTTGCTATTTGCATCTCATACCGTCTGTAAACTCTTGCATTACCAAGGCAACGACTGAAGCATTTGTATTACATTCCAAAGAGCTCCATTATCAGCCCCAAAGTGGAAAAATTAAACCATACTGTCTGGGCTGGATCGGCACGAATGGAACAGTTAAGCAATGAGAATGGTGGAAAAGTGGCTACATGATACTTTTTTTTTTTTTTTTCTCAGTATTCTTTGAATAGGAAATTCAAGGATGGTTCACCCAAAAATGAAAATTGTCATAATTTAAGAATTTCTTTCTTCTACTGAACACAAAAGATATTTTGAAGAATGTCAAACAGTTGATGGGCCCCATTGACTTCCATAGTATTTTTTCCCTATACTATAGAAGTCAATGGGGGCCAGCAACTGTACAGGTTTAGAACAACTTGAGGGTGAGTAAAAGATAACAGAATTTTCATTTTGGGTGAACTATCCCTTTTAAAAAAAAAAAAGCATTTATTTGAAGTAGAAATATTTTGTAGCATTACTTTTAATAAATAATTCATGCTTGCTGAATAAGTTTGTGAACTGACATTGTGCAGAATAAATGCTTCTGTTAATCAGCAAATCTGATGCAAATGTTGCCTGAGACTGAGCCACATATTGGCCAATTAATCTACCTGGATTATATATCAGTCTATCCAAGTTAGACTGTTACATAGCTTCCCAATAATAAATAACATTACTTCCCAATCTTGAATGTCTAAAATGTACAGTATATACAGCGTTTCAGTTTGTGTCATGACCAGTTAAAAAGTAGTAGTAATAAATCTCAGTAGTAAATAGTTTGAGGTACATGGAGGGTGGGTGTGTGTGTGTGTGTGTGTGTGGGTGTGTGTGTGTGTGTGTGTGTGTGTGTGTGTGTGTGTGTGTGTGTGTGGGTGTGTGTGTGTGTGTGTGGGTGGGTGGGTGTGTGTGGGTGTGTGTGTGTGGGTGTGTGTGTGTGTGTGTATTTAACCTGGAATATTCATGTTAAGCAAGATGCAGTTCTATTTAAGAACTTTACAATTGGATGTACTCAGGTAATGGATGATTAAGAGCATTTTTTTGGTCCTGTCCTGTTGTAGATGTGGGTTAAGATTGTCAATGGAGATCTCCAAGACTCAACACGACCAGATCTGTTTGAATATGTTGTGGATTTTCTTAGTTACTGCTCCAACCTTGACCTTGTGTGGCGGCATGCAGACTGGGCACTACAGAAAGATCAAAAGGTGTGTACTTTATCCTCATTGTAATTAACTATTTTAGATGAGAGGGAGCACTATTGTTTACCTACAGAATATTCTAGAGGGTGTAGTTGACTAGCTGTCTCTGTCTTTTGGATCACATACAGATTGGTGTCCAGATCTTCACCAAAAGGCCTACCTTAGAGGAGAAGATGGGGCAGTTAAACCCAAATGATGTGATTTCATATTTGGAGAAGCACAGTCAGGCTCTTCTGCTCTACCTGGAACACCTGGTGCTAGAGAAGAGATTGCAGGTAAGAGCACCGCTGCCAAGTGTTATTAATCCTTTAGTCAAGTGCTTTACCTATGTTAAAAGGTTGCCCAACTCTTTAAGGCTTTTCACACTTGGGTAGTTAAGTAGTTAACCCTGGGTCATTCTAAACCTTGAAGTATACTTTGCTTTTTACGCGTATGCAAGGGTCAGCATACAGTGCACATGATGTGAATTTCGTCATCAGAAGAGTATGCGTGTACTGTACACGCATCATGGGATTTTGTAACCGTGTAAGGGTGGATCGCCTACAGTGGTTCAGGCTGAAGGGTTGCCGAATGACTAAAGAAACGTTATCAGCAAGATGATAGAAAACTGTACATTTCTTGTCTGTAACCACCCCCTGCAGCTTATACCAACAACGTATATAAGCGCAGTTACAATAGCAAAATATGTGGGAGAGCGTTGCTATAATGTGACTAATGTATTGCAATAGGTAGAACTTCAAAGTCAATACCAAATCAAAACTAGTTAGCATATCATTCATAGCATAAATGTATGAGATGATAACTTGTACCATTAATCGTACCCAGCATGATTGTTACCAGAGAGAAGAGCCAAAGAGAAGGCCCACAAGAAAAGAGAGAGCCAGAGAATAAAAGAGACAGAGCAACAATTCCAATCTTCTTTTTATCTCTTCCTTGACCTCTAATGTGAGACATTCAAACTGACCAATCAGACCAAACTTCCCCCACTGTACTACAGGTGTGACACACATTTGGCCCACAGGCCTTCAGAATCTCATTGACTTTAGGACTTCCAAATGGCCCTTCTGGTAAGCGAGATGGGGATTGAAAACAGTACAGCAGTATGTCTTTGTTCAATTTCAAATATCAAATATCTTTGATTATTCTACACCGCGTGTACTTTGTACGCTCAGCGTCGAACCTTTGTACGCGTACGAGTGAAAAATAGTATACTTTGAAAGGCTGTGCATTCAACTGTGTGCGTACATGTAAAAAAACAAAGTATACTTTGGGCTTAAGCCCTGGGTAAACCGAGTTATCTTTCTTTACATTTCACATTGCTCATAATTTACCTGTGCTTAACAATTAATCCTGGGTATTTATAAACTGTTTCGCACTGTACATTCCTAAACCCTGGGTTAACGTCATCTTTATTTGCGTGTCACTGTCACCTTTTACACTGTACTTGTTTGGCACTGCAATGCGTGGTAAACCCTACAAAAGCAGTTCTAACCTTGCTCCGGTGTTTAGAACTATGATATCCTGGGGCTAAGCACAGTATGAAAAGCCTTTTTCTGTGTTGTGTCTCTGTTATTACAGAAAGAGAAGTATCACACACATCTGGCCGTGCTGTATGCAGACAAAGTCCTGGGCCTGATATCACGACCATCAGCCAATGAGGAACAACTGTCTGCTGCCCGCCAGAAACTACAACGGTTACTAAAAGAGTCCAATCTTTTCAGAGTCCAGTTACTACTAGGTATGTACCCAGTACCTGAATGTCTGTACCTCTTCTCCAATAGACTCAAGACTATTGTTCCTTTGATTGTAGTATGATTAATTGTCCACTTTGGGAAAAGGGCGCAGACAGCAGAGGTAAGAGTTGAGCCGATAGGTGTTGATCTATGCATAAAACAATAGTGGTTTTTGTTGGGTTTGCAGATATGCCTAACAGGATTTGACTGTTGATAATAATAATACTTTCTTACTGTTCAGGTTTTGTGTTATGATGAAATTACCAACAAATGCTTTGCCGTAAATGCTGCTAAACACAAACTCGCTTATTCTGTGCATTGAGAAAGTACTTTCTTTTCAGTATGTGTACTTATAGTGTACATTATAGACAATACAGGGTAAAATAAGGTAACTGCATGGATTAAGGTAAGGTTAATGGGTAGGTTTAGGGTTATTACCAGTTATTACCCAGTTTTTATTGTAATAAGTACATTGTATGTACATGGGGAACAGGACTGTAAAATAAAGTGCTACCATAATGTCTTTCCTTGCCTTAATGTTTTATAATTAGGCCTATGGTAATAATAATAATAATAATAATAATAATAATAATAATAAATCCACACTTATTGGGTTCTAAAAAATGGTGAATGTAAAATGGACTGACACAATATTAACTGAATTGAACATAGAAAAAAAGAGTCCACTTATAAAACAAGTACAATGTGAATGCAAAGTGAACTCGTTACTGAAAGATTTTAAAACTCATCATTTTACAAGTGTGAACCATAGACTGTAAAAAAAAATGGACGTTGGTTATTTAGTTTTTGCCCATCCTATTTCAATGTGATTTTTATTAATTTCTTATTTTGTCTTAAGCCGTAGCCATAGGAGATTTATGAGATAACAGTATTTATCATATCATACTGTATATTGCCATTTCAATTTGAGAGTGATTAAACCATAAAATATGGTTTCATCTGCTTGTGCTTGTAGGTAAAATTCAGGACTCTGAGCTGCTGCTACTTGAGCGATCTACACTACATGGGAAGTTAGAAGAACATGACAAGGCCTTGCACATTCTAGTGCACCAGCTCAAAGACTCTCCTGCGGCTGAGGAATACTGCTCTTGGGCCTCTGCATCTCAGGACCAGTCCTACCGTCAGAACCTTTTCCACCAACTCTTGAGCGTTTACTTGGACCCGGATTTACCGGGAGGGGCACAAACAATAGCTGCAGTTGACCTGCTTAACCGACATGCTGAAGATTTCGATGCAGTGCGCGTGTTAAAGCTCCTCCCAGAGGAGTGGTCTCTACCGTTACTCCGTCCTTTCCTGTGTGGGGCGCTGAGGGCTAGTGTGCATGCACGTTGCACTTCCCAGGTTGCAGTGGGGCTGGCCCGGGCACAAAACCTCCAGCTTCAGCATGACAGGGTGAGTTCTCCTGAATGATGTTTTTATTTCAGAGCTGACCATCTTGTGGGCAGCGCTTCCACACGAAGCATGGTTGCGCTTTGGGTGACCCGAGATCGATTCCTGGCTCGGGGACCTTTTCTGATCCTGTCCCCCTCTCTCTACCACTTCACTTAATAACTCCACATCTCAATAATGGCAAAAACACCAAAAAGAAAGAAATATTACAACCCCAAATCCAGAAAAGTTGGGACATTTTGTAAAATGCAATAAAATTAAGACATTTTCAACTTTATTTAACTGACAAAAGTACAAAGAAAAGATCCAATGTTTTCACTGAACGACTTCATTGTATTTTATAAATATAAACAAATTTTGATTTTGTTGGCTGCTACACTCCAAAACATTTGGGACAGAGGCAAAATAAAAGGGAAAAGCTTTATAGAATATTCATGTTAAACTCTTTTGAAACAATCCACAATAAAGGTGAATTGGTAATAGGTGAGGGTATCAGGATAGAGTGTCTTTACAAGCAAAGATGCTCAAATGCTCAAATTTTTATTTTTCAATTAATCGTTTTTTAAAATGTGGTCGATTCAAAATCGATTCTCAAAGGCCACGAATCGATTTATTTATTTTTTCCCCATATTTATTTCCTCTAACATTGAACATAAGATTAACATAAATCTAATTACTAGTCTTCTCTGCTAGATATCACCCTCTTATTTGCCTTGCGCGATGTTACAAAGGCGCGAGAGGCACGCCTGTCATTCACTCATTCACTCATTCACTCATTCATTCATTCAGTGCTTAAATGGCAGCTTCTGGTGCCTTTTGCAATGCTGTGTAATACTACAAATCTGCGGAACCTTTTGATGAGACATCATCACCCAGACGTTGCAACACCCCCACAGCCGAGCACACGACCGCTAAAAATAGATCACATACACGCAAATGCTTGCCTTGCATTATGATCAAACTTGAGCGTTCACTTAAGCACGTACGTTAGCCATTATAGACATATTCAAATCGAGTCAATAGAAAGCGCAGGACCAATAATTCAAACCTAATAGCTTACATTATAAACAGATTTCCTCAAATTAAAGTTAGTCCACACACGGCAACTTCTTGTGTCCAGATATGAACGTGTTTCTCGTGAATGAAAAGTAACTGCACACATGACGTGCTGCAAAATCACAAGAAAAGCTTTTTGTGTACTGAAAATTGCTGAAAATCATCCAATATCCTTTTTATGTTTTGGAATAAATCTGTCAAAATTGTATAAAATACTTCTCGGATAAATATTTTAGAATAAAGTTGCAAAATTTTATTGTATTTAACAATTGTATGCATTTATGCAAATATAGAGATGGGTTCTGTTTTAATGTACCGAGTGTACCTAAAATAAAAAGAGTTTAATGTACAGGTTTGTGGCTCTTAATTTATTTTAGATTACCCACTTGTAAACTTAAGTTCACTGTTCTTTTTATAAATACCTATAGTATTTGTATTAAATCTATATTCGAGTTGAATCGAGAATCGATTGGAACATATGAATCGATACCCAGCTCTACATTCTATTGTATTTATTGTGGTCAATTTTGACTAACTTGTAGAATTTATAATCGATAATCTGTTATGGCAATAGATTTTTCACTAAAGATTTATATTACAACTGTGGTATGTTGTAGTTTCTAAATGTGCATGTTGCTATTTTTCATAATAAATGCTATAGATAAAAATAAAAAAATGAAAGAAAAGTCAACATTGGCCTTAGTATGCTCATCACTGTGCCAAATATCTTGAGAGCTATTCCAAAATCACATTTCTCAATGGCTATGTTTACATGCAACCAAATAATCCATTAGTAATCAGATTGATGGTTCAATCAGACTGAAAAGTCTTCATGTTAAAACGCCTTAATCGATCTGAATTAAAAGGGGTGGTTTATTCCTTTTCTAATCCAATCGAGAGGACATGCAAATATTGGATCGCATTGAAAACCAAAACTGGGAAAGTTCGTAAATTTTCAATGACGTAGAAATGGCGCGCAGAACGAGCTGCAGTTGTTGTTAAATAAAATGTCATAAATGTCTCGTTATTCTAAAATGCTCCTACCACTCATCATCTGTGAAGTGGAGCAGAACAACGTCCCATCAGTCCTCACTTCACTCATCCACAGACACTTTATTTTGGGCGTGGGAAGGGGCGTTTTTACTGTTTGATAAATAAGCAGCACTGCATAGCGGTTCATTTGCTCGTCTCTTCTAATCAGGACCCGACACAGATAAATATTAAGTCTGCTCTTTAAAGTAAAGAAAAGATTCAATGTAGGAGAATGATATGCACAAACGGTGAGAAAACACTTCGGTTACACATGTAACCCTCGTTCCCTGAAGGAGGGAACGGAGACGTTACCGGCATATTGGGATCCCGATACGTCGGTGACGTTGACATAATGTCAAGCGTGACCGAATGAAGTGTGCGCATGTCAAAAAACAATTCTGACCAAAAAATCCATTAGTAATCGGATTGACAGCTCAAAGCTTGTGACCATATAAATGCACACATCATCCCGATCACTTCAACACTACGTTCAAATTCATCCATCAGAATGAATTCTGATTGAAACAAAAGGTGTGCATGTAAACACACCTTTTGTGTGTCTCTCACACACACACACACACACATACTTGAACACTCTTACAGTGCATGTTATTGACCCACTAACCACTGCATTCTGTGTTGCACAGCTGAAGTATCGAGGCGGCCCAATATTAGTGTCTGAAAAGAAGGGATGCCAGCTGTGCCACAATACCTTCAGCGAGCCAGACTGCGCCTGCTTGCCTGGTGGAACGCCGGTCCACATTCACTGTGTCGCCAAGAAAGCTCTGGACTTCCCAATAGAGCGCCAACATGAAAATGCCCACCGCAGCAACCACACATGAAGCTGATCAGCACTGTGGGGCAGGCGACAGATGCTGGCTTTACACTTGTACCGCACACACGAGAAGGCTGAGTGCATAGGGCAACTGTTCAGAGCCCACGCGAGAGCACTTGGTGCGACCAGGACCTGCTTTCTCTGTGTGTGAGGGAGTTAGTCAACAAAGAAGTGTTTGTGCATTTGAGATACTATTTATTCCATACACAAAACACTGACAATGAATATGAACTTTTTATCAAACTAAAATCCCCCCAAAAAAGACATTGTCTACTGGTTGATCTTTTTAGCATTGCCTTATGATTGGTCCAGTGGCTGTTTTGAAATATTTAGCTTTTAAATGGGTGGTATCCATGCTAACTATTATTTGTAAACTGTTTGAGGTCAAAATATAAGCGTCTTGAGCAGACTTATCAAAAATGAGTTTATGCGATTGCACCAGTCAATAGTTTTCATTAAACAAACCAAAGTTGCTTGCTCTGTTCTCAGAGAGTGACAGGTTATAGCCTTAAGTGATTGCATCATGATTATTTTAATGTAAGGGAGAAATGCTTAAAAGGAAAACAAATTATTTTCATAACATCATGAATATGGTTTGTGGTCATCATAGCTCTTTTAAACCATTTAATAGTAATTTTCTCAGATAAAAGGGAAGATTTTCCAGAATTTCCATGTTCATCATTTGGCTACAGTCTTATCTGGGTAACTTCAAAGTTACATCACAGTGTTATGTAATATTCTGCAAGGAAAGTCTGATTAATTAGCACAACCCAAAAAAAGGATTATTGCGTGTCTCTTTTTCCGTCTTTCCCAAGGTTGATTTGGCTTGATATTTCCCTTTATGAAGTCAAGTTTAAGGTACAAAGTGATATTTAGTCAAGAAATGGTAGCCATATCAAACAAACCAATGAACTCAGGCTGTGCTGTGTTTGTGTACATGTTATAACTAAATGCTACAGTTGCTTATTACATCCCAAATGTTTGTTTCTCATATGCATGTGGTGATGTGGATATGAGTCATGTCTTAATGCTAAGCTGTGATTTTAAAGCTCAAAAAATATTTGAACTTGATCAAATACATTGTGTTTTTTAGGGAAGCATGGTAGCAGCAGTGGCTGCAGAGGGTTTTGCCTGAGAATAATCTGTAAGCTTATATTTAAGGTTAAATATAACCTTAGTAGTGTTCAAGTATTTTAAAAAAAAATTCTCTGAAAGTGAAAATAGTGGGATTTTAAAGGCAGAATAAGTGAATGGGGGTGGGGGGAGAAGCACAGAATAAACACTGCCTGCTTAATAAATACTAAAAATGACCTCGGCTATAACCTGGGAACTGTAGGATGTTTGGATGCCTTGAGATGCTTTTACAGAAACGGTTTAACAAGTGAAACTATTACATTTTGTTAGAGTGGTCATTGGCTGTAAGGATAATGGTAAATTATGTCCAAACAAAGTTGTCCCATGTTAAATTATTAAACCATTACTATTGTACACTGTCTTGGGTTGTGGATCCAGCACAAGTTCCACACTTGTAATGCTGGTGTTATGTGCGCTGTTTGGTCTCTGCTTTGATTTGTTGATGCGTTTCTCCCTGAAAAAGTTCCATTCGTCATAAGTGCAGTCAAATCGTTCCTCCCCATCATCTGTCTGAAGTGAGACTGTAAACTTTTTAGCTTGAGCAACTAAATGGAAATCCTCTACATTGCTACATCTCTTTATATCCACTTAAAATATTTTATACATATAAATATACATGGATACTGGTGTGTACATACTGTATTAATAATTGTTTGTTGCTTTGTAAATCAATGCCAGTGTGGGTGGAATGTACAGAATGTAAAGACGTCCATTTTAATAAACAACTATGCCTACATAAATAGAGCACACTGTTTATGATGATGCACTTCATAAAGATTCTAATAGAAAGGCAGAAGAGCCAAATGGCTGCCCTGTTCCATTTGATTTCTTGTGTTTATCAGTTCAACATCTTTGCAGAAGCATAATATGACTGACTGATACTCTGATCAGAGTAAGGGGATAGAATATACAGTTTGTACAGTATAAAAACCTTTATGTCTATGGAGAGTCCCCACAAAAAATAGTAACCCAGAAGTAAATGTGTGCATGCATATATACACCGATCAGGCATAACATTATGACCACTGACAGGTGAAGTGAATAACACTGATTATGTCTTCATCACGGCACCTGTTAGTGGATGGGATATATTAGGCAGCAAGGGAACATTTTGTCCTCAAAGTTGATGTGTTAGAAGCAGGAAAAATGGGCAAGCGTAAGGATTTGAGCGAGTTTGTCAAGGGCCAAATTGTGATGGCTAGACGACTAGGTCAGAGCATCTCCAAAACTGCAGCTCTTGTGGGGCGTTCCCGGTCTGCAGTGGTCAGTATCTATCAAAAGTGCTCCAAGGAAGGAACAGTGGTGAACCAACGACAGGGTCATGGGTGGCCAAGGCTCATTGATGCACGTGGGGAGCGTAGGATGGCCCGTGTGGTCCGATCAAACAGACGAGCTACTGTAGCTATAATTGCTCAAGAAGTTAATGCTGGTTCTGATAGAAAGGTGTCAGAATACACAGTGCATTGCAGTTTGTTGTGTACGAGACTGCATAGCCGCAGACCAGTCAGGGTGCCCATGCTGACCCCTGTCCAGCGCCAACAGTGGGCACGTGAGCATCAGAACTGGATCATGGAGCAATGGAAGAAGGTGGCCTGGTCTGATGAATCACGTTTTCTGCTACATCACGTGGGTGGCCGTGTGCGTCACTGAACTAGGGAACACATGGCACCAGGATGCAATATGGGAAGAACGCTGGAAGTGACCGCGCTTTATAGGCGTTCTTAAACGGGGTTCCTACACCCCGGTTAAGAACGCCTATAAAGTGCGGTCACTTCCAGCGTTTGGCAAATCGGATCATGCCGCCATTTTCCTCACTCCCGAATACAAACAAAAGCTCCTCCAGGAACCCCCGGTGAGGCGGGAAGTTAAGCGTTGGTCGCCCCACTCAGAGACCGCGCTTCAGGCAGCTCTTGATGACGTTGACTGGGACATGTTCCGGGCGAGTTCAGCCGACGTAAACGAGTTCACAGACGTGGCGCTTTGCTTCATCAACACGCTTACAGAGAAAGCCACGCAAACAATAACAATAACGTCCTTCTCAAATCAGAAACCGTGGGTGGACAATTCAATCCGCGCGGCAGTGAACGCACGCACTGCTGCTTACAACGCCGGTCTCCATTCAGGGAATATGACTGAATACAGAACGTCTTGTTATGCTCTGCGGCGTGCAGTTAAAGCCGCAAAGCTCCGATATAAAGACCGAGTGGAGTCTCATTTCCAACTCAACGACTCGCGGCGCATGTGGCAAGGTCTGAGGTCCATCTGCTCTTTTGGATCTAAATCCTCTGCAGTGGTGAACGCTGACCCGTTGCTCGTGAACGAGTTAAACTCTTTCTACGCTCGCTTTGACTAACCGCGGCAACGCGACTCCGCCAAGTGGCGCGTTAGAGAAATTACTCAGAGCAGCAACAACCACGTGATCTCTGTCTCAGAGGATGAAGTTCGGAGAGCACTCAAGCGTGTGGGCGTCAGGAAAGCTGCCGGGCCGGATGGTATTTCAGGTCGTGTTCTGCGGTCCTGTGCTGATCAGCTCGCCGGGTTGTTTACATCTATCTTTAATGAGTCCTCGCTACATCTGTGGTCCCCACCTCCTTCAAAAATCCACCATCATCCCTGTCCCTAAGAACAGTAAACCCTCTTGCCTAAATGACTATCGTCCAGTGGCTCTCACGTCTATAGTCATGAAGGTCTTTGAGAGACTCATTAAAAACACCATTTGCGCCTTCATTCCTGGCACTTTGGACCCTCTTCAGTTTGCCTATCGTCCCAATAGATCGACTGAAGATGCCATCTCTCATGTCCTCCACTCCTCCTCACTCACATCGACAGCAAAAGTGGGAACTACGTAAGGCTGCTATTTATTGACTATAGCTCAGCCTTTAACACCATAGTTCCCACCAAGCTAACCTCCAAACTCCTGGATCTCGGCCTGAATCCTTCTCTCTGCCACTGGATTGAGGACTTCCTCACTGGCAGGCCTCAGGTGGTGAGAATAGGCCAGTCCACCTCCTCCTCCATCACCCTGAGTGTGGGAGCTCCACAGGGCTGTGTCCTGAGTCCCCTGCTCTACTCTCTCTACACGCATGACTGTTTGTCCACACACAGCTCCACCTCTATCATCAAATTTCCTGATGATACTGTTGTCCTGGGCCTCATTTCCAACAACAATGAGACGGCATACTTGGACGAGGTGGAGCATCTAACATCATGGTGCCAGGACAACTGTCTCTCTCTGAATGTTGGCAAGACCAAAGAAATGATTGTGGACTTCAGGAAGAGACAGCAACGGACATCTCATGATCAGCGGGTCACCAGTAGAGAGAGTGAGCAGCTTCAAGTACCTGGGAGTAAACATCTCCGAGGACCTGACCTGGACTGCTCACATTCAGCCAGGCAAAGACTGTACCACCTGCGCCAGCTGAGGAAATTCAGGGTTTCACCAGCTATCCTGAAAACTTTCTATTTAGGGGCGATAGAAAGTGTTTTAACTCAGTGCATCACAGCGTGGTATGGGAACAGCACCAGTCATGACCGCAAAGCCCTGCAAAGAGTAGTGCGCTTATCCGAGTGTATCTCAGGGTCAGCTCTCCCGTCTCTGCAGGACGTCTACACCAAACGCTGCAAAGGTAGAGCTACCAAGATCATCAAGGACTCTAATCACCCTGCAAACCCTCATTTCACGCTGCTGCCATCTGGTAAGCGCTTCCGAAGCCTGATGGCCAAAACTGAGAGACTCAGGAGGAGCTTCTTCCCCCAGGCCATCAGACTCCTGAACTTAACGTCACGTGACTTCACTTCAGGATAAACATCGATACACTGACATTGCACTGCACTTTCTGTTCTCGTTGTTACTGTGTAACAACCTGTTATAAACCTGTTTGCACATTATACTCTTTATACATTTGTTAACCACATATTTATAAGTCTACAGTTTACTCACTGCACAGTCTACTTCAATTATTTTATTCCACTTTATCCTTATTTTTTACCTTTTTTTTTTTCTCTTGACTTGATTATTTATAATTCTACAGATATATATATTAGTACTTTTTTTTTATCCTATTTCTATATAATTTCTTCCTTGTGTTTTTAACTGTGAATTTGCACTGTCCATGGAGCGGACCTGTTTACATTTCACTGCCGGTTGTATATTCTGTATATAACTGTGTATGTGACAAATAAAACTCTTGAATCTTGAATCTTGAAGGCAAGCAAGCATTGTTGAAGACTATGTAGGCCTACACTCTTTTGGCAGCAAAAGGGGGACTAACACAATATTTGGTCATAATGTTATGCCTGATCGATTATATAAAATCAAATTATAGAAATATTGTATAAAATATATATCTTATAGGCTATATTGCAGTAAACCATCAATAAAACAGTAGTTTATTTTGAAATTAGGCCTATGAGGTTTTATATCTGTATAATGACCAGAAATATTTAACTGAATATTTTGAATGCCATGAAAAAAAAACAATAAATAAATAAATAAAGCTTTTAGTTAATGTGGGGACCCCAGGGGTCCTCCAGAAGGTTCTAAGCCAAGGGGTCCCCAGAAAATTTCAGAGAATAGCAAAAATGGATAAAGTCTACTGAACATTCTGTTTCAGTTCTAAATGTTTCTCTCCTTTCTTGCTGTATACTTTCCAGAACTGTATATGTTTGCTTTGTATCTTTCTAGTAAGTTTTTTTCTTCTTCACCATAGCCCTCTTTGTCTTGCTCACTGCAGTAAGGCAGTATTCTTAACGCAGCACGTAAGCTGCTTACATACAATTATTGTGAAAGTTGCTTATACAAATCATTGAAAATGTTCTTCTTCAAGGTTTATACATCCACCATTAAGCATATAGCCAATTTAAGTTCGGAAACAATATGTTGTATTTATAATGTCACACTTAATATTGTTGGGGACAACAAGACCAGATGCGAGGAACGAAGACCAAGAATCAAGAGTGCGATTCATTAAAGAGAAATTTAGGCCTACTTGAAGAATAGTTTGCAGTTTCATCAGCAGAAGCCAGCTTCAAGTCTCACAGGGAGTTCATAGGCCGTGCTCTCTCTGCGTAACGTTACATACAATTTCTGTACAACACTTTTTTACAACTCGTTTCCAGGTCTAGCTACTAGGGTTGTGCCGATGGACGATATCATCGTCTATCGTGATGGCTGACCGATGGAGAGCAACTATTGTGATGCCACGCCCCCCGTTGCGAGTCTTGCGAGTGCGACACACACTAATCCTAGTCTCTTCTATAGTTAACCTAAAAACTTTGCAGGGATTGCTCTGTAAATTAAATTGAGAATATAACTACTGCATAGCCTACATGCTATTTTAAATACTGTAGTCTATGCCAGAGACGTGATGTGTTAGTCTGTGAAAATGCCGTGTCAGGTAGGCTACACAAATATTGATCTTGACATTGTTAACCTCTTGTCTGTTTTACATGTCTTACACTGGGCATTTAACTTAAAATATTTAATTTTGTACAAGAAACCTTATTAATGAATTAGTAGCCTATTGTAGTGTCTCAGGAAATCTTGCTCATTGTCAAATAGCTCTTCTGTGGCTACTGCACTGAAGCGGCAGTTTAAGATAAACCCAGACTTCAGCGAACGTCAAATTACTTTTGTCTGGTTAATAGGCCTACTTTTAAAGACACTTTGCCTTGGCCATAATGTCAAATCAAACGAAAGAATGAAGGTGATTCTGATAACACACGTATTAAAACACAGAACAACAACAAATCAAGAACAAGAAAATGGGAACTCAAAAACTGAATTTAGAAATGTTTTTGAAATTAAAAACTTTGCGTTTAATAAACAAAATACATTCTTTTTGAAATGAAGACAGCGCTTGGAGTGGAGTGCATGCAAAATAATCCTTTCCCTGAATCCACGGCCTTTGTTGTTATTGTGAGTGTACACAAATAAAAGTAGACAGTTTATAGTTTATAATTATGTCTTGCACTTTTCTGTATGGCTAGAAATTATTGAGTATTGTGATTTGTTTCCGCTGTCATAAAGGAAAAAAATAAATAAATAATCGCAGGTGCCTTCTTTGGACAGATGATTAAAGAAAACATAGCCTATTTAGTTTCATAGTTAGGCTATGTTTAAATATTAGCCTATAATATAAATGTATATATATATATAATTGGTTGAACAACGTGGCATTGGTTGTTGAATCAATGCCACGTAGAATTAAGGCAGTTCTGAAGGCGAAAGGGGGTCAAACACAGTATTAGTATGGTGTTCCTAATAATCCTTTAGGTGAGTGTATGTGTGTATATATATATATATATATATATATATATATATAGAACTGCCTTAATTCTACGTGGCATTGATTCAACAAGGTGCTGAAAGCATTCTTTAAAAATGTTGGCCCATATTGATAGGATAGCATCTTGCAGTTGATGGAGATTTGTGGGATGCACATCCAGGGCACAAAGCTCCCGTTCCACCACATCCCAAAGATGCTCTATTGGGTTGAGATCTGGTGACTGTGGGGGCCATTTTAGTACAGTGAACTCATTGTCATGTTCAAGAAACCAGTTTGAAATGATTCGAGCTTTGTGACATGGTGCATTATCCTGCTGGAAGTAGCCATCAGAGAATGGGTACATGGTGGTCATAAAGGGATGGACATGGTCAGAAACAATGCTCAGGTAGGCCGTGGCATTTAAACGATGCCCAATTGGCACTAAGGTGTACCAAGAAAACATCCCCCACACCATTACACCACCACCACTAGCCTGCACAGTGGTAACAAGGCATGATGGATCCATGTTCTCATTCTGTTTACGCCAAATTCTGACTCTACCATCTGAATGTCTCAACAGAAATCGATACTCATCAGACCAGGCAACATTTTTCCAGTCTTCAACTGTCCAATTTTGGTGAGCTCGTGTAAATTGTAGCCTCTTTTTCCTATTTGTAGTGGAGATGAGTGTTACCCGGTGGGGTCTTCTGCTGTTGTAGCCCATCCGCCTCAAGGTTGTGCGTGTTGTGGCTTCACAAATGCTTTGCTGCATACCTCGGTTGTAACGAGTGGTTATTTCAGTCAAAGTTGCTCTTCTATCAGCTTGAATCAGTCGGCCCATTCTCCTCTGACCTCTAGCATCAACAAGGCATTTTCGCCCACAGGACTGCCGCATACTGGATGTTTTTCCCTTTTCACACCATTCTTTGTAAACCCTAGAAATGGTCGTGAAAATCCCAGTAACGGAGCAGATTGTGAAATACTCCGTCTGGCACCAACAACCATGCCACGCTCAAAATTGCTTAAATCACCTTTCTTTCCCATTCTGACATTCAGTTTGGAGTTCAGGAGATTGTCTTGACCAGGACCACACCCCTAAATGCATTGAAGCAACTGCCATGTGATTGGGTGATTAGATAATTGCATTAATGAGAAATTGAATAGGTGTTCCTAATAATCCTTTAGGTGAGTGTATATTACCAAGTTGAGCAAAGAGTTTTTTGTATTTAAATATTTTCAATAAATGTTTTGTTTGTTTACATTGATGTTAAAATTATATTGTCAGATTTGTGAAATTTTTTGCTAAAACACTGCTGGTCACTTTCAGAAGTTGTAGCGATGCTTTCTTTTCCCAGAAAGAATGTGAGAAACACAAATGGTATCATTCTCAGTTTTTAAATATATATTTTTTAAATATAATTTAAATAGATTTTACACACTAATAACAAGGTATTGCATATCGCATTTTTCTTCAATTATCGCACAACCCTACATTTTTTTTCCTTCACTCAATTGTCGTAAAAACGACATTTTCTCATAATAACGAGATCTTGTGTCGTAAAAACGACATAATTTTCTCATAATAACGAGATGTTATGTCGTTAAAACCACATATTTTCTCCCAATAAGGATATGCGTCACCGTAGATTTATAACTTCATGCTGCATAACTGTAACAGGACATGATAAAGCTCTATAATGTGAATGAGTTTCTATGTAGCCTATCGGTTTCTTCTGTTGGTAATCAAACATTTGGAAGTATTGACTTCCAAAGAAGGGAAAAAAAATACTATGGGAATTAGAATGCAATGGCTATACAGTCAATTCTGGTTACCAACATACTTCAAAATATCTTCTTTTGTGTTCAACAGAAGAATAAACTCATAGGTTGCATGTCTGGAACAACTTGGATGAGTAAGTGATGACAAGTTTTTCATTTTTGGGTGAACTATTCCTTTAACCTTTGTTGTAAGCCTAAAACTAAACTTGTCCAGGATCCGCAACAATGTTTATCATGTACTTGGTGAAATCATGTTCACCATTGTAGTCGTGTCACTATGCAAATTTCTGAATGTAGTAAATGTAGTAACTGCCCAACTAACATACCAAAACAAAGGCAAAAGGCAGTAACTTCATTTTTGGTTGAAAATTAGTTATTTATATTTTTGGGACATTTAAGACCTCCTTTATCATGTGGATAATCTTGAGTCAATTCTATGGTTTTATTGAAAAAAAATAATGGGTTGTCTTAACAGTAACTTACAAAAACCCAGGAGAAACCAAGGCAGAACACTGTGACACCAGTTACTGTTCTATGCCTTTGTTTTAAAACGCTCAAATTGAGTTTGGATACTCCGATATTGTTTAGCCGTTTAGAAGTTACTGTGCCGGCCCGGAGTTACGGTATTCTGCCTTTGTTTTACTGTCCATTAAAGTTTGCTGCGTTTAAATTACAGTGTAGCCTGCCTGTGTCATAGGCCTACATCTGTCATTGAAGCACTTCTGACACACACGATAGAATAAAAGTGTAGGTCAAAGCAAGAAATTGTGTAACACAGAAGATGCATTAATGAATGTTAAGATACACTAACAAATTAGATCACAATCTACTTCATTTAGCTAGCTAGCAGCCTACAGCATAAACAGGCTAGTCAACTATCCAATGAACAGGCTACCAAACTACTCTAAGGTTGCCTTTGTAGGGCAGAATAAATAAATATATATATATACACTCTCGCCTAAAGGATTATTAGGAACACCTGTTCAATTTCTCATTAATGCAATTATTTAATCAACCCATCACATGGCAGTTGCTTCAATGCATTTAGGGGTGTGGTCCTGGTCAAGACAATCTCCTGAACTCCAAACTGAATGTCAGAATGGGAAAGAAAGGTGATTTAAGCAATTTTGAGCGTGGCATGGTTGTTGGTGCCAGACGAGCCGGTCTGAGTATTTCACAATCTGCTCAGTTACTGGGATTTTCACGCACAACCATTTCTAGGGTTTACAAAGAATGGTGTGAAAAGGGAAAAACATCCAGTATGCGGCAGTCCTGTGGGGGAAAATGCCTTGTTGATGCTAGAGGTCAGAGGAGAATGGGCCGACTGATTCAAGCTGATAGAAGAGCAACTTTGACTGAAATAACCACTCGTTACAACCGAGGTATGCAGCAAAGCATTTGTGAAGCCACAACACGCACAACCTTGAGGCGGATGGGCTACAACAGCAGAAGACCCCACCGGGTACCACTCATCTCCACTACAAATAGGAAAAAGAGGCTACAATTTGCACAAGCTCACCAAAATTGGACAGTTGAAGACTGGAAAAATGTTTCCTGGTCTGATGAGTCTCGATTTCTGTTGAGACATTCAGATGGTAGAGTCAGAATTTGGCGTAAACAGAATGAGAACATGGATCCATCATGCCTTGTTACCACTGTGCAGGCTGCTGGTGGTGGTGTAATGATGTGGGGGATGTTTTCTTGGCACACTTTAGGCCCCTTAGTGCCAATTGGGCATCGTTTAAATGCCACGGCCTAACTGAGCATTGTTTCTGACCATGTCCATCCCTTTATGACCACCATGTACCCATTCTCTGATGGCTACTTCCAGCAGGATAATGCACCATGTCACAAAGCTTGAATCATTTCAAATTGGTTTCTTGAACATGACAATGAGTTCACTGTACTAAAATGGCCCCCACAGTCACCAGATCTCAACCCAATAGAGCATCTTTGGGATGTGGTGGGACGGGAGCTTCGTGCCCTGGATGTGCATACCACAAATCTCCATCAACTGCAAGATGCTATCCTATCAATATGGGCCAACATTTCTAAAGAATGCTTTCAGCACCTTGTTGAATCAATGCCACGTAGAATTAAGGCAGTTCTGAAGGCCAAAGGGGGTCAAACACAGTATTAGTATGGTGTTCCTAATAATCCTTTAGGTGTGTGTGTGTGTGTGTGTGTGTATGTATATGTATTTTTTCTGAAAATAAACCCAACAACCCTGTCATGTCAATTTACCAAGGTGAATTAATTTCAAAAGCAGATTTTTGCTGCCCTCTTGTGGTAATTATAAACATTACAATCTAACTAATATCACTGTTATGGCAACTGGTATAATTTTTAAATAAATAAACTGGGAATATTCACATATGAAGAAAAAATAGTTTATTGAAATGTTCATATTAACATTTTCAATATAACATTAATATACACAATTAACATACAGAAAAGGACAATTAAATGTCGGCAACAGAAAGGTTTCCTTTCATCTCACGAATGTCCAACAGTGATGCATTTCGTCAATTTTAACTGATGAAAGCAGTAGGGCCGGTTTACGTCTGTGATCAGCAGGGTATAGTTTTTCCACGAAAAAGACCCAATAATTCAGTGAAAGAGAGAAGTTGTGTCCTCTCTCAGGTTTCCAGTGCTGTTCAGCGCTTTTTCCATGTGAACTTTCTCCGTGCTCCTTCCTGCCCTGGTTTCTTCCTCTCCTTGATCCTGGGATCTGCGGTCAGCAGGCCAGCTGTTTGGGTAATGAGAGAAAACAGATGATGACAACGTTTTCTACTACTTCAAGTCTACTAACAGCATCTGTGACTACCAGAGAAAAGACTACCTATCGGAAACATGTCAAAAAAATTGGGCCTGTGCTTTAGGCCTTGGAGAACAAGTGCAGTTTAATAAACCTGCCAATGTCGTTAATATTAAACTAAACTCAAATATTAACAAGAATAAACTGGAAAAAGCAATGTGGGTGTATTACTTATTACTAAAATTACTACTAATTATTAAAATACCGTGTTTAGCCTATTTCTATGGTAATGTTATGGGCTTCTTGTCACACACCTTGCCTCATCTTTTCCACTTCTACCTCAGACACAAAGCTAAGCAGCGCCCGTGAGATGGCCAATCGTAGAGCACCAGCCTGAGAAGAGTGACCACTGCCCTCCACACTGCCTTCGATGTCAAACCGGCCCAGCATGCCCACAAAGTGCAGAGGAAACAACAGCTGCTCCCTGAGAGGAAGAAACATGTGAAAGAGATGTGTGAAATATGGGTCAAGTCAGAATTAAGAACATGTTTCTTTCAAATGGACTACTCAAGCTTTCAACATCTGTGTGAATGACACTCCTGCAAATCCCCCATTGAGGACTGCATCATGATATTTAGACAAAGTGATAATCCTGCCACTGTAAGAACTATTGAGAGGACGCGATGCAAGCGTGTGCGCTCACTCGCAGGACGGGCCACAGTGCTGACACAGAGCAACACTCCCCTTCTGCTCCAATTAGGCCTGTGTGAAGGGGACGGAGTGATAAGGGCGGGCAGCCGGCCGCACGCTGACAGCGCCAAGTCTCCGGCTCACTCATCTGTGTAATTAACTTTTCAACCACATTAAAAAAACTGAACACACTCACCACGCACCCTGGACCACAAATGCTGGATTTGAACATTTTTTGGTTTGGCATACTAACTAGAGTAAAAACAAATACTCAAGCTCTTGATATGCTAAAAGGATCTTTCCATAAAGATGCGATGCATAACTGAGGCACCCACGCACACACCTGTCTTGTAGTATGGGAAAGTAGTGGAGGTAGTTCTTGCCGTTGATTGTGACATTCCCAGATCCGCTGTCTCTGAGGGTGATACTGGCTTTGGCAGACTTTCTTCTGCCTGTGGGAAGGAGAGAGAAAGAGGGAGAGAAAGACCAAGCTAGAGTGATGTGGGAATTAAGTAAGTGTACAGAAGAAACGTTTAGTTTTAGGTGCGAGTTTTAGGTGAGAATCAAGTGACAAGTGGAAGCCTTGCAGAATAAAAATGCTTTACCTCTCAGACCTTACATGCAGGAACATGAGACTCAAAGGAATAGCTTACCCAAAAATGAAAATTCTGTCATTTACTGTCCCTCAACTGATCAGAACTGCCCAGAGGTCTAAAGGTCTAAGCAAGTGTACTGCTTGAAATAAAATAAAGGTTTTCATATTTTAATTTAACTTATTTCAGCTAGTTGCCAAGGCAACATTTCTTTTTTAATTTAGTTTAACTTGATGTACTAAAATAACAAACTGAAATTAAAAATTAATAAAACTATATAAACAAAAAAAAACTACTAAAATGACAAAAACCTAAAACTACTTTGAATTATTTAGTTTTTTTGTACTGTAGACATTACGTAATTTAACTAATATCAAAAAGAAAGTGGACAATAAAAACAAAAACTAATTCAAAATATTAATAAAAACGATAATAGTATCTCATTGATACTAAAATAGCATTCATACGGATGCATCATGATCGGTTACAATTTCACACACAGAAACAAATGGTGTTTAATGTCCAACCTGACAATGAATATTCACACACACTATTGAAATAAAGATTAAATAATATAATATAAACAATATAAAATAAAAGATAAATATTAGATTAGTCGAAATGCTGCCTTGGCAACTAAATGAAAATAAAGTTGAAGTACTAAAATTACAAAAAATTAGGAAAAACAAAAAGGGCACAAAATAACTACAACTGAAAATAAATAATAAATAAAAGCTCATTCAAAATAACCCCCACCCACTAAAAACACTTCCAAAAATTACAATAAATCAATTACTAATGATAAGGATTTACAAAAAAATACTGGCACATGGGTTGAATGCCATATTTAATATTTAAATATTAAACTTAAAGGTGCAGTGTGTAAATTTCAGTGGCATTTCACAGTGAGATTGTGAATTGCAACCGTCTACCGCTCACCCCTCTCTTTGAAGCACATAGAAAAGCTACGGTGGCTGACACATGACAAAAATGTCATCTGAGACAGCAGGGAGTAGTTAGCGCTCTGTCCGTTTAGGGCTACTGTAGAAACATGGCGGTGCAAAATGGCGATTTCACTGTAAAGGAGTATGAAGATAGAAATGGCTCATTCTAAGGTAATAAAAACATAACGGTTGATTATGTAAGGTCTTTATACACCACTGAAAACAGTTATGTATATTATATTGCATTTCTGTCAATAGATCCTCATAAATACTACACACTGCACCTTTAAATATTACTCTTAGACCCACTTTCAATCCACAATGCATTTTGGAACCTAGCCCACTACAATATTATAGTAACGGATTAATGTTTGTCTTGAAAGTAATATTATGCAATAGTAATATACTTTTGTCCTTTTGTGTCTCTGTTTTTTTTTTTGGAGAACTTGTATAACGCACTATTGCATCAGAGCGATAAAAAGGGCATTTCGATATTCTTATAAATTCCCTTATTTGAATGGCTATCATTGCTATTGAAAGTGCACAATATCACAAATGAATCAGATTCTGAATTATTATTAGGCCTATACACTTGATTACAGTAGACATCATTAGAGTTGGAAAAAGGCTTTTATGGTGTTCGCAAAAATCGAATAATCTAAAAAACTAATATTTTAACCATAACACATTTAATCATCCTGTGTATTCGAGATGTCAATATTACGTCGTACCATCAGCAGTGGTGAAAGCGACTCCCTGTGGGTCGTACTGTATCACAGGAATCTCCTGTTTACTGGACTGAACCTCCAGCTGCCTGCGGAACTTCAGCACAAACTCCTCCTCCAGAGAGCAGTAGGGCATAGACAACAACCTCTCCATGAGCTGGATCAACCGCATGTACTACACAAAATAAGAGAATCCACTTAGTTTGCCAACAGCACCCTCATGTGTTTTCATCCTGAATTACACACTTTATAGGATTCGGACAATGTAACGGTTCTTACGTCTTGATCTGAAATGTTCTCTATCAGAAGCCCCTCCATTTCCTCTTTTAACAGCCACCTGCTTCCAGTCAGCAAACTGAGAGGAAACATACACAATTTAGCCATTAAAATCACAGTTTTGAGGAAAGTAAAAAAAATTATCTAATCTAGCTGTACTGGCATTGTGTGTTAAAAATACTGTTGGCTCTTTGACAAACTGCTTTTGATAAAAACATCTGCTAAATGCAGAAATATAAATGTTTCTCTTGCAGGGAGTTCTGAAGTTCTCACATTTGTTTGGTATCTGACGTAAATAGACCTTTATTTCTCATCTTGTCCTGATGTCTCTCTACGGACAGAATCTTCTCGTACAGATCCTAGAATGGCAAGAAAAATGGAAAGTGGTCAGTTTTAAAGCCATTTCTTTAAGAGCAGAAATAACACACACAAAAAAAAGAAATAAGAAAGAATCCTCTGAGCGTGGTCGCTGTTGACTAATAAGTCAATGAATACACCGAATGAAGGACGAGGTATTCTTCATAGATATTCAGGAATCCCTCAAAAGAAAAGACGCAGTGAAGCAAAAGCAGGGATTTGAAAATCTCCCCCGACACACACGCTCACACAGATACACACATACACAGTCTCTATTATGAAGGCAGATCTCATCTCTCTCTCTTCGGCTCTGGCTGAATTTAATTGTGTGTGTGTGTGTGTGTGTGTGTGTGTGTGTGTGTGTGTGTGTGTGTGTAGGGAAAATTGAATTGGGGAGCACTTGGGCCGTAACCCCCCACACTTTCTCTCTCCTTTCTAATGCGCGCACACATACACACACAGACACACACACGTCCTCCTGACAGGAGAATCTGCCATGCGGAGCAGGATGGCATCCTCGGGCACACTTGTCTAAATTGGCATCGCGCCCGTGAGCCTGGAGTGCCCGTCAGGCGTGGTGTTGCTGGAGCGGTGCGGAGCAGGGGTCTGACGCGGGGCCCGGCGCTGGCATGCAGCTCACGTCGGCACCTTCCTCACGCCTGTGCGAGAATTCATTTCCCCCTCAATTATCCCACAGCTGTTTGTTTAATTCGGTCCTGATAGAGTGCGTATAATCCACCGCTACTCGCCAAAAAAGCAAACATCGGGCAAAAACCAATTTTCAGCACAAAAAAGGAGGAGTAATAGAAAAGAAAGAGGGGAGGGAGGAAAAAAGCGGGGGAATGCGCGTTACACGTTCGTGATCACAGCGCCATAACGAATCCAGAGAAATTCAAATGCCTTTAGGAGGGGAGAGAGGCTCCTCGATCTCAGCTTTTAATATGAACTTTCAATGTTGCCTTTTGGTTGGCCGGGGCTCCTTGTATTCAACAAATCATGGTTAAATTGTACAGACTCGCTCCTCCCAAAGCACGGCACACATGGGGCTTTTGTTGAAGGTTAAGTCGAAAATACAGTATAAATGAACAAGATCAAAGTTGAAGGGCCTACAGTTAAAAGCACGAAGTACTAACATCATGAACCTGTATTTTATGACCTTGCTTGTGTTTTTTGTGAATAATTGTTGGTATAAATGGTATATCTTTGCCATTAGCAAGATGGCTGACTGACTGGCAATGTACATGGACAGCTAATGGGGAAAGACTACACTTAAAATTTATTTTAGTTTAAATAATATTTTTATCAAATCAGGAATTCAATCTGACAGCGTCAAACAGCGTCAAAAATGTCTAAAAATGTAATAATTTACATTTACAAATGTAATAAATCCAGCTAATGCACATGCACATTCAAGAATAAACAAACAGGCAATACCTCTATGAAAAGGTGACAGGCTTTTTAAACTGTAAGGAAGGACTAAAGTGTTCAAAAGGGGGGGCTGGAGGCCTGGGACGTGTGCGAGGGATTTTCAGGCCAGTTGATAAACACAAGAAAAAACGTCAGTTTCTAAATTGTCACTACACTCCCAGAAAAAAAAGGTGGAGGTGCAACTGTTCCTTGGGGAACAAAACGTATAACTGTACCTTTAAAAAGGTACACAATTGGTCCTTAGGGTACAGGTGTACCATTATTTTCACTTGTACCTTAAAAGGTGCAATTTTGTTTTTTTTTTAGACAACATATTAAAGTAGATCTTTTAATGATATTTTAATACCTTGCAAACTCTCTTTTTTTTTTTTTTTTTTTTTTTGATGCATTGACTGTTGTTGTGAATTCAATGCATCAATACAACATGATCTAGCTAATTAAACTTTTTCTTATACCATATATTATATATATTATATATATATATATATATATATATATATATATATATATATATATATATATATATATATATATATATATATATATATATATATATATATATATATATATATATATATATATATATATTTATTTTATATCAATTTCTCATGAATGCAATTATCTAATCAACCCATCACATGGCAGTTGCTTCAATGCATTTAGGGGTTTGGTCCTGGTCAAGACAATCTCCTGAACTCCAAACTGAATGTCAATTGGACAGTTGAAGACTGGAAAAATGTTGCCTGGTCTGATGAGTCTCAATTTCTGTTGAGACATTCAGATGGTAGAGTCAGAATTTGGCGTAAACAGAATGAGAACATGGATCCATCATGCCTTGTTACCACCGTGCAGGCTGGTGGTGGTGGTGTAATGGTGTGGGGGATGTTTTCTTGGCACACTTTAGGCCCCTTAGTGCCAATTGGGCATCGTTTAAATGCCATGGCCTACCTGAGCATTGTTTCTGACTATGTCCATCCCTTTATGACCACCATGTACCCATTCTCTGATGGCTACTTCCAGCAGGATAATGCACCATGTCAAAAAGCTTGATTAATTTCAAATTGGTTTCTTGAACATGACAATGAGTTCACTGTACTAAAATGGCCCCCACAGTCACCAGATCTCAACCCAATAGAGCATCTTTGGGATGTGGTGGAACAGGAGCTTCGTGCCCTGGATGTGCATCCCACAAATCTCCATCAACTGCAAGATGCTATCCTATCAATATGGGCCAACATTTCTAAAGAATGCTTTCAGCACCTTGTTGAATCAATGCCACGTAGAATTAAGGCAGTTCTGAAGGCGAAAGAGGGTCAAACACAGTATTAGTATGGTGTTCCTAATAATCCTTTAGGTGAGTGTGTATGTATGTATTAGTATGGTGTTCCTAATAATCCTTTAGGTATATATGTGTGTATATATATATATATATATATATATATATATATACATATATATATATATAAAAGATCTATATTTATATAGACTATAAAAGATCTATTTTTAAGAAGAATCAGTATCAGTTCTGAGAATGAGAATTGATTGAGAAATATCAATTCTCATTCTCAGAACTGATACTGATTCTTAAATCCCAAAAATAGATCTTTATAGTCTATGCTGTTTTATGTTGATGAATAAACAAAACATTGAGGCATGCCTCCCAGCCAAAAAAAAAAAAAAAAAAAAAAAAAATTCAAAAAAGCTTTTGTTACTTTTAAATTGAAACTGTCTCAACTTTCAAAATCTGTCAATTTTATTACAAAAGTCAAACAATAAATACTGATCATCTCTTCAGCTTTACTACTAGTTACATCGTCGTCACATCTACTACACCTACATCACATGTAATTGCTCAATCAGTGTTTCAACCATGGAAAGACGTCAATAAAACAGCTTGTAATGTTACATTTACCTCAGAAAAGCCATTCAATGTCCATAAACTTGTTAGTCAGCTAGAATTTTTCACAATATATGCACTACATTGTATATTCATTGTATTTTCACTTCACCTGTTCTTCAATGCTTCATTTTTGAATTAATCCATTATGTTTTCATGACAGCCACCATTTAAATGTTTATAGCCATTTCAAGAAATAACATAATTGTGTCATTAGTTATTTTAATACTGTTATTATAAAATCTTCCTTGTGTAATTTAAATGCAAGTAGTTTGCCATGTATTGTACCCGATTACATACACCAATCAATCGATATTGAATCGAATCAAATCATAATTGATTCGAATCACAAGCTTGTGAATCAAAATCTAATCGAATCATGAAATTTGTGTCAATATTTAACCCTAGTCTTTACTGTCACTTTATATCAATTTATAATATACTTAATATTAATTTATTATATATTTAATATTAATGTTAACAATAATTGTATTAAATATTAAAATATTAATACAAAAAACTTTCCCCAGCCATTATTTTAAATATAAATAAATTACATAAAATAAAAAAATAAAACAAACAACACACAAATTTCAAATGTATGAGGGTTGGGGAGAGAGAAAACCTTGGCAAGTAAGTTATAATCCCGGGCTAGCAGAACAGCACCGAGTAAAACTTCACACCACCCCACCTATCAAAAAAAAAAAAAAAAAAATCGATCACCACCCAAATCTATACATCGTTGTTAACAAACTTTAAACACATTTTTCATTTCATGCAACAAAAAGGGTCACACAATGAATGTGTTTTATTAAATGACCACTGCCGTACTAGAATACTTATTTACTTGAATCGAGTGTGCAAGTGGGTTGTTTTGATAGCTGTAAAATGTCCTGGGATATATTAGGAACGGAATATAGGTCTCCTTCGTAAATGTCTATATTTACCATCTGTGAATCTTAAGAGACTTTAGATGTGTTTTGCTTCCTTTTGCTCATGCTAGAAAAATATTGCTGTCTGCAGGAAGGAGAGTTGTACATTATTTTCTGCACACTGCAGGGTTTCTGAACGCGGAGCACCTCCATGCGATTCGAAGCTGGATGAGAGAGCCGGTGCACGCCGGCAGATTTGACATACCTATTTAAATTAGCAGCAGGGGTCCCAGCCACTGCAGGGCAAAGGGGAGGATGAGGGGCTTGGGCGCACCGAGGACAATGGCGCATTAGTCAACTCGCACACACACACAAACTCCTTACTGCTACTGAGAGACGTCTTAGCCCAAGGTCGAGTCCAGAGATGAATGGTAGAGAAGGGAAAAATAAGCTAAAACAAACAAACTTTGAAAAGGAATTAGCCGTGGTGACAAAGAGCCGGTTAACGCAGTCGGCTCTCTGGGGCTCTTCCCATCGCAGTAAAACCCCTGAGGCTGATGTGCACACACACCTACACACAAAGAACAGCACGTCTGCACGCATACATACTCGCACGCACACCTAATATCACAAAGCCCTGGCGTGCCTAGTGAAGTGTGTGATGCTCCCTGTTGTAAATGGGATTTAAGGAGGAGAAAGAGCTCCGTCACACTCATCTTCCTAACTCTTATTCCTCTTCTTACAAATCCAAACCTGCCATTAGCATTTTCTTAATCATTCCAATCTCTGATTTATACTGGTTTGTTTTAACAACCACCACCATTCTATTTCATTTGATTTAACACACTAAGTGTAAAATGTCAAACAAAGCCTCTCTCTGAGCAGAGGGGCTGTTCCCCCATCACCCCATCCAGGCCCTTTTAGGGGATCCTCTCTGTGCCCCTCCTTCTAGCCCACCTCTCTGTGATGTGCTCCCCACCTACACTCAGTCTGTGCCACTTCCTTCAGTCACAGACCAGACAAAGCAGAAAATCTCCCTAAACCATTTCAAGACACAACAATATTTAAATTTTGGCTGATACTAATACATTTACTGATGACCATTTTTAAGCATCAGACGCACCCTCAATGATTTGATTCTGGAACCGGGCCTGCTGACTGTGTTGAGCTATATAACAATGATTAGCTTTCTGTCGGTGAATGTATCCAAACAGTTGCTCACCTGTCTAATAAAACACATAATATATTAAAGTATCTTTGGTGTTTCCATGGTTTCTACAAAATAAAACCAGAAATCGAGGGTATGATGTCATTGATAGGCGACACAGAGACACAGAGTCCTGATTAAAATGGCTTATTTCTCTGGATTTAAACATTCTTGGAAACATTTGGGATAATGTAAGTACAAAAAAAATGTAAGTCAACAAAATATATAACATTGCTCTAGAGGTTTTTGGATATTTTAATCCAAAAATCGTACTTATTGTGCCTTTAACATACAGATATTAAGAGCATGAACTCACATGTAAGAGAGAATAGTAGGACTGTTTCCCTGTGTAGAACAGAAAGTGAAAAGGCCGTCCTTCAGCATCCCACTGAATAGCTAAAAGAGAGAACAGGGCAGTAATTCATTACCAGATATCAGCATGCTTACATTTGGTGTCAAAAAAGCAGTGTTAAAACACAGCTTTTCCTTACCTGTCTGTTTTGGAAATATTTGCTCTGGGTGCTAAAAAAATAAAATAAAATAAAAAGATACATAAGGATCAGATAGACTGTGGTATCCAAAAAAAAAAAAAAAAAAAAAAAAAAAAAAAAAAAAAACTACATCTCACCTTCATTATAGGTCTCGCTCGCTTGTCAAAGAGTCCAGATGGGAAGAGATATGCAATACTCCTCTAAACAAACAAACAAACAAACAAACAAACAAACAAACAAACAAACATCAGAATCCACACTCTTTTTCATATGGCAATTTTAATGTAATTTTTTTAAATGTATTTTAAGAAAAAACATTTTTATTATGATTATGAAATGTAAATTATTAACATTTTATGAAATAGTGAGATTCTTGCAATTTTGAAAAAGCATGCAATAGTTTGACAACAGAATATTTGGTAACACTTTATTTTAGGGTCCAATTCTCACTATTAACTAGTTGCTTATTAGCATGCATATGACTAGGATATTGGCTGTTTATTAGTACTTAATAATCACATATTAATGCCTGCATATGAATTCTCATATATAAAGCTATTCTACATCTCAATCCTACCCAATACATAAACTTAACTACATTACTATCTATTAATAAGCAGTAATTAGGAGTTTATTGAGGCAAACGTCAAAGTTAATAGTTAGTCAATAGTGAGAATTGGACCCTAAACTAAAGAGCATAGTGTGCACCCTCAGAGGTCACCCCAGGTGTGTAATACTACATTTGGAAAACACTGATCTATTCTATCTATAGAGTGGTGCAGGGATGATGTATTTTTGTAGGCCAAAACCCAGAAACAAAATAGCATTTTAACACTTCCAGTTCCATCACCCCCGAATCAATGGGTTTTTCTGAAGAGGATTTTGGTTAAAAGCCTGAAATAAGGTCTGAGGTAAACACAGGCTCTGATTTAAAAACACCAGTAATACCCCACTCATGATTTTTTAAAGCTTTTACGGGTCTTGAAAAAGGCGGTTGCTAACAAGTTGCTAAATGGGACTACTGACGTTGTCAGGGACATTAAACATCACGACAAACAGGTAAACTCATCTATATACTACTAGTCCGCTTTCACAGCCTTCTGTTTATAATCGCGCTCTTGCAAACTATTGTATCTCAAACTTGCAGGGAACTTCTTAGGAATAAAGACTGAAAGTTGTAGTTGTTGTAGTACAATCAACTTGGATGTTTAAGTCATTTCAACTTAAAATTACATTAAACTGACTTTAAAAAAATGAGTTGAATCTGGATGAAAATTGCTTTTGGAAAATTGTGATCATTTGGATTTTTGTTGTCGAGGGAATCAGTATGATGCCAGCTTCCGAGTTGGCCTACAAAATTATGTCTATGTGGCGAGGTAGACGAGCGAGAAACGTGGGAGGAGCGAGCGAGTCCTCTCGTGAGGGAGATCGGAGACATAAGGATCAGCGACACCAGTGAAGGACGAGAGAGGACCAGGCCTGGACTTTACGTTGTGTTCCATTTACGTTTTGTTATGCATGTGCACGGCAGTCATCCGTGAGGGACTGCCGCCTTTAATAAATAAACAAACTGAAAGTAAAGTCTTTTAAATGTTCGCCGGTTCCCGCCTCCTCCTTCCCTGAACATACAAACTACGTTACAGTCATCAATGCAGCACTCTATTCTCTTCTTCAAATACTCTCATAAAGAACCAAATGAGTCCAGTGATACCATTGAACGGGGCATAAAACTTTCATTTGCATAGCAGGAGACATTCAGAACGGCAACCTTTGGGTCTTTGACCCCGTTTTCCGGGATAAAGCGACAGAAGAGATGAAAGAAAAAAGTAAGGTGATGGCAGATGCACTCCAAGAGAACAGATATCCATGTATTGGGCCATCAAAACCAGAGGGTGAGGGAAACTGAGTGCAATAAAGCAACACAAAGAGAAGAACAGACAAACGGTGCAGGATGCAGTGACAGATGAAGGCAGCACCTGTTCATACCTTGAAAAGCAATATGGCCCAACTCCCTCAGGGAGGTTTAGCCTCGTCATAGTGTTCTAGAAACCTCTGCTGCCTACACTTCACACGAGCCCAATCTGGGAAAGCAAAGTTACTACTTGCACTCCCTGAAAACAGATTTTAGACATCTGACCACTCAAGTGCCATGGAAAACGCAGCATCAAAAACCAAAAAGAGTCTGACCTTCTCAGGTGACAAGGGCATAGATGTTTATACCGATCCTGCCATCACATCGCTTTTGTAGCATAATTTTTCACCCCTGTAGTTAGTCAAGGTTTCCTGCACCAAGGTGTAATTTAATTTTACATGACATTTGTGCCCTCTCGCTGACCCTTACATACTGCACATTTAAAAGTTATACATATAAAAAAAAAAATATATATATATATATAAAAAAAAAAAATTATGACCACTGACAGGTGAAGTGAATAACACTGATTATCTCATCACAGCACCTGTTATTGGGTGGGATATATTAGGCAGCAAGTGAACATTTTGTCCTCAAACTTGATGTGTTAGAAGCAGGAAAAATGGGCAAGCATAAGGACTTGAGCAAAGGCCAGATTAGGGCTGAACAATTTTGGAAAATCTAATTGTGATTTCTTTTACCAATATTGCGATTTAATATGCGATTATTTTTTAAGCTCTTTAACTTCTGTATTATTCAAAAGATGAGCAATAAATCATTGTATAGTAATGGTGGGAATCTTTTGAACTTTTTAAAGTTCCACTTTTCACAAATTAAATTAAAACAATTGCATGTTAAGAATTTTAAATGTATAGCTTCAAAACATAAAAGCTAGTAAATAGAGGAACAAAAAACATTCAGCATGTAAGAGTATCTGAACTGTGAGTGATTTTCTCTTTACTGATTATTAATAATGACATAGACAGCGGGAGATCTGCACTCACACTAATGCACAGATCTCTTTTAAAATATAAGATGTGGTTTGACCTAATCCCTTAAGACATTACTGCGTCATAAAAGCACTTTGAGACGTGCACAGCCGCATACGCGAGCATTTGAAACTGAAAGCCTTCTGTCAGTGAGTTAACTATTTTTAATATACAAGCACACTGCATTCCAAACGACATAAATTAAGAGTTCGTAGAGCATTTGTAAGGAAAATACCGGCGGGCAAGAACACACTAAGCGCAAGATCAAGCAAAGTTTCTCACAGCGCATATCCTGTGCCATGAAGCCCGCAAATGTCACTGTGATTCGCTTTAAGCTTTCTGAACGTCATGAAATATTATTTTATGGTTTGTGTGTGTGTGTGTGTGTGTGTGTGTGTGTGCGCGTGAGAGAGAGAGGGGAAATGGAAGCAAGCAGAATATGGTTGTTACGCAGCGCCATTGCGCACCTGCAGTTAAAATCTAAACTCAAAATTGGTCCAGAATCATTGGAGAGAGGATCTTTTCTCCCTCCCCTATTGTATAGTATGACCAACACAATATTAGATAGATTAAACGCAAACTGTTCTTTCCTGTAGGTATAATGTGCCAAGATGATGCTGCTTCTGCAGACTGCTTTACTTTCGCATGTCACATGACCAGCCTGTAATCGCAGCCTTTGCGGTTACAAAATCGTGTTGTATCATATCGTGATATTATTGCAAATGCAATTAATCGTTCAGCCTTAGGCCAAATTGTGATGGCTAGATGACTGACCATTTCACAGGCATCACCAAAACTGCAGCTCTTGTGGGGTATTCCCAGTCTGCAGTGGTCAGTATCTATCAAAAGTGTTAGGAAGATAGGAACAGTGGTGAACGGGCCACAGGGTCATGGGTGGCCAAGGCTCAATGATGCACGTGGGGAGCGTAGGCTGGCCCGTGTGGTCTGATCAAACAGACAAGCTACTGTAGGGGTTATATGACTTTTAACTTAGTTATTTTTCATTTTAGATGTGCCGTGTTCCCTGTATGTATGCATGCTTTTTGTTATAACCATTTTAGATGTGTTTGATAGGTTAGAAACTTATAGCCAGTGAATGCTTAAGGAAGAATGACGTCAATCCTCGCTGTTCCTTTAATTCTTAAGTTAAACTCCCCATGCTTGGTCTCGAAATCTTTGTCTCGCAATTTGTAGGCCGGCTAGGTGTGTTGTGTGGTACTACGATGCACCAAACTCTTTCTTTTATGCCAAAACCCCAACGTCTGCATACCTAAGAAAGCCATGAATATGTTAATGAGGCGAGACCCAAGACAAAGGGAGATTTCCCACTTCTGAGTTCCTTCGCTCTGATTGGCTGTTCCGACAAAAGAGGCGTGCCCCGTAATGGCCCTTTAAGACGGTCTACAAACGCTTTTCTTCTTGCCCTTCTTCGCCCCTCTTCTTGCTCTTTCTCTTCGTCCCGCTTCGCCAGTTTCTCTCTTCCCATCGCCCTTCGCCTTCTTCACCATCTTCCAAGGGACATTACTACACAAGGAACCGAATTTGAACTACCCGCGGATCCCAACGGATCCGCCCTGCAAGATTAAAAATACAGACCGGATCGCGGAATTTCCCTACACGCACGAATTCGCGATCAAGGAAACATGCAAGTATCCCTTAAGTTGTCGTTATAAAGTCTTGAGCTTATACCAATAAGTTGGACTGATTCTAGGTCCCTTTTACGTTGAACCGACCCTGTTACAAATTAAAAGAAAGATACTTCTGGCCAGAGAAGTGTTGTTTAAGAGTTATTAAAAGGGAGATATTTGGTGGACAATTATCCGTCCTTTGAACTCAATTCTAGAATCAAAGAAATTTCTAAAAGTTGAATCAAGCCCTAGATATTAATAATTGTTATAATCCGTTATAATCAATTGTTAATATCCAAATTCCCCTCTGTGCTGATCTGTGCATGTTTGATCGTAACACGATTAAACGCATGCATAAATCCCGCACCATTTCCCCTGGGGCTCAATCTCGCTACATTAATGGTGGAGTTATGCGGCCATCGTTTTAAACCTATGTTGAGCAAACTCAGTTCGGTCTAAGTGTGTGTGTATATGTTTTGTTGTTACACGCGCGTCGCGAGCAAAACGCACTCGCCCAAAATAAATGAGCTCATATTTCTGAACTCGGTGTGTTAACACGACTATTTGTCTATCATTTAGCCTTTGTTAACAAGTAAATCCGTTAAACTGCAGTCACAATATTAAAGTCGCTTCTGTAAAGACGAAGAAATTTCATTGCAGACCATTTTAATATTTGTTTAAATCCCTGTAAGGACGAATAAGTCCGCGCGAGCTTCCTCCGATCACCCTTTAAAGGCCTTTTATTGTGCGCTAGTTATGTATCGTGTATGTCCGATGCTGTAGAAACTAGGCGCATTTCGCTCCGTTTTGAGTCCCCGTGACGTAATTAACCATGTGCACCCAAGGCAAATCAGACAAAAAAAAGTCCACCGCGACCCTATTGTTTGATTTAGCCAGGAGCCAGCTATAAGCTCTGATCCAGCTTAACCTCTAAAAGCGGCAGTGAAGAAATCCTGTTCGTATATTTTTTGTGCTTTAACGGTAGTGAAAGGTTCATGCCAGGCACTCCCTTGATCCTTCGATCGAAAGAGAAACTAAAGTTATATATATAGAGAGATTTATTGTATGCGCGATTAAAGAGTCACTGAACACGCCCAAAATTTAAAATCACGAGTGCTGGGAGTAGTACTGCCTCTCTGACAAGGTGAACGCAGTCCCTCCTCCCTACGTCATCTCCGCAGCAAACTCGAAAACGCCATCTCGTGGACATTATTCGTAGTTCTGCTTCCCTTCTGCTGCTTTTCTTTGAAGGTTAATTCTACCTTCCCCTTTTGCTGTGTAGTTCTGCTCAGAACTGTAATTCTCCTCACTGTTACTGTTATTTGACACTTTCTGTCTCTACGACTCTTCACACTTATTTAAATTTATGCTAAACAATTTAACTTAAATTCAAATAAAGTTGTATCTGTGTCACCACAGGCACTCAATGAGTAACACGCCCCCTGGAGGTCATGCTCAGATCTTTCCTCCCATGATTTTCCTTTGAAAGTGTTATTTCTGCTTTAAGTGCCTATTTACTGTAACAGCAAATTCCCAAAATTATTCTAGCACCTGGTTATTTGAAATTTGGTTTAAATTCAACATTTTTAAATTAACATTGAGTGCCTTTGGGACCTTACACTCTAAGCACACAGTCTCACTAGAGGTTATTACTCGACAGCGCCACCGCTCTGTCAGACCTGTAATAACACCTAGTGGCGAAAACAAGCTTAGAGTTTCTCCTCCCCTCTTACCACTTCCTGTTACTTTGTTTTGATTTTTGATTTTATTTTAATCCACTTTATTTTGATTTATTATTTTTTATTAATTTTTAATCCTTGCATTTTATTTTATTAATTTTCATTTTATTTCACTTATTCTTGTTTTACCCTTCCCCTTTAATATTTTTGTTTGTTTTACCCTACCCTATGTGTCTCACCGTCATGTTGTGTTTCTTTTAGTTCACATACCGACAGAACCTGTGAGAGCCAGCAAGGAAAGCTAAATATTAGATTACAACCCAGCCGCCAGAGTCATCACACGACCCAATAGGCTGCCGCCGTCAAAATCTTTATTAAGGCTTGGCCCTCACCAAGATCATCGGGAGGCTCGCCCACAATCTGATCGTCCAGACACGGCTCAACGAGAATAACATCATCCAGTTGGAGCAGGAGACAACAGCGCTCAAACTTCAAGCTGAGGAGGCTCGGAGGAACCAGGCCGACGCCCAGACTCGTCTAGACCAGCTACTTGTCGAGACTCAGGAACGGCGCCGCGGAGCGGATGAGACTGACACAGAGCTACAGGACGGAGTAGAGAGACTCCAAGATGCACTGAAAGGGAAGGATGCTAAGGCCAGAGCTTGCGAAAAGCACCTGCAAGTGGCCAGAAACAAAATCCTTGCTCTAGCAAATGAAAGAGACTATTTGAGAAATGAACTTGACAAATGATCACAGAGAACTCACACCTTCCTACACGCTGCACAGCAAGGGGAAACACACGACAAAGAGGTTCCCCTGATCAGTAGGTCAAGACCTCCGAGTCAAGAGTTCCTTGTTCCGGAGGGTTGTGATAGTCCACGGTTTAAAATGTCACCAGCCAGCTTCCCAGAACCCCGTTCAGCAGCGAAGGGGTGGGGACCTTCCCAAGAGATTCCGGCCGCCAGGCACGGCAACGGTCACAAAGAACTCGACAAGCTGGCCAGAAACATTCCCACATTCAACCCAAGCCCCGCAGAAGGACACGACGTGCACGCGTATCTGCAGGACATAGACTTTCTTTCACAAACTGTGGACAATGTGACAACATGGGACAGATTGTATTTGCTCAGAATCGCATCAAGCCGAGATGTACGCAGCTTCTTGGACCGACAACCACAAACTGTCAAAACAGACTACCAGCGGCTGCGACAGGCTTTGATTAAAGAGTTTTCTGATCCTGAATCAGACCAGGGGCTCATTGCTGCTATGGACCTTAAGCAGGGCCGAGCAGAAACCCCGCAAGCATACTACAATCGGCTGCGACAGACCTACCGGAGCACATGCTTGAGCCTGGGATGGAGGAGGACTTTAACTTCAAAACTTTGTTTCTCCGAAATCTGCATCACACAGTGAGTCACCAGCTAGGAGTTCTGGCCTGTCCCCGCAGCATGTCCATCCGACAGCTGCGGGACCTCGCCCATAAAGCTTACACCAAGCAAAAGACTGCCGTTGAAAAGACCATAAACTCAACAATTCACCAAGTGGGTGGAGTGTCGGCCAGCACCCAACAACACTGCCCAAACCACGGCAGACCTCCTGAAGAACCACATCTTCTCTAGGTTCGGCCTGCCACAGAGATTCAACGCCCATCATTCAAGTCGACCATCATAAGACACCTGCCATTCGACTATCGGAACTAATGTCCAACGATGTTCAAACACGAACTTCGTCGGCCAAAGGGGGGATTATGTAGCGTATGGACGGTGCTCATAAATGATCAACGGACCAATACTTTGATTATTTATAATGACTCAAACAAGACCGGCGCCGTGAAGTCTACAGACTGACAGGTTAACGGTGCTAAAAGGACACAAACCATGCCTCGTGCAGCCCACGAGAGACCGTCATAAATAACAGTCCCCACCCCATGCACACATACCAAAGCACCCAAAGGGGGTTATATGACTTCGTTATTTTTTATTTTAGATGTGCCGTGTTCCCTGTATGTATGCATGCTTTTTGTTATAACCATTTTAGATGTGTTTGATAGGTTAGAAACTTATAGCCAGTGAATGCTTAAGGAAGAATGACGTCAATCCTCGCCGTTCCTTTAATTCTTAACTTAAACTCCCCATGCTTGGTCTCGAAATCTTTGTCTCGCAATTTGTAGGCCGGCTAGGTGTGTTGTGTGGTACTACGATGCACCAAACTCTTTCTTTTATGCCAAAACCCCAACGTCTGCATACCTAAGAAAGCCATGAATATGTTAATGAGGCGAGACCCAAGACAAAGGGAGATTTCCCGCTTCTGAGTTCCTTCGCTCTGATTGGCTGTTCAGACAAAAGAGGCGTGCCCCGTAATGGCCCTTTAAGACGGTCTACAAACGCTTCTTCTTGCCCTTCTTCGCCCCTCTTCTTGCTCTTTCTCTTCGTCCCGCTTCGCCCTTCGCCTTCTTCACCATCTTCCAAGGGACATTACTACACAAGGAACCGAATTTGAACTATCCGCGGATCCCAACGGAGCCGCCCTGCAAGATTAAAAATACGCACCGGATCGCAGAATTTCCCTACACGCACGAATTCACGATCAAGGAAACATATGCAAGTATCCCTTAAGTTGTCGTTATAAAGTCTTGAGCTTATACCAATAAGTTGGACTGATTTCTTGCTTGTGCTCAAGAGGTTATTGTCGGTAATACCACCTGTTCTTTGTCTGTCTCTCTCTCTCTCTCTCTCTCCTTCCTTCTTTCAGTTAATTTGTGTATGTTTGTTTATTGTTTGTTGATTTATTAAAATATATATTCACACGTGATTGCGCCTGAATTGCTCATCCATAGGTCCCTTTTACATTGAACCGACCCTGTTACAAATTAAAAGAAAGATACTTCTCCTGGCCAGAGAAGTGTTGTTTAAGAGTTATTAAAAGGGAGATATTTGGTGGACAATTATCCGTCCTTTGAACTCAATTCTAGAATCAAAGAAATTTCTAAAAGTTGAATCAAGCCCTAGATATTAATAATTGTTATAATCCGTTATAATCAATTGTTAATATCCAAATTCCCCTCTGTGCTGATCTGTGCATGTTTGATCGTAACATGATTAAACGCATGCATAAATCCCGCACCATTTCCCCTGGGGCTCGATCTCACTACAGGTGTCAGAATACACAGTGCATTGCAGTTTGTTGAGTATAGGTCTGCATAGCTGCAGACCAGTCAGAGTGCCCATGCTGACCTCTGTCCACCACTAAAAGCGCCAACAGTGGGCACGTGAGCATCAGAACTGGACCACAAAGCAAAGGAAAGCGGCGGTCTCGTCCGATGAATCACGCTTTCTTACGGATACGTGTGCGTCGCTTACCTGGGGAACACATGGCACCAGGATGCAATATAGGAAGAAGGCAAGCTGGCGGAGGTAGTGTGATGCTTTGGGCAATGTTTAACTGGGAAACCTCGTGTCCTGCCATCCATGTAGATGTTACTTTGACACGTACCACCTAACTAAGCATTGTTGCAGACCATGTACACCCTTTCATGGAAACGGTATTCCCTGGTGGCTGTGGCCTCTTTCAGCAGGATAATGCACCCTGCCACAAAGTAAAAATGGTTCAGGAATGGTTTGAAGAGCACAACGAGTTTGAGGTGTTGACTTGGGCTCTGAATTCCCCAGATCTCAATCCAATCGAGCATCTGTGGGATGAGCTAAACAAAAGTCTGATCCATGGAGGCTCGACCTCGCAACTTACAGGACTTAAAGGATCTGCTGCTAACATCTTGGTGCCAGATATTACAGCACACCTTTAGGGGTCTAGTGGAGTCCATACCTTGATGGGTCAGGGCTGTTTTGGCTGCAAAAGGGGGACCAACACAATATTTGGAATATTTCGGTCATAATGTTATGCCTGTGTGTGTGTGTGTGTGTGTGTGTGTGTGTGTGTGTGTGTGTGTGTGTGTGTGTGTGTGTTGTACTGTGTTTGGATAAAACAACATAACTAGGCTGCTGAAAATTCAGCTTCGCCATCACAGGAAGAAATTATATATTAAAATAGAACAGTAATTTCACATGGTAATAATTATAATTATTGTAATATGACTTTTTACTGTATTTATGGTCAAATAAATGCAGCCTTGGTGAGCATTAGAGACTTTACATTATAATAGTTAATCAAATAAATTAATATTACATATCTTAGAAGTCCCAAAGTGAAAAGTAGTGTACATAAAAACAATTCATACATGCAACTTGAATAGCCAAAATTTTTTATTTCAAATTGAAGCTTTTATTTATTTTTTTAATAGCTACAATTCATTTTAGCTCAAAAAAAGGTTTTCAAATATTAATAAGTAGTTTAATTTTATTATTTTTAAATGGCATAAAGGTTTCAAAACCATATGAAACCAACATGACGACATTTCTTAGAACGTTTCTCTCTTTTTTTTTTTTTTAAGACCCCCCTCCCTTTATTTTGGACACCCTTATTTGTCATTGACCCACGTGTTAAAGAAATAGTTTCTACTTTCTACAAACTAATCTTTGACATAAATGCAATATAAACGCAATCATACAACTTGCTGTGTTTTCCAAAACTTCTCAAGCCTCCATGACACTTTGACTCAAGTTGGAATTGTCAAAAACTCAGCAAATTTCTTCCCAATTTCAGTAGCATGGGCTCTGTGAACGTCAGAGCCCACCTGATGGGTGCAAATGCAATGTGTGTGTGCGCGAATAGACGGAAGACAGCGGGAGAAAGCAGGTGAGGCTTGCAGTCTTTATTAATTACTTCCTCCTGGCAGCACTTGCTGTGCAGCTGTTTCACACCTTCAGCGCATTCACGGGAACGTCATGTCGGCTGAAGCGCTTGGCAGACACACTGGTGCCAGCTCAGGCACAGACGCCCGATCCTGTACTTGCTCTGTGCCCTGCAGTCGCAGCCATTTTCCACCCCTTACCCACCGATCAGCTGGCAGAGGGACGGTATGTGTCAGCTTCTTTTAGCCACACTTACTCTGAGGACTCAATTCATTAATGGTGACAGAGATTGGGGAATAATGCTGAGAATCGAGAAATTGGACCAAATTAGTGGGATAAATCAATTACGACCATTTCTGTCTGGCACAGAATAAAATATTGGACATAAATGCTGTTTAGAAATGTATGCCAATTTTGTATGCCAGTTCTGTGTGACACCTGGAAAAAGTTGATGACTTTACTTTCAGCTTTAGGAGTATCACAGTATTCACATTTCTAGTTTTCTTATGTTCCAACACAAATTCATAATGCAAACTTGATACAATAAACTAGGCTAGGGGGCTAAGTGTTAGGCCTCTGATGCATGGTGTCCACGGTGTGCCAATTTTATATGACTGACCTCTAGTGTTGTCAAAAATATAGATTTTTCCATACATATTGATACTGAATTATCTGAAATGGTCCCAATACTCATTTCCTGCAGTATCGATACACCGATACCTGCTATGCCTTCTCGCTCTCTCTTCTCTGACAGAGAGTTGACAGTCCCAAGTCGGCCCAATTTTGACCAGTGTATAGGCTGTCCCCTATTGCCAAATCACACAACCTCATCACATAGGCTAGATCTATGAATATTATTATAGCCCAATGGCAGCAACCCTACAGCGTGGACTGCACATACACTAACACAACACACACACACTCTCTAGTTGTTTTGTTGAAAGGAATGGCTGTGCTGTGCTCTTCCATTTGCACACTCATTTCTTTATTTTCTTTCTTTTTTTCTATACGAAGCTAAGCTATAGCAGCAAAATTGAAAGCTCCAGTGTCCGCATTAGTTCGAAAGCTCATGTGACTTCCACTGGCTCGCCGTGCGGTACAGTCGTGCCGTGTCACCTGCTTTGACACAATAATCAGGTTAACTGACTCGAAACGTGTGCAATGGCTCATGACCTCCTGAGTGTCCGAATTTGCACAGTGTATACCTGCCTTTAGTCTTTAAATACTGTTGTGGAGTAAAGGTAGCCTGACGTCGTCATACTCAATTCTAGTCAGAATATGAGTCTGATACTGCTCCATTGGGCTGTGATTATTGGGGCGTGTTTCAACCGAACAAGGAAAGAGAAGGCCTCTGCACTCAATTGGATAGACCAACAACCAATCAGAGCAACGGAGTAAGTGACGTATGTTGAGCGACGCATAGTAGTGGGAAGTTCAGATCATTTTACGGCTCAGAACAAATCTTTTTTCAAGACATTTTGTTCATTTCAGCAGAATATAATTAAAATGTCACATGTTAAATTCCCCAACATATCTAGTACTTATGCAAACGTTAAGCGTGCATAAGTACTATTATGTATATTATGTATTATTATTATGTATGTATTAAGTACTATTATGTATATACGTCTGGTATTGTTTAATGCATAAAAAAAAAATCCTGGAATGTTTTCATCAAAAACCTTCATTTCTTTTCGACTGAAGAAAGAAAGACAAGGACATCTTGGATGACATGGGGGTGAATAAATTATCAGCAAAAGCTTATTTAAAAGTGAACTAATCCTTTAAGTCACAAAAGTTCAAAAGTCTTGTAATAACCTGTATTTTACATTTACATTATGCATTTGGCAGATGCTTTTATGCAAAGTGACTTACATTGCATTCAAGGTACACATTTTTACATTTTTTCGTGACCAACAAGGCATGACCATCTGAATGTCTCAACAGAAATCGAGACTCATCAGACCAGGGAACATTTTTCCAGTCTTCAACTGTCCAATTTTGGTGAGCTCGCGCAAATTGTAGCCTTTTTTTCCTATTTGTAGTGGAGATGAGTGATACCCGGTGGGGTCTTCTGCTGTTGTAGCCCATCCGCCTCAAGGTAAATTCTTGGAAAATTCTTATCAGAATAATTTCTGTTAAGTTAGTGTATATTTTTAAGCATGTAGGGTCATGTAGAGTTTTTCCTTTGTGTTTTATATACTGTCCACTAAAAGGTGCTCTAGGCATGTTATCCTTGATTTGTTTTCCCTGAGGAGACGCTCGGTTTTGAAAACGAAATTGAAAGTGACGCACATTCGTTGCATTTTGCATTAATTACTTCTCTCTCTCATCCACCCTCAATTAATTACAATGTTATATTTTATTATGTGGTCCGCCTGACCCACGGATATACCCGCGATCCGCTCATCACAAACACACACATCGGCTAAACTTCTATGTGGACAAATCAGCATGACCAAAAACAGCTGTGATCTTATTTTTCCTTCAGATAACAAGTCAAGAGAGTCAACAACACAAAGCCATAAAGGAATTTTATTCACTAAAAAATAATGTGGACATGCGCTCAGAATCTTACAAAGTACTTGTGTGACTCAGTCTGAATGTACAATTTTAAACCATAAGAACAGCAATGAACCAGGAAAAAACCCCAGAAGAATTAACCAGATTTTTTTTTTTTTTTTTTATATTGTGCAATGTTACAGCTTAATATACAATACTATATAAAAATTATTTATATTACTTAATCTTGGTGGTGGCTTCATAGGTCAAAAAAATTATTGAAATTAATGTAAACTTAACTTTTCATTTTAAAATTCTAATTTTACAAATCAATTGTGTCATCTACATCACAAATACAGTGCATACAAAAGAACAGAATAAAACTGAACATGGATATAGAATAGAATAGAATAGAATAGAATAGAATAGAATAGAATAGAATAGAATAGAATAGAGAGGTAACTCACATCAATATCCTCCTGTGTAAATGTCTCTGGGTCCTCCCCCATCATGTTGGCCAAGTGACGTTTACCAACTTCAAACTCCTCCACCTGTTTATTGATGAACTCCTGTGTGAATTTCTGTGGGCCTGCTGCTGCCAGGTTCTTCTTCGACAAAGAGGATGACACACAAATCTGCCTGACCGGCACCTGGAATTAAGAAAGAAAAGAACACATAAGAACAAATTTCAGTCCAATTCTGTTGTTAAAGTCAGCATGAAACAGAAGCTGTGATAGTCTTTTCTTTCCTATTGTGACATAACCGAGCATAGTCTCAGACATCACACCATTGGCTGAACGGCTGATGCATTTGGCACACAAAATTGGAAACACTTCAGGAGTTTCAAAGTCGTCATCTGATTGGTTGAATTCTACAGAATTTCCAGGAGATGTGTTTGTCACGTTCTTTAACAGTCCGCCTGGAAACAAAACCTCTGTGACGCCAAACCCCTCATGGAAGAAGAAAGCCGACATACTTACAAATGTGACAATGAGCACTTATCAGGATCAACTAAACACTGGATTTTAAAAAGTATGTGACGTTTGCGACATAAACTCTTTAAATACATCCAAGAGTTTTACACAATGGTCTGTTATTGTAGGGACATCGTTTTAAATTTTCACGCCCCCAAACATAATCAGACAGTGGTCCTTGTGCAGTGAAAGCTGCTATGGAGTCCAGACCTTCTGCCATCAGTCTGAGGGTCTGGCAACACGAGACTAATCTAAGTGAAACCGCTCCTTAAACAAGAAAAAATACAGTGCGGGACTTGATTTTGTCCATAGGGAATTGATTGGACCATTCAATGATTTTGGATTGCTATGGCTGCGATCTCATGTGGTGACAGATTGTCCAACCCTCATGCTACAAAACCAAGCAACCTCCCCCAGTTTCTCTTGAAGCCAATACGGAAGAGACTTAAACTGCAATTCATCGACTGGCCACTAGGGACAGGCTCCAGAAGGGAGCAGAATCTCATTGAACCCCATGTTAAAATGCCAAACTTTACAGCAGAGAGAGAGAGAGAGAGAAAAAAAAAACCTTTACAGCCTATACATATATAAAATTTTGCCCTTCATGACAACTGTGAGGGGGTTATTTTTTTTTAATTTTTATAACTCATTCATTTACATTATATAAAGCCTTAAAGTTCTGCATAGTTAAGGGCGTGGTCACTTTGAGTGACAGGTGGATTGCTGTTTGTCTGCTGTCTGTTAGTCATCGCGTCATCCCAGCTCCGCCCACGTCCTGCCTCTTTGCCCAGTTTCTGTTACCCGGGAGTGAGTCGCTGCCAAGATGGCAATGGCCAGCTCGACCCTACTTTACGCTTCAAAACTGCTCTTCAGAATCCTATGGGTGACATCACGGACACTAAATCCATATTTTTTTACAGTCTATGTACAAAACACATCATCAGAGAAGAGATAGCAAGTAGTAACAAGAGGGAGTAATTTTGATTAAAGATTGTGTGAAGGCGCATTAATTTTTTTTTTTTTTTTTTTTTTTTTTTAAATAATGCTGATGGTCACATAAATCGTTTATATTGCTGTGTATTATTCAATAATAAAACAAGAATTGTTGATTTTGATTTCATGGTGCCTTTAAAAACCACGTTAATAAGAAAAGACGAAGCATCGATATTAAGTTTAGAAGAAATATTCTAAATGTATTTTTATTATAATCTTCTTTTAATTACTGAACTAAAAGTGCATCTGCATTATCTATTAGCTGGCTTGGGCAGTGGACAAAATGTCATGCCATGACGTTGTATTAAAACAAAACAAAAAAAATATAGGTTTCAAATAGTTCAGGTTATTAACTCAACACGTAACGTTATGCACTGCGACGAAAGAACAGTTCGCTCCATCCTGCCAATCTGCACGTTTTATACAGACTCAACAAGCACTCGACTATTACTATTCAGCCACAAGGACATACTGCTCTCCACAGCATCACTGCCAAAATACTAACTAGTCGCAAAAACAGCTCTGTGCCGGAACAAACATAAGAATGCACTTCACCTGAGGAACTGTCTTTGATCGGGACACACATAAAGTCTTCCCGTAGCCCCTATACTTCCATAAAATCGATCTCACAGCTCTGCAACCGGAGGCAGCCATGTTTGCTCGCCGACTCGCGCTTAGACAGGAAGTGACGACTACATCACATCCTGGAAGCAAGCAAAGTTGTTTATCACCCACAAAAATACATTTGCCACATTATAATGATACCTTTTTTAGCATGACATATTTATCCACGGCAACTAAATAAATTATTTATCTATCTGTCTGTCTGTCTGTCTGCCTGCCTGCCTGCCTGTCATTACTTTTTATAGAATGTTTCAGAAAACAATATAATTAGTGCTGTCAAATCAATTAATCAAGATTAATCACATCTAACACAAGTTGTTGTTTATACAATAGCCTACATTGTAAAAAAAAAAGATTGATGGTTTAACTTTAAAAAGTAAGTCACCTGGTTGCCTTAAAATTTTGAATTCATTGAAACTGAGATTGATTTAATAAATAGAAACTCAAAAATGATGTTATCTGAATCACATTAATGATCTAAGTTGATCTGACAAAAATAAAAAGTTGTGATAAATCATGAAAATATTTTTACAGTGTATATTATATATATATATATATATATATATATATATATATATATATATATATATATATATATATATATATATGTGTATGTGTGTGTGTGTGTGTGTGTGTGTGTGTGTGTGTGTGTGTGTGTGTGTGTGTCATAGCTATTCTTGGCCTGATTATTCAACAATATGCACCAACCCAGAGACTGTATAACAGTGACAGTCTACACTCACCTAAAGGATTATTAGGAACACCTGTTCAATTTCTCATTAATGCAATTATCTAATCAACCAATCACATGGCAGTTGCTTCAATGCATTTAGGGGTGTTGTCCTGGTCAAGACAATCTCCTGAACTCCAAACTGAATGTCAGAATGGGAAAGAAAGGTGATTTAAGCAACTTTGAGCGTGGCATGGTTGTTGGCGCCAGACGGGCCGGTCTAAGTATTTCACAATCTGCTCAGTTACTGGGATTTTCACGCACAACCATTTCTAGGGTTTACAAAGAATGGTGTGAAAAGGGAAAAACATCCAGTATGCGGCAGTCCTGTGGGGCGTAAAATGCCTTGTTGATGCTAGAGGTCAGAGGAGAATGGGCCGACTGATTCAAGCTGATAGAAGAGCAACTTTGACTGAAATAACCACTCGTTACAACCAAGGTATGCAGCAAAGCATTTGTGAAGCCACAACACGCACAACCTTGAGGCGGATGGGCTACAACAGCAGAAGACCCCACTGGGTACCACTCATCTCCACTACAAATAGGAAAAAGAGGCTACAATTTGCACAAGCTCACCAAAATTGGACAGTTGAAGACTGGAAAAATGTTGCCTGGTCTGATGAGTCTCGATTTCTGTTGAGACATTCAGATGGTAGAGTCAGAATTTGGAACATGGAAACAGAATGAGAACATGGATCCATCATGCCTTGTTAACACTTTGCAGGCTGGTGGTGGTGTAATGGTGTGGGGGATGTTTTCTTGGCACACTTTAGGCCCCTTAGTGCCAATTGGGCATCGTTTAAATGCCACGGCCTGCCTGAGCATTGTTTCTGATCATGTCCATCCCTTTATGACCACCATGTACCCATTCTCTGATGGCTACTTCCAGCAGGATAATGCACCATGTCACAAAGCTCGAATCATTTCAAATTGGTTTCTTGAACATGACAATGAGTGCACTGTACTAAAATGGCCCCCACAGTCACCAGATCTCAACCCAATAGAGCATCTTTGGGATGTGGTGGAACGGGAGCTTCGTGCCCTAGATGTGCATCCCACAAATCTCCATCAACTGCAAGATGCTATCCTATCAATATGGGCCAACATTTCTAAAGAATGGTTTCAGCACCTTGTTGAACCAATGCCACGTAGAATTAAGGCAGTTCTGAAGGCGAAAGGGGGTCAAACACCGTATTAGTATGGTGTTCCTAATAATCCTTTAGGTGAGTGTATATATGTGATTGGAAAAAAAAAAATTATGTATAGTATGGTGGCTGTAGTCCTACGTCTAAACAAAACAGAACATAATTGTCCTGTCACAATCAAGGCTGATGGGTGTTAATAAAGTCCAGCATCCTTGGTGCTATTGTGATCAATATGAGCCAGCTAAACTTAATGAACTTATTACATTCAGAACAACTTAATGAAACTGCACCTAAATCTGTCAAAGTATGTTCTGCATTAAAGTAGCCTACTTTTAAACTGTTGAAATGCATATGTTGAGTATTAATATCTGGATATACATCTGCCAAGTAGAATTTGTAATGTGACCTAAAATGTCAGCTTTTGACAAATCCTCTCCATGGCCTCATGGGTTGATAAAATATCTGCCAGAGGTTCACTTCAGAAACAGAATATTAACAGAACTAAAAGTGAAAGTGAAGTGATGGCCAGTTATGATAACCCATGCTCGGAATTTGTCCTCTGCATTTAACATGGGGATTAGATGCCTTGCTTAAGGGCACCTCAGTCATTTCCTGCCGGTTTTGAGAATCTAACCTGCAACCATCGGGTAAGCAGTCTGACTCTCTAACCATTAGGCCACACCTGCCCCAAACTAGTAGGTCATCCGGGTATTTTTCCACACTGTTTTATGAAACCTGCACAACTCATTTGACATACTACTTTTCACATTCAAGATTCAAGATTCAAGAGTTTTATTTGTCACATACACCGTTATATACAGAATATACAACCGGCAGTGAAATGTAAACAGGTCCGTTCCATGAACAGTGCAAAATATTGTCAATACATACTATATTGTCTGGAAGTAGGCATATTCAGGGTGAGAGCACCTTTAATGGATAATAAAAAGAAAAAAAAAAGAAAATCCTTTTCCTTCATAATATTCTATGTATGAACAAATCAGATGGAGAGGGCAGAGCCAGAAGGCCAACATTTATTCCAGGGGTTTATGTATGTGTGCACTGTTTCTAATGGATGCCATGTTTTCACTCATGATAGAGTTGGAGTGAGTGTTTTTGAACATTAATCAAAGTGAAGGGACACACGCTTCTGGTTTGTGCCAGTCAATGCTCTGGCGAGCTAATGTGGCGCAATGATGAACAACGTTTGCGCTCAGGTTTAGCCACAAGCGTTCTCAAAGAAAAATAGACTCGACCCCTGGTCTCCAATTCACCATGGGGGTTAGTGAGCATCACATTAATCACATGCTAGCTCTGGCCTAACTCAGGGCTAACACTCCTGCTGGAGGTGTTTCTGTGAGCCACCCTCGCAAATATGAAAAATATCAAATGTCACAAAGGTCTACAGCTTAAGAATGAAGAATTCTATTAAATTGAAGTTTTTAAGATGTAAACACTTCTAACATTCTCTGTTTAGAGACTGGGGTGAAGGGTTTTTACACATCATAATAACATTTCAAATCAATTACACGAAGCGTCAAAATGTTAATTTCATTAAATTAAAGGAATATTCCACATTCAACTGCTACTCGGCTCAACTGATTTAAAAAAAATTGTGTTACAGTGAGGCACTTCCCAGCAAGAAATTTTGCGTTTAAAAGATGTCTAATAGCCGTCCAAACACAGCCCTGACGTCTTGGCTAAAACCAGGCAAAATTTGGGCTTTCAATGAAAATTGAATAGACGTCTAACCATAGACCACGAATAGACTAGTCATCTAAAACATGTACACGTCAAATAAATGAAACCAAACACCTTGTAATCACTGTTGACTTTGCTTTCAATTACAGAAATATCATACACTGAAAAAAATTATTTGTACTGTTTGTTCAAATTGCTTAGTTAAAATGAGCTAAAGCAACACAATTGCTATACATTTTGTTCTAACATAATCTGATTGTGTTCAATCCACTTAAATATGAGTGAAATTGAAGTTTACTTAATCTGTTTGTGTTGAGATTACATGAATGATTTGTGTTGCATTAACTGAAACTGGGCGGGGCTTGTTAGTTCCCAGTATGCTTTGCATATGGCTAAATTAAGAGAGAGTAAATGTTGTTATTTTATGTAAAAGTCTTATTTTATGTATTTTTGAGCAAGATGGGAAAGGGGGAGACTTGATTGTGTTTAATAGTGTTTAATATTCAATTATGTTGGTATTATTAGAAGAATTTAAATTACAGTGGGTTACCATTGTGGAGAAGAGTGGACCATTTGCTTAGTCTGTGGACTAATACAACTAATGTCAACAGCTTAGCATTTAAGATGCTAATGTGTGCTATTGCTAGCTAAAAGTTTGTCAACTAGCTAGTGCAGTATTATAATTAAGTTGTGTAACATTAAAATATATGAAATTGAAGAGGAGGAATCAATATATAAAATTAAATGCCTGAATCATGTCAGGGAGCCATATAAAATTCACTTTGAGACTACTTAACTGAGTCACTTAAAATGTATTCATTCCATGATGTTAAAGTTACATGAACAAATTATGTTTGTTTAACTTAATTGATTCATGTGGGACCGATGTACACAATTAAATCATGTAAATCCAACACACTTCTTTTTTTTCTCAGTGTACATTTCGCCAGTTATTTAGGCAAAAACGACATGTAACCAAATTTTGAAAAGGTTAAAGGTTATTTTGGCTAGAAGTGGGTTACTCATAGCCGGCTATATCGGGTCTATAGTTAAGCGAGACTGCTATTGCTTGCTGGGTTACAGTGGCAGTGAATGAGGACAATCTGTAAACATTTAAATACTCACTGTTTCAATAGTATATTTACAAAATGTAAACAATAATAACAAGTGTGTAAAGTTACATGCCACTTACAACATCATTGCCACAACAACACAAAAATTGTCCCGATTTAATTCCAAGTGTGGAATCATCTCTCTGTAACTTTGAATTTTTTTTTTTTTTTTTAAGAAATAATTTTTTGTTGTAACTAAAATTGTCACAAATGCTGTCGCTTGAGCTTAACTTGTATTGAACATGCAATGTGTCATAATTGTTATTGCAAGACCAACAAAGTGTGACTGCTTTATTGTCCTTAACTGTACAGCATGACTACACCATTCTCTTGTAAAGATAGTTTTGTTGTCTTTTAAAAAGTTTCCTTTCCTGGAATTTTGGAAAGTGGCTGTAGCCCAGAAAGGAAGTTCCTTGAAAGTTAAAAGAGCTGTGTGGTTTTAGTGAATGAGAAAGGAATAGCAAATTCCACCGGCTAAAACATGGAAATAGAGTTTTACACTGCAGGAAAAGGTTAGTAGTGGCAGGGCATGAGAGGACGAAGAAAAGGGGAAGAGAGAGAGAGCCTGGATTCTTTAAGCTTTAGTGGTAGGATGTAGGCTTATGCAGTCATAATTTCCACCATGCTTTTTCTAATATCCTTACTGGCTCGTGATGGGATAAGCACATCTCACAGCGTGTGTCGTTTTCACCTTAAAGCTTTCACACTGCTTACAGCGTCCATTGTGGCTGACACAATCAGCCATAGGGGCAGACTTCTTAAAACTGCTTTTCCTCTGGTATTTTGCACGCTGTATCTCTCATTCCATTCACAAGGGATTTATGTGAAAACATCTTAGTGGTTACAAACAGCACATGCTTTCTGTTAAGACTTGGTCTAATGATTTTGTTTACTCGGGGCCAGTGCCAAAATAAATGGCAACTGTCCAGAGATTTTTGAAATAGGCTTTATTTAAAAAAAAAAAAGAAGGAAATATTGCGACAAACACTACAAATGTGTTTTAGCGAGTTTGCATTGTGTGATGCAAAGTGGCTCTTTCAATAGCAATGAATATACCGTTGCAAGGCTATTATTTAACCGTCTATAGCATAAAAGTAACTTTTTCACTTATACTCATAATTGCTTATAACCACAATTTAGGAAGGCGCAACACAGGCTGACATTACAATAATGAATCAAAAATTAATAGTTTGCCAATGCAGGGAGCAGCATTGATCGATACTAAGGCACAACAGCTGGAGGGGAGTGAGGGTGGTGAAAGAGTGAAAGAAAAACAACAGATTTCTCTTTTCCCCCTTGAATACACACTTGCGTTCGGGTGCAAATGAGTGAGTATCTGTGTGTGTGTGTGTGTGTGTGTGTGTGTGTCTTTGTCATGGGTGCCAGTGCTCCTTTCATGCCCTGAGGCCATGCAACCCGCCCTTATGCCCCTACCCTTCATGAACTAGCACCTGCACTGATTGGCTGCTTATCTGTAGGGAGAAAGAAGAGGTAGAGAGGCAGTGATTGGAAAAGGCAGCCGGAGGATACGAGTGGGGCCCAAATGGTGTCCTCTCCTCAGAGACACAGACAGAATCCAGGGGAGCCGTAATCCACACAGAACACGCACGGCCCAGGGACGCAGACAGAGCGGTACGATGCACACACATGTAGCACACACACAATCAACTAAGCCTAAATAATAAGTATGCAGAAGCGAAAGCAAGGCACGAAAGCGTAACCCTGGCAGAGCCTGCTAGGAAATCACTGTTTTATTTACATTGTTTTTCCAGAACAGGCTTATTTAGGAAATGGACTTTTAATGAAACAGTCCTTCAAGCGAGGCCTTTCTAATGTCGAATTCTATAGTATTGTTATAACGTAATGCTCCCAAGGCATCTGTGGAGAATGCTTGTCCAGATTTCATATCTGCCCTCCGACAGCCACGGAAATCATCCGACTGATTATCAAAGAGCCGTGTGTTGAGTGGCCTTTAATTGATAGCAAAAGCTCTGTAATAAATAGAGACGTTTTGCTGAGGAGCGGAGAGAAGCTGAACTGCCAGTGATTACCTGCTGGAATCAGGCCTCATCAATATCAGCCTAATTACAAAGCACTTCTGGCAGTGCGTGAAACAAATCGACCGCCGCGGCAGATTGGGCCGTGGCCACGGACGTCCACAGATATTAGGGCTTTTAGCGATGGGCCTGTGGGGGGCTACCTGAGTATTGCTCCCCACACACTGCTGATAAGAAAGAATGGGGCGATTTAGATCAGTGAAGTGCTTTGCCTCTGCCAGCTCTGCTAATGCCTCCTTTGCAGGCTTATGTGGTCATGGGGCTACAGCCAGAACTCGCACAGTTTTTCTCAGCGTATTTCTATCTCATCCATCTCATGTTGTACACATCTCTTCATCGACACAATATTTGTTACAAGGGCAGTTATGATAGATCAGAAAACGGATCTGTCAGCTTTGCGTTATGTGTGTAGGCAGTATCCCATGTGAGCCTCGCTCACTCTCAGATGGAACCACTTTGTAGGCCCATTCAAACCCCCCCCCAACACACACACACACACACCAATGGAGCGGCTGTATTGGGTTTCCAGCCTGAGACAAGTTGAAGGGTTCCTTCCCTGCTTCCCATGGATGAAAAGACCAGTGTCTTTCCCCCCCTTCCTCAACTTGTGTCTGTCTTTTTTTCCCCAGGTAAGCGTCTGAGGTGGGGTCCCGGTGGCGAGTGCAGGAAGGAAACCATTACTACACACTGCGGAGAAAAGGGGCCGTGGGATGCAGCTGCCTGTCGCATGGGAGGAAGAGGTTCAAGACCCCAGACAGGACGGGAGTAATACGACCCTCTGGAGTAGCTGAGACTGACCTTAGAAAAACTTCCTACCGCTTCATCTCATGAACATTTCCTGCTAATGGACTTGCCCTGCAAGGGGCACCCCCTCGTTCTGCTACCTTTAACTACATTCCCAGCATAATATCCCTCTTTGAACCAACATCTTAATTTTGGAGGTCTGTTCATAATGTTTGCACTCCATGTTTTAATCGCTAGTGCGCAGCAGCTTTGGTGCACACAATTATAAACACTTTAAACAACAAAGTTGATTCCAGCGATGATATCGGTGGAAAGTCTCTGTGCTACCAATCAGACATAAAGAGTTGCTCTAAATGAGACAGGGATAATAAGGACCGGGAGTCTTGAGACATCTCCCTCTGCTGATGAGAGGACACTGGCTCTCTGGCTACCGCTGGGCTCCCCAACATCTGCACAGGCAATTTAAACCCACTGTAGACTGCAAAGGTTAAACCACTAAAATCTAATATTTGCCTGGAGGGGGTCATGGCACTGCAATTACTAGGTACAATCGGCAGAGCTAATCAGCTCGCCTGGCTTGCAGGGGGCCGGGGTGGGCGAACGGGCCCATGATCAGAGTCTCTGTCCTCTCGCTGTTCTGTTTACTTATTAAACTCCATCTTGTGTTCAAGGAGCCGCGAGGCTGCCCTCAGCCCTCTGCACAGGGGGCAAATTTAGCTCCCAACACTCTCAGATATCGCCACACTTCACAAGAATTCACGTTAATCAGTAGTTTTGTTCTTTGGTCTGTGAGAGAAAAGGGATAAATCTGGCAGTTATTAACATATATAATGCTCTCCACATAAGACACAATCTGCTGATGATGTAAACCTGACCTGAAAATGAGTTCCGAGATGTTTTTGTTTGAGCATTGTGTCGCTGTATATATTCTTTGATATAGTGATAAAACCTCTGTGCAAAACCAAATATAGGATTAGAGCATAATGCATTATGATTGTCTAGTCTACACCCCTTCTGAATGAGGCTTGGGGAACAATTACGAGTAATTAAATATGTGCCAGTACAGAAAAAAAAAAGATAATTATGTCCTTTGTGTATTACACCAATTAATTACTATTATTTCTGAGAGTAAAGCCTTTAATGACTTGAGAATTTGCACGTACAATGCTTGCGAGTGCACTACAGATGTCTAACCAAGTTTTTCTCCATTTCTTCTGTTCATTTTCATGTGTTTCTGGCAGGTCACCTTTGATGTTTAAGGTTAATCACTCTTGTATCAAACCCTCGGTGAGTGAGTTTACACTGTCCGCCTGCCCAATGTTGAGTAGATTAGCTGAATCTCTGCCGTCTGGGGGTGGTGAATGAGTGACCAGGTGTTAACTCTCCCACACCTGGAGTTGTCCTAATGAGGGCTGCTGTAGAGCACCTTTGAGCCTTTTATCCTCATCGCCCTTTCTCAAAAGAGTTACAGAAGCCATTTAGGGTATAGACAACTTTATTTCACAACAAGACTGTTTTGTTTCAAGATCAAAGTAGTCAATTATAGTGTTTTTATGTACCATACCATGAAACCCCGCTGAACCTGCTGCACATGCATGCAACCAAACTTTCACTTGCTCTCTCGCACTTACTTTTCTTATCTGGAAAAGATTTTCCAGTGCTCCATTACTGATCTGTGTTTAAGCAAAAGAGCTGTGACATCCGTTTACAGTGATCTATTTATTGGCTTCAGGCACTAATACCTAACCTAGGATATGTGGGTCCAATTATTAGTAATCTATTAAACCCTGAAACCTATAAATGGTTACACTGCAACCCTCGGAGCTAAAGACGGCTCAGATGCTCTATGCTCTAAATCCCTACCTGGTTAATGAGACACTGAACCCAACAGCCCCTCTTCCAGCTCATCTGCCCCCCTTCCCGGGGCCTCTGAGGATACTGTAATTCCATCTTCCTTCTTGTCCAAGAGCTGCAAATACATTGCTTAATCAATGGATGTATATAGGAATGCACATGTCTATTCAAACCGAGGGATGGTCTCTGGATGGGATGCTGCTCGCATGCGTGTGTTTTGGGACAGTGGGTGTCATGTGGGCTGCTGTCCCACCTGGTCTAAGCACTATTGACAAATCCATCAAGGAGATGATGCATCAGCTCCCTACAAGCCTGCTCCAAGCAGCCAAAGCTCTGACATGCTGTCACCTTGGTAACTGCTGCTGAAGTGAATGGCCTGCTGGGATAGCTGACCTCGGTTGGCGGACCGCCATGGCGCAAAGGCAGGCGTGTGGCTGGAGATGTCACCAGACCCCTAAGGACCATTGATCTCCCAAACATCACCACCATCCATCCTTATTCAGGCTAAATTTATTCCTCTCAAACAAGAGTGTGGCAACTTAACATTTGTGATCAGACGGCATGTGGAAGCCATGGATTTGAGTGATTAATGGAATTCCAATTATCCTCTGTCTGGGAGGGGGATGCAAAGCACTGAGATCCTCAAAACCAGAGACTCTCTGGGACAAATACAAAGTTACATTGTGTAATTGAGAAGCACTTTACCACTGAAAATGGCAATAAACCATAAACACCATCATGGTGACAGGTGGCGCATGAGCTTAGTTTGAGAACAGATATACAGTATGTTAAATGTTCTATATTGCTGTACTCATTCAGCAAAGTGCTATACTAATGCTATGCTGTTACCAATTAGGAAGGTAACATTTATTGAATTAGCTAGTTAAAGCTAGCCAAGTTTCCACTTATGAAAATATTTAAGTTGATCATTTTAATTTAAATGTATGAATTAGCTTACTCAAATATTTGAAGTTGAGAGCAATTAAAATGTATGAGAACAAAATAAAAATATGTAAGTCTGCTTACTTAGACTTTAAATTTCTTAACGTAAATAATTTGATGTAACTGATTCCCACAATTCTTTTGAGTTTTACCAACTTGTTCGGGTTTACTGTAGTGATGCAAACTCTGATTCATTTCTGCAAACCAGTTTTTTTCGGACAGTTCGGCTCAATGAACTGGTTCAAAAAGCCAATTCATCGGTTCCTGACGTCATCATCCAATGATGCCACTATGCATTTCTTTTATGTTTTTATGCATTTCTCTTATATCAAGGAAACATTCAAATAAAGTAGTCTGTGTCAATGCATATTGAAACAATCGAATAAAGTTATTTGCATTATGCTGATTATTGCCTTTCATTCACTTAAGTTAATGGTGTTTGTGCTCACAGTTAATTCATTTATCCTTCACGTCGGATTCGACTGAAAATTGCACAACTTCAGAACACATTACAGGCACTGATCAACAAACGTGGATATGTTACATGTCTAAAGCAGCCTATATAGAAAGAATAAACCGTCTTATAAATAATGTCTTATAAACGTATAAATTTAGCTTAACAATTTAAAATATAATCTGTATGCACAATAAACTACAGTATTTAAATGTATTTAAATCTCTCGACAGAACGTTTTTTGCAGGTTTTAATAAAATCTTATTTAATAATAGTAGTCATAATAAGCATATTTCCAGTACCCTATGTGCTTGCGTCGCCAACTCAATCATCCTCGGTAATCCTTGGCAAACTTCGACAGATATTTTAACCGGCTCTTTCGGTTCTTTTTTAGTCGGACGTGCTACTTCGGCTTTTGCGTCTTGCGTCATCAACCCGCAACTAAAGTTCGATTCAGTTCGATTAATGAACCGGTTTAACCGGTTACTTGCTGAGAACCAGCTCAAAAGAACGATTTGTTCCGAACACCACTAGTTTACAGTGTAGTCCCAGATTAACATGCATGTTTGTGCTGTTTTAACTGAAAGCAATTTGCACTAACATATCTTAAAGCTGCTGTCCGTAACTTTTTTTGTGTGTTCATGATTTACAAAAAATATATAATGAGAATGTACAACATGAATCCATTTTCCAAACTGTGTTTTTGTCTTACCCTGAATCATTATGGTACACTTATAATAAGTGTTTATATTGGGACTATTTCAGACCGGTCTGGTAGGAACCTCTGCGGAGGACCACAGTTCCTGCGTGACTCACCATAGACATAAACAGAGAGAAGTAGCTCTGGCTGCAATGTTCTTCCGCAAGACGCATGCAGTTCTGTTTATTAACCACTAGAGCGCAAAAAGTTACGGACTGCAGCTTTAAAGTGTATCAGCAATTGTTTTTTTTTTTTTTTTTTTTTTTTTGTTTTTCCTAAGGCACGTTTATAAAAGCTACTTAAATTCCCTAATTGAACAAAGGCCTAATCCTGGCTTAATCTAAGCCCTGTCTGTAAAACCGGGCCTTTAATTTATAAATTCTAATATTGTTAATATAAATTCCTCTGTATTTTAGACAGGACAATCTGACCGTGGTGTGGGGATGAAGGCACCTTACAAAACTTTTTAAAGATCAAAAAATTTTACATTTTACAAGCAAATAATACTAACAACAAACCAAAAATACATTGACAACATTTTTACACACATTCTTCCAAACAATCAATAACACGGTCATACAAAATGATATCATTGAAAAATGACATAATTCAAATTTAGATTTACTTGGAATATTCTTGTAGTAATTCTGAAGTGGATATTTAGTTGTCAGTATTAAACATTTATTGGTAGATAATTAGAATACATTATACATAACATCCACAAAATCCAACAAAGATTGCTCCCCAAAAATGTCATTTTTGAAAACTAAAAACTAACCCCAAACTAATTTCATTTCATTTCATTTTATAGATGTTTTGTAGGCTTTATGAAACATTTTAACAGTTAGCCTACTTTTTATGTAAATGAAGTTAGACAACATTGATCAAATATCATGTGTTATCATTTATGTAGGCCTGTAGTATGTATGTAGGCTACTTAATTATATATATATATATATATATATATATATATATATATATATATATATATATATATATATATATATATATATATATATATATATATATATACAAACATGCATGTAAGTTAGGCCTATCTGTTTTATCAGCCTAATCGTACTAACAAAAGTAGCCTATATTAATCCTTTCCAATTCATTTGTGAAAGAGAAAACTCCAAGCGGTCCTTTTTGTGAGTAACTGTGATATAAAGCTTCTGTGCGAAACAGCAGATGGCGCTGTTGGGCCGTAGAAGAGTTCCGCCAGCTGCGCAATAGATTGTATGTGTGTCGTTGAGCTCACAAGGAGGCAGCGACTTGAAAAAGACAAAAAAACAAACAAAATCCCCCAATTTTTTTTTTTTTTTTTTTTTTTTTTTTTTTTTTACATAAATGCGCAAACCAAAAACCGGGAATTCCTTCATTTTTGTTAGTAGTCAGCCCACAAAATTCTTTTCCCAACATCAGAGATATTTCCTTGACCACTCTGGTCAGTGTATGAATATAAAGGCCAACAGACAATAAAAACGTCTTATGTTTTGTATAATCAATCCATCGGCTATATACTTTATGGCACTTCTTTTTATTTATTTATTTATTTTATTATTTTAAAATAGCCTAATGTTACTACTAAATATACTACTACTAATGAATTATTAATTTTAATATAATTTTATATGGGGAAATATATATATATATATATATATATATATATATATATATATATATATATATATATATATATATATATATATATATATATATATTGAGTCCACGATTAGAGTTCTGTTCATTTTTAAAATGTCGAGTATAAACTAAACGCACAGGCTACAGAAGCTCAATCTGGCCAACGGTTAGCCTAATTCAATGAAATGCCAGTAGGCTATATTAGAGTTTACAAATCAACAAACTACTTTTATCGTAGATTAATGTAATCTACATATGCCTGCATTTTATTTGTGCATAAATAAATAAGTAAATAAATATTATTATTATTATTAAATGTGCTTTATCGTTACTAAATATCCTTACTATATATTCTGTATTAGAAACCTGTTAGACGTCTCCCAACAGTTTACGAACTGCTTAAAGGTTATTGTAAGTCATTCAAATACACTCAACCCTAGTTCAGTGGCCCTTTCCCTCACCTGTCCGTTTTCTTGTCTGTCCCTCAAAGCACAGAGCCTTGAACTTCTCATTCTATAGAAAGGAAACCCCACACGTCACGTCACTCTTTATACATATTTCATTAAGCTCCATTCTCGCGCTCAAGAGCGGCGGAGGGCACGCGGTGCCCAGCGCGCACTGCATACCGCTTGGGCATATGATCCGGAGCGATCAGTTTCACCAGTGGTCCGAATGGTCCGATCTTACTACGATTTTTAAATGTTGTCCAATAAAGCCTATTCTTATGTATTTACGTATTTGTGTTGGCTTATCAAACTATAGCCTATACATTCCTTTACGGTATTGCACTCAGCGCGTTAGAACTCATTAGACACCACCAGGGACCCAAGTGACAGCAGCTAAGTCTGCACAATTCCCTGTCTAAACAGACTGGGATCTCAATGAGACGCCATACAAGTAATGCAAATCGTATACAGCAAGGGAATAGGGCCTACTGCTCATATTAAATTGATCTAATACACAGAATAACGCCAATAGAATATAAAACGCATGGATAATAAAATAATGAAGTGTTAATAAAAATATATCTTTGCTGCAACTTAACAATAAAGACGACTTGCGTGGCCTAGTGTGGCTTGAGCATTGCGTAAATGTGTCTGGATATTGTTTCACATGACTTCAGGAGGCATGTGATGGAAATGTAATCTCTGGTTTGCAGAGTGGAGTAGCACCTGCGCCCGCTGAACATGAACGGCGTTTACAGTGCGTCTCCAGAGGGAGAGAGTGACTGGGAGTGGCTGGTCCTCCAGACAGCACAACTGGGGACTTCCATAGAGTTCTGAGGGCCTTTACTTATGACACACCGCGGCTGCTGAAGAGTTAGTCTGCGTACTGCATTACTGCATGAACGGTGGCTGAGTTTGAGCCTGTGCGCTCTGGATCCTGTTTACTATTTTAAACAGGCTATTTATACGTTTTATTTCGGATAGAGTTCAAGCAAATACAGAATAACCAAGCTGGCTTATTATTATTATTATTATTATAATAAGCATCATCATCGTCATTATTATTATCGTTCATATTTTATTCTGCTTTAATATTTTCACACACCATTTCCCCGTGTAAGGAGTATCCAAAATGGATATATGTAAATTACAATAAGAAGTACATTACTACGCAGAATCTGTGAAAGACCACTTGCGCGTTCTTAACTTTTCCTCGTTCAAAGTTAAATGACCGGCTATTTTTAACCACTAATAATAGTCCAAATAAGATCATTTAAATAATTCTATACATCCAGGAGCAAAATAAACAAATAAATAAATAAAAAGAATTTAAAAATACACAGGGAAATAATAATTTCGTAATTTGACACAATTCGTAAATAAAGGCAAACGACTAATTTAAGGATTTGGATTAGAACAACACAGACATTTAAAAGATACAACAATATCTGGTGCTTATTACCAGCATAATGACAATAGAACATGGATTAACAAAGGCGGTCTGTGGGACGTCTCCCCACTGAGAAATGTCCCATGTAAGAGCATTATGCATGTGCACAGCACGAGGGGTTAAGAGACCAAAAGAAACATGAAAACAACAATAACAAAAAATAGTCTGGCATGTTCGTCTAAAGATAGATTGTAAACAATCAAGTGCGGGAAACTCATCGATTACATGAACATTAACTTTCTGAAGACTGATCAAAATAAGTGTCTGTGTTCGTTTGTTCAGCTGGCCACGTTATTCACTCTATATAAACATATCCTGTGTGATGTGCAAAATTGAATTTCGATATCTTGTTAAAAATTACTTAAATTATCCCAAATTAGCCTATAGGCTACGTTTATGAATAGTATTTAGGAAAGCATAGACAATATTTATTTTATGATAGTACACTGTAAACAGAATTCCCTGTGCAATGCCATCCACTCTATTATTATTCTTATTATTCTTATTATTTGTTTATTTATTTCCTCACTGATGTAGTTGTTTTCGATGTGAGTTCTGGAAAAGTTCATGGAGTGTGATACGTTAGATTGTGGTAAAGTCGAGGTAGGCTAGCCTACTATATTCTGAATTTCTCAAGACATTTTTTTTTTTTTTTTTAAGTCACTGGTCAAGTTAAAGCATGAAGCTTAACAAAAGTGATGGGCTATATACTGTTACAAATATAGAAATATATTAGTGTTTAGGTTATTTGACAGTGACACATTGTAGTTTCTTTACAAAGGTTTGGCAAGAAAACATAAATGCAATGAAATAAATGTTATTTGGGCTAAAATGTGGTGTTAGAAAAGATATTAAATGTGGCTGCACGTGTACGAGCACTGATCGATTATTTCATGAAGGACACCAATTATTGCTACCGAATTAAAAGATAACAATAATCTGAGCTGCTTTTAAAATCCAAAACATTTTTGCGGTAGGACGGTTCGGACTGATTGTTTATTTATTATTATTATTATTTAAATGTTCATAGCAGTTCTTTGCTAGTATTTTATCAGCAGTGGATAGATCTGAGCACGTGGGTTGGAAGTCATGTGACAGTAGACTATGGAGTTTAGTGCAGTTTATGTCATCTGCTTGCTGAACATATTCCAGGCCTCCCTGTATACCACAGAAAGCTCTATTGTTTCTTAAAATGTATAGTGATTTATATTATAGTAAATAAAAATACTAGGCTATATTAAATATGTATGCCATGCAGCTCACTTAAAAGGAAAACATGATCATTGGACATCAAAAATGCTGTTGAAGACAGACCCCAAAGATTTTTTAGACATATTACTCTAAATCTGTTTAATAAACAATACTCCATATGTACATATTTATACACCAATCATACACATGAGCTGATTTTTCCTCCCATTTCCCCCTCAAAATGTTCTACATTTGAATTATGAATGAAATTTTGTCTGTTTTTCTATGATAGCATTTATTTAACTCGGGTCATATAAAATCAGTGTGAATGTCAGACTAGCACCCTTATTATTAGGGACAAAGAGAAGAGATGCACACTTCTATAACGTTGATTGAATTTAGTTGCTAAGCAACTAGTGTATGGGAATTCATCCGCGAAATTTAAATCTAGGAGAGAGAGGGAATTGCGCGTTTTGCTGAATAGTCATCCTAAGGAAAAGTTGAAGCGATCACACTGTCGTTTTCGCCCGCTTACGAAACACTTCGTCCGTTTTATTTATGAGGCCTAGCTCAGGATCATTTCACCTCCAATATTTGGCATACGTGAATAATGTTAGGTATATAACATAAAGTCAGTTTATGATAGGTCTATACCGAGTAAAGTTACGGCATGAATTATACACAGGCCTATATTTGTTAGTCTGGAGGGCATATGCAGTCTGTTGTCAAATCAGGCATTCTGGTTTATTTTAACAAGCAAAACAGAGAATATGTATAAGCTGGTGTTTGCGACACTCTGGAAATAATAATAATATTAATAGCCTAATAAAAATCCATATTTAGGTCATCACACAGTGCAAATAGCAAGCGCGAAATGTAGCAAGCGCGAAACTGATTTAAAAAAAATGCTGAGAACTTTATAAAATAAATGTTTTAGCTACAATTCTAAACACCTCGAATGATTGAATGCTAAAAATACAATAACAGAGAAATGCATATGAAAGTCTGTAAACACGTGTTTTAGTTTACAGGGGGACATATACTGGGACAATGTAATATTGGAATATTTATTTAGCAATATAGGCCTAAGATAGATAGATAGATAGATAGATAGATAGATAGATAGATAGATAGATAGATAGATAGATAGATAGATAGATAGATAGATAGATAGATAGATAGATAGATAGATAGATAGATAGATAGATAGATAGATGCAAAAAAAAAAAAAAAAAAAAGCAGACCATATATCTCTGAATAAAAATATGTCCAAAAAACACGATGGTGGGGTTGATAAGCATACTTCACAAAAGCGCGTGACACTGTAAACACTCCACCTCCACAAGCGATCAACTTTTTCTGGGCTTTCTCGCGTGAGATTTACTGAACGTTGCAATATTACTCGTCACAGAGACACATTTCATCCTGCTAACAAAATGGTTGTAGCCTACACTGAAGTAATTTACAGCGGTGACACGTTTGCTGGTTTGTCTAAGAGGAATGAGGAATGCTTAAAGTTCTAGAAACGCTGAACTGCCGTAAACGCTTCCCATCGAGGCCTGAACGACTGCTACGCCACACTGACCCGTTTCTGTTTATTTATAAAGAAAATGCATCGCGTGAAATATTTATAGGGCAGTTGCATCCGAAGCAAACATCTCTATTTTGTTGCCATAAAAATAAAAAGGTTTTGTTTTGTTATGTCTATTCTGCATGTCATAACATATTCAGCAGTCATCATTTTAAAATGCATTTGGCTAAATATTGCTCTGAGAGCATCCTAAAAAAAAATTTACACAGCTACGATTTTAGGCACAACACACAATCTTGTTTCATTCTAACAAATTTATTGTTCTCGATCATCTCTTACGGAATCACTACTGAAATTAAATTACAATCAAATCATCACATCAAAATATACCCTTATTACCTACTGTCAATGTCAGCTCGTGTAGATTTGTGCTCTTTTAAAAATGAGAATACAAAATTAAACAAAACAAATAAGGTCAACAACGAAAACAGGGAAAAACATTTTACACAAGTCTGGGGGAAATAAATAACTGTTTGGAATAGTTCGTATGTATCCCGAATAAAATATTAAAACAAAGCATTTGAATGAAAAATATTAAGTAAATAATTCCGATCAGCATCTGATCTAATGAATCTATATTGCCGGATTTACATAGTCTTGTTTATTAAAACCTACCAAAGAATACTGCTTGGAAATGGCAGCACATGAAAACATCCACAGCACCAGCTCTGGCCCACTTGGCAACGGATGTTCGCACAGAGGATTTTCAAAGAGGTGCAGCTGCGGAATAATCAGTCTTTTCAAAAGTCATCTTTGATTTCATTTCGTCCTCAAAAATCCACGTAAGATTCAGTTCTTTACATAAAAAAAAAAAAAAAAACAATTTCAAAAAGATGTGATCTTGGAGATCAGAAACTGAGGGCAGTCTTTTGTTGTTTTTGTAAGGATTGGAAGGCCAGAAAAAAAAAAAAATCCATTCCATATTTTTGGGTAATAACAAAACCATGCAGTCTTCTCTGCCAAGTTGGATGGAAGCTTCGTGGATGCCACTGTTCTTCGCATTGTTTCAGTTGAATTTCATCCCTTTGTTTGAGGTTTAATGTCCCATAACAACATACACAATTGCCTGCGTCTTTTGCCTCTCAAACAAGACATTGGTGTAACAGGGTAGGGGGGGGCAAAGATTTTGATGTTCATTTCTAATTTCTCATATTTTTCAGTTGAAGTTAATGCGCCAAAATTACCTGGTGGAACGAACTTGTAGTTGTCACCCTCTGGTCGCCCGGTTCGCTCGGCCCAGTTAAACTTGCATCTTTTAAGTAATCTACTAAAAAATGTCCCTGAAAGAAAGAGCAGACACAACCTTTTAGGATAAGACATTTAAGGGCCTGGAAGAAGATTATCGGGCGGTTTAGGGTTGGGAAGGAAGAGGGGTGATTTTTTCTTGTGAAAAAAATATATAACACATCTGCAGTCTCAATATTCCCTCACAATCACAGTATCAAAATGCTTTGCTATCTTCATGATAGTCTGTGTTTTATCAGATTAGTCATATATAAAATATTTTTGTTTTGTCTTGTATGCTGTTCTATGTCTCACTGAACATTCGTTTGCAGTCCATGGAGGGGGGCGGTGTATCTGCACTCACATTGCCGACCTGAGAATATACATCCTCCGGCGTCTGCGGCACTCCTGGGGGCGTCATCCGTTTCTCCTTCTGTCTCCGATTGCAAAACCAAACTCTCACCACCTCTTTCTCCAGCTGCAGGTTGTCCGCTAGACTGGTTATCTCTTGGGCCGAAGGCTTGGGACATTTCAAGAAGTGACTCTCCAACGCACCTTTGACGCTCACTTCGATGGACGTGCGCTTCTTGCGCTTCCTGCCCTGAGCCGCTATCTTGTCGATGCTGGTGGGACTGCCTGTGGAAGAGTCTGCTTCCTCCAGCCATTTGTTAAGCAACGGCTTCAGCTTGCACATGTTCTTAAAGCTGAGCTGGAGAGCTTCGAAGCGACAGATTGTGGTCTGCGAGAAGACGTTCCCGTAGAGAGTGCCCAACGCCAAGCCCACGTCCGCTTGCGTGAAGCCCAGTTTGATCCGGCGTTGTTTGAACTGCTTGGCAAAGTGCTCTAAGTCGTCCGACGTCGGCGTGTCCTCGTCGGAGTGCGGGTCGTGACTGTTCACTCCGTGGTGTGCTTGCTGGTGATGCTGATGCTGGTGGTGATGGTGGTGGTGGTGGCTGCTGTGATCGAGCTCCGGGGTGTCGCCACGCACCAGACCCGGGTGTACTAGGCTTTGGCTGCCCGGCGGACTGAGCATGCCGTTGACCGTGAAGCCGCCAGGCTGCGAGTATATGAGGGACTGCTGCTGCTGTTGGCTCCCAGTTAGAGACGGGATGTGAGCAGCGGTTGTGCTACCCCAGGCACCCGCGTGAGTCTGGTGGGGACCTAAATGTGGGGGCCTGTGATGCAGCGCAGTCCCAGAGTGCAAATCGTCTCTCCCCGAGTTATTTTTCACGTCCTGCTGCTGTTGCGGGCTGCCTGTCATTCCAACAGGACTAGACGACCACGGCGATCCGGCTTCAGCTGCGGCAACTGCGGCAGCTGCTGCCGCCGCTGCAGCGTGAGGCAAGGACGTCACCCACTGGTGCGCGTGGCTCAGCATATGTCCCCCGTTGCTCGCTGCCATTGCGCCCTGCATAAAATCACTTTGTACCATTTTAACCGTTGGGTCTCCTCTGTACCCACCGGACACTGAGGTTACCGCAGCACTGCCCTGCTGCATCCCACCCCCGGAGTCCGAGTGCACGATCGAGCCGGACGATAATATACTACTGCTGGGTAGATAAGGGTTGGAAGCCGCTGTGGCCATTCCGCTAACCTTATGAATATGTTTGCCGATCACCCCCTCCCTTTTGCAGAAACTTTTTTAATGCAGGCAAATTATATCTCATGAATTATTCAAACTTTAAAAGTCTGGCTTGTGTTTTGGCAAACACCATCAACAAAAAGCAAAAAGAAAGATACTGTAGGCGAGAAGACGAAATCCGTCTCTTGAATATTTTGTGCATTCATATATTTCGAACATATGAATGATTAAAACGATAAATTCCAGTTTTATGCCAGCGTTGAAACCCCCTCGGAAGTCAAACAGTCCTTCAATCTATATTTTCTGTTTAAAAACAAAGAAGAAGAAGAAGAAGAAGAAGAAAAAAAGAAAGATTAAAAATTGTTTCAAAAACTTTGTCCCGCGAGAAAGTTCTGGCGCTTGAAGAAGTTGTAATATGCCCTTAAAAATAATAAGTCCAAACGTATGTTCCGTTACCGAGTGGAAAAATATTAAACGTGGTTCTTCTTCAATTCTTTTGTTATTTAGCCGCAGCGTTTTCACTTGCTCCGTTCCTTTATTTCTTTTCTTTTGCAGATTCTTTTATGGTGCTGTAAAGTCTGTCTCTTTGTTCTGTTTTGATGTGTTTAAACCTGCCAAACCGCTCCAGTTGAAGTACAATCCAGTATTACAGTGCAAAGCAGTGTTGCATGCCTTCTTTCTCATTCGCTTGTTCTCTCTGCTCTCCCTCGCTCTCTCCCTCCCTCTCTTTCTCCCTCTCTCTCTCTGACAGTTAGCTCCGTCCCTCCCTCAGAGCTCGAGGACACACGAGTGTTTACCCTGCGCTGTGTACATCGTCCACGTCTTTTCCCCAAATGCAAGGAAGTCGGGTGTACGGCTCTCGTTGATTGGATAGTACTTGCAAGATTGACAGGTCTAGAGAACTCGCTTCGGGCACTTAGACCCCCCTTCCGGCTACTCCAATTGGTTGCTTTTGAATTTAAATAAATAAATCAAGATAAATGACTGAAAACTCGAAAGAATGCGGGAATAAATTCATAAATCCTCATTTAAGTACAATTTCAGTTTTGGTGAATTATTTTGGTGAATTATTTACAAGACAGTGCGACTCTATTCCTCAGAGCAAAAAAAAAAAAAAACAACAAACCAGCTCTACACCAAGTCGTAGGTTGAATTTAGAAAAGAGTGATATAACAGTGACCTCTAACAAATACAACTGATCTTGTTTTTTATTAAAATTTCGAATTAGGTATTTTGAAATGCACTGATATCGCACTGGCTGCATGGGATCGCTGTTCGCAAAAGATTTCACTCTTATTGACAAAATGAGTCCTGAAATATAGTTTCTCTTCCAGCTTGTCCGTTACAATTTTTTAACTCAACCAAGCAAGATACAACAAATATATCGACATAATTAACCTAACTGCATCACATTGACTGCTACTACATTTTCTGAAAGCTCGGCCTCTCAAGAGTTAACGAGATGACTATGCGATGCTTCCAAGCGGAAACAGAGAGTGCAAGGCAGCTAAACACAAGGAAGGCATGGGGAGAAAGTGGCAACCAAAACGAATGCAAACTGAGCAGTCCTTTGGGGATCTGCAAGAAATGTCTTCTAATTTAACTACCACTATAGGCCAAGTGCAACACTCCCTTTTAAATCTCGCGCTGAATTGCTTAGAGACATACCATCTACAACATATGGATCCACCCAGAGGTATAAATAAAAGTGCAAGCCCAAAGAACATTTAGAGTGATTGACACACGGTCCCCCCAGCTTCAGTAAACAAGAGAGGTGTGACACTTGGTGACAAACTGGATCTCCTTGTTTATGAAATTCAATACGCATTATCAGGTGCATTAAAACTCACATGTAAACCAAATGAACCATTTTGCAACAAAAACACCCCAAAAAGGTATTGTGACAGAAAAGCTCATCTTATTTCATTTAGTATTGGCGTATTGGGTAGAATAACACTGAATCAGGTTTTGCAGAAAACCCAAGAGAGGACTACGCACTCCCCTTCCCAGAAGATTTCATTTGGATCAGACTCAAAAACCGAGAACCTCGTGGATTTGTTTACATTGAATGGCAAAGTAGGGCCACCGCCACGGGGCTGTCTATTCATTAATTTCCAGCAGATTTTGGTCTAAATTACTGCTATGCATTTCATACTGCTCGCCTTCAAAGGACGTCTCGTGCGGCCATAAGAAACGTGATAGCCAGTATAAGGAAAGGGATTCACCCACTCTAAGGAGTCAAAGCAATTTCAAATGTTTCAAGCCTTCGACTTTTTGAAGTTTAATGTTTTTATCCGAGAAGTAGGCTGTTTATTATTTATTTGTTTATGTAACAAGGTCCCCGTGTTCCCTGCTGGGGAGATCATTTGTTTTCTGTGCAAGTAGAGAGGGAAAAATCCCCAAGTATAACAAGAGACGAACAGTTAGTGCTGATTTTCATTTGCATAAATTTTCATATATTTTAGTGAAAATAATAGCGGTGCAGAGGAGAGCTCCGCTCAGTTGAGTCAGAGGGAAGAAAATCTTAGGAAGGACCAAAACGGAGGGAGAGAGTCGGTCAATGATGGACGAACAATGCTGTATTTGAGACATTTTTCCAGTTATCATGGAATCTTACGGTAAGTGAAAATAAATCAGTATTCGGCGAGATTATAAAACTGTATTACTGGGCATACTATAACTGAACAATTTCTATCTATATAGGCTATATCTACCTTATATATATATATATATATATATATATATATATATATATATATATATATATATATATATATATATATATATATATATATATATATATATATATATATATATGTGTCTGTGTGGTTGCGAAGTCCTGTTTTCGTGTAAAAATCAATAAGACTGTTTAGCTTTATAAATAGCGAGCAGACGGTTAAGCTGCTGTTTTGTAGTGAATGTCCAGTGGAGAATGTGCAATCAATCAAATTCAAACAGGAGACCCTCGGTGGAATTCTCGGCGGAGTCGCGTACAAGTGGATATCAGGTCGTTTACATAAATCGATCTTTTACTTCTGTGCCAAAGTTTGTTGCAACTTGGTCTGCAGCACTGCCTTATTTTGGAGCGCGCGATGTATAACGCGAGACGGCGTGTGTGTGTGTGTGTGTGTGTGTGTGTGTGTGTGTGTGACTGCAAGGATTTGAGTTGTTACCGAACGACTGTGAGAGACAACACAGCACAAGAGGGGCAACTGAGCAGAAACTAGTCTAGCTGATCGGGACCAATGAAAACATGTGATCGGCGCAAGGTATGATTACTAAATTAAAAGAGACTAGAAGCGGTTTAAATGATAAACATTTGAGGTGAACTAAATTAAGACCGAATTAGAATTAAATTGTAAAATAGGCTACTTAAGATTAATATTTTAAAATGTAAGCTAATATAGTTTTATCCATGCAAACAAAACGAAAACATCTCCCCGTGATATTTCTTGTGTTAACTTTGTGTGCCCTCCCGGTCGAAGATGCCATCTCTCTCGCAGCCCCACTAAGACCGTTTGTTTCATTCATGGGCAAAGCATTTCTGAAGCCTTCCTCTCGGTTGCTATGGTGAGTGGAATAAAAGAGGGAACACTGGTCGCATTAAGCTATATGTTTGTGCACTGGAGTCGAGATGAAAGAGCCACAGTCAAGCCGAGGACATCTACCATTGCGCCAAACACACATCTCAAATTCGTATATGTCTATAGAAATACAAGCGCCTACAAAAGATGTATACATAAAATAACTGGAATCAGCACAGCCATAAAGATTAGATCCCACACTTACACGCTTGACAGTGACGTATGGGGGGATTTTGTCACCAGCAGGTGTCGCGCTTAGTCAGTATGGTAAAAGCGCTAATGGTGAGTAATTGGGCTATTGTCCTTGATTATTGATTTATTCTTATTTTTTTTGAGGAGAAGCATAGGGTACTGATATCGTAAACTGATACCTGTTGAAATCATAATGCGAAAAACAATGTACAATTAATTTATTCACAAAACATTAATTCACGTTGTTGTCATTGCTCCAAGAAACAATGTAGTCCCTGCTATTAACGATACATGCTTTCAAAAACAAAACAAAACAAAACAAAAAAACTGATTTTCACCCTACTTTGTAAGCACTTCCAATTCTGACTTGGGCTATAGCACAACGTAAGTTTTTTTTTTTTTTTTTTTTTTAGTTTACTAAAAGGTTTCGTCAAAAGAAGTTTCAAAATAAAACGTAGGCTATAACATTTTTAAACATATCCTGTGGAATTCTATTTGGCAGACATTTACGTTAAGGTTGTTGTGTGAATATAACGACAGTATTTAAATAACCTGCATACAAAAACGTGTTATCATTAAGACTTAACACATATTGTTAAGCAAAAGTGTATTCAGCATAAATAAAACAAAGTGAATTATATAGCCTAAGTGAAAAATCATTATAAAAACTGCGCGCATGTTTGATCATCAAGTTAAATATTTTAATAATTCCGGATTTTAACATCAAGAAGAAGAAGAAAAAAAAAAAAACACTGAATACAATATAATTTAATTGAATACAATTAATGAGAATTGTGAATATTAAAAGAGAAATTATTTCTAAGAATACAAAAATTATTGTTTTTATTAAAATGAAATGAAATATCTGCTCATTTTCAATATATGTTACAGACACATTCTGCTGAATTGTCATTAATTAGAGAAACAAAGCTTCAAAGCGCTAAGCTCATGTCTGACAGCGTGAAATTGTAGGCCAGAGCTCTGGCGTCCTCCCAAAAAAAAAAAGAGAATGCGATGTGCCTTGTTTTCTCTTAATTCCGGAAGATAAAATGTCATAACTGAATGGTACATGTGTATGCATTGTTATTACTAAAATAAGAAATAAACGTTATAGACTAATTATATTTATTATTTTATAATTATGCTTCTACCTACATTTATAATTTATAAATACATGTATTTAAATAATTCCTTTTTTTGTTTGTTTGTTTTTAATTTATTTCATTAGTTTAACTGCTACCATAAAAAAGCATCACCTTCGTCATCGAAAGGAAAAGAATGGATTGGCCACATGTCACTAGCTGTAATCCTTCAATACAGACAGTTTTGGGCTTTCATTGCCACATTTGAATATACAGCCTGAAATGCCAAATAATTTGAAAACAATTTATAGTTATTGGGAAGAAAGATACTAATCGGAATTTTATTACATTTGTATATTTGTCATTCCCCCCCCCTCAAAATGTATAAAACTACATAGGATCAATTTAAAATCTTCAGATAGTGCAGATAGTGACAGTCGGTCAGAGAGGAGGAATAATCGACTGGCCGATGTTATTTAATAATTTGTGACTAGGAATGACATTATTTTATATCCTTGTTCTATACGTGGAAGCCCATAGAGTGCGTCACGTCGTTCCGCCTTGTTTATTCCACTGCTCCCTTGTGCATCATTTCCCGTAGCACCGGCCCAGGAGGCGCGCAGCTCATGACCGAAATAGCGAAAATGTTTCAGAGCTCTATGTCTTACACGAAGATTATCCGAGCTTCATTATTCGTAAACATTCCAGCCAGCCCCTTATTGATTGTGCTCTCTCCCATTGGAAATCAATGCAAATGTCATAATGTGCTTTAAATGATATGTGGATGCAACATTATATAGGCTACATGCAGTATAAATATTGGGTGCGCGCGCGCGCACACACGCACGCACACACACACACACACACACACACACACACACACACACACACACACACACACACACACACACACACACACACACACACACACACACACACGTTTGTTTTTGTGAATTGTGGGGACTCTCCATAGGTGTAATGGTTTTTATACCGTACAAACCGTATTTTCTATCCCCCTACACTACTCCTACCCCTAAACCTACCCATCACAGGAAACTGCACATTTTTACTTTCTCCCCAAAAAACTCATTCTGTATGATTTATAAGCCTTTTGAAAAATGGGGACATAGGTAATGTCCTCATAAGTCACCCTCTCCTTGTAATACCTATGTCATACCCATGTCATTATACACATTTGTGTCCTGATATATCACAAGCACACACACACACACACACACACACACACACACACACACACACACACACACACACACACACACACACACAATGTAAATAAACTCAAATCAGTAAAATTCTAAATAATCACTCGGAAATGCATAAAACACACCAGACATGTTATGTCCTTAGAAATCAGTCAGGACCCGGCCTAAAGTCCATCCATCTCAAGATATGTGTGATGTGACACGCAGCTGTCTGTTTCGTGATGTGGATGCTAGTCTTCTCTGTGTGTGTGTGTCTGACAGTTCCCTCTTAACTGTCCCATGTGAACTAACAATATCTCTTGGACATCCTATAACAGACACTGCACTGATTACTGCTGCAGGCCACAGCAATAATCTAACTCCTACTGTCCCATTACAGGTCAGGGGCTTTATTACATATACATGCTTTAGGATTATCTGATATTCCATCGTAATTATGCATCAACATATTCATCTGATGAAAAAGTTACACAAGCTCTGTGACGTGCCCTCTACCATTTAAAATGTATCCATTGTGCGCGGACTGAAGTGGTGCCCTGCGTGTTTTTGTTTGTCAAACAGCACCGTTCCCTGAGGAGTGCGGTTTGTGGTACCTCCCTGCTCAGGATTACATTAATCAAAGCATTTATTTCCCCAGAGATGCACAACACAAATCACCCAAAATCCCAATCAAATTGAATAACAGAGGAACCACGCATTGGAAGTGACCTCTCTGCTTTTTCTGTTGCTCGTTTTGTGAGAAAACATGTCTCCTGCTATTTCAGCTTCAATCACAAAAGCAAAAGTGTGTGTCTTTGTGATACAGGAGAGGAGTTTCAATAGTTGAGGGTGTTATGTTGGATGTGAGAAACACATGGAAATCTTACGCCATTGGCCAGACACAGCGATGAAACGTAGATGTTTGGTTTCAGCAGAGTATATCTACGGATTTAAGGATTTGCTGTTGGTTGCAGTCAGAAAGTGCAGTCTGTTAGGTTAGACAAACCCTCTGGTTGAGAGCTGTCTCACCCCTTAGAATTAAAAAAAGAATATAATATGCAGATGAAATGATGTTTTTTTATACTACATTCGACTGAGTGCAAAACTGTCAACACGATAAATCCACGGCAAAGCCGTGTGGCTCAATAAATATTGCTTGTAATACGAGGCCTATTACAGGTATTGCAAATAAAATAATACAGCTGTAATTTTCCTCATACGTTGTTTTAATGTAACTGGCATGTGCCGTTTGAGATTCATGGTGAAAATGGGAAGAAAATGTGAGGCTGTTTATGGCAGTGCAGCATGTCAAAACACAAATTCAGCTCTGCTGCTTTCAGCCCGATCAGGGATAAATGATGGAGCCTGTCCTGGAGTGGGTTTCCAGACGGGAACGCTAAGAGGTGATGGATACAGGAGCATTTTGCTGTAGATACTTTTGTTTTTGACGTATACAAGTCATAGTATATAGTTATAGTTAAGTATAGTTTTAAAGCCGAAGAGGTGGTATAAAAAGCGCCTTTGTGTCTTTATTTCGAGCTGTAAAATTGAAAGAAATCTGTGGCTCAAGTCAATGACTGACAAATGACAGTGTAAACGTGTTAGCGACTACATAAAATCTGCTGTTTTTGTATGTGTGGGCACACTTGGTTGTCAGAAAATCATCTGTGTGTCATCTTAATTACAATCCCACCCACAGCAGGAAAAATGGGTTTACATACATTTACATCTGTATCCTTATTTTGGCATCCTATATGTTCTCCCAAACCTCTGGGCCTTTCCTCACTCTCCGTCTCAACCATTTCTACCTCTCTTTGTCTCCTCCTCTAATTCCCTCCCTCTTGGTCCACTCACGCATACAACCCCGCAGGGTCAAAAAAGCAACGTTCACAAGCCTGCTAGAAGTGGCCTGACCTTCTGCCAAACTGCCTACCACACATTACTCATTACTCAGGCCAGGCACACGGACAGCCCCAAAGCTAAAATGCTGCCCTTAAACTCAGGCAACATGCAATGTATCATTCTAAACTCCTCCAGTTTGCTCTCACTCACTTTTATTAAAATGTGCTTGCACAGTGCACAGCACTGCTTAGAGGCTGAATAATGGCTAAGCTAAGGAAACATATGTGTCTCATGTGTAAGGTGGAAAGGTCAATGAGTCTAATTTCTGGTATGTACTGTAATGCCTATACGGTGCACTCACAGTGGGTGATAGAGCTGGATATTTCTATCTAAACCTCATGTTATCTATCTATCTATCTATCTATCTATCTATCTATCTATCTATCTATCTATCTATCTATCTATCTATCTATCTATCTATCTATCTATCTATCTATCTATCTATCTATCTATCTATCTATCTATCTATCTATCTATCTATCTATCTATCTATCTATCTATCTATCTATCTATCTATCTATCTATCTATCTTCTCAATTTAAGGATCAGTCATTGCCCTCAGTAAATAAGGTGAAAGCTAGTGATCAAATATCAACACAGTGAACATGGTGAGCATCTGGACACCTGGACAAAAAAAAAAAAAAAAAAAAAAAAAAAAAGACGCCTGGAGACAAAATGTGTATTGCGTGCCATAGAAAGAATGTTCAAGATGCAGTTCTAACTGATTCTAATGTTATGTTGTTTCTCTTGCAGAAGAGGAGCTTCAACTCTCGAACCTTCTCTCCCTTATCCAGGGAGAGGGGCCCTTTTCTACATTGGACCCAGACTTATTCTGCTGCAGAGGGACAGAGTGGCCATGCTGTGAGCACATACACACACACACACATAGATCTCACTGCTTCCGTTTTCAGCATACACTGCTGCTGGAGCTGCTAGCCTGCCGGCTATTTTTCTTTGAGAGACTATAAAAATATGCAAATGGTGTTGTTAAAGAGAACAGTCGAGTTTTTTTCCCTCTGCTTGCACCCCTTGTGAATCTGCAGAGCAAAAGGAGGAAGGATTTCACTTTTGTCCCTCACTTTGTTTATAGAAAGACAGAAAGAATTAAAGGAGCGTGACAGTGACAGACACATCATAAACATGTTTGAAATAACCGCGTAGATAGGCAGAATGAATATGATAAAAAAAAAAAACAATCCTACTTTACTCATGCCAGTTATATGTAGCCGCAGAGTGAATGAATTTAAAATGCTCTCCTTCATTCTCCCTACCTCTCATCATGGCGGACAGGCCTTAAACACAGAGCATCAACCGCTTTAAGAGTGCAGGAAAAGTACAGGGCGAATTTGTAAACCCCTCACGGTGCCGCGAACACTTTTTGAAGTGATTATGAAGACAGTTCAGATCAAAGGCTTTGACAACTCTGAGTGCCCGCCAAGACTGAGCCCCTGTAATCGCACAGAGCCCTCCGTACAACACAGCTCACACCCCTCAAGCACCCGGCAGAACGCAACGCCACACTCACGCATAAACAGATTATCAGGGGACAGAAAACGGCTGGAAAGTAAATATGGGATTAGAGTTTTCAGACTGAACCGCACCGATATAACCAAGGAGATTAGCAAAACATTTACAGGTAGATATTAATTATCGGCGTCAGGGAGATGAGGAAAAAAATAGCGAATTAAAAAACTCCTTGCAATATGTTTTAAAAAACGGATCGCCATATAACCTCATTATATTGAATATTTTCCATTGTATTCAACAAATCAAATGTATTAAATTAACTGCCATGATTTTCTAAATCCTTTACAAAGAAACCGCAAGAAGCAGGAAAAAAAGAGCAGAAAGTGCTTTGTTGAAGTCAACAAACTCTACTATTTTTATATAATTATGCGCTCTGCTGTGCGTAACTGCTAGGCAGCATTGTAACAAATGTCCATCATTGGCTCCATTAGCCCTGAAGACAGACGGCCATTTACATTTAGCTCAGTGTTTTGCTAACACTATAAGAAAACACAATAGCTCAGAACAAAACAAAAACAGTATTAGTGATTTTATTATGTAAAGTTATATAGTAATAGAATTTAAAATATATATTTTATCATGCACATACGCACACACTGTTAGCATGCCAACATGTGTTAATATGTTAACAGGCTGCCATTTTGAATCTGTTCTCCACCCATTCCTTTCATGTTGTATGGTCATTTAATTGAAAGTTTTGCTTTTGTCAGTGTATTTACTGTTTTGTGGTACCGCACTGGTGCTGATGTGAAACAATAAAGTGTGTGTGACAGCAAGTCCCCTCTCTGCCTCCTGTTTACGGTGCCACTCAGCGCCTCTCTCAGACTAACCGCTTGGTACAGTCTTCTCTGGATCACTTCCAGAACCCTCGGGTTCCGAGTGGCCCAGTCTCTGAAGAGCAGCCAACAAACGGGCCTTTCAGTGTGGACAGCAGATGGGGCGGGCCAGCCAGCCACTCGGAGGAACTTCTTGTGTCGCCAGACACAGAGAATGAATCCGCTTTTATCTGCCAGCCCAGTGGACTACAATGAGCCTTCCTGTGCACTTAACCATGAGACAGCACACACACATACAGAGAATGATGCCAGACAGGTACTGCGCATTGCCATTCCCTCACCATGGAAGTAAAAATCGGAAACTCTGGGTTTGGCTACAAACACACAGTCTATTTCTTCAATCATAAAATCGTAAATCATTCTCTGGGTGGAAGAGACAAAATCCTGATAGGCTACAAGATAAATAAGCTAAAAATGAATGATGAAAATTATTTAGGCATTATGATCAAAGACAGTGACTGTGCCAAGCTATACACATTTTTGAAGACTGTTTTAATCAAAATTACATGCTAACATTTCTTAATTCCTTTCATATCTTGCATAGGGGAGTTAAAAATCTAAGCATATTGACCCCTCTGCTTTTTAATATTTTGCCAACCGTTTATGCCTAATTGTTCCAGTCAAGCTTTCCAATGTCTCTTTCAACAGTAGCAAAAACTCCCACTGACTAGTCTCTCACAGATAATCATCTGACATCACCGTGCTCGACTACTCCATACTGCCTCATGCTAAGTGTGTGTGTGGTGTGTGTTTGTTCTTTTGACTGCTTGGTCACAGAGAACTGCAGGCCCTATCGATTGTCTAATCATTAGGAGTGACCAGCTGAGTGGCAACATAGCCGCAAACACTGTTAACTCCAACGTGAAACATCTGACCTCTCTAACGAACAGCCATCGAGTGACCAGACCTTCTCATTGACCCATAATAGTCACTGCAGGCCAGCAGCGTTAAGATAACTACACCCAGCTGTGAGCTGTTTCATCGAGTGCTATGGATCCGTCGGGCTTGTGCAATTCGGAAAGGGTCTGACATGGATTTTTTTATGAGGAAATGTAACTCATATCTGATGGTTTAGCAGATGTCCGTATGTAGAACATTTGGCAGGTGTGTCTGCCAGTACAATCCCACTGATGATACAGTTTACACTAGTCCGACACCCACTGCTGAAAGTCTGCGAGTGACACTGCCCACCTCCTGTTGCGCTATTAGAAAGCACGGCTTCCAGTTCAGAGCCTCGCACCACCCCAGTATGTGTGTGTGTGAGAAAGAGACAGTGAGAAAGGAGGGGGAGGCAGGGAGAGGGTAGGAGCAGGAGGAGGAGGAGGAGGAGGAGGAAAAGGCCACTGATCAGTGAGTGAATGAAGCGTTTCTCTAGTGAGTCCCTCAGAGGGGAAGCACCCTGCAGAGGACAGTGTGGAAATGAACTCGATGAGGCGGTGAGTGTTTGACCCCATGTCTGTCCTCACACCACCCTCACCACTCTCATGGCTGACTGACACGACTACATCCTGCCTGCAACGAGTCACTTCCCGTCTGTCATTACCTCGCCTTCAACTTTAGTACGTCTGACTATAAACGGACGGTGAATTCTGGGTTTGAAGTGTCATATTACAATATCACCAGTTTGTTTTCTTTCCTTCAGGTTTCATACTTAGTTTCTTAAAGAAAATGGGTCTGTTACATGCTAACGAACACCATATGAGTCTAGCAGTGTGAGAAATATCTGAAACCTGGCTGCTCGAGAGTTGAGCTCCTGGGAAAGGATCCTTATGGGGCAGCTGAAGGAATGGGGGAAGAGCGGAAGCAGATTGCAGGAGAAGGCGGTGGCTTTGAAGGTTGTAGGTAGCAGGTTTTTCCCTGCACCACTGCAAGAGACTCGAGCACAGGCCCCCACCGGCACAGGTGGTACTGCTCATTTCAATTTAGCTCAAATCTACACTTGAAATAGTGCGGCTGTCATAAGCAATCTGCAGCTCAGGACGGAGCACAGCCTTGGTCGAGGACTGGTGGGGGTAAGATGGGGGTGTCAGAGCAGACTACGTTGAGTTCTGAAGAAGAGGCTGCTGCCATATGCCCTCCCAACAACCTCCTCCCCCTCCTTCGCTGTTCTTTTACTCTCCCGAGCACATGTTCACCGCAGGTCCACTCATCCAGAACTGCACAAAGAGAGGTCAAAGCAGTCAACAAGTTATTTACTGCAGGGGAGCCGCTATGCCTCACACACCCCATCTGCTTTCAAAGATGAGTCCAAATCCCCCCATTATGTAACACAAGATTAAATTTTTCTTTTTCTTATGACAAAGGTCTGATGTACATGCATAACTTTTCTGTGCTTATGCTTCATGTACCAAAGATAAAGCTCATGGGCATCATGGGAGGCACTGGTCAATGTCTTCTGTACTTACGGTCTCATCCATTTTAAATATTCACGTTAGAACCAAGTGCTGAGTTTCAGTTAATTCAACCACAGATGCTCAAGATGTGAAACACAGCAAGCACAACTTGAGCTGATCTGACAGTTATTCTGAGGCACTGAACAGTTCCTGTGGGATCAGTTTTCTTTCCTAATTAGCTTTTTTTAATTGAACATTTTCAATTAATTTACATTTGGCAGATGCTTTTATCCTATGCAACTTACATTGCATTCAAGGTATACATCCTACCAGTTCATGCATTCCCTGGCAATTGAACCCCTTATCATGGAGTTGCTAGCACCATGCTCTGTTTAAGCTACAGGAACTCCTGCGCAATTTCAAAGAGTCTTCAAACATAGGAGATGAGGCAGTGTCTACAGACAGCACAGAGGATGGACAGATCAGAGCAAGCTTTGCAATCCTGGAAGTGTTTCCTCGTCAGAAAGCATGCGTTTTTAAGCAGTGTTGTTCTAGCCTGGGGCTACAGCCCACTGGATCATGTTGAGCTCTTTCAGTGGAGGAAGAGAAAACATGGCAGGCCTCGATGAATGCAAATGTACCTTGTGTATCTTGCGGGCATCTTGATGGGGCTTGGAAGCACAGTTGCCCCTTTAGTAGTGGGTGTCTGATGTGGGAAACTCTAAATAATACACAAGCCCGGACATGAAGTGTTACTTTTACTCTCGGTTGAGGGAAAATATAATCGAAGAGCTTTCAAAAGAACCTAGATGATGTATTCCCTCACCTTTAAAATTAAAATTGAATCATGCTAATTCATTCATGAATTTATGAATTTAACCTGAACTTTAGTACACATTTTCCTATCCAGAGGTTCCAAAAGATCCATTGGCATCTGCACAGTCAGCGCTTGATGAACCAGGCATGGCGCGCCATACCATGACTATGGAGGATTACACCCAAGTTGCCCCCTTTGGACTGTGTGCCTTGCCCATGAGCTGCCAACCTGGCCAGCTCTTTCACGGCATGGCAGAGCCTCTCCAGGAGGTGGTATTCTTTCTGGACTAACATGTGTTTCTGTGGCTGGTACCCTGCCCAATACCGCGCAGACTGTGCCAGGGATCATGCGTCTGTGCACTGATAGGGCCTCAATGAGGCTGCGGGAATGCTGGGAGATTGTCTATCTTTTATCCCCGGGCTTCAAATGAAGTTGAAATTGAGTTTTTAGACGCTTTCTCTCTCTTGCTTGCATGACTCTCGAGCAATGGCTCCTTGCCTGCAGCATCAGCAGGGAGTCCTTTCAAAGACTCCAGCACTGCAAATGCAAGAACGCATGTATGCAAGAAGACACACACACACACACACACACACACACACACACACACACACACACACACACACACACACACACACACACACACACACACACACACACACACACACATTCTTTTTAGCTCCTAGACACACAGGAGTCTGCAGGCAGGCGACACTCTGAATAACTTTCATGCACATTTGGGAAAAGAGAAAGTTTATTCCCAAGTTCTCTGAGGGAGATTATGCATGTGCGTACAAGTTAGTGTCTTTATGATTGAAGTCCTCAATAGCCTTCCACATATATGCTTCAACATTAGTGCATATTACAAACAAGTCTTAATGGATCACTCACATTTGTCCTAATGAGTAAAGTAAAGTTGGTCTGTAGTCTCACTCGTTAAACTTGTTCATCAAGACCCAGATCATCTGTGCATTCATGCTTCATGACGGTACTGAAGCTGTAAAGGAGAGCAGGAAGAACTCGTGAAGAACTGAATTGACAGGATTAATGGACGAGGAGCTGAGCAGTGCAATTACACCCTTCAGTGAGGGGCATTTTTCATTTTTGGGTCCTCCTCATCTCTGGCTTTCTCTCCTGTGGGAGAGAGGGTGCAGTCCTAGTGGGTTTGTTTGTTTTAATTATTTTTCCATATGCAAATGTGGTTTTATTTAATTGCAGCGAAGCAAGCGACGAGCACGGAGAAGAAAGAGGGGAGGACAAACTCATTATTGATTCCTGAGCCATCTTTCTGGAAGCCATCGCCATTACATAGCGTAATCCATCTTTCCCATGCATTAACTTCAGTACAGGCATGGGGAGAAGTGTTAATGCCTCCTCAGAACATCAATCAGACTGGGAGAGAGAGGGGGTTAGGAGAACCTCTGAACGAGTTTCTTGTTTTTTTTTTCTTTTTGACAGGTACCACTCAGTAAAATATGTTTTTATTGCCTGGAAACAAGGACTAAAGGTTGTTGTAATGAGGCGGGTTAAAATAAGCTGTGCAGGTTACCAGCAGCATTCTCCAAACCATCCTCACTTATTCCTCGGGCCTAAAGTAATATTTTCTGCAGGGAGTTTCCAATAATGTCCTCTTGAGGAGATGAGTGTGATTGCGTGCGTGGGTTGTGTTTGGATGCGTGTGTGTCCTGTGTGTGTTTGAAGCTCTTCATGACTCTTTTCAAGTGTACAATATGCTCTGCGCTATGCAGAGATGAGACATAAATATTGCTGAATAAAGAGAAGTACGTTATCAAACCCTGCTTTCACAACAGAGAGCTTAATTACCCATGGCTGTGTTTTGGGAGTGTATGTGAACAAGACGGTCAGGTTCGAAATTCAGAAGCCCAGAGTGTTTCTTTGCGCGTTTACTTGTTTATTGCTCACTGAAGTGGGTGGGGCTAAAGCATTCCATTATAGGATTGACATCTTCTTTTTCAGCCTGTCAGACAGAGCTTCCCAGTACAGAGACGGACGGATGTCATCTGTCATTCTGAGGCCTCCCTGATGGTTTATTGAAGGTGTTCACGGATGTATGACGTGCTCGTTAATTTCAGGGACTATTAATGAATGGCTTGAGATAAAGTAAAGGATAAAAGTGAGAGCCAGGAGTGAAAGAACTGTGGAGAGCAGGAAGCTCAGTTTCAGCATTTCTGAAAAAAAAATTTCTTTCCTTTAATCCATCCTGACAAGGCTGAGGCTCAATCCACCTCTCTCTCTCTTTCTTTCCTTCCTCTTCTGGATCAGTAGGGTCCTGCAGTGGTGGAGCAACAGCATGGGTTCTTAGATCAGTTTTCTGTGTTCTGTGAGACACACATACAGAAGGGATAATTACTATGCCACACTGAACAGTAAAAGCAGTCCTAATCCCTGCGTGTTGGAAGCCTGTCTACCACGGCTGCACAGGAGAGATTGTACATAATGTTTGCTATGACAATGTTTGTGTGTGGTTCTCTTAAAGTAATAGTTTACCCCAAAATGAACAACTTCATGTTATCATTTACTCACCCTCACGTCATTCCAAAAATGTATTCATTACTTTCTTGCATGAATCACAAAAAATTATGTTAGGCACAATGTGCGAGTTGCTCATTTTTGGGTTTTTTGTCTGTTCCTCACACAAAGCTATCATATATAATATGAACCATTCAGAACACTTTTCTGGTGCTTGAAGTTTGGATCTTGGCAGTATAAATCACTGTCCACTTTTATATATATATAAAAAAAACAGCAGCCTTGTCTGCGCTCAGAGCTACATAATAGTGAGTAAATTATGTAAGCATTTTCAATTTAGGTTGAACTATTCCTTTAAGAAAAACAAAGACACACACACACACACACACACACACACACACACACACACACACACACACACACACACACACACACACACACACACACACATATATATATATATTCAAATGATTGTTTAAGTTCTAAGAACTGCGGATGGTTTAAAAAAGACAGATAACAGTGAACGGAAACCTTCCAAATCAACTGATTATGTTTCATTTTTCACTTTTGCCAGTACTTGCACTGATACTGCAGGAATCTTGCAGCAGTGTTTGTGTGTGTTCCTCGCTGGCAAAGCTCTGGGAGAATTACATCAGTCAGAGAGCAGTGCCTACTGAGCACCAGGCTGGATGCAGAATGTGTTTCCCTGGAAGCCCACTCTGATTGGACATGCACAGAGGATGTAAATAGCCTGGCAGTGCTTGGGGCATTCGGCATCGCCAAACAGGCCTTCCACTAACTAGGGAGACACCTGCGAGGGATCCCCCCACTGTGGGCTTCATTTAGGGAAAGTCTCCCCTGGCTACACCTGGATATCTCACTCAGGCCCAACTGTGGTGGAATACGGCTGCCAGTCATGCAGATGAAAGGTCTACCGTGACCATGCCGAAACTGGCTTTTACATGGTGGGTATGCTGTGCAAACAGCGCCAAGGGTGGGGCGATAATCTGCTCTAATACCACCCACCTGGACTGATATATCACCTCTGGAAGTCTATAGCATTGCAATATGCACACATCTCTGCCCTCTGGAAGTCTATAGCATTGCAATACATACAAAACTCTGCCCTACAAAAAAACCAACACCAAAAAAACGAGAAAAAGGGGTTACACAGGGCATTCTGTTTTGTGTAGGACATTTGGATGCCTGCCAGTGCTAATATGAAACATCCATCTCTAAAATCTGAAGAAAGCATTGCAAGATCAGAAACAAGTACCTATTAGACTCCGTCGTCAACTTTGAAAAAGGATGTTTTGATCGACAGCTACCCCAGTTTCACACTCACAGCGGAGGTAAATTGTGTGATCTCTGCAACGACTGATGGACACTGAGCCGGGCTGAGAGACGGAGAGCACCACAGTGGCATGTGGAGGTCGGATCCAGCATATGCCAGCCAGTCAGCCTGTCCTCCCCACTGCCGAGTGATGAGAGCAGGGAGCGGAGAGCCGCCCTGCCCCTGACGAGCTGCCAGCTGGCTGGGGAAGAGAACACAGTGGACTGACACTCTACTAGGGGGTAACCTGCCAGGAGGAAGGGGAAGACAGCTGCGTTTATGACTGGTGTGTGGGTGTGGTCAGTAAGTATGCATGTGTGTGTGTGTGCGTGTATGAAGGGATGCAGGCGAAGCTCAGGGCGCGGCTGGTCTCCTGCAGGGGTCCAGATGGACGCAGGGAGGGGGGTGAGCTTGATTCAAGGGTTTTTGGAGAGAGTGACAAGAGTGACAAAATTTCTCTGGAGCTCAAACTGTGCTGCCAGCATGTTCTCTCCTGGCCCGCCTTCTGCCCCCCACTGTCACCTGTTAACCCCCCAACCCTTTGCCCTGCTCAGGGATTGGCTTTGAGACAGGGCACACACACACACTTAGTGGAAGAGGCATGAAAGCATGGTATGGTTTTAAAGTCTTTCTTTCAGTGTGAACAGGCCAACTGAAACTGTTCCTTACAAACAAAACTGAAACTCTAAAAGAATCAAAAGCTGAAGCACCAAAAATGCATTATATGACAATTATTTAATAATTTGCTACAATTTAGCTTCATTCTCAGTAGTTGTTAAAACTAATTCTGGATGTCTTCAGGACATATTTCTTAAAAATCAGGGGGGAAAAGGAGGGAAACAATATATCAGCTTTTGTCATGACATGAATATTAATGACGTGACGTTACATTTGTCTAGCGAACTTAAATGATTTGGTTGGAGGCACTGTCTATACTAAAATTACCAGTCGAATGTTTGCTCAGTTGGCTTTTGCTATTTATTTTTTCCATGCGATGCAACCAAGCAAAAAAATAAATAAAAAAATGTTTTCTCTCTCTGGCATATAAGACTGTCCATGATAAACCATATCATACAATTTTTGGAGAATATATATATATATATATATATATATATATATATATATATATATATATATATATATATATATATATAAAACTGATATACAGACCTTTACACAGTCATGCTGGAATCTTTTTTATGATAAATTTTACAGATTTTTTTCCCCTGTATTTTGGTTGGACCACTACTTGATTTGTCGAAGAGTTTTTTTTTTTCAAATTTTAATAAGCAGTAAAGCAGTTTTGTTCAAACTATTTTTTTATTTTTTTAAGAAATAATAATAAAATAATGTTAAGTATGACAAACTAAAGTTTTCTTTTCAACAATTCTATTGTTTTAATGAGGCTTTTTCTTCAATATGATATCATAACATTTGTATCACCCTGACCTTTTGCCCCTTCCAAAAATACCAAATTTAATTTGAAGAAATTAAAAGCATGTTCATCATGGAACAGGTATAATTAAAGCATTATATTTCAATTTGTTTTATGTTTTGGGTAACACTTTATAATAAGTATAGTGTAATAAACATAAACATTTGAATGAACTATTAATAATAAAGCAATTAATGCCCAGTAACGGTTGTTTTAAAACACTTAATTAATGCCATTTTCCCATTTTCCATTATCTAATCTAAAGTTTTAAAACTATTAATTCTATCGATTCCTCTCCTAATTCTTTCATTCTTACATTTTCTCTATAATAAGACTCTTTTGTGTCCTTGATCAGTATGACCTACAGTGCTTTCTGTGGGAATATTCTCCATCTTTTATGAAATTAGCTTGGATACAGAGTGGGAACGCTGTGGCTGTCTGGTCCACCCTGCGGGCCAGTAGATCCGTTGGACCTGGTCCCATGGTGAGGGTGCAGAGGAGATCAGACGTCCCCTCACACATACTGTCCTTCAGAAACATCTCCATGGGGGCATCATTAATCTGGACCTCATAGAAACACAGGAACTATTTGGCTTGTAGAGACTGCAATTTATAAGTTAGGATGGCATACCATATATACATGCTATATTTTGAAGCAAAGGTGAAATTTTTTTTTTTTTTTTGCTCTTTCTCATCCATAACTATATTTTCATATTTCTCTCTCTCTCTCTCACTCTCCATATCTCTGGTCTTACACTCTTTTCATATCTCCTCCAAATACTTTCTTGACCCTACAGCCATCTTTATTTCAGTTACAACCGTGACACACACACACACACACACACACACACACACACACACACACACACACACACACACACACACACACACACACACACACACACACACACACACACACACACACACACACACACACACACGTCACATTTACATTTCAAACTGGCACTGTGTCTGCCACACATTCATTATTTACCAGCCCCTGGCCACAGTGGAGAGTGCCTGATCTCTCACTCTCTCCGTCTCTCTCTGTTTCTGTCTCCCTGTGACTCTTACCCTCTCCTCTTCCATCTCCACTTCCTGTTTCTACATTGTGGATGGTGAAAGTTATGAGTACCAGGTAATTATGGTTCTCAGCATGGCCAAATCATTCTAATCACTCTCATTAACTTGGTGTGAAAAAATAAAAAATAAAACAAACAGAGAGGAACGTTTACGGATATGGACAAATCTTAATATACAGTATAAATAGGCCTAATAAACTCACATTTTTAAAAGATGGAAATCGAATTGTTTTTTCTTGGTTTTTATCACAATAACACAGTTAAATTAACATATGACGGAATTCATTTATTTATTTATTTATTTATTTTTTACCAGTTTTGCCATGTTGCCTGTTTGCTACACACTAACATCTAACATTAAACAAACAAATAAAGTGATAGTCAAGTTTCCTTTTTATTCATAGTTAAAATATTGTTTAACTAGTAATAAAGGTTTTGTGGTATTACTTCTTTATCTCACTTTAAACATTCTACCCTATTAGATACATTTACATAAATTGTAAATAAATAAATAAATAAATAAATAAATAAATAAATAAATAAATAAATAAATGTCCTTGAAACTTTGAAAAAAACGCAGCGCTCATCACTGTCACTTTTTGGAGCAGGACACAAACTATCGCTTTCTGAAGTCTCAATTTGTGTAAATCATTTATTTTTTCCCACATTCATTTCACACGTCTAGTACAATGATGTGTTTTTGTTTCATTGATACAGTGTATACTTTTTTCTTGATTTACCCCGAAAGAATGGAAGTGAAATGTGACAACATGCCCCATAGGTGGGGTACATTGTAACATGTGAGGGGGCACTGTAACATCTAATCAAACAAATATCCAAGACAAACTAAAATATTTTGTCAATAAAATACAATTATTAACTTTTTTAAATAAAATAATCATTAAAAATATATAAAAAATTGAGTTTGACAACAAACACATTGCTAAATACAGCTATACAGCATAGTTCAAAACAATAATGCATAATTTCTGAACATTGACTCTCAGTCATTATTCACCTTTTCTCATGGTTTCTCAAAAGAATTCATAAAAGTATAGAATATAATAGCGTAGTTCTAATAGGGGCTCATTGTAACGCAGTGTGACAACATCACCTGCAACTGGGCTCGTGTCTTCTGCTGTTAGATCAGCATTAAAAAACTATCTCAGCTGTTAAATAACAGATATAAGATTAAAATAATATCAGATTTGTTTAATTAAAAAAAACAAAGATGGAAAATAAACTTAAGAAATGTACTTTTGCTATGGTTAAATAAATGTTCAGTGATATCTCCCAAAGATTTTTTAATTTTGGCAAATTTTTTTTTTTTTTTTTTTTCTTTTTTTTCTCTAAATAATGTTGATATGGCAACTAATAAACACACTAAGTTTCGTCATCCTGGCATGTGTGGAAAGTTTTAAACCATGTGTGTTACAACTAACCCCACGTTGTGCCCCACTCTACCCAACAACATCAGCAGATGACAACAACAAGCTAAGGAACAAAATTATTTAAAACAAGAGTCAGAGCAAATACTTTACATTGTATCAGCATTTTTATATATAAACATTACAGAAACCAACTACCTGTGAAATGAGATAGGCCTACTAGTAACACTTTCGCGGATATTCCGTATCATAGCAAGCAACTAAAAAAAACAAAACAAAAAAAAAAAAAATTACGCTGCGCTGCGCTGCCAAAATGCCCTCAAGCACTCACAGCTAGATGTTTTCAGCAGAGCGCCTAGCGACGGAAGACGGATGGTACCAGAGTTCGTTTGGAAGTGGATCGAGACCTCCTCTTCAGCTGGGTGTCGGTACGGTTGTTTGGGCCGCACCTGCCCAAAAGATCCACAACCAAACACGACAGGTGTGAATACACCCTACATTTTATTTCCCTATTGATTTAATGGCTACAAGGAGGCAAACTTATTTCATTTTTTAAATTGCAGTGTTTAATTTCTGCATAACATGAATGACCAAGCCACCTTGATATGAGGCTATAAGTGTGAAGTCAGAAGAAAAGAGTATGATATAGACAGTGACAGTGTGGTGGGCAGCTGTCTGTTTATACTGTCATTGGGTTGGTGTTAGATTGTGGGAGTGATGAACATCCAAATTTCACATTTTAATGAAGCCAAGATATTGTGTGTTTGTAGTGATGTTAATTTGTCAGGTGCTATTTACAGTACAAAATGTTCTTGAATGTGACAAAGATGACATCACAATTGTTTAGATCCAATACAGATAACTGGCACCAAATGCTATAAAAATCTTGTAGGACACCATTTTGACTGGCTTTAACAATACTGGGATGTACAAGCCCGATTCCAAAAAAGTTGGGACACCGTACAATAATTGTGAATAGAAACTTGTGGAAGTTTCAAATTTCAATATTTTATTCAGAATACAACATAGACGACATATCAAATGTTTAAACTGAGAACATGTATCATTTTAAGGGAAAAATACGTTGATTTTAAATTTCATGGCATCAACATCTCAAAAAAGTTGGCCATGACAAGGCCATGTTTACCACTGTGTGGCATCCCCTCTTCTTTTTATAACAGTCTGCAAACGTCTGGGGACTGAGGAGACAAGTTGCTCAAGTTTAGGAATAGGAATGTTGTCCCATTCTTGTCTAATACAAGCTTCTAGTTGCTCAACTGTCTTAGGTCTTCTTTGTCGCATCTTCCTCTTTATGATGCGCCAAATGTTTTCTATGGGTGAAAGATCTGGACTGCAGGCTGGCCATTTCAGTACCCGGATCCTTCTTCTACACAGCCATGATGTTGTAATTGATGCAGTGTGTGGTCTGGCATTGTCATGTTGGAAAATGCAAGGTCTTCCCTGTAAGAGACGACATCTGGATGGGAGCATATGTTGTTCTAGAACTTGGATATACCTTTTAGCATTGATCACATTGATCGGGTCATTACTAACATAATGACGGCAGAGTTGAGGCAGTTCTGCATGCTAAAACAAAAGAAGCTGGCGAACAGCGGTCTTTCAAATCTGCCTTGGCCATGACTCTGGAAGACTTGGAGTTAAGCTTTACTTTAAGAAAAGAACTGCACTGAAGTCATTCTTAAAAAAGGAAGATGTGTACAGAGTTTTGCCGAATGGATACGGCAAAAGTTTAATCTATCAACTAGCTCCGCTTCACCTTCTTTGTTGCTCTGGTTGGATGTAGCACTATCCTATTGCGTGCAGAGGGAATTTGAAAGACCGTTTATCCAGCCCCTCGGATTGAGCCCTGCCAATGGTGTGTTCTCAGACCCAACACCTCAAGTGATGTGGGTCTGGCTTGTCAGGCTAACATTACACAGCATATAAATTAAAACTGATGGACTCCATCTATGTTTTAATCATCGTTCTGAATCCGATCCTGGCGTAGTCTTTGATAAAAACAGCTTTTTGCTCAAACTGTTGCTTTTTTTCATGAAACTTACTCAAGTGATTTTTTTGATTAACAGCAGAGGGTCTGTTCTTTCTTTTGATATATTGCATGTTCAGATGTTAACACAACAAAATATTATGGGGGCCATGAACATTTTGTGAAACATTTTCTTTGGAGACATTCAGATGGTAGAGTCAGAATTTGGCGTAAAAACAGAATGAGAACATGGATCCATCATGCCTTGTTACCACTGTGCAGGCTGGTGGTGGTGGTGTAATGGTGTGGGGGATGTTTTCTTGGCACACTTTAGGCCCCTTAGTACCAATTGGGCATTGTTTAAATGCCACGGCCTTCCTGAGCATTGTTTCTGACCATGTCCATCCCTTTATGACCACCATGTACCCATTCTCTGATGGCTACTTCCAGCAGGATAATGCACCATGTCACAAAGCTGGAATCATTTCAAATTGGTTTCTTGAACATGACAATGAGTTCACTGTATTAAAATGGCCCCCACAGTCACCAGATCTCAACCCAATAGAGCATCTTTGGGATGTGGTGGAATGGGAGCTTCGTGCCCTGGATGTGCATCCCACAAATCTCCATCAACTGCAAGATGCTATCCTATCAATATGGGCCAACATTTCTAAAGAATGCTTTCAGCACCTTGTTGAATCAATGCCATGTAGAATTAAGGCAGTTCTGAAGGCGAAAGGGGGTCAAACACAGTATTAGTATGGTGTTCCTAATAATCCTTTAGGTGAGTGTACGTAAAGGATAATGTACACCCAGCCGTTGTTATCGCAGAATAAACCCTGACAGAGTGATCAGGACCCTGACGCGAAGCAGAGGCTACTTGTCTCAAGTAAATTAGACAAAAAATATTGTCTTGAGTTTAAATATTTTATTAGCTTTTACGCAAAGCTTCCGCAAAGAAAAACAGTTCCAAACTGCGTTAACCCTTTATTGCTGAAAAGATTTGTTTGTTTTTAAGGCGATCAGCCGAAACGTTACTTTATAAAGTTTTAAATATCGATATTTTTCTTACACAAAAACTCATCGATTCACTTCATAAGGCCTTTATTAATCCTCTAGAGCCATGTGGATCACGTTATTTGACGGACAGATGCATTTTTATGGACTTCAAAAACAGATCGCAATCACTGCCATTATAAAGCTTGGATTAGCCAGGACTTTTTTTTAAATATAACTCTGATTTTATTTGTCTGAAAGAAGAATGTCATATACACCTAGGATGACTCGAGGGTGAGTAAATCATGGGCTAATTTTAATTTTTGGGTGAACTCCTTGAAGTCTTCCATTGTAACCCGTGGTGGTTACGTGTTTTTCAGTCACAAGATGGCACCAGACAGTCAACAGCAGCGGAGTGACACGCAGGGCTGCTTCAACCCGCAGACATGAAAAACAGCCCACGGCAATAGTGTTAAAGTAGCCCAATTACGCGGGAAAACCACGGACTTGGCAACAATGGTGACACATTAAGCATATAAATAGTATAAAAGCATATAAAAATTCTAAATCTAAATCTTATTTTTAAACCAAATAGAGCTTGAGTGATCAAATGGAATTCAAGCGTAGTTTAGGCAGCCCACTGATCGTTAAACGATACCAGCTCACGCTCAGCTGATTTGTTACTCCACCTACTCTAATCAACTATAGTATTTAAGCTCATTCAAACACATGTTCCTCAGTCTGTCACAGACTTTTACACCCACCTCTACCCCGTCACCTCCTTGCATCTTCATAATTGAGTATTGGATTCTATGTAGAAAATCTGTTATCATTGTATCTCCTTCTGTAATATATGCTAAGAAACTCTTGGTTATTTGAAGGCTTGGGATTTATTTTTCAAGGATGTATCTCAAGCTGTCTAGTATGGCAGCTTGAGCACCTTGGAGCTTAAGCCTTTCGCCAAATTCAAAGATTGTCAATACATTTAATTCTCAAAGTGGTCCTGACTGACCTAAGTTAAATGAACATAGGTAACTGAATTATGAATCAAAATCCTGACATTTTAAGAAATTATTAATTAGTACATGGTCATTTTGAATAATTTTAACACTTAAAAGAACACGACAACTTTTTGGGACTTATTCACTGTATCCCCCAGAGTTAGATAAGTCCATGCATACCATTTTCATCTCCGTACATCCCGTAACTCTGTCTGACGCACCCACTGCTAGCCTAGCTTAGCACAAAGACTGGAAGTAAATGGCTCCAGCTAGCCTACTGCTCAAAAAGTAACAAAATAACGCCAACATTTTCCTATTTACATGTTGTAATGTGTATAGTCACATCATGAAGGTTACATGAGACACAGCCATCTTATAAACGTATACATACTGGGGACTATATTCTCAGAAGGCGAAGCACTGCTACTTCTGCGGAGTGTGGAGTGATTTGCTCGCAGCACCCGAGAACCCCTGTGGTGAGGAGCAGAGAGTTCGCTCAGAGTTGGAGTAATAGAGTCAGCAATTACTAGATAGATTACAATCGTGGGTGTTCGCTGTATTGTAAAGAACTGGAATAAACAGGGGAAAAAAAGGGAATACCATGATATTTCATAGAATTCCAATCCAAAACGCTGACCTGATGAATCTATGGCTGCTCGCTCTGGATATAGATCCAAACACACCTGTAGAACTCATCGAGTACTATCGTGTTTGCTCAGAACATTTAACCGAGGATGACTATTTAGAAAAAAAAAAAAAAATGGAATTTGCCACACGGATAATGAAACGTGTGCTGAAGGATATGGCCATCTCATCGGTATAGACAGGACAAAGTGGATCACCTGCGGCTGCGGTAAGTGTTCCGTTATGTTTTTATATGACTAGCCTACTGTAACAGTGCCATTTGCTAGAGCTAATGTAACGTTAGTGACACTATTACATGAATAGGGTGGTCACTACTGTATTGCAGTTGTTCCCATGCTCCATGTATCCCCTGTAATGTTAGTATTGTGTTGTCACAAACGTGCTCTGTCACAGTAACAAATGAGCGGTGCTAGAGGTAATTCAGTGTCTTGTCTATCAGCTTCCAAACTTTGTAACTCCTCGTCTGTGTATTCTGGCTCAAAACGTTATGGTTCTGGATTTTGGTTTGATACCAAGTAAAAATCCTCTGACAATTCCTCAAAGTCAGCCATGATCAACAGTCACGTTCATTACTAGCTACCTAGTCACGTTGGTTTTATTGACGGAAGTGACAATGAGACTTCTCAGGTGCTGCGAGCAAATCACTCCGCAGAAGGAGCAGTGCTTCACCTTCTGAGAATATAATCCCCAGTATGTATACGTTTATAAGATGGCTGTGTCTCATGTAACCTTGTGATTTGTACACGATGTAACTATACACATCACAACATGTAAATAGGAAAATGTTGGCGTTATTTTGTCACTTTTTGAGCAGTAGGCTAGCTGGAGCCATTTACTTCCAGTCTTTGTGCTAAGCTAGGCTAGCGGTAGGTGCGTCAGACAGAGTTGTGGGATGCACGAAGATGAAAATGGTATGTATGAACTTGTCTAACTCTGGGGGATACAGTGAATAAGCCAAAGTCCCAAAAAGTCGGCGTGTTCCTTTAAAATCATATTATTTCAGGATTTTTAAGCCAAAGAAGTTCAATGAATGGAATTATGAATCCAAACTCTGATGGTTGTTAACCCTAATGGTTAATTAGTTTTGAGTTCTGCATAAGAACTGTCTCAAAGATCCTGAACCCTCCAGTATGATTTCAAATCAATTTGATGTTTAATTTTATTTTTATCTGCCAGCTCATTGCACTTAAACAGCATCAGCTGTGCCTCTGCTCCAAGCAGTTTATGATGTACAAACAATCTTCAACATACCACCTCCTTCTTCGACACACGCACACACACAATCACATGAGGTGTAAATGAACAGAATAGAGACAGATAGCTGTAGGCTGCAAGCAGGCGGAATTGGTTTGACCTGCTGACATGCTGCGTGCAGGTATTGGCGGCTCTGTGTGGGCCGAGCACTTATCCCCTCTTTCCACTGTCAGGAGAGCCCACACGGGCCTCACCACTGACCTGCAGCTGCATGAGCACCGTCTGTTTCATCCAGGTGCACTATGTATGGCCACATATATATTCCTGTAAACAAACACACACATACGATATCGCAAATGTACACACGCAAGATGCAATTGTGAACGCAGGTGGCGAGTGAACACACAACTGTATCACTGCCAAGATATGATCAGGTATCCAGCGTATGTGCGTATGGTCCACATATGTTTGCTCAGATTTGCTATTTATTAGAAGCCCTGCGTGACTCAGGGACAGAACAGCTTTCCTCCAAAAATGCCCTTTGACTACAGGGAAAAGAGTTAAGTTTACCTAATACAATGCACATGTGAGACTGAAATGATTCCGTTGTAAATTGCTTAAGAAAAGAGAAAGAATGAGAGGGAAAAAAAACAGCATGCAGGACTATAGAAAAAAATCTGGGGTGCGTTTGTTGTACAACTACATAACTCGTACATCCCTGGAGGAACTAACCAAAACCAAAACCAGTTTCCCGAAACCGCAGTGACATAGTCACACCTCCATCATTTGAACCATGCTGGTTTAGCAGTATAGGATTTTCACAATGACGTCATGCACAGGTGGTAGAGTAATAACTTTTACTAGTTAATCGATTTAGTTCACTGACAATTATTGTCAGATTATTATATTTAATTTACATGAACAAAAGAAAACCATTAATTTTTTAAATCTTTACTTTAAATATGCATTATATATGCATCTTTATATATGCATCCCTGGACCACAAAACCAGTCATAAGTCGCACGGGTATTTGTGGCAATAGACAACAATACATGGAACATGGGTAAAGATTATCGATTTTTCTTTTATGCCAAAACAAATTAGGATATTAAGTAAAGATCTGTTCCATGAAGATATTTTGTATATTTCTTATGATAAATATATCAACAAATTATTAGTAGTAGTAATATGCGTTGCTAAGGACTTCATTTGGACAACTTTAACAGTGATTTTTTTTCAATATTTAGATTTTTTTGCGCCCTCAGATTCCAGATTTTCAAATAGTTGTATCTCGGCCAAATATTGTCCTATCTAACAAACCATACATCGATGGAAAGCTTATTTGTTCAGCTTTCAGATTAAATTATTAAATAAATATATTAAATATATAATATACAAAAAATATATAAAAAAATAAACATTTTGCTTTATTTGATGTTTGATTCATTATGGTTCCTCTTACATCATACTCTGGAGTTCCCTTGTGAATTTTACGCACATGCACACTCTTCTAAAACGGATTGTTGACACACTAAAATATATGAAGATTGAAGTACCGCACGTTGTATTACTTATTGTGCCCAAGGGCAGAATATTTTTATGTCCACATTTCATACTAACAAAAAATGCTTCTAACCGAGAGCTTTAGTTATGTTCATTTGAACTATGTTTTTATGAAAACACAGAATCGCTGAACTGTGTTGGTTATGTTGGAACTTGAGACCATAGTTAACTAATGATACTTTTGGGAAACGCACCCCAGGTGGGGAAAAATACATGTGTTTAACACTGACAAAGCCGTAGTTCCAACTACGTAAATATGCGATGCTGTTTGAGAATGTTCATTTGAAATATTGTTTTGGAAAACACAGAATCACAGAATCAGAGCATAGTTGGCTAACCATGCTTTTGGCAAACACACTCCAGGTGGGGAAATATACATTTGTTTGACACTCACAAATATCCTACTGTGTATGAAGTTTTTATATTGCACTCAATGAGACAAATACATCTCTCTGCTATCACCTGGACCTCCTCAGGTGTCAGCTAACAGATTTCTGTCCATGTCTGGCTTGTTTTAGGCAGGAAAGAGGGGTGGGGGTAGAGAATGTGCAACATTTCACGCTCTTAACTGGGCTGAGCTCTCATAGACAAATTGTTAAAGCAGAGGAAAAAACATATGATGTGAAAACAACACCTGTTATTGGTGCGAGAGCGAGTTGAGCGCCAAGTTCCTGTTGACTGACAGAAGCTGCCAGGGCTGGAGAAATGAAACGTGCTTGATTTCAGTCCTGCTCGCAGCAACCACGTTCCTGGATACGATCCTCACTAAATCCTTTACTCCTACCAGTCGGTGCTTACGGACTCACCCCCCTAATGGCGTCCAACACAGGTCGTCTGCACGGGGGCTCGTTTAACAGGAAGAGAAAGCAGTAAGCACACCCAGAGGAGGGATAAGGCAGCCAGGCTGGTGCCTGAGACTTGGCCGGGGTCCCTGGCTCTGAGACTGGAGCTAGCTCCTGCAGCAGGTGGCTGCCTACCTGCCTGCAGAAAAAAAGAGACAGAAAACAGGTTCTCACGGCAGGCTCTGGTGGAGCCAGGATTGCCTGCCAAGGTCTTCTGTCAGACTGAGCTGGTTTAGAGAGAGAGAGAGAGAGAGAGAGAGAGCGAGAGCACATTGAACTGCTTCATTACCACGGCAACAGCCAGATTTAAAAGTGGTGCCTGCCAAGAGGCCCCATTCAACCCACAATACACCACAATTCAGTGAGCACATTCCTCCAGAACAGGAAATGCAGATATGTTTTACTTTACTGCTTTCTGATTAAGCTTAAAACAATGTTTTACAGAATAATCTGTAACATGCTGAAACCTTTTTTTTTTAAATCCAAGGTGGCGTCATATGGTCTAAGCTTTTCGGAGACTACTTCCAATAGCGTGATCTAGTGTGTGAAGTCATGACTGTAACTTTGTGTTGGGCAAGCTGCTTTAAATTGGAAATCCTAAGGTTGTCAGGTTGTCCCAATTAACAACTTGAAATTCGTTATCATGTGTGTATGTATGTTTCTAGCACAACTGCTGAGAGAGTGATGACAAATTTGACATCTTTCTCTATTCTGACCAATATGTTAATGCAAGAATTATATTTGTTGCGTTTTAAATTTACCACTGTTGAAGTTTACCCAACAGTGACAACTTCCATGTTCCATGCGGCAGTCCTGTGGGCAAAAATGCCTTGTTGATGCTAGAGGTCAGAGGAGAATGGGCCGACTGATTCAAGCTGATAGAAGAGCAACTTTGACTGAAATAACCACTCGTTACAACCGAGGTATGCAGCAAAGCATTTGTGAAGCCACAACATGCACAACCTTGAGGCGGATGGGCTACAACAGCAGAAGACCCCACCGGGTACCACTCATCTCCACTACAAATAGGAAAAAGAGGCTACAATTTGCACGAGCTCACCGAAATTGGACAGTTGAAGACTGGAAAAATGTTGCCTGATCTGATGAGTCTCGATTTCTGTTGAGACATTCAGATGGTAGAGTCAGAATTTGGCGTAAACAGAATGAGAACATGGATCCATCATGCCTTGTTACCACTGTGCAGGCTGGTAGTGGTGGTGTAATGGTGTGGGGGATGTTTTCTTGGCACACTTTAGGCCCCTTAGTGCCAATTGGGCATTGTTTAAATGCCACGGCCTACCTGAGCATTGTCTGGCCATGTCCATCCCTTTATGACCACCATGTACCCATTCTCTGATGGCTACTTCCAGCAGGATAATGCACCATGTCACAAAGCTTGAATCATTTCAAATTGGTTTCTTGAACATGACAATGAGTTCACTGTACTAAAATGGCCCCCACAGTCACCAGATCTCAACCCAATAGAGCATCTTTGGGATGTGGTGGAACGGGAGCTTCGTGCCCTGGATGTGCATCCCACAAATCTCCATCAACTGCAAGATGCTATCCTATCAATATGGGCCAACATTTCTAAAGAACGCTTTCAGCACTTGTTGAATCAATGCCACGTAGAATTAAGGCAGTTCTGAAGGCAAAAGGGGGTCAAACACAGTATTAGTATGGTGTTCCTAATAGTCCTTTAGGTGAGTGTATATGCCTATATGTTACTATAGCAATGAATGCAACATTAATTGTGTGGAAAGGGGCAATTAAATGTTACACAGAATGTTTTTTTTTCACTACTTTTCATGTGCTACTTTTCTATCGTTTTTAATGCAAACATTGTCCTAGACGTGTTTGACTGTTGCGCTCTCTATCATACTTTTGCAGTGTATTGTTCATAACACGGTTTTCTAAAATGCGCCACTCAAGTTAAAATAACTTTTAAAAACGTGTCTCTTGACCTGCGTCTCGCGTTCTAGCTCTGTCCATGCAATAAATGCACACTCTTAAACAAGCTAGGTTTTTTTTTTTTTTTTTTTTTTTTTTAGCTAATTTCAACTTGGCATGAATAAAAAATCAAATCAGAGCTGTATATTAATACAACTCATCGTAATTCACACCTTAATAGCATGCAAATATTTCTGCCTGTTTTCGCTCTTGTGATTGTCAGCCTCTGCTCTTCTGCTACAGACTGAAGCGTGACTGAAGCGCCACGTTGTTACTTTCTGTTAATAAAGGAAAAAATACTGCAAATGTATAGAGTTATTTGTTATTTTTGTGATTGTTTGGGTCATTCTACAGCCCTTCATCAAACTTTTCAACACAGCCCACCTCAGATTGTTTTTTTTTAATCAATGCACAAATTGTAAAAAAAAAAAAAGTTAAGTATTGGGTAGGATTAAGGGCTGTAGAATATGGTCATGCAGAATAAGGAATTAATATGTTCTTTATAATTACTCATAAACAGCCAAAAAAATAAAAAATTAAAATATCCTAGTGAAAGAAAATGAAAGTGACATGAAGGCCAAGTATGGTAAACCATACTCGGAATGTGTCTTCTACATTTAACCTATCAAAGTTAGTGCACACACATTAGGAGTAGTGAGTAGTGAACACACACACACTACAAACCATGGACACACACACACCTGCAGCAGTGGGCAGCCATTTCACCGTAGCGTCCTGGTAGCAATTGGGGGTGAGATGCCTTGCTCAAGGGCACCCCAGTCATTTCCTGCCAATATTGACAATCGAACCCGCAACCTTTGGTTAACCAGTCTGACTCTCTAACTCTCTAACCATTAGGCCATGACTGCCCCTAACAAAGAACCAGAACTTTTTAAAGAACCTGCTGGCAGATGACACTGTTATACATGCTAAGCAACATAATAAGCAACTAGTTGATTGTGAGAATTAATAGTTTCACAAATTAACTAGAATTTAACTAGAATTACTTGTTAATAGTAAATTATATTGAAATATATATTTATAAGGTAAAAGTATTTTATTATAAATGTGATTCATATGTCAACATTCTATAAAGTTTTCAATATCAAGTTTTTGTTAATTATGTTTTTGAGTCATACCACATGATATTTTACAACCTGAACTAGCTTGCCATAAAAAGGTCAAATTATATAATTTAAAGGAGTTCTTGACATTGGCACACAGTCATGAGGGTCCTGTCCTGATTTTGCAGTGTTAGACGTTTTCCTGGGTTAATTTATGTTGTTGATCCTTGAACAACGTTCCTGTCAGAAAATGTAATGATATCAATACCCCTACCCCTACCCATAAGTTATCCCTAAAATCAGAGAGTGATAGGTGAATAATACTGATGTAGAAGCACCTAACCCTGGCTGTAAGCCTAAACTTGGCATAAATTGTAAACTTGATTGATTGTTGTTTCGGGATCAACAAAGATGTTGATCCAGGATGTTGCACTTTGTGAAATTAGGTTCTGTTAGGTTTCCTGCATGCTCATTAGATCACATGACTTTGATAATGACACAAGTTCTTGAAATTAAAAAGCAGAGAAGCAGTTTTGATATATATTATTATTATTATTATTATTATTATTATTATTATTATTATTATTATTATAAGTATTATTATTAAGATTATACCAAATTACAACACAATTTTTTTTCCAAAAATGTGCATCACGTTCCCATTTCCAGTTTTTATCAGAACTGGCGTGGAGTATAGCAGCACCATCTGTGTTCTAAGAGCACAGGGGTTTCCAACTCTGATGAATCCTAGTCTCCCAGACTGAAGGTTCAAATCCGACCAAAGCGATATACACATACAGATAATCTTATATAGAGTTTAAAGGCATCACGTGCGACCCCCACTCATCCCGGCATAACTGAGGGGGAGCGTAGATGCGTTTGATGATTGTCTTCAATAAAAGAGAGAGAGCGAGTGTCAGAGACAGAGAAAAGAGAGAGAGAGACACAGCTGTTTCTTCCCAGCAGAGTGCTGGTTTAGGGCTCAATTGTGCATTTTGCAGATAAAGTGACAAAACTACTGGAGGCGGTGTTGTGTGCAGCTGTTGCCACAGCAACCGTGATTTGGAGACCAGGTTCTCTATTACCAGTTCATTTAAGCTTCCTAATTGCATTCCACAGAATCTGGGACCACAACTGCTGCTGAGAGGGAAACATCCTTTTTACAGAGGGAAGAGAAAAAAGGGCAGCTTGACACGGCAAGGCTGGAGTAAAGATATGTTTAATACAAAGCACGCTTAAAATTATGCAAGAATTTTACATGTGAATGTTCTAAAATAGCTATATGAAAAGCAAATGAACATACTCATCTGATCATGTTCATGCACACAGGCCTTGCAAAAATATACTAAAGTCAACATGGACTGCATTCGCAACCCATTTGATGTCCGCAATGTGACGCAAAGTGAATGAAACATTTTCAGTGAGAAAAATATGACGGGCGGGACTTGAAGGAGTCAGGCGGCTAGAGACAGAACCTGATTTCACCAAGTTCAACATGTTCCTGGATCAACATCTTTTGGGTTAGGGTTAGGTGCTTCTACATCAGTGTTATTTGCCATTTCCCTCTGGTTTTAGGGATAACTTATGCACAATAAAATCGAATTAGCTAGACTTATTTTAAAAAAGCATGCAAACCGATTGACAAAAAAAAAAAAAAAAAAAAAAAAAAAAAAAAAAAAAAACAAGTAAAGTGAAATAGGAATAGTATGTTGTGCTAACAAATGGTTAATTAGTATAGTTCACTTACACAAGAGTTCTAGTAACTAAAAAAGAACAGCAGAAAGTACTTGATAATTCACTTTAGATTTACTCTTGACTTAGTTAGTTACCATTGTTGTGGTTTGATGCTGAATGTTGAAGTCTGTGTGTGACTCAAGCATGATCAACTGCAAGATATTGTTACAAATATAGATGGATTATATCAACCCAATTAAACGTTTCACAGATGTTTATGACATAAGCATTAGCAATAAAATTGTAAACGATCATTATATGAAATGAAGGGAAGTATTACATAGGTTGCTTTAAAAGGTGACTTAATTTCTGACTAATCATTGACTATAGGTAATTATTCAGTCAGAAGCTGGATCAACTATTAAAAGCAACCTATTTATTACTTATCTTCCTTTGAAACCAAAAAAACTGTGATTTCTTGTTGCATCGCTGCATCAATAGGAAGAGAATTAAAATAATATGAATGCTCCAAGTGCCCAACCAAAGGGCATCGCTGATCACCATAAAACGCTGATCACCATAATGGTGATTTTTTACTTGAAGAAATGGCACTCAAACCAATCAATTAATCTTAACTCTGGGTTTCTGAGTAAACAAAGCATAGTATGTGAATAGTACAGATTGCTAGATTTTTACAATTAAGACATCAAGTTAACTCAAAAGTGTGAATATATGGTCAGGATTACATTTTCAGACAGGAATGTATGTTGACCCAGGAACACGTCTAACTTGACAAAATCAGGACATACCAGTTAGAGAGAAGTTGAAAAAACAAACAAACAAACAAAAAAAAAAACATCCATGGGTGAATAAAAATATTGCCGAAAAAACTTGAAGACATGTTAAGATTAAAACTTAAGTGATTAAGTGTAAGTTTTAATGCACAATGCTCTCGCATAGTTTGTAAAGTGGTAATCGTGAGGCATGACGTTATGTTGCATGTGTGAACGTGTGCGTGTGTGTGTGGGAGAGTGAAATAGCTCTAATTGTGCTGGGCCATGGCCTCTGAGCTCTATTATTCCATCCTATGGCAGCAGGTCATGCCTGTGGGGCCATCGGCCCTTTGAACCTCGGCAGGGCTGAACCCTTAGAGAAAGCCGGCCCACAATGCTTTTCTTCTGCGCCTCTCTTTTAGTGGGGTTTGAAATGATTGGTAACTGTTGAGCCACTGTTCTCTCCCTCGCTCCCCTGCTAGTGACCCTCTCTCCACTGTGTCAGAGCCACTAGATAAGACAGCGGTCCAATTATCTGCACACTCTCCCTTTCTCTTTCTTGACACACACACACACACACACACACACACACACACACACACACACACACACACACACACACACACACACACTCACACTCACACTCACACTCACACACACACACACACACACACACACACACACACACACACACACACACACAGTTTAAGATCAGCAATCGAGGACTGCTGGCTCTCTCAATCAAATTACCTGCAAAGCTTCGACTCTGACAGTTCACCTCCAGCCCACAACAGGACAAGCTAAACGCACAAACTGTATTTATAAAAAGAATAAAGGGGTGACGTCCACATCCGCATCTAAACAACTGTGTTCGCACCTTCACATAAGAGCACTCAGGGGTAGATTCAGAGCGAGTGTGAAAGCACCCATCTGCCTGACAGCTCTGACTTGAGTGAGTTTCCCTTCTGAAAGAGTGCGGCCCAAGTGCAGCCTCCTATTCAGGATAAGCTGACCCCAAACTCAGAGTCTGACCTGGCCTTTGTGTTCTCTCACCCTTTTCCCTCGGCTTGCGCAAACAAAAGACCTCTGGCCCTCCACGCTCTGCACCCAGCCGGCCCTTTCATGACTTTTTTGCCATTTTTATCCTATTCGATTATGTGATTTTTTTCTTTTTTTTTTTTTTCTTGGGGTGGATTGGGGAATGGGGGGTGCTATTCGTTTCCTTCATGGCTCCCAGAAGTGGCACAATTTATATCGTTGCCAGGGAATTAGGACCCCCCGACCCCTTTGTTGTGGATTGTATGGTGGTTGGCTGAGGGCAGGGCCGGGGTGGATGTCCCTTTATTTCTCTATTAGAAGAGGGCTTGGTTCCCACAGGAGCGCCGGGGAACTATGAGGTAATGTTTACAGAGCCGGGCCCTGAGAGAGCGAGAGATGTAGTGTGTGTGTGAGAGAGAGTCACCGTGTAGGGGATGTACAATCCTTACAAATTGTTGTAAAGAAAATTTGAGTAACAATTAGGCATTTTGCTGTGGTGTTACCGCAACCTCGTAAATGAGTTAGTTTTCAGCTGAAATGAAACTTGCGCGGACAGGCAAACAAACAGACACAAACAAAGCCTTAGACAACCACGCTGTTATCATACGCAGGCATGCTCTTTCTGCACTGGCGGATAACTGTAAAACTGAATATATAAGATACACCCACACACACACTTCAACACACACAAACACAGAAGAGTGGAGGCAAGAGAGAGTCTTTTCTTCCATGTGAGGAGAGGATAGTAATGAAAGAGAGATTGAGAGGAAGGAATGCAAGGAGAGGAACTTGAACCATTATCATTTAATACTAAAAATATCATTCATATTTTTAAGGTGTTGATGCCTGAAGCTCTGATGTTTTCACTGTGATTTTACAGATTGTAATTGTGTGTGTGTGTGTGTGTGTGTGTTTATGAGCCTGAGAAGCAGATGAACAGATCATCTGATCATGTTCACTCACACAGTTCTTGCACACATACGTTACATTAATGTCAACAAGGACAGCATTTGTAACCAATTTGACTTCCACTGTGAGCCAACGTGAATGAAACATATTCAATGAGAAAAAAATATATATTATGGACAGGACTACTGTAAGGACAGTAGTTACATAGAGAGATATTCCATTGGTGTAATGGTTTTTATCCTGTACAAATTGTATAATCTATCCCCCAACCCTACCCCTCATTACCCCTAAACCTATACCTACAGTCCTAACATGTGAAAATGTTAGGACACCCTATTGAATTCCATGGTTTTCTGTATCAGGACATAATAAAAAATCATCTTGTGCTTGGCAGGTCTTAAAGTTTGGAAAATAAAACCTCAGATGAACAACAACACGTAACATATTACACTGTGTCATTATTTATTTAGCAAAAATAAAGTCAAGATGTAAAAACCATGAGTGACAAAATTAGGACACCCTATCATTCAATTGCCTGTAGATCCACTTTTAGCAGCAATAACTTGAAGTAATTATTTTCTGCATGATTTATCTGTCTCTCACATCATTCTGAAAGAATTTTGGTCCACTCTTTACAACTTTGCTTCGTGCAACATTGTTTGTTGAGGTTTGTGGGCATTTGTTTATGCACAGCTCTTGTCACAGCATTTCAGTCGGGATGAGTGCAACACCTTCATTCTTTTCTTTTTCAGCCATTCTGTTGTAGATTTGCTGGTGATCTTTGGATTATTGTCCGGTCGCATTATATTTTGGCCAAGTTTTAGCTGTCGGACAGATGGTCTCACATTTGACTCGAGAATACTTTGGTGTACAGAGGAGTTCATGGTCAACTCAATGACTGTGAGGTGCCCAGGTCCTGTGGATACAAAACAAGCCCAAAATCATCACCCCTCAACCAGCATGCTTGACTTTTGTATGAGGTATTTGTGCTGATATGCTCTTTTGGACATTGTTCTAGAAGTCTTATGGTTTGTTCAGATGCAACTTTGCAAACCTAAGCCGTGCTGCCAAGTTTTTTTTTTTTTTTTTTTAGAGAGACGAGGCTTTCTCCTGGCAACCCTTCCAAACATGCCATACTCAAGCCATCTTTTTCTAATTGTACTGTCATGAACTTTAACATTTAACATGTTAACTGAGGTCTGTGGAGTTTGAGGTGAAGTTCTTTGGTTGCCTGCAATTTTTCTGAGCATTGAGCATAAACTTCCTCACTGTAGAATGATGGACTTCAAATTGTTTGGAAATAGCCTTGTAACCCTTCTCAGATTGATGGTAGCAAAAATTGCTTCTCTAAGATCATTGCTGATGTCTTTCCTCCTTGGCATTGTGTTAACACACACCTGAATGCTCCAGACCAGCAAACTGCCAGAACTTCAGCTTTTATAGACATGATCACACGTGCTGGTGATCAGTTCATCAAAGGCATTTGATTAGCAGTGCCTGACCGTTACTTACCCTCTTAATTCCCATGTTAACAGTAAGGGTGTCCTAACTTTGTCACCCATGGCTTTTCCATTTTGGCTTTATTTTTTTCTAAATAAATAATGACAGTGTGATATGTAATATTGTTGTTCATCTGAGGTTTTATTTTCCAAATTAAGACCTGCCGAGGACCAGATGATTTTATTTTATTATGTCCTGATACAGAAAAAAAAACATGGAATTCAATAGGGTGTCCTAACATTTTCACATGACTGTATATCATAGAAAACTTTCTGCATTTTTACCTTTTTAATAAAACATTGTTGAGTATGAAGAATCAAGAAATGTCCTCATAAACCACGTGCACGTTGTAATAAGTACCAATGTAATAATACCCATGTCGTTATACAAATTAGTGTCCTCATAAATCATATAAACACACACACACACACACACACACACACACACACACACACACACACACACACACACACACACACACACACACACACACACACACACACACACACACACACATTTTTTGAAAAGTGACCATTACATACTGGGAAGGAGCTACATGTTTAAAAAAAAAATATCCAGAGGCCCAAAGTGAGCAATTTGGTACAGTTGTTGATATTCATATTGCCAAAAAGTAAGATTCTGATAGCTTGCAATGTAAATAAATAAGATCTTGTATTGCAGACTACTTACACAAATGCATAAATATCAGTTGTCACTATCCCCCGATAATATGAAGAAAGAAGATATTTAAATGCTTTGTTTTGTGATCAAAGATCTCTAGTATTTATTGTGGGGCACAAAATGTATAATGCAATAATACCTGAAAGATATACAGATAAATATTCCTCAAAAGCCTGATGTATCATAATTAACACAATTTGTCTAAATAATTAAGCGTAGGTTGCTTCAGACCAGCAAGTGTTCGTCTTGAAATATTACTAAAAAATATAAAAGTTATCCTAAAAATCAGTAAAGATTACATGGCAAAAAGATACCATGACCTGAAGGGGGACATTTTTAGAATACTAATAAGCCTTTTACTCGCTAAAAAGTATAAACAGATAACAGAAGGTATGTAGAAGATTGTGTGCAACAGGTTTTTCAGAAATGTTGTGATGTTGATAATTTAGAGGTCTTCAGATATCAAATACGATTAAGGAGGCTTTACAAGGTTAAAAAAAAGGGTCTATGTTGATGTCATGTTTAATTTGATGATTCCAACTCCTCCTTGTTTATTCTTGAAAACACCAGTACAATCATACTTTAGAGAAAAGCCATGCCTATTCAGCACACACACAAAACAAATTAACATACACAAAAATAAACCAGGACCGGTTTCTGTTTAATGTTTGAGTAGGCCCATGAGTTCATCTCTCCCCCTCTGAGGTGTAACATGCAAGCTCCTGTTCAAGCCCACCCGTCCCACAGGGCCTGAGCTGGAAGCCTCTTTTTCTCTCCATCTCTCTCTTTCTCCTTCACTCTGTCCCAGGTCCTACCAATCAATGTTCTAAGCCCCAGGTTACCTGATTTATCTGCCTTTCTACAGGCACCGTCACCTCCACAAACTGTAAAAGATCAATTTACACAACTCTGCCACCAGAGCGCTATTGACATAACACGGGTGACCGCCTCTCGTCCTCTCCCGATCTTTCCCTAACACACATCTTCTTCCTCCTTTCTTGTTTCAGAGATTTAGGTCAGAAGGATGATTTGAGGGGCAAATGTCAAAGGTCACAGATGTGATCTTTAGCCTATCTGCCCTGAAAGAGGCTGTGCTCTCTATACCGCCAAATACTGACCCGCAAACTGTGGAGTGTACAGACAGCTGGGCACAGTCCTGCAGTTGATGATAACCCAGGCCCGGGGCAGTGACTGTGCTTCATCTATGAAAGAGAACTCAGGAATTCTTTCATTTGAGGTATTACACATGCTCGGTGGAGCAATATTGATTTTTTTTTTTTTTTTTCTCACTGCTTCCTCTGAGCCATGCTGCAAGCATAAATGTTTTGCCAATTTATCAAAGTTTTATCTGGGAGAAAAAGAGAGAAACAGTAAGGATGGAGAAAGGAGAGAGGGAAGGTAGAAAGGAAGAGAGATCGAGACAGACAAACTAAGAGATATAGAGAGCGATACCGCATACATCCTCCCCTGGCCATGTGCCACTGCCTCTCTGCCTCTCTCCCTCTCTCCCAGCAGGGGACTGTGGGAGGAGAGGCTGGCATTTATAAATAAAACCATATGGCGAAAAAACAATAACGTGTGGACGTGTAATTGCTAATTGCATAACAGTGCACTGAGTCTTCCTCCTTGTTTCACTGGAAATGCTTAAATAGGTTCAACAGAGCCATTTATGAGCTAGCACCAACTACCCACGATGCCAAAGAGTCATTGCACAAACAGTATACACAGACGTATACAACTTCTGAGATCTCTAGAGGAACAGTTCACCCAGAAATAAAAATCATTATTCACTCACGTAGTTCCAAACTCATATGACTCTCTTTTGTATGTGAAGCACAGAAGGTGAATTTTTGAAGAATACCCTGGACCAGATTTTGAAAGTGAATATAATAAAAGTGAATGAGGACTGGTGCTGTCAAGATCTAAAATGATAAAAGTGCCATAAAAAGTCCACACTGAAAGTTGATAATCTTGATAACCACTGTAGCTCTAATATAAGTGTTAATGGCGTCCAGTCTTTTCAGTGACTTGCTTGATCTAGTTCACAAAACTGATCTGAAATATTTGTTCACAAATCAATTTGCTGCTACAGTTAGCAGCCCACTGGAGCGTAAGATTATCAGTGAATAATGACTTAAATTTTGGTTTGTTCATAACACAAAGCTATCATGAAATGGAATACAGAGAGTCAAAAGGTATTTTATGGTGCTTTTGCTTTCTTTATTAAGTGTAAGGCCCAAAGGATACTTAAAGGCAGGGTAGGTGATTTGCTCAAATATATATATATATATATATATATATATATATATATATATATATATATATATATATATATATATATATATATATATATATATATATATATATATATATAATAATAATAATAATAATAATAATAATAATAATAATAATAATAATAATAATAATAATATATATATATTTTTTATGCTGGTCTCTTCACTCTTCTGGTCTCTTTTTTTATGCTGGTCTCTTCACATATATACTGGTCACTATATATATATATATATATATATATATATATATATATATATATATATATATATATATATATATATATATATATATATATATATATATATAAACTTATATATGAAAACTTTTTGAATTTGAAAATCGAGGTACTTGAAACAATTATCTTCTGTTGATTCCGAAAGGCAGTACTAAATAAAAAAATTAAAAAAATCATATCAAATCAAAAAAAAATCATATCAAAAGATATTTAAACAAAATATGAAAAATATCTTCATCCTGTTCAAAAGTTTTTCGCCCCTGGATCTTAAAGCATCATGTTTCCTTTTAGAGCATCAGTGAATGTTTGAACCTTTTTTTTTTTATAGTTGTGTTTGAGTCCCTCAGTTGTCCTCAGTGTGAAAAGATTGATCTCAAAATCATACAGTCACTGCTGGAAAGGGTTCAAATATGCAAAAGATGCTGGAAAACTGAAGAATTTTCGGGACCTGGAGGATTTTTCTGAAGAATATTTGACAGTTTAACTGCTCAGGACAAACAAGAGACTCATGAACAACCATCACATACACACACACACACACACACACACACACACACACACACACACACACACACACACACACACACACACACACAAAAAAAAAAAACAGCCGTGGTTCACCCAGGTAACCACACAGTATTAAGAATCAAACGTGTCATTTTTATAAATGCAGCTTTTTTTTTTTTTTTTTGTCTTGTGGACTATATGTAAACATCTTTTTTATGTAAAGTATCTCATTCAGGCCAGTGACAATAAAAAAATAACATGCTTTTTGTATGATCCCTTCTATTTTGTTAAAATTATTCACATTTTCAGATTCTGCACGAGGTTCACAAACTTTCAAGCAGCACTGTAAGTTTTGGTTACATGGGCTTTCAATTGAGGGACGAAAACACTTTCATTTGTATTTCAATGATTAAACAAAGTCTTATGAGTTTGGAATGAGGTGAGTGTGAGTAAATGATGAAATAATTTTCATTATTGGGTGAACTTTACCTTTAAAGCTTCAGCCCCCATTAACTGCGATTGGAAAAGAACAACCAATACATTTTCAAAATCTCTCTTTTTGTCAAAAGAAAGTCAAAGGGATTTGGAACGACATAAGGGTGTTGACAGAATTTATATTTTCGGGTGATCTATCCCTTTAACACATGACCACTTTAGAGCTCAAAAGATCAAAACCGAGCCAAACTGCATTATAATGTAGCGTACTGTGGAATCTCAGTTCGAGTCCAGCGGAATTCCACCTGCCGCTGGGAATGATCAGTGTCGATAACCACCTCTGTCGGTCTGTTACAATAGATAAAAGCTCAATTAGATTATGTCTCATTAGTCCGGATCGTATTCCAGCAGACTGTTACAGCCGGACAATGAGAATGCTTTCACTTTCTTAATCATTTTGGTTTTGATAAGGATATAGCAGTAGAGGTGAGGTTACAGGGGATGCGTGGTAATAAAGCCTCCGTTTAATAATGTAATCTTAAATTACAGTTTAATTACAGCCGCTTAGTCACAGGGGATGCCCCGTAATTCAATCACTGGCCTCCAACTACTGTATCACACAAAGCCTTATCGCACAGTTTTAGCCTGGATATGAATAGCCTGTTTCGGGACTGTGTAATTGGTCTGAAGTCTCAGGCTGCACCACTGTGGACTACGCTGGTGGACCACTTATGGTCATCCATTGCCTTTGTGTCCTGTAGAACATGGAGACAGAGGGAAGAGGGAGAGAAAGAGAGAGACCACCAAGCTTTGTACAATTGTATCAAACACTCCCCAAAGAACACCAGCAATAGGAAGCAGGAGGACTAGAAGGCATGGAAGGTTTATTTCCCTCCCTCCCATCCCCAGGTCAGAGTCCACATACGCAAATCCAATTTGTCTTTTGTTTCCCGGCTCTGATTCCTTTAGAGACCCCATCCCATGGATTTTATGCAGCGAGGAAAATGTAATGCTTTTCATAAATTTCTGGAGGGAAAATTAGGTTTGCGGAGAGGCAACTTCATTTCGGCAGGGGCTTGTGCTCGCTCAGGCGGGCGGGCTAGTATCGGCCAGAAGAGGGGAGGCGCTGACGTGTTTGCAGAGTAGGAAGAAGAAATGAAAATCCAAACGCAGGAGCTGAGTCAGCGTGATTCACTCTGCCTGTTATTGCTCTCGCACAGAGACAGCGCACTTCATAAGGTCCTCAGATGTCTTCGGTTCGAACACACTTCTAAATAGAAGCAGGGAGCTCTCTGTCTTTCTCTCCCCACCTGTCTCTGTCTTTATTTTGCCTTTACTCTTTTTTCCCCCCTTTTCTTCAGCCCCTCTCCTCCCAAATGTGTCAGACAGGAAGTGCTGCCGTAGGGAGCGGTAAACAGATTCCTGTCAAAACTAGTGAGCGTGGAAAAATAAGAAGCGCACAGCACAACGTGACCTCTGACCCCTCCACCGTCTGGTTGGCTATGTGGGCTGGAGAGTTAGAGGCGGAACAGACACCAAAAGCGCACAGGGCCAGGTGGGGCATGCTGGGAAGGCACCCCATTCTGGGAGCGTTTACACCAAAGCTGGCTGACTGAGCCCCCTCCCTTGCACCTCTACAGCACAGAACAAATCCATTTTCATGTCATGCTGTCACCACATTGGCCAGAACACACATCTGTGGCTGGATGTCCCTGACAGCACATTGCTGCAGGACTCATAAACGGCAATGGGCCTCTCGCCGAGCGCTCTACGAATGATAAATCTGACATGAGAACTCTCATCTTTACATGTGACATAAACACAGTCATATATGGCCACGAGGGGAAATGTAATGGAGGAACACAGTGGGAGTCGGGACTCGAAGCGCATCGTAGCGTTATAAAGTGGCTGTTGAGATGGGTTTTGGCTGCCTCTGTTGTGATTTCATCTGAATTCATCATGATGATCTGATCCTGTGGGTTCCAACCCCCTGGAAAGACTCTGAGTGACAGCTGACACCTGCTTGCGTTAGACTTTGTAACCCCAACCCCCATTCTCCATTACCAACTCAAACAAATGTATTCTGTATTGACGCAGTATTACCAGGCAAATCAGTGCATACTAAACAATTAAAGGTGTCATGAACTGGCATTTTTTATTTTTTTATACTGTTGTCTGAGGCCAGCTTATGAAGTTTGCGTGATTTTTACATTCAAAAACATCATAATGAATAAGTAATAGGCTATTTTCTACCCTGGTTTTGAGGCTCTCTCCTGGAACACTCGGTTTTTATGGGCGTGCTGCACTGAAGACTTGGAAGTAAATGCCCACGGCTAGGATTGGATAAGATTTGCATATTTAAAGACCTTCAGCTCCCCTGTCAGTTCATGTGAGGGATTGTTTTGAAAGTGTGTGGGGAAACGGCAACCAGAATGAATCGCCCACAGGGCTCATAAAATATCTTTATCAAACAAACACAATGATTTATCTCTCATCCACCTGCGATTAATTGGAATGTTATTATTTTATTACTTGGCCCACCCGATTGGTGGATATAACCGCGAACCGTACACACACACACACACACACAGCCCTGGGACATTGGCCTTTGTGAGCCCTTGCCCATACATGTCCGAGTCTGATCCCGAATCACACTGAACCAACAACACCACAAATAAAGGATTAATCAGCCTTTGACAGCGTGCTAAGGTAGGCTATGTTCAGTTAGACACGTACACATAATCAATAGATGTCAAACGATATGTAACAATACTATCACATATAAAAAACATTTTTACTTACATTAGTGTGTTGCTTCATTCATGTAATATCATCCTGTCAAATGAATCCATGGTGAAATGAAGGAACAAACGCGCAATGTCTTCCCCATGTGAGCTGGATATTCATTAAAAATAAAGTTCATCCATGCATTCATAATACTGGAATCCGAATGAAGCTTATGCAGCCTGTTTATTGCTTAGAAGTTCGATCCGGTTTAACTCTATGTAGGCCTATGTCATGTCAGACACGAGTCAGTGGGTGGGGCTACAGAATCAGGCATTATTCTTATTCTGTTGAGGCGGTGTTTCACCACACTCTGACGTCACAGCCTGGCACATTCTGAGATTGATCGTGTCACATATTCCCTGTATGTTTGTGGACTTTTACGTTATTTCCTGTTGTGTGTTTTGCTTTGTAGTTCTTTGTAGTCATGCTGATTTAGTTCTCCAGGTGTTTCTTATCTGTCACACCCCCTTGTTACCTTGTTTAGCTTGTGTATTTATAGTGCTTGTGTTCCACCCATCTTTTATCAGTCGTTGTTCGTATGTATTGTTGTGGTGTCATGAGTTCCTTGTTTTTCGTTCTAGTCTCTCAGTAAATGTTCCTGCACTTAGATCCGTTTCCTTGTCTGCTCATTCCACACTCATCGTTACAGATCATTTGCTGGGCCTGGTGTCAATAAAAGCTATTCTTCGACTAACAAGGAAGTTTTCGGCTCTGAAACTTACAGGATATTCTTATATTACCATGACCTTTTATATATAAAAAGCTCAAGGGAAGGTTGATTTCTTAATTCAGGACCAAAAAAAAAAAAAACTGTTCAAATGTTATTTTTATGAAAAAAAAAAAAAGAATACTTTTTCACCTAGGATGCATACAATTGATCAAAAGTGATATTAAAGATATTTATAATGTTACAAAAGATTTATTATTCAATAAAATGCAGCACAAGTGGTTTCAACATTAGTAATAAGAACTAAATCAACATTTTAGAATGATTTAATGGTTTCTGAAAGATTATTTGACACTGAAGACTGAAGTAATAGTTACAGTTAAATTTCTTCAAATTTCAATTCATTTTAATTCTGCTTCCTTACATTCAAATTCAACTGCATACTGTTTTATATACCTTAATTCAAATTCACGAATGGAGCACAACCCTCATATGTATGTCAATGGCCCCTCAGACCAGCATAACGGCATGATGTGATATTATTTGTATATGTATTAGTGTAAATTAATAAGTAGGGCTAAAGAGATTTGAAATCACATCTTGTGAATAGCTGTCATTCCACAGGTAAGAAACTGTAGTGTTCTTTGCTGTCAGATGACCCCATACACTGTGAAGAAAATCGTATTTTCTCTCCCTCCTTCAAACGCATAGACACGCTCGGTCACTCTCACAGAACTGCAGCAGGTCCTGGGCCTCATAAAGCATCAAAATCAATTTGTTTTAAAAACACGTTTTTCAGAAACTTATTAGGCGCTTTAGAGATATTTCATACACCTTCGACCTGCAAAGGAAGAAAAACGGCAGGTGCGGCGGCAGCCCATTTCTTTAGCCGTGCACGGAGCTGCTGCAGCCCTGCCGCTGGGGAGCCGTAAAACAGCCGCGCAGCCCCGGCAGGGCCCGGCGGCGGACGGCACGCTCGCTCTGCTACCGGCCCTGCGCCCGCATAAATCAAGATAATTCTCTGCAAGCCTTGAACTCTGACCTTACCACAATTCATGGGGACGTCAGCAGCAGCAGCCGTTGAGGAAGGGAGGAAAAGAGGCAATGGGGATAGGAAGAAAAGAAAGGAGAGAGATAGAAGAGAGAGAGTCCATTGGTGGGGCAAAGCATAAACGAGTTGGAGAAAAAAAGAGGGGGGTTACTGAGATTAGTCACCATCCAGATTGGGCCCCACTGCATTTAAATGGTCCCTCTTTACGAGCCATTTATCTTCCACTCTGGCCATTTTCATTACACCAGAAAGCAAGTCGCAGCTACCAGCTGGATTCTACTGCACACTGAAAATTAATAACCTCCCCCCTTCAACATCCTCACAGCCTTTACTGTCTTACCCTCTAGCTTGCAAACACGCCACCCATCCCCCCTTTCCTTCTGAAGGTCCCTCTATATACGCAAGGTGGAAGTGCTCTCTCAGGTTTTGTGGCTATTTGCATCCTTGCATTTCCAGCATTCTTTCAATTTTCTCCACTCTCTTAGTCCTCTGCCCTCACCCCCTCAACCTTCTCGCTCAATATCTTGCCCCCTCAACACAAACAATTCATCCTGGTCTTTTAAAATTTCCCCAGTTTCCCTGTGCTGCTGGGAGGAGAGATAGAAGGAAAGAAAAACAGGGTGAGTACTTTCATTAATTCATTTGCCCTGGTTTCTTTTTCTCTTGTGTATGCAAAGGGGATTCAAGATTCAAGATTCAAGATTCAAGATTCAAGAGTTTTATTTGTCACATACACAGTTATATACAGAATATACAACCGGCAGTGAAATGTAAACAGGTCCGCTCCATGGACAGTGCAAATTCACAGTTAAAAACACAAGGAAGAAATTATAATAGAAATAGGATATAAAAAAAAGTACTATCTATATATATATATATATGTCTATATCTGTAGAATTATAAATAATCAAGTCAAGAGAAAAAAAAGGTAACAAATAAGGATAAAGTGGAATAAAATAATTGAAGTAGACTTTGCAGTGAGTAAACTGTAGACTTATAAATATGTGGTTAACAAATGTATAAAGAGTATAATGTGCAAACCAGGGGGCCAGGGGGATTGCAAGCCAGGGGGATTGACCCCCCCTGGCTTGCTGGAAGAGAACTGTGAGATGTGCCATTTTACTGCCAGTTTTGGTAATGCAGACAAACTCAGTGTACTAAGGAGGGGATGTGAGCCTGTAAAATGGGCTGGGTTACAAAATGGTCTTTTGTAGGATCAACCCAAAATTGGAGCCAGTCAGATGCAACCTGTGTGCAGACACTTCTGTGAACTCTTCTGTGAGGAGTGAAGCTATTCTGTGGACCGGAACACAGCCTGTACTCTTCTTTAGGCCAAAGTAGGCAAGCCAACTGAATTCTGATGTCATGTTACAAGTATCTCCAAAATATCTTTGACTGAAAACTTTTTGGTATCTAAACTTGAACCACTTTGTTGCCACTTGTCTACATAAGCAGCTATCTTCTGAGGGAGCATTCTATCTATCACTGAACCTTGCAAGTGGCTGATTTTGACTCTGTGAACCACACAAATAGTTTTATGTTAGCATGTTGTTGAGCTAACAACATGAAATAGTTAATTTTCAATATGAAAATATTAATAAATCAACATAATTTTGCTTGGTCTGGCATCTTTCACCACTTGCTTTTAGTTAGTTACTCTCCAACAGTGGCATGCAATGCCTTAAAAGCAGCTCATTAGATTTTGCAACCAAGTAATCATGTGAAGTCCCCTTCAACAGACTCAAATACATCATCTGACCCTACAAATACTATAGTCCTGACACCAACCCACGTCAGCCAACTCCCTGCTTACTTCCACGTCTTCCCTGCAGAGTTAAAAGCTCACCCAGTCTAGCGGACACTCACAGGTTCCCAGAGAAAAGCGAGAGCGTGACCTTCAGCTGCTGTTTATCTGAGCTTCATCTGCATGACATCACGCCTGCTGCCGTGATCTCCACACTGGGGCGCAGGCAGATGGAAATCAATGAAAGTGCTGCTCACATCCAAGCCGGCATGTAAATCATTCGGGCTGTTTAAACAGCTCTGGCGGCGGGGCGTAAGAAGCTCAGCCTGCCTGCGGGCACAGAGCTGTCTGAGAGCTTCTGCTGACCCGACCGGTCGCAGGTCCCATGCCCATGTTGTGCGATTGGTCGAGTGCTCCCCCACTGAGAGTGGCTCAGAGAAGTTAGATGACCCAGATGGTCTCCTTCAGGTCTAGGGAGGAATGAAGGGGCAAGGCCTGAGTCTTTTCCTTCACCAAAAAACTCCATCGTTCTTTCTCTGTCTTTGTGTCATCCCCCCATCCCAGTCTCCCCTTCGCCGCCGGGCTATCAGCGCTGCACTTCTGCATCAGCAATTCAAAGAGACAAAGAAATGAAAACAATCTTTGGAACTTCATGAGAAGAGCCAGACAGAGAGAAGATGAAGGTAAATAAAAGCCAACGCTTGATGACGCGTTGAACAAAGATGGTCCTCTGTATGTGTTACCGTGGGGATGGTGTTTGTGTTGAAGGGTGGCCGCGTGTGGCAGAGCCTTTTGTCCCCCCACCCCTCTACCCCCCAAAGGGGAGCTCCAGGGAGCTGGCCGATCAATACCGCAGCCATTCCTCCTGCTCACCGGGGGAGCCGACCACACCGACAACACACCACTTCGCTTTCATGAGACTCGCCACAGAAGAAGAGAGGGAGAGAAAAGATGAGTGAAAGAGAGAGATGCCTTTGGTGGAGGGGGTGTCCTGAGACATAAAGGCTGGAGAACGAGGGGCTAAGGGTCCAAGCCCCCGGCGCTCGAAGAGGAAACAGTACAAAGTGCACCTGCGTGCAGGCATTTTATCTATGCAGGCCTGTTTTATCAGCGCAGACAAACTTTCCAAGCCTGCATTTAAAGCCAAAATATTTCAGACACCTTTTTTATGTCTTTCTTTCTCTCTCTGTCTCTCTTTCTCTCTCTCTCTCTCTCTCTCTCTCTCTCTCTCTCTCTCTCTCTCTCTCTCTCTCTCCAGTGTTTGGAAAATAAACATTCTTCTCCTTTGGGATATGCCCCGCTGTGCCTGAATATTGTGAGTAGTAAAATTCCAATTAGCTAATGACCAAAGCCATTGACTCATACCATATCGACCGCATATATGTGTGTTTTATAAGTGTTTGCGTAAAGACCGTAAATGAGTATTTGTGTGCACACACTTTCGCCTTGTTCCATTCCCAGCTCTACCTCCTCTATTTCAACAGCCTTTACCGAACACAGAGACCTCATTCAGTTGGGCTGTAATGCTCTCTGCTGTCAGGGTCTTCGAGGAAACCCCTGCACACACACACACACACACACACACACACACACACACACACACACACACACACACACACAAACACACCCTTCCAAGCAGCAAACGCCTGCGTGGTCCAGTCCAGTTCTACACACCAGATTATATTTCATGGCTTGCTCCGGGAAAGATTAGTAGCACTGTACCACTGTGTTTGGCAGCTGAAAGTAGAGCACTGCTGCCTGACATACTGAGGACACTGTAGCACAAATAAAGAGTCATCTATAAAAGCTCAGCGTGTCTTCTGTAATATAGGTATTCAATAACATGGTATGTAAGGCCATAATTATAATAATAAGCCTTTACAAAGCTGATGATTTGCAACCAACTGTAATGAGCAATGAAGGGGAAGCGTATGATTAACTGCCTCGTAAAACATGAGTCGTACTCACAGGTCTGCTTTTCTTATATGAGTTAATACTTCCAGTTCATTTTACGTATCTAGTCTAGGCATTATATTCACTCTATTCACTTTTTACTTCACCACATTAACCTCATGTTTTGGAATTTTTACTTGCTCAACTATTAGTTTACTTCACTGGTTTATTTAGTGGAGTTTACTTTATTGATTCATTTAGGCAATTTTCCCCAACTTCTTTATGGACCCCACCACATAAGAAAAAATGCTTCGGTAAATCATAGTTATGACATAAAACGCTGAAACACACACAAATACACACGCGCATGCGCACACACACACACACACACACACACACAAGTTATGAAACAATACATCAAATTTAGTCAATTGAAATCATAAAAAGTAGAAGTTATGGCAAGTTGAAATCATGAGATTTTATAACTATGGCTTTTTCCATTATAATTTTGACTTTTTGTCAAAATTGTAACTTCGTCATAATTGTTTGTCAATTTCGACTTTTAAGTCATGATGACATCATCATTTTGACTTTTCATCTTATAATGACTATGCCATAATGTAGATGTTTTATCTCATAAATAGAACTTAGTATCTCACAATTTCATCTTTTTATGTCATAATTATTATTTCACAAAGCATGACTTTTTTGTGATGGAAATCGAACTGGTATTACAAAATAAGCTGAGGTAATCGGTCAAATCCATTATAAAACGAAATACAAGGGAGTGATATTATTTCAATATTTAGAAATTTAGAAATGTTATTCTCTCCAACTGTCACTGTATTAAATTTTCAGCTGTCCCCTAAAAGTTCATCAAGCCTTGATGGCTATATGAAGATAAATATGGCTGCATTCCACAAACCCTCACAGCGTGACACGCACAGAATGAGGAAATGACATGTATGCACACACATACAGCAGGGTGCTTCAGTTCTACTTACTTTTACATTAATCAGACAAATGTATGTATCAATGCCTTGTTTACTAAGTGTCAGAATAGATTTATTTACTTTTGCCAAAGCGTTAGAAAATTTAAATCTTCAGCAAAAGAAGAAATGTCTTTATGATCTCATGTAGAGAAATGGTTGATATGCAGTATATATGGCAGAGACAGGGGTGAACAATTGAGGATGTGTATCACATTAATATCCAAGAAAGTGACACATAAAATAGTATGTCTGTATGAGTTGATTTTCATAAACATAAAACTTTTTGGGCCCACTTTATATTAGGTGGCCTGAACTACTATGGACTAACATTTAAATGACTAATTTGATACAATGCACCTATTGTGTACTTACATGTTTTTACATTGTACTTACATTTTAAAAATGACCTGCATTTACCTGCATGTAGTTACATTTATAATGACACTGTTGACACTTCCCTTACACCTAACCCTACCCTTGAACTTACCCACACCACCACACCTGTCCCTAACTTTACCCTTAAACTTACCCACACCACCACACCTGTCCCTAACTTTACCCTTAAACTTACCCATACCACCACACCTGTCCCTAACTTTACCCTTAAACTTACTCACACCACCACACCTGTCCCTAACTTTACCCTTAAACTTACCCATACCACCACACCACCACATCTGTCCCTAACGTTACCCTTAAACTTACCCATACCACCACACCTGTCCCTAACTTTACCCTTAAACTTACCCACACCACCACACCTGTCCCTAACTTTACCCTTAAACTTACCCACACCACCACACCTGTCCCTAACTTTACCCTTAAACTTACCCACACCACCACACCTGTCCCTAACTTTACCCTTAAACTTACCCACACCACCACACCTGACCCTAACTTAACCCGTATCCCACCTCAATATCAGCAAAAGGGTTTTGCAATACAATATGAACACAATAAGTACATTGTACTTATTTTATTCATTTATTTTTAATTTTTTATGTAAGTACATAGTAGTTAAGGCCACCTAATATAAAGTGGGACCAACTTTTTATAAATAAATCTATCCAGAGATATAGGCTAAGTTATAATTTAATAATAGTTATACAAGTGCTGAGTACAATCTCAAGTAGGGTTACACTATCAAACCTGAACAGGTACATTTTTACTAAATGCAACAAAACCACCTATTTGAAGATGTACTCAATGGACTACATGTCAAATCAGCTAATAATCTTTTATTCACATTAACCATCTAAATGAACCATCTCACTAGAATGACTTTGGAAGGCTAATAAAAGACCATTTATCTGAACGAGTTTGATCACTTCTTCAGGTCAGACTTAAAAAAAAAAAAAAAAAAAAAGAGATGCACCGTCATGCTAAGGATCAAACGGCTGAAAACATCTTTAGCTCGGTATAAAACAATTGAAGTCAATGGAAAGTCCCCACTCTGGTAGAAAAACAAATATGTGCCTGTGTATGCCCATTATGGGCATTGTTATGATGATTGTTTGTGAGTATTAGCCACAGAGGGTCAGACCACTGTTTTCCTCTGATCATCTCCACTGCACACGTACATATCCCTTCCACATACATACACAACTCGTCTTGTTGACCTCTCTTCACCGGTGAGTCACAGAGCCAGCAGGAGCCTGCTTCTTCCCAGAACCCCCTGCTGACTGTTTTTGACAACAGCAGAGAGCAACAGAGTGATCAGAGAGACAGAGAGGGAGAGAGAGAGAGAAAGCGGGAAGATGGCAAGATGAGAAGAGAGTGAGAAAATAGCACGGCGGACAGAAGTGTCTGTCAGAGTTGATAAAAAGAGGTAACGAGAGCAATGGGGTGCGCAACTGTATTGCAGACCAAAGTATAATGCACGCTAGCACAAACATACAAGCAGCATCATGCCGACAAACTGACAGTACTCAGATTGCTGAGCCATGTGTATTTTGAATGAAAGTTCCAGATATCTTGTATAATTAGGGTGCACTATTAACGTTTATCCAGTTCAGCTCTGCAGCATATTTTGAATGATTAAAGGATGATGCAATATTGGGCCCATAGGTGGGGCGCAGAGTTCAATTGGTTATCTAAAACATGTCTACCAGAGTCGTTTGGGTCATTGCTGTGATACAGTACATTTTCATGTCCCCATCGTACAGTGTGTGTCTTAACTTACTGGACATATTCATATGGAAATCTGTTTGTTTTCTTTTGCCACAATATATGGGTGAATTTACTACATTGAGCAGATGGTGCCATTCCACTCAACTTCTGACTGATTTTTATTTTTTTATTTTTTCATTCTGTAATTGCTTTCTCTAATCAAAATGTTTCAAATTAAACATCGTCTTGGTAATATTGTTTTTATCAGCAATTATTAATATTAAGGAGTTTCCTATGTCCTTGATTGCATTTTACTTCCTGTAAGACTTTCGTAATGCAACAGCACAAAACGTAGAAAGTAGCAATTGTATAAATACAGTGATATTTTGTGTTATTAGTTTTTTTTTTAGGTACAATAAATATACTGTATCTGGCTGCATCCAAAAAAAAACTTCCCTATAGTAGGCGAAAAACATTATGTGACAAAAGTATGTCCGAATTCAGATTACTCATAAAAGAGTAGGCAAAAAAGTACCCTGATGACCTACTTCTTCCGGTGAGATTCTGAAATTTACATACAATGGGCACTTTACAGTCCCATGAGGCCATGGGAGAAGATTTGTGAATGGCAGGTCACATGATAATGACACCATGGCGAATGTAGTACATCCAGATTTCATTCATACTGTATAGAACATCCTTTTTTTTTAGCGGCCGCAAAGTAATTACTTATTTCTACTCCATGTTTTTTAGCTTTTCTTGTTGATAGGTCTTTGATTGTTCCCAGGTTTGTCTTGTTTGCCAATTACCACATTGTGTATTTAAACCCCAATGTTTGGTGTGCTCCTGTTCCTGGTTCTCGTGTTTGATTTTTTTTTTACATAACTGCATTTGGATCCAGCTCTCCCTCATTTTTTGAGTTCACCAATCATTACATATACACATACCTACACACTCTTGAACCCATGGATTGCTTACAGATTACATCGAATGCATTCCGTTAGGATTTTGATTGTGGCAAATGGAAATTGATCAGTGATTAAATTCATTAGCGGTTAATCCAATCAATCAATCAATCAATCAATCAATCAATCAATCAATCAATCAATCAATCAATCAATCAATCAATCAATCAATCAATCAATCAATCAATCAATCAATCAATCAATCAATCAATCAATCAATCAATCAATCAGTACCGACTGGAATGTCACAGAAGATCTGGCGATCTGTCTGCAACTGTAACACTCACTTCACAGGTCTGTGCTGCCACCATCATAGATCTCCAGTAAAATACTGCTTATCATGACCATATTTCATGCTCTAAGCTATAAAAACATATAAGGCTCTGATAAGAAACAGGTGAAGCTGTCTTTAAAACATCATGAAGAAGAGATGTCCAGCTTCACTGTCTGGATTTGTGTGTTCTGGTCCAGGTATTGGATAATAGTGCTGGTTCAGACCTTGGCTTTGCTACACAGCCTTTAATTTATTGACCAATTTATGGGTTTCTGCAGAAGACAAGATACAAAGATTCATTCAATGCTGTTCTATTGTGGATGTCACTGAAAAACTCCCTCTTACTCTCTCTCAAAACACACACATCTTCAGTCATAACTCCTGAATTGTTGACTGCTGGAAAAAAAAGAGTGAAATCTAAAAATAAAGAGAGGAAGGCAGATGAATAGAGTTCTGCAGAGAAGGACAAGTCAGCTCTGTTGATCCTAACAAAATATTCATGCTTCTTTTGGGGGGATAGCTGTCAAAAATCAGGCACTTTTATGCATGTCAATTATGAATGTCAGTTTTCCCTGATTAGGTGGAACTATAGTGCATTCTTTACTAGACAATAAACTGTTATTGTTTAAAACCTTTAAAATGATTTGTTGCAAATTCTGCAAAGCCATTTGATTTTATATTCCATCGTTTTCACTTTACAATCGAGTCAATAAAGTACCCTTTCAAGAACGGGATGCTAAAACAATATCACAGCTATTCTCAGGTAACAAAATGCAATAATGTCAACATCCAAAAACCAAAATATTTCTCCAAAAATGATGACAGGAACCTCATCTATTACATGGGTCAATGGCGTGGCAATTTTTTTTTTTTCTCAGACTTAATGCTTTATTAAAATCCATTAAAAATCTTATTCACACCAACAGTTACTTGAATATACACTATCATTCAAAAGTTTGGGGTCAGCAGGTTGAAATGTTTCTTAAGCACCAAATAAGCTGAATGATTGAATTGAATCAGAATGATTTCTGAAGGATCACGTGACACTGAAGACCAGAGTAATTGCTGTTAAAAATTCAGCTTTGGAATAAATTACATTTTAAAATATTACAATATAAAACAGTTATTTATGTAATAATATTTCACAATATTACGTTTTTCTGTATTTTGATCACATAAATGCATTCTTGGTGAACACAAAATACTTTTAAAAACATCTTTACCAACCCCAAACGTAGTGTAGGGGAGACAGGGTATAGTTGCAACATGGGGGAGAGATGTAACACTACCAATTGCACGAATCACGGATAAGATAGGAGTCATATGACAGTTTCAGTTTCCTCTGGCTTCCTTTACAATCCCACATGGAAGTTTTCCAGTCTGTGTTGCTATCTCTCCTGAAGCTACAGCAGAAAATCTAATTCTGAGGCAAGAAAATAAAAAAATAAATAAATAAATAAATAACAAGATAATATTTTGTTTAGTACTTCTACCATTGTAGATGATGTTGTATGAGTTATATCAGGTCAAAGTGTAGTTTCTCTAGTAAAGAATGGTGTATCAACCTCCTGCTAATTTCAAAGCACCATGCTAATACAGCTAGCTAAACAATGGGTGACAGTGGCAGGGTAGGTTGTAACACGTGTTTTGAAACAACCATCCACTTACATACAACTAAGAACATTTTTGTGATTTTAATAATTCTACAGAATGCCTATGTTTATGTTAATTTGCTCTTGCTCTCTCTCTCACACACACACCCATATGAATGTGCACATACAGACATGCACAAACAAACGCATACGTGTGCATGCACAAACACACATAATATGCACATACACTCCCCATTATTGTCGCAGCCATTCATTTCAAATAAAACTGTTGTTGTGGCATATCGCTTGGAGTACCTGTTACAACTTACCCCAGCATGTGTTATAACCCACCCCAGTAGTGGGGTAGGTTGTAAAAAAGGACCAAGTAGTATTTGTCATCATCTCACAAAGTCTGTGATATAGTTGGAGACATTTAAATTGTTGCCATCTGTAGTAGACAAATGTGGGTACTTTGCCTATAAGTTTCAGATGTGTAGCTAAAAAAAGGGGGTAGTTTTAGGTGCTGAAGAAAAAAGTGTTACAACCATACCCTACCTCTTTTAAAATTAGAATTTAAAACTTTTTTAATAGGATTCGTTATAATAACAACAAGAAAAAGCCTTATTGAAAGAAACAAATTCCTGACCAGAAAATGTATGCAATACTTTGGAATTTTTCAAAAAAAAAAAGGCTCAGCATTTTTTGTGAAAAGGCAAGACTGATTCAAGTTATAAAATGTGATACGATTCCCCAAATATGTATTAATTAATTTATATAACATTTATATATATATATATATATATATTTTTTTAAGATTAAGATTAAGATTACGATTATTGAGAACACTCTCATTAAAGGGGCCCAATTTTAATGTTCTAAGCACATTGTCTAAAGCGCATGGCACAGGTGCACTTAGGCCGTGTTCGAATCCACTTTTGCTAGTTTAACAATGGGAAAAATAGTGTCTAAAAGGGTTGTCCCTAGTCTCGTAATGAGTAATGGGTGTGTTTTGGGCGTGAAGTGCAATAAACCAATCAGAGTCTCATCTCCCATTCCCTTTAAAAGCCAGTTGCGTTTGCACCATGGCGGATTCGCTATTTACATGGTGGAATTAGCGAGCGGAAAGACTGAATGCTTCTCCAGAGAGGAATCCTTTCATTTTTAATATTTAATATGTGCTGCTGCGTGTCCCTGTGTGTGTAATAAGCAAAGTGTACATGCATTGTGGACCCGCCTATAGGTACATATTACTAACACGCTCTTTAAAGAAAAAAAAAAGAAAAAATACTGCGCCATTGACTTTAGACCAGGTTTTTGTTGGTCAATAGCACAGTCTATTTCAGTTGCCTCAAAATAGCCAACAACGCGCCTGAACACACCTCGTTTTCAGACCAGCATGCCCATGGACGCACAAATGGGTGCAAATGCATTTGCTATTTAAACAACAGAAACACAGGACATGAAAATGATAACTGCGTCAGGCTGAAACTAGCAAAAAACACTCGTGCCGCATCTGGCGTCGCATTACACCGGGTGCATGATAGGCCATAAGGAGTACAGAAAACATTTTATTACATTGTAAAATATGAAACAGTTGTTTGTCATTAACCCATACAAACAAAAAATGTAGCTTTCCATTACCTACATTTCCCACTTTGCAGTCTGTCAGTGCCCAGAGCTGAAGTTATAGGTGTTCAGGAGGTTATCGACTAGAAGAGATCCACACCAACACCTATCCAAAACCCCCTGCCAAATGCTGCACACACACACACACACACACACACACACACACACACACACACACACACACACACACACACACACACACACACACACACACACACACACACACTATGTAATGACGGGTATTGTTCTTACTCCATAAACTTGTCAAACCTTCCTCATTTCACCCTCTATTCTCCACACCAAACTTCTTTTTTTTTTCAGGGAGCAGTTAATAAATACATCAAGAGAAAAAGTGCTGTGCTATTAAAATAGAGAGAGATGAAATATGGATGAAGAGATGGAGCGTCAGGTGTGTCAGATGTGATTTAATATAGTTGTGGCGGCAGCGCCCGGGGAGGGAGAGATTACCGTGGGGACGGCGGACAGACAGCGTGACTTTTGACCCCATGGAGCAGGCATTACCGTGTATAGTGCTGAGCAGAGCTGTATGGATCTATGTGAGGGAGGAATGGATTTACTGATCAACACCCACATCAATCTCCCTACAGTCTGCATGTGTTGGTGTATGTGTGAGAGAAGTGTGGTGTTTGTGTCTGCTTGTTCATGGATGTGAAATCTAGTTTTAATTAATGCCTGATTTCTGAGTGTTTTGTGTGTCTGTGTGATGAAGTCAGACTCTAGGACCTCATTTACACCCTTACATCTGTCTGATCCGATCACAAGTGGACGGCACTAAATACAAGTGTAAATGAGGTACAAAGTGTTCGAGACACACTGAATTACTCAAACCATTATTGGAGGTGGTAAAGGATACATGTGGACATATCTATTTCCAGTGAAAATGTTAAATATTTCCTGATTCATCCTGGAGATCTAAATGCCTCCTACTTATGAAATCACTCTGTCAAAAACAAGATTTAAACCTTAAAAATAAAAACAAACAAACAAACACATAATTAAATAAATCCAATCAAACATACACACAAGACCACAGCATTTCCAGTATGACTGACATCAACATCTAACCCTAATTTTGAAATTTACTTTAATAAACAAAGTTTGTAGATGCAATCTGTGCATTCTGTACGTTCTAGTCCAAGTTTCATAGAACATGCATTGGCATTTTTTTTTACTACTATTTTACTAGTCTAGAGGCTGCTGTTACATTCATTCAAAATCCCTATATATATAATGTATATATGTTACTGGCAATATGTGAAAAGCAGGTATTGCCTAGGGAATATATAGAATGCGTGACATTTATAGGCAAAGTATGAAATGTCTGTTTTTTGCGATTACGTTGCATACTTTTCCTAGGCATTCTATACATTACCTTAGGTATTATACAGAATGACAAGCACACTCTAGGAAAAATATCAAAACACGCCTTTATTGGCATTAAACACGTTTTTGAAAAATGAACGAAGAACTATGACATAAAGTAAAGTCTTTCTTACCAGAAAAACACGAAAGCAGTAGTGACGTTGAGCTACTTGTTGCGGCAAGGAAGGCTGGAATGGCATTTTGAATGGCACTAAACTTTCTTCCTGTTCTGACATCATGACACAGCAACCGTCCAGGAACAATATGGGCGAGCCTCTGCGGCGGGAGAGGAAGCGTACGTGTTTCGCTACCGGCACAACCACCGCCGAACAGAAGACCGAAGACCCAAGCGTGAGTAGCGGGAGCATTCTATACTCTGCTGGCTGGCTCTTTAGCATTATATAGAATGCCTAGGAAATGTTTGAAATATAAACCATCTCATACTTTGCTAACAAACTTCAGGCATTCTATAGGCATTCTATACAATGCCAGATTTCACACATTTCCGGTAACATATATGGTTTAAGGCTTAGGGGAAACGAAACGTGCAGGTAGGAAAACATAGACACAGAAGATGAAGATTCAAACAGGTAACTTTACTTATATCAGTCCAATAGGTTTCCATTCAAACACACACCATAATAGTGATGTTCGGTTTTTTGAACAAATCGTTCTTTTGAGCCGGTTGTCAGCAAGTAACCAGTTCATTAATCGAACTGAAACTAAATTTAGTTCCGGTGTCGTGAGAAATCCTGTCCCCCTGTGAAATACTGTCCGCTTAGGACCCAACGTGGTAGCTGTTTGAAATGCCTGATCAAAAGCTGTTATCGCGATGTTTCGTTTAATGGCTAATCGAGCTGCTGTAGCCTATTCTAGCAAGCTAAATGCTCTGTTCAAAATAAAAGCATTTAAAAAATGTGTTATAAATAATAACAAAACGCGTTACGTATCAGACACGTCAGCCTAAAGTGTGCCAAGAAAACATCCCCCACACCATTACACCACCACCACCAGCCTGCACAGTGGTAACAAGGCATGATGGATCCATGTTCTCATTCTGTTTACGCCAAATTCTGACTCTACCATCTGAATGTCTCAACAGAAATCAAGACTCATCAGACCAGGCAACATTTTTCCAGTCTTCAACTGTCCAATTTTGGTGAGCTTGTGCAAATTGTAGCCTCTTTTTCCTATTTGTAGTGGAGATGAGTGGTACCCGGTGGGGTCTTCTGCTGTTGTAGCCCATCCGCCTCAAGGTTGTGCGTGTTGTGGCTTCACAAATGCTTTGCTGCATACCTCGGTTGTAATGAGTGGTTATTTCAGTCAAAATTGCTCTTCTATCAGCTTGAATCAGTCGGCCCATTCTCCTCTGACCTCTAGCATCAACAAGGCATTTTCGCCCACAGGACTGCCGCATACTGGATGTTTTTCCCTTTTCACACCATTCTTTGTAAACCCTAGAAATGGTTGTGTGTAAAAATCCCAGTAACTGAGCAGATTGTGAAATACTCAGACCGGCCTGTCTGGCACCAACAACCATGCCACGCTCAAAATTGCTTAAATCACCTTTCTTTCCCATTCTGACATTCAGTTTGGAGTTCAGGAGATTGTCTTGACCAGGACCACACCCCTAAATGCATTGAAGCAACTGCCAAGTGATTGGTTGATTAGATAATTGCATTAATGAGAAATTGAACAGGTGTTCCTAATAATCCTTTAGGTGAGTGTAAGCTAATCGGGTAACTGTATGCTATGCTAGAACATACGCTAAAAAAAAAAAAAAAAAAAAAAAAAAACATTAAGAATGAGATATGCACAACTTACAACTTCGGTTATATACTAGTATATGAAACATGATTTGCAAGACGTTAAAGACTATTTTAACACAATTTAAACGACAAAAATCAAAACGTGATTTTGTAAGAATTGTAATCAGGCTCTGAAAAGATTACCCATTAAAAATTCTTTCAGCCAATAGGCTGCTGGAAATATGCTTTTTATGACTACTGTTATTAAATAAAATTTTATTAAAACCTGCAAAAGACTTTCTGTCGAGAGATTTAAATACATTTTACTGTAGTTTATTGTGCATGCAGATTATATTAAAAGTTAAGCGAAATTTATAAGTTTATAAGACTGGTTTATTCTTTCTATATAGACTACTTTAGACATGTAATATATCCACGTTTGTTGATCAGTGCCTGTAATGTGTACTAGTTGCGCAATTTTCAGTCGAATCCGACGTGAAGGATAAATGAATTAACTGTGAACACAAACACCATTAACTTAAGTGAATGAAAGGCAATAATCAGCATAATGCAAATAACTTTATTCAATTGTTTCAATATGCATTGACACAGATTACTTTATTTGAATGTTTCCTTGATATAACATGACACTGAGAAACACATTAAAAAGCATAAAAGAAATGCATAGTGTCATCATTGCATGATGACGTCAGGAACCTATGAATCTGCTTTTTGAACCGGTTCATTGAGCCGAACTGTCCAACCGGTTTGTGGAAATGAATCGGATTTTGCATCACTACACCATAATGTTAAAATGACCGAACAGAGAATGAATGTGAGGACACAAGATGATTAATAGAACACAGCTGAACCAAACAAACTCATAATGACGGTGACCATCAAGACAAACTGAACATAACTGTGACAGTTGTGTTGTGCAGATGGTAATTTTCATGGTAATTTAGAATATTTCCGCCTAACTCTGTCATTGGTGGTAAAGTTGTGAAAATTCCAGAAGGCTAAGTAATAGCAAATTAAATGAGAGACTAATTTTAAATGACAGGAAAATTGACCAATCATACCGTCCCTCTAAATGGGTGGGACTTGTTATCACTAAGTCTGTGATGCTATTCTACCCGCTGTGGGGAACTCGATAAAAAAAAAAAAACCCTGATAAAATATCTAGTGCTATTCGCTATGGAAACCCAAGCAACATTAATGAGGTGGACATTATTGCTAATTTATTATTCACACCCTTTTCGAGATTACCTTTTAAAGAAAAGCTGGAGTTAATCGGCAAAGGAAGAGCTACATCAGAGCTTAATTTTGTGCAGAGAGCCAAAGCTTTTCGAAACATTTCAACCACAGCAATTAAGCGATACCCCTGGATGACAGCATGAATCAAGAAGATAAAAGGCAGAATATATAAGATTTTTATATTAAAATACCACTAAAACAATGTCATGTATTTTGTTGACTTGTGTACATACATTATCCAAATGTTTCCAAAAATGTTTAATCCAGAGAAATCAGCTATTTTAACCAGTTTTACAGACTGTATCCTTGCATCACCTCAATGATGTCATGTTCGCGCTACCTTAATATAGTATGCATTTTATTAAACAGGTATACATCTAATATACATATAGGTATACATTGGATATATCAACAGAAAACAGCACGGTGTTACCCCTCGCATGCAACAGAAGCGGCAACTGCAGTATACGCATAATAAAAGCTCAGAGACCGGTGTTTTGCGCAGGTCTCTCTCATTAGCATTCACTTCCAAGGGCTCTGGGCGTGTCCTTCTTCATACCACCAACATTAATAAAACTTTAATACATTTGCTCATTCATAAACATGGTTTCTGCCCGGATTCCTTTCCATCGGAGGTGAAGAATCAAGACTACAACTCCCATTCACGGTGTCATCAAGCCCCCTTATTTTGATTAAGCGAAAACTTACATACTGTGCCTTAAAGTTTACTGCTGGAATTGTTTGCTGTTTGTGTAAGTTATTTAAAATCGAATAGATTACATGACTAATTTTCTTCTGGCCACGGCGGCCACTGTTTTAAATATGTTAAGCTTTATTTGAGAAAACAGTTATTTTGCAGCATTACTGGTCAGTCTGTAAATCTACTAACTTAGCGACCATGCACATTTGCTGTAATTCTGCATAAGTTAAATTGGTAACACTTTACATTAAGATTCCCTTTGTAAAGGGTTTATAAAGGTGTTTGTTAATGACTAATAACTCATTTACAAATGCATTATAAATCATTGATAAGCAGTTATAACTGCATGAATAAAAAGTGTGACTTTAACGCAATGCCTGCTAAATAGTGAGCCCTTTACTCACATGTTATAAATGCTTAATAAATGTATTTATTCACCCTTACTTAACTCAAAACCAGATTCCTGATTTATTTAATGATGCAACAAAATTAGACTTTCATAGTGAGACTGAAGGGTGTTGTATGTGGTTTTTCTCATTAATATCTCATGACTGCCACTTTTTAATATTATCTAATATTACAAAAGTAATATCTCATGACTGCCACTTTTCTTTTTTTTTTCTTTCTTTTTTATGTTCCTTACCAAAAGTTACAGTCTTACCCATGATATTCCACAAAAGGCTCATGATGCCTATCCACAGCAGTGTATAAAAACTGATTTCTTGTTTATGAACTTTATTTAAAAAACAAAAAAACAAAAAACAAGAGCACAACCATAATCTGATGAGATATTAATAATGAATTTATTCATTCTAATATTAGTTACTTAATTAGTACCTACCTTAATGTAGGGTGGACACCTGTGAAGCATTTATTAATAAGTTACAAACATTAATAAACAGTGTAAGTGAACCTTAATGTAAAGTGATCACCTGTGAACCATTTATTAATGGGTTACTAACATTAATAACCTGTGTAAGTGAACCTTAATGTAAAGTGATCACCTGTGAACCATTTATTAATGGGTTACTAACATTAATAACCTGTGTAAGTGAACCTTAATGTAAAGTGATCACCTGTGAAGCATTTATTAATGAGTTTCTAACATTAATAACCTGTGTAAGTGAACCTTAATGTAAAGTGATCACCTGTGAAGCATTTATTAATGAGTTTCTAACATTAATAACCTGTGTAAGTGAACCTTAATGTAAAGTGATCACCTGTGAAGCATTTATTAATGAGTTTCTAACATTAATAACCTGTGTAAGTGAACCTTAATGTAAAGTGATCACCTGTGAAGCATTTATTAATGAGTTTCTAACATTAATAACCTGTGTAAGTGAACCTTAATGTAAAGTGATCACCTGTGAACCATTTATTAATGAGTTACAAACTTTTTATTTTGAGTTCTCAAAACTGACACATTTTAACCCTTCGGTGGTTTTCGTTTTGGGAATTACACTCAGGGTCTTTGGGGTCTCCACAGACCCCAGGCAACAAAATGTAATTTTGTAACAAAACAATTGTTTTTTTGAGAACAAATTTAATTTTACTCTGTTTATTAATGTTTTTACTCAACATCAGTGTAATTTTTGGAGTATTTAAATAATTCTTTAATTTATATAAATAAATTAAATAATATATTTTGTAATGGATTTTCACACAAAATCAGTTTAAAAAAAAAAAAAGTATTTATTTATTAACAGAACAAAAATTTGCAGAAATGAAGTTATACAGTATTACATATTGAGTGTGTGTGTGTGTGTGTGTGTGTGTGTGTGTGTGTGTGTGTGTGTGTGTGTGTGTGTGTGTGTGTGTGAGTATGATCATTTTGCATTGTGGATGTTTTATGCATTGTTTTGTTTTTTTATTTGAGCAAACGTCCTTTAGGGTCAGACCCCGAAGACCTTAGGAGGGTTAAGTAAATCTGAATAGTTTAATTGTTTTGCGTTTTATGAACTTGTTTGTTTCTTTTGAGACAAACCTAAATTTGGGTGAAAGGAGCGATGACTCAAGGAGAAAATGGGCTTCTTTATTAACAATAAATTTAAACAGAAACTATCCAAGAGGGAGAAAACTTGACAAGACAATACACAAAGAGCAAGGAAACAAACGACAGGTAACAGAAGACAATGATTTAGCACAGGACTGCAAACACAAGGAGAATAAATAAGGAGCAAACAAGGCAGGTAACGAGGGAAGACAGGTGGGGAAAATTAACCAATAATCAGATAACAAGATGGGCGGGTTAGACAATGAACAGGAGAGCACATGGCACAAGGAAACAAGCCATGTGCTCACACCAAACATGACAAACACAAGCACATGGCCAGCAAAGACAAATTACAAGCCATGTGCTCACACAAAGACAAGACCAAAACAGGAGTGTCAGGTCTCTGTCACAAAACCAAGAATAAGCTACACTGAAGTGACAGAACCCTGACAAAATTTAACTGAAACTGGGCTGGGATTTCCATTTCCCAGCATGCTTTGCCATGGCACTTGAGAGGGAGAGTAAATGCTCAAATTAAGTGTTAAATATTGTTTTTTTTGTGTGTGTGTGTGTGTGTGTGTATGTGTATGCAAGATTAATGTTAAGTGGGTTTGAGAGTGGGTTAAGTTGGTTTGAGAACAGGTATAAGAGGACACAATAAGCTTTTGGCCTGACTAGCTGAAGAGTGTCCAAAAGTCCTCTAATCCAAGCATTAGCCAGTCTAAAAATTCTCGTTTTAGACTCTAATTCATGATCTGTGTTTTGTTTTGCTCTATCCTCTAAGCTTCTGCATTCATCAGAAACTCTTGAATCATCAATATGCATGCGTCAAGGGTTCAAGGGTTAGGGGAGAGCGGGGCACAACTTAACACTTTCTGACTGTCTCAGTTTGTATAAATTCACTTGGGGTTCAGAGTATTTATTTTTTCCCACATTAATTTCACACGTCTAGTACAATGATGTGGTTTTGTTTCATTAATACAGTGTATACTTTTTTCTTGATATACCCGAAAGAATGTCCCAAAAATTAAACTAAAATATTTTGTCAATAAAATACAATTATTAATTTTAAAAAAATAAAATAATGGCATTTTTAATAATTTAAAATATAATAATTTTTGAGTTTGACGATAAACACATCGCTAAATACAGCTATACAGCATAGTTAAAACATAATAACTAATACTTTCTGAACATCGAGTTATTATTCACCCTTTTCTCATGGTTTCTCAAAATAATTAATAAAAGTATAGAATATAATATCATAGTCTAATATTCTAATAGGGGCTCATTGTAACGCAGTGTTAAAACACACCCCACCCGCACAACTGGGATTTAAACCGCGGCTCGTGTCTTCTGCTGTTAGATCAGCATTAAAGAACAATCTCAACTGTTCTTAACAGATATAAGATTAAAATAATATCAGATTTGTCTTATTTTAAATAAACACAAAAAACAGATGAAAAATAAACTTAAGTAAGAAATTTACTTTTGCTATGGTTGAATAAATGTTCAGTGATATCTTCCAAAGATTTTTTAATTTTGGCACAATTTTTTCTCTAAATAAAGTTGATATGGCAACTAGTAAATGCACAAAGTTTTGTCATCCTGGCATGTGTGGAAAGTGTTAAACCATGCGTTACAACTAACCCCGCGTTAGCTTGTGCCCCACGCTCCCCTACTCTTTCGCCATAAATCGACACCTACGGCAATCTGTCGGAAGTTAGTTATTTTAGTCTATAAAGTTTTAAATATGGATAATTTTCTTAAACATGCGCCACTTATTAACCCCCCAGAGCTGTGTGGAGCAGTTATATGATGGATAGATGCACTTTTATGGACTTCATAAACAAGGCAACTATTCACTGCCATTATAATGCTTAGATTAGCTAGGACTTTTTAAATATAACTCTGATTTTATTTGTCTGAAAGAAGAAAGTCATATACTCCTAGGATGGCTTGAGGGTGAGTAAATCATGGGGTTAATCGCAACTTCTTAAAGTCAACAGCTCAGCTTAACCTGTGTACAAACGATTTTTACGTTATTGCTTATGTCCTTGTTGAAACACAGTATTTTCAAGATGGATTTTCCAGGACTTCTAGACATCCATCATTTACTTTCTCTCTCCCTTCCCCCGTCCCTCTTTCTCTTTACTCCTCTCACTTTGTCAGTCTGTCTCTACATGAACATCTCTATAATCTAACACCATCCAAGAATGATAAATATCTGTGCTTGTTTAGTGGTCTGTGTATGTGTGTGTGGTTTTGGCATGGGACAGGCAGGCTAAGAAGGATTGCAGAAGTGTCCTCTGGAAGTGCTGAGTCGTCATTATGCAGCATCTCTCGGCTGTCATGCTTTTAACCCCATCATTAAAGGCGGTCTGTAATATATGCACAGAGCAGGTCAGAGTGGCAGTGTTAAAGCAGTCACTGAACGTTTGCTCTCCTTCTGCTGTGTCCTGTATTTTTTTTTTTTTTCTCCTGACACTAACCTGAATGTCTTCTTAAAGCACTTTGCCATGTTTTCACCCTGACAACCTGCTGAACAGATCTGGTTAGAGGGGCTTACATGTTATTTGCAACCAAAAAGAGCATAAAGGTCTGTAAGTCAGAAGAGTTAGAGCTATGGATGAAATGTTGAATCTAAAGAAATCTTACAGCCTCTTCTGAAAAAGTCTGATTTGACCAAACATTTTCAAAAACAAAAAATGAATAGTCTGAAGAGACACTCAATACTCTGAAGAAATGGTGGATACCTGAATGAATTATTCAGCATCCACACAATAATAAATTGAATTAAGACCTATTCGGAAAGAACAAGTTGTTCCTGTTCCCCTGTTAAATGTGTTTGACATCTGTAAATATAGTAAAAATATACAGAATAAATATCCTGCTGTTTTTGGATAATTTGAGTTGAGTAACTCTGAGAAATCAAATTCTTTCCGTAAACTTTTCAAAAGTTTGGGCTCAGTAATTTTTCATGTAAATGTTTTTGAAAAGGAAGGAAGGATGTATTTATTTGATAAAAAAAAAAAAACAGTAAAAACATTACTATTGTGAAATATTATTCACATTTTAAATAACAGTTTTTAATACTTTAAAACAAAAATATTCCTGTAATGGCAAAGCTGAATTTTACTACAGTCTTCAGTGTCACATGATCCTTCAGAAATAATTTGAATATGCAGATTTGGTGCTTAGGTAACATTCTTATTACACTCTAAAAAATGCTGGGTTAAAAACAACCCAAATTGGGTTGAAAATGGACTAACCCAGCGATTGGGTTGTCTTAAGCAAACATTTAACCCAACCGCTGGGTCAAAACGACCCATTCACTAGGTTAAAACAACCCAATTGTTTTTTTAGAGTGTATTCTTATTATTATCACAGTTGAAAATTGTGCTGAATAACATTTTTTTGTGAAAACCATTATACACTCACCTAAAGGATTATTAGGAACACCTGTTCAATTTCTCATTAACGCAATTATCTAATCAACCAATCACATGGCAGTTGCTTCAATGCATTTAGGGGTGTGGTCCTGGTCAAGACAATTTCCTGAACTCCAAACTGAACGGGCCGGTCTGAGTATTTCACAAACTGCTCAGTTACTGGGATTTTCACGCACAACCATTTCTAGGGTTTACAAAGAATGGTGTGAAAAGGGAAAAACATCCAGTATGCGGCAGTCCTGTGGGCGAAAATGCCTTGTTGATGCTAGAGGTCAGAGGAGAATGGGCCGACTGATTCAAGCTGATAGAAGATCAACTTTGACTGAAATAACCACTCGTTACAACCGAGGTATGCAGCAAACCATTTGTGAAGCCACAACACGCACAACCTTGAGGCGGATGGGCTACAACAGCAGAAGACCCCACCGGGTACCACTCATCTCCACTACAAATAGGAAAAAGAGGTTACAATTTGCACGAGCTCACCAAAATTGGACAGTTGAAGACTGGAAAAATGTTGCCTGGTCTGATTAGTCTCGATTTCTGTTGAGACATTCAGATGGTAGAGTCAGAATTTGGCATAAACAGAATGAGAACATGGATCCATCATGCCTTGTTACCACTGTGCAGGCTGGTGGTGGTGGTGTAATGGTGTGGGGGATGTTTTCTTGGCACACTTTAGGCCCCTTAGTGCCAATTGGGCATCATTTAAATGCCACGGCCTACCTGAGCATTGTTTCTGACCATGTCCATCCCTTTATGACCACCATGTACCCATTCTCTGATGGCTACTTCCAGCAGGATAATGCACCATGTCACAAAGCTCGAATCATTTCAAATTGGTTTCTTGAACATGACAATGAGTTCACTGTACTAAAATGGCCCCCACAGACACCAGATCTCAACCCAATAGAGCATCTTTGGGATGTGGTGGAACGGGAGCTTCGTGCCCTGGATGTGCATCCCACAAATCTCCATCAACTGCAAGATGCTATCCTATCAATATGGGCCAACATTTCTAAAGAATGCTTTCAGCACCTTGTTGAATCAATGCCACGTAGAATTAAGGCAGTTCTGAAGGCAAAAGGGGGTCAAACACAGTATTAGTATGGTGTTCCTAATAATCCTTTAGGTGAGCGTACATTTGCAGGATTATTTGCTGAAAATAAAGTTTAAAAGAACAGCAATTATTTGAAATGTGACCTTTGATCAATGTAATGCATTGTTGCTGAATAATTATTACACTGAATAAAAGCTGGGTTAAAAATGGACTAACCCAGCGATTGGGTTGTTTTAACCCAGCGGTTGGGTTAAATGTTTGCTTAAAGCAACCCAATTGCTGGGTTAAAACATCCCAACCGCTGGGTTAGTCCATTTTCAACACAACTTGGTTTTTAACCCAGCATTTTTTAGAGTGTAATTTCTAAATAAATAAACGCAACACATTCATGCACATACATGTCAACTAACACTCATTAGAGTATTAGTAGAGTATTAGTAGACTGGTAGGGTTAGGATTACAATAAGATGTTAGTATTGTATTACTACTATGCATTAATCATCATGAGCAAGACTCGAACTGTGAAATGAAAAGTGAAACATGCCTGTGTGATTGTAACAATCTGTTAGACCACAGAAGCACTTTTAAAACAGACAGGGCTCAGTGGGTATTCAGTAGGGCGTGAATGACCTGCCCTGACCCCCGATACTCATAGGTGCACACACTAACTCACAGGAAGCAGCCTGTAATTCTATTTCCTGGACTCTGTGTCTGACTTTAATGTTGGATTTTAATGGCTGATCCTGACCCCCAGTCTTGACCTCATCTTCCAACTCGTCTCAGTGCTATAGGCTGGTACTTCAACACAGACAGGCTTCAATGGTCAACTACAAATACACACACACATACACGCACCCGCCCACACACACACACACACACACACACACAGTTTTCATGTTTTATGGGGACATTCCATAGACATAATGATTTGTATATTGTACAAACTGTATATGTCACCCTGGACCACAAAACCAGTCATAAGGGTACATTTTTTGAAATTGAGATTTATACATAATCTGAAAGCGGAATAAATAAGTATTTGTTAGGATATGACATATAATATTTGGCAGATACAACTATTTGAATATTTGGAATCTGAGGGAGCAAAACAATCTAAATACTGAGAAAAATCACCTTTAAAGTTGTCCAAATTAAGTCCTATAGCAACACATATTACTAATAATAATACATTTTTGATATATTTAACATAGGAAATTTACAAAATATTTTCATGGAACATGAACATAGAAAAATCTATAATTTTGACCCATACAATGTATTGTTGGCTATTACCACAAATATACCCGTGCGACTTATGATTGGTTTTGTGGTCCAGGGTCATATATTTTATCCCCTAACTCTAAACTTACCCATCACAGAAAACTTTCAGCATTTTTAAATAAATAATAATAAAAATAATAAAAAAATAAAATAAAAACATCTCGGTTACGTATGTAACCCTCGTTCCCTGAAGGAGGGAATGGAGACGTACGTCGGAACTGACCGACGAATTGGGATCTGCTTTCAGAGACCAATCTGCTTCAACCAACATCCCGACGCGGCATTCATTGTCGCGGGCGATTTTAACAAAGCAAACCTAAAGAAAGTCCTGCCAAACTTTCATCAGCACGTCTCCTGCCCCACACGAGGAGCAAACACACTGGATCATTGCTACACCCCGTTTAAGAACGCCTATAAAGCGCGGTCACTTCCAGCGTTTGGCAAATCGGATCATGCCGCCATTTTCCTCACTCCCGAATACAAACAAAAGCTCCTCCAGGAACCCCCGGTGAGGCGGGAAGTTAAACGTTGGTCACCCCACTCAGAGACCGCGCTACAGGCAGCTCTGGATGACGTTGACTGGGACATGTTCCGAGCGAGTTCAGCTGACGCCAGTGAGTTCACAGATGTGGCGCTTTGCTTCATCGACACGCTTACAGAGCAAGCCACGCAAACAATAACAATAACGCCCTTCTCAAATCAGAAACCGTGGGTGGACAATTCAATCCGCGCGGCAGTGAATGCACGCACTGCTGCTTACAACGCCGGTCTCCATTCAGGAATATGACTGAATACAGAACGCCCTGTTATGCTCTCAGACGAGCAGTTAAAGCCGCAAAACTCCGTTATAAAGACCGAGTGGAGTCTCATTTCCAACTCAACGACTCGCGCGGCGCATGTGGCAAGGTCTGAGGTCCATCTGCTCTTTTGGATCTAAATCCTCTGCAGAGGCGAATGCTGACCCGTTGCTCGTGAACGAGTTAAACTCTTTCACGCCGCTTTGACTGTAACCGCTGCAACGCGACTCCGCCAAGTGGCGGCGTTAGAGGAAATTACTCAGAGCAGCAACAATCACGTGATCTCTGTCTCAGAGGATGAAGTTCGGAGAGCACTCAAGCGTGTGGACGTCAGGAAAGCTGCCGGGCCGGATGGTATTTCAGGTCGTGTTCTGCGGTCCTGTGCTGATCAGCTCGCCGGGTTGTTTACATCTATCTTTAATGAGCCCCTCGCTACATCTGTGGTCCCCACCTCCTTCAAAAAATCCACCATCATCCCTGTCCCTAAGAACAGTAAACCCTCTTGCCTAAATGGCTATCGTCCAGTGGCTCTCACGTCTATAGTCATGAAGGTCTTTGAGAGACTCATTAAAAACACCATTTGCGCCTTCATTCCTGGCACTTTGGACCCTCTTCAGTTTGCCTATCGTCCCAATAGATCGACTGAAGATGCCATCTCTCATGTCCTCCACTCCTCCTCACTCACATCGACAGCAAAAAGTGGGAACTACGTAAGGCTGCTATTTATTGACTATAGCTCAGCCTTTAACACCATAGTTCCCCACCAAGCTAACCTCCAAACTCCTGGATCTCGGCCTGAATCCTTCTCTCTGCCACTGGATTGAGAACTTCCTCACTGGCAGGCCTCAGGTGGTGAGAATAGGCCAGTCCACCTCCTCCTCCATCACCCTGAGTGTGGGTGCTCCACAGGGCTGTGTCCTGAGTCCCCTGCTCTACTCTCTCTACACACATGACTGTTTGTCCACACACAGCTCCACCTCTATCATCAAATTTGCTGATGATACTGTTGTCCTGGGCCTCATTTCCAACAACAATGAGACGGCATACTTGGACGAGGTGGAGCATCTAACATCATGGTGCCAGGACAACTGTCTCTCTCTGAATGTTGGCAAGACCAAAGAAATGATTGTGGACTTCAGGAAGAGACAGCAACGGACATACTCCCCTCATGATCAGCGGGTCACCAGTAGAGAGAGTGAGCAGCTTCAAGTACCTGGGTGTAAACATCTCCGAGGACCTGACCTGGACTGCTCACATTCAGACACAGGTGAAAAAGCCAGGCAAAGACTGTACCACCTGCGCCAGCTGAGGAAATTCAGGGTTTCACCAGCTATCCTGAAAACTTTCTATTTAGGGGCGATAGAAAGTGTTTTAACTCAGTGCATCACAGCGTGGTATGGGAACAGCACCAGTCATGACCGCAAAGCCCTGCAAAGAGTCGTGCGCTTATCCGAGCGTATCTCAGGGTCAGCTCTCCCGTCTCTGCAGGACGCCTACACCAAACACTGCAAAGGTAGAGCTACCAAGATCATCAAGGACTCTAATCACCCTGCAAACCCTCATTTCACGCTGCTGCCATCTGGTAAGCGCTTCCAAGCCTGATGGCCAAAACTGAGAGACTCAGGAGGAGCTTCTTCCCCAGGCCATCAGACTCCTGAACTTAACGCCACGTGACTTCACTTCTGGATAAACATCGACATACTGACATTGCACTGCACTTTCTGTTCTCGTTGTTACTGTGTAACAACCTGTTATAAACCTGTTTGCACATTATACTCTTTATACATTTGTTAACCACATATTTATAAGTCTACAGTTTACTCACTGCACAGTCTACTTCAATTATTTTATTCCACTTTATCCTTATTTGTTACCTTTTTTTTCTCTTGACTTGATTATTTATAATTCTACAGATATAGACTATATATATATATATATATATATATATATATATACACTCACCTAAAGGATTATTAGGAACAGCTGTTCAATTTCTCATTAATGCAATTATCTAATCAACCAATCACATGGCAGTTGCTTCAATGCATCTAGGGGAGTGGTCCTGGTCAAGACAATCTCCTGAACTCCAAACTGAATGTCAGAATGGGAAAGAAAGGTGATTTAAGCAATTTTGAGCGTGGCATGGTTGTTGGTGCCAGACGGACTGGTCTGAGTATTTCACAGTCTGCTCAGTTACTGGGATTTTCACGCACAACCATTTCTAGGGTTTACAAAGAATGGTGTGAAAAGGGAAAAACATCCAGTATGCGGCAGTCCTGTGGGCTTAAAAATGCCTTGTTGATGCTAGAGGTCAGAGGAGAATGGGCCGACTGATTCAAGCTGATAGAAGAGCAACTTTGACTGAAATAACCACTCGTTACAACCGAGGTATGCAGCAAAGCATTTGTGAAGCCACAACATGCACAACCTCGAGGCGGATGGGCTACAACAGCAGAAGACCCCACCGGGTACCACTCATCTCCACTACAAAAAAGAAAAAGAGGCTACAATTTGCACAAGCTCACCAAAATTGGACAGTTGAAGACTGGAAAAATGTTGCCTGGTCTGATGAGTCCCGATTTCTGTTGAGACATTCAGATGGTAGAGTCAGAATTTGGCGTAAACAGAATGAGAACATGGATTCATCATGCCTTGTTACCACTGTGCAGGCTGGTGGTGGTGGTGTAATGGTGTGGGGGATGTTTTCTTGGCACACTTTAGGCCCCTTAGTGCCAATTGGGCATTGTTTAAATGCCACGGCCTACCTGAGCATTGTTTCTGACCATGTCCATCCCTTTATGACCACCATGTACCCATTCTCTGATGGCTACTTCCAGCAGGATAATGCACCATGTCACAAAGCTCGAATCATTTCAAATTGGTTTCTTGAACATGACAATGAGTTCACTGTACTAAAATGGCCCCCACAGTCACCAGATCTCAACCCAATAGAGCATCTTTGGGATGTGGTGGAACGGAGCTTCGTGTCCTGGATGTGCATCCCACAAATCTCCATCAACTGCAAGATGCTATCCTATCAATATGGGCCAACATTTCTAAAGAATGCTTTCAGCACCTTGTTGAATCAATGCCACGTAGAATTAAGGCAGTTCTGAAGGTAAAGGGGGTCAAACACAGTATTAGTATGGTGTTCCTAATAACTTTAGGTAGTGTATATATATATATATATATATATATATATATATATATATATATATATATATATATATATATATATATATATATATATATATATAGATAGTACTTTTTTTTTTAATCCTATTTCTATATAATTTCCTCCTTGTGTTTTTAACTGTGAATTTGCACTGTCCATGGAGCGGACCTGTTTACATTTCACTGCCGGTTGTATATTCTGTGTATAACTGTGTATGTGACAAATAAAACTCTTGAATCTTGAATCTTGAATCTTCAAGTGTTTCTAAACGAGCCAATATCCGCCCGCTATGCGGGTATAAATACGGAAGTGGAATACCGCATCCTCGCTTTTCAACTGAGGAGCCGAAACAAGTGGCTCGGCCTTCAGCTGAAGCACAGCACCTGGCGACGGGACGTATGTCTCCGTTCCCTCCTTCAGGGAACGAGGGTTACATACATAACCGAGACGTTCCCTTTCAGTCGGTCACGTTCGGGGTTGGGATCCCTACCAAAACGCCAGGATGCTGGCCCTTCCAGCGCCCTGCTTGAGCTCACTGGACCGCTCCTTCATTGGAGAGGAAGTCAGGGCTCCAGGCAGGGAAGGACAGTCACTGCTGTTCCTGCAAGACCCACTCAGAGTGACTATTGGATAACGCTGGGAAAGCGTGCCCGTTTGGGAACGGAACGCTGCGGGGGCCATGTGCCTCAACGGAGGGAGAGGTGGCAAATTACGCATAAGGACTAGCCTATGAGGGTAGTACAACATATGGCAGTCTCTGGGGTGGATCCAGCCTGATCCCAGGGGGGAAGAACACTGCCAGAGACGACAGAGCGAGCTCTGTCAAGGGAAAGACACGGGGCTAGCCGAGTAGGGTAGCTGGTACCGTGGAGAATACACATATGGGGTTGCCGTTAGGGAACCGCTACATATGGAACCCAGCCTACACACACGTTCCACAAGCATACGGGTGCAGGCCTGGCGCCAGACGGCCACAACGTCTGACACCGAAGGGGTGCCGGAGGAGCTCGACAGGGTTCGCCATTTTCTGGGGAACACGACTGGAGATAAATAACGCACACATCCGGCCCAGGGGGCGGGAATGGCGTCGCAAGCCGACACTAGAACGGGCACATCGCGCTACTGGCCACTGGGGGCGAGTACATGGGAAGATACCGGCTCTACACGGAGGCTATAGAATCTAGCGAACGTGTTAGGTGTCGCCCAGCCCGCAGCCCTACATATATCTGTTAGCGAGGCGCCCCGAGCCAGCGCCCAGGAGGAGGCTACACTCCTAGTTGAGCGCGCTCGCAACCCGAACGGGCAGGGCACGTCTTGGGACTGGTACGCCAAGACAATAGCATCCACTATCCAGTGGGCTAACCTCTGCTTGGAGACAGCCTTCCCCTTCTGCTGGCCTCCGTAACAGATGAAGAGCTGTTCTGAGGTCCTAAGGCTTCGAGTTCGGTCCACGTAGGCGCGGAGAGCGCGGACGGGACAGAGCAAAGCCAGGGCTGGGTCTGCCTCCTCTGAAGGCAGCGCTTGCAGGTTCACCACCTGGTCCCGAAAAGGAGTGGTGGGAAACTTGGGCACGTATCCGGGCGTGAGAGTTACCTGGCCCGAATTCTAGGCATGATTCGTTGACCGAAAGTGCATGCAGGTCCCCTACCCTCTTGATGGAGGCCAATGCAACCAAGAGTACTGTCTTCATGGACAAGATATTCAGCTCAATGGACTGCAGAGGCTCGAAGGGAGGGCTCTGGAGTGCTCTCAGTACCAGAGCTAAGTCCCAAGAGGGTACCGGGTTTGGACGAGGAGGATTCAGCCTCCTCGCACCCCTGAGGAACCTGACGATTAGGTCGTGCTTCCCTAAGGACTTACCACCAACTGCATCGTGATACACTGCTATTGCCGCGACATACACTTTAAGGGTGGAGGGAGACAGCCTTCGCTCCAACCCATCTTGCAGAAAGGAAAGCACGGCGCCAATCGAACACCTTCGGGGGTCATCGCGGCGAGAAGAACACCACTCAACGAACAGGTTCCACTTCAATGCATAGAGGCGCCTCATAGAGGGGGCTCTAGCGGAAGTGATGGTGTCCACCACTGGCTGTGGTAGACCACCTAGAACCTCCGCGTCCCGTCCAGGGACCAGACGCGGGTGCCATAGTGTGCCCCGTCCCTGAGAAAGTAGGTCCTTCCTCAGAGGAATGGGCCAGGGAGGTGTTGTCACGAGGAGAGTTAGTTCGGAGAACCAGGTCCGGTTGGGCCAGTAGGGCGCAACTAGCAAGACCTGCTCCTCGTCCTCCCTGACTTTGCACAGTGTCTGTGCGAGAAGGCTCACTGGGGGGAACGCATACTTGCGTAGGCCCCGGGGCCAGCTGTGTGCCAGTGCATCCGTGCTGAGGGTGCCCCCGGTCAGGGAGTAATACAGCTGGCAATGGGTCGACTCTGGAGAGGCAAACAGGTCTACCTGTGCGGCTCCGAAGAGGCCCCATATCAGCTGGACCACCTGGGGATGGAGTCGCCACTCCCCCGGAGGTGTCGGCTGCCGTGAGAGCTCGTCGGCTGTCCGGTTGAGCGCACCTGGGATGTGAATGGCGCGAAGCGACCTCAGATGCTTCTGACTCCAAAGGAGGAGATGGCGGGCAAGCCGGAGCATGCAACGGGGCGTAGACCACCCTGACGGTTGATGTACGCAACGGCCGCAGTGCTGTCCGTGCGGACCAGTACGTGCCTGCCCTGTAGCGGCTTTTTTAGAGCAAGACGTACTGCCAGTAGCTCTAGGCAATTGATATGCCAATGCAGTTGGGGCCCCGTCCACAGACGCGAAACTGCATGCCCATTGTACGTGGCCCCCCAGCCGGTGGATGAGGCATCCGTGAAGACCACAGCATGCCTGGACACCTGTTCTAGGGGCACTCCCGCCCGTAGAAACGAAGGGTCCGCCCACGGGCTGAAGGTTTGGCGGCAGTAAGGAGTAACTGAGACCCGGTACTTGCCGATCTGCCACGCCCATCTTGGGACTCGGCCGTGAAGCCAGTGCTGAAGCGGTCTCATATGTAGCAATCCGAGCGGCGTTACTGCGGCTGCAGATGCCATATGCCCCAGGAGCCTCTGAAAGAACTTCAGTGGGACCGCTGTCCTGCCTTTGAACGTATTCAAGCAGTTCAGCACTGATCGAACTCGCTCCTCTGTGAGGCGCACAGTTCAATTGACCGAATCCAGCTCCATACCGAGATAAGAGATCCTCTGTGTGGGACAGAGTTTGCTCTTCTCTCGGTTGACCCGAAGGCCCAACAGGCTGAGGTGACGGAGCACCAGGTCCCCGTGTTCGCACAACTGCTCTCTGGACTGGGCGAGTATGAGCCAGTCGTCGACGTAGTTGAGAATCCGAACGCCGCGTTCTCTGAGCGGAACAATGGCTGCCTCCGTGACTTTCGTGAAGACACGGGGCGACAGGGACAGCCCGAAGGGCAGGACTTTGTACTGATATGCCCTCTCCTCGAACGCAAAGCGTAGGAATGGTCTGTGTCTCGGGAGAATGGAGACATGAAAGTACGCGTCCTTCAGGTCGATTGCTGCGAACCAATCTTGGGGACGGATGCATTCGAAAATGCGTTTCTGCGTCAACATTCTGAACGGGAGCTTGTGCAGGGCCCGATTCAGGACACGCAGGTCCAAGATTGGTCTCAACCCACCCCCTTTCTTGGGTACAATGAAGTAAGGGCTGTAGATCCCTGACTTCATATCGGCTGGAGGAACCGGCTCGATCGCGCCCTTCGCCAGTAGGGCTTCGATCTCTAATCGCAAGACATGGGCATCGCAGCTCCGCACAGAGGTGAAGAGGATGCCCTTGAACTTGGGAGGCCGGCGAGCGGGTGAATCGCGTAGCCGAGTCTGATGGTACGGATGAGCCAGCGAGACGGCCTGGGGAGCTCTAGCCAGGCCCCCAGGAACCAGACAAGCGGGACCATCGGCACCACAGACGTACCCGGGGTGGGGCAGCGAGGTGGGAGACTCAGACCCGACTCGGGAGGCCCGGAGGCGGCCCGGAGTGTTGTCTGAGCCTCCCCGGGTGGGGCAGAGAGTGGGTGAGAAGGCTTGGATGCGTCCTCGGTGCCCACTCTGCTGCCCCCTGCCTGGGGAAGGCAGGAGGGAGGAATACTGCGGCCGACGACTGGGTGGAGGCAGCAGCTGGTCGTCAGGGCAGGATATTTTTGATCGCCTCCGTCTGCTTCTGGGCCATCGAGAACTGCTGGGCGAAGTTCTCGATGGCGTCGCCGAAGAGGCCGGCCTGGCAGACAGGGGCGTTGAGGAACCGCACCTTGTCAGTATCACGCATGTCTGCCAGGTTCAGCCACAGGTGGCGTTCCTGGACCACTAAGGTGGACATCGCCCGACCCAGGGAGCGCGCGGTGACTTTCGTCGCCCTGAGGGTGAGGTCCGTCGCCGTGCGCAGTTCCTGCATAATGCCTGGGTCAGAACTACCCTCGTGCAGTTCCTTGAGCGCTTTGGCTTGGTAAACCTGCAGGAGCGCCATGGCATGCAAAGCCGATGCGGCCTCTCCGCAGGCTGTGTAAGCCTTGCCCGTCAGCGCGGACGAGAACTTACACGCCCGGGAGGGGAGACGTGGGTTACCACGCCAGTCGGTGACGGTCTTAGGACAACCGAACGTTCGACTGGGGGGATCCCCACGTAGCCCTTAGCCACGCCGCCATCGAGGGTAGTGAGGACGGAGGAACCAATCGATCGATGTCTGGCGCTGAAGGGCGCCAGCCACGACCTCGTGAGTTCCTGATGCACCTCCGGGAAGAATGGTACCGGGGCCGGGCGCTGAGAACCAGCACGGGCCGTTCCGAGAGACCAATCATCCAGCCGCGAGGGCTCGGGACACGGTGGAGGGTTCCACTCGAGCCCGACCTCGCGGCGGCCGGGAAAGCATAGTCGCGAGAGCTCTGGATCAGGCTCGGCAACGCTACCACACCCGAAGGGGCAACGCAGCCGCAGTCTTCATCTCCAGAGTCCATTAGCTCGTCCCCCGATGCAGCAATCGACATCATGTCCTCAGCCGGAGCTCCAAAGGTAACGGCTGGTCCCCCGTGGGAGGGAGCTTCCCTTTGGAAGCTCCACCGGCGCAGCGGAGGGGGGAGGGTCCCGAGGGGCTTGGTGTCCCGTCGGGGGTTCCCTCACAGTTACCCTCAGGTCTCCACCAAAGGCATCAGCCAAAGTAGCAGCCCTCTGCTTTGCAGCGGGAGGACCACTAGATCGGGGAATGCGCAATGGGACTCCACCCCTTTTGAGGTAATCGAGCCTAGACCGTAAGACTGCGATGGTCATGTTCCCGCAGTAGGAACATGAGTCATTCACAAAAGCTGCCTCAGCGTGCTGAACGCCCAAACACGTGAGGCAACGATCGTGACCGTCAACTGGGGACAGGAAGCGACTGCATCCAGAAACACACGGTTTGAATGACATCTTGGAGATGCAGGGTCAAACCGTGTTTTGCTCTTTTAGAAAGGAAAGAATGCTCTAATAGTGTTGAAGCACACAGGGGAGATGGCCGCGGCTCACAGCAGTTCAATGGTGCAAGCCTGCTGTGAGCACTCAGAGGACGCCCAGGCAGGCTGAGAACAGCTGATCCCTTGAGAAGCGACCACCCGCTGAATCGCGCCGTCACACCCGCACCCGGAAGTCGAGCGATCCTTTCCGACTCGTCCGTATAATACTCTTCGCAGGAAACCCAGCGTCAAACCAACGACAGGATTCGGCTCCGAAGTAGAAAGCGAGGATGCGGTATTCCACTTCCGTATTTATACCCGCATAGCGGGCGGAGCGTGGACCGCATGCCAATCGATATTGGCTCGTTTAGAAACACTCGAAGCAGATTGGTCTCTGAAAGCAGATCCCAATTCGTCGGTCAGTTCCGACGTACGTCGAACATGACCGACTGAAAGGGAACATCACTTAATATGATTTATAAGCAGTTTTCCTCATGGGGATCAAAAAGTCCCCACTATAGGAACATTGTGTCCCCATAACATAGGGTATACCACTAAAACACACACACACACACACACACACACACACACACACACACACACGGCACGCACACGGGGGGGTCGGTAAGAACTGTTTTAAAATTTACAATCAGTACTTTTGTGACATATTTTTACCATTTAAAATAACTCTATTGTATTTTTCTATTGTAAAATCTAATTTATTCTTGTGATGGCCAATTACTTCAGAATTTAGTGTCACATGACCCTTCAGAAATGATTCTAATATGCTGATTTATTACATTACAATAACATTATTTATAATTAATAATTATAATAAATTCTTTATAATTATAATTTTTTGTGGTAACTATGATACATTTTCAGGTTTCTTTAAATGAAATAAAGCATTTATTTTAAATAGAAAGCTTTTGTAACAATGTAAAAGTGTTTTCTGTCACTTTTGATCAATTTAATGTTTCCTTGCTGAATAAAAAAATGGCCACAAACTTTTGAACAGCATATGTGATAAATATAATTTTATTACACATATAAATAAGTCAAAACAACAACAGAAAAACTGTGTAATACTTGTAATGCTTATTCGTTTTAAGTGTGGAATGTTGCAACATGGAAACCGTAGCTTAACAAAAGCACAATGCCAATATTAAGTGATGGAGAACATGAACACTGGGACAACAAATCCTCCAAACCTAATTCAACATCTATCGGTGCTCTGACTTGGGCTTTAACCAACAACCACACCTAATAGTTTCCACCTACTCGGGCTGAAAGGTACGTGTGGCACAGTGGGCCGGGCTGGGCCCTGACGAATTCCTCAGGTTGCTGTTGTCAAGGACGGCAGGATATGTTTTAATTCAGCCTGCTTCCCATATCTCATTGCACTGGCTATTCATTAATAATGTGTTTTAATTAGCTATTAGTTAACATGTTCCTAGTGTCAGAGATATGACGAGGGAGTCCCAGCGGGGGGCATGGGGGTGTGGGGATGAGGCCTGTCTCTCTCTCGTTCCTTTTCTCTGCATAGAACAATTACTGGAGAGTGCTATTACACATATCGCTGCCTTATTAATGGCTGTTCACTTGTGAGGCAAATCATTGTACAGCTAGACAATGAATGGAGAAGACCTCCACTGTGACACAGACACGCACACATACACATACAGAGCCCCTTCCCCCCATGGAGCCCTATTGTGTTCTATCACCCTTACACCCACACACACACACACACACACACACACACACACACACACACACACACACACACACACACACTTGCACTATCTGAGACTGGCTGTAGGAATTACATATCACACTGGGAAAAAGAAGAGGAGAGAAAGAGGGAACAAGAGAGAGAGAGAGAGAGAGAGAGAGAGAGAGAGAGAGAGAGAGAGAGAGAGAGAGAGAGAGAGAGAGAGAGAGAGAGAGACAGAGATTAGAGCTAATTAGCATGAACAATAACAACAAACAAACAGTAAGAGAGTGTGGGTCAGAGGGAGTCTTACAATGACGCTCTTAATTAGTATTGTTTACCAAGTGACACGGTTCATTTTCAATACACAGGGGCCCAACTACTGTATACCAACACACCCCCCTCTACAGCATAAACACACAGTACCTACAGTAATGACACACATACCTATACACACACAATTGATTGTATATTTTGCAATTAACAATCTGTCTGGAATGAAAAATATATCAATTTGTATATGGTTGTTTCTTTAACTTTAGGCATTTATTGTCCCAGGAGTGGATTTTTATTCAAACTAATTCAGCTTTTTATTTTTGTTATATGAAGGTCATTTTAAAACTGCCCTGAAACTTCTATCATGCCTTTCTCATTTATATTTGCTACTTTTTAAAATACTACTGTATGTAGGCTATAGATTTTATTGTTTTCCGCTTGGTCCAGACTTTCAAATCTTTAGATTAAAATAAACCATGTACATATTAATTACTACGTAACAAAGTAAAACAATTTCAATATTTATTGCGTGAATATAATGATTTTCCAAAAATTATGACAGTTGTTATGTCATTGCAAAAACTTAAAAACAAAAAGCCCTAATAAAGTCTTTGTACCTTACTCACCCCTAAATGATACATATTAGTACCTAAAAGATACACATCAGTATTTTAAGAGTGCGTATTAGTACCTTAAAGATACATATAGTACAAAAATTTAAATTAAAAAATTAAAATTAAAAAGTAAGTTACCTGGATGCCTTACAATTTTGAGTTCATTGAAATTAAAAATTTGAGTTAATACAATGAACATTTTTGAGAATTCACACCACCCTTATATTCAAATAGTATTAAAAGATTTTGTAAGTATATTGCGTAATTGTGTTTTAGTTGTTATAATGCAGTGAAACATGCCAAATTGTGCTATTTTCATGATTTTGTGGTTCAGATACAATAATATTTTGAGTTTCTATTTATTAAACCCATTTCCTTCATTGTATTAACTCAAATTTTTAATTTCAATGAACTCAACATTTTAAGGCAACCAGGTTACTTATTTTTTTACAGTGTACCTTTTCGATTTTGTACCTTAGGGTACTGCCCCAGTGACAGCAATGTACTTTTTTTTCTGACAGAGTGTATATATTTAAGAAGAATATGTTATATTTGTATTAGAAAAATTATAAAGATATTATAAGATAACTTAAATTAAATATACAGTATATACATGTAAATATTTATTAAATATATACATGCATGTGTGTGTATTTACATAATAATTATACACAGTACACACACACACACACATATTATGTAAACACAAATGTTTATTTTGGATGTGATTAATCACGATTCATTTTTCCCCAGCACTAATATATATATATATATACACTCACCTAAAGGATTATTAGGAACACCATACTAATACTGTGTTTGACCCCCTTTCGCCTTCAGAACTGCCTTAATTCTACGTCGCATTGATTCAACAAGGTACTGAAAGCATTCTTTAGAAATGTTGGCCCATATTGATAGGATAGCATCTTGCAATTGATGGAGATTTGTGGGATGCACATCCAGGGCACGAAGTTCCCGTTCCACCACATCCAAAAGATGCTCTATTGGGTTGAGATCTGGTGACTGTGGTGGCCATTTTAGTACAGTGAACTCATTGTCATGTTCAAGAAACCAATTTGAAATAATTTGAGCTTTGTGACATGGTGCATTATCCTGCTGGGAGTAGCCATCAGAGAATGGGTACATGGTGGTCATAAAGGGATGGACGTGGTCAGAAACAATGCTCAGGTAGGCCGTGGCATTTAAACAATGCCCAATTGGCACTAAGGGGCCTAAAGTGTGCCAAGAAAACATCCCCCACACCATTACACCACCACCACCAGCCTGCACAGTGGTAACAAGGCATGATGGATCCATGTTCTCATTCTGTTTACGTCAAATTCTGTCTCTACCATCTGAATGTCTCAACAGAAATCGAGACTCATCAGACCAGGCAACATTTTTCCAGTCTTCAGCTGTCCAATTTTGGTGAGCTCGTGCAAATTGTAGCCTCTTTTTCCTATTTGTAGTCAAAATTTGAAGTTCTTTTTGGAAAACTGGGACACCATGACATCCGGACTAAAGAGGACAAGGACAACCCAAGTTGTTATCAGCGCTCAGTTCAAAAGCCTGCATCTCTGATGGTATGGGGTTGCATGAGTGCGTGTGGCATGGGCAGCTTACACATCTGGAAAGGCACCATCAATGCTGAAAGGTATATCCAAGTTCTAGAACAACATATGCTCCCATCCAGACGTCGTCTCTTTCAGGGAAGACCTTACATTTTCCAAAATGACAATGCCAGACCACATACTGCATCAATTACAGCCTGCAGTCCAGATCTTTCACCCATAGAAAACATTTGGCGCATCATAAAGAGGAAGATACGACACAGAAGACCTAAGACAGTTGAGCAACTAGAAGCCTGTATTAGGCAAGAATGGGACAACATTCCTATTCCTAAACTTGAGCAACTTGTCTCCTCAGTCCCCAGACGTCCTCCAGCTGTTCCTTATATGTACATTTAACTTTTCCGGCATCTTATTGCTACCTGTCCCAACTTTTTTGGAATGTGTAGCTCTCATGAAATCCAAAATGAGCCAATATTTGGCATGATATGTTATCTATATTCTATTGTGAATAAAAAATAAGTTTATGCGATTTGTAAATTATTGCATTCTTTTTTTATTCACAATTTGTACAGTGTCCCAACTTTTTTGGAATCGGGTTTGTACATCACGTGGATGGCCAGATGCTCTGCTGAAAAACCTTGGGTCTTGCCATCCATGTTGATGTTACTTTGGCACGTATATATATCATCAATTCCAAACTATTATTCCACACTATTATTCCAAAAGTGTTAAAAATGTAATTTCCACCAGCATTATTTCCGTCACAGAACATGGTGTAAATGACACAATGGTAGGAAATTGAATTAATGATAATAATGATAATAATAATATAAAAAAGACAGAAGTATCTTGTTATTTTCATACATCCATGTTGCACATTGTTAGTGGTCAAATTTGATAAACTGCTGAGCGTGAAAAAAAAGACCCAGTGCTGAAGTATTCATAGAAGAAACACATTTTCAGAACCAGTGACATTTTATTAGCACTTCTTTGATGATGCGTTTTGACTTTTTCAGCATCTATTTCATGCACAAATGTGAATAAGCTATAACAGGAAAACAAAGCAGCACTTTACCATGACCAAGAATGATGCTAAAATGTAGCAAAATGTAAAATTTGCTCGTCTGAAATATTGAGAGGCGGCTCATTGTTAAAGAACTTTACTACGGCTGGTTTCACTTGTCACCTGAGAACATGACACCCTGAACAGCACAAAGAGTTCAATTACCCAAATTTGATTATCAAAATCATTTCAGTTTCGGTAAAAAAATTATTTTGGTGCATCGCTAAAAGATACACCCATGTGACATTATTCATATAAAAACTCTGAATGTGCAGAAAATGACAGGCATGCTGCGTCAGAGCCCCAATCTTCCACCCAAACCCCAGAGGCCTGATGCTTTGCAGAGGTCACTCAAAACAGGGGCAAAAATCAAAGTGATTAAAAGCCCGAGGATCAATAAAGGCTTTATATTAGATTTACCCAGCCTCGCTGAATAGCACACGGTCAGCAGAAAGAGGCTGGACTGGTTTTAAATGAAGTGATATGCAGCAGGCATGTGGAGATTGGACTTTATAAATCTTTAAAGATCCGTCAGATTTGTGCACAGTGAGGAAGAGGAAGGAACTTGTTGGCTGGACTCTGCTCAAAGCTCAGTGCAGAACATTTCCTGCCTGCATCCAATCAGGCTAGACATATAGTAATTATGGAAGTTATTGCTTAAAATGCGGGCTAAAATAGAAAATCATTAATACACAAATTTGCCATAAATACAAACTGCATGACTTATACATGCATATACTGTACATTAAAGAAGTTTTCACTGTAATCCTTGGGTCACACCAGAAAGTCTCCTTATGTTATGGTAGGGACTTTTCTAACAAACAAGTGATCCTTTAGCCTGACAAGCCAGACCCACATCACTTGAGATGTTGGGTCTGGGAACACACCATTGGCAGGGCTCAATCTGAGGGGCGGGAAAAACGGTTGTCTTTCAAATTCCCTCTGCACGCAATAGGATAGCGCTACAACCAACCAGAGCAATGAAGAAAGTGAAGCAGAGCTAGTTGATAGATTAAACTTTTACCATATCCGGTCGGCAAAACCCAGAACACATCTTCCTTTTTTACCTTTCTTTGATCTTTTCTCAAAGGAAAGCTTAACTCCAAGTCTTCCAGCGCTCGAAAGACCGCTGTTCGCCAGCTTCTTTGTTTTCAAGTAGCACG